>CM059438.1:74355305-74955305 GCA_030390025.1 Squalus acanthias | reverse complement strand
GCCACTATAACAGCGACCCAGGGACGATCCCAGCAACGTGAAGGATCAGACCTGAGCTCCTGCACTCCCTCCCACTGGTTCTCCAAAACACAGCCACCCGATCATCAATAATACTCAGTGTTAAAAATGCCTTCAAAAACAATATTTTTGCTTTACAGGTATAGTTGACTACTTTACCTCCACCAAGGTCAGAAATAATAAATTGCAACCAGAATCTATTCCATCATCACTGCAAAATTGGGGTGTTTTATTAAAATTGCAATATAAGTACAAGTTGTTGAAGCAGGATTTATCAAGTGAAAACACTTTCCTACTCTGTAGATGGTGCAAAAAAATTATTTTTGGGTAAGTCTGTTAAAATAGTAATCTGAACCCCAATGTTGCTAACATAGCCAATGAACACAAAACCCAATTTATCCACCTGTAAAGGAGAGGATGTGACGTGGTGTCTTGGCTATGGACATTAAATCACACCCATGAAACTCCGAATACTACTTCCTGGCGCTGTGAGTTATGCCGGGAGAGGGAGTTTGAGAGATACTCCCAGGCTTGGGTCTGATCGAGCAGCCTCACCAATTACACAAGCAGCCTTTACTTTGCCTGCCTGTAAGTTGGAGGAATTATATTTGGTGATTAAAAATGCCCTAGTTTCCTCTTCAGAGCTTTTTTTTTACCCTCCAATTTCCTCCCTTTCTCTCCCGACTTTCCAAACCGTTACTGTGTTCAGTTTATTTTATTATTGTGTGGTGCCTAAAGTGGGAACATTTCTTTCAAACATAATATATAGTATAATCAAGTCGGTGACATTGTGTTGTCTGCGCCCTATAATACTAATCTTGAATAAAACACATTCACATTTTTTAGTTGTCAGGAATGCTGATTTTTGCCCTTACTGGTTGGATGCAGAAAATGGCCGCCTTTAGTACATCACATGACTGTGACATTGGGCCAGGCAGCGGAACTATTGTGCACTGATCTGTTTGCCTGTGTGACAGATGTAGGCCTTGAGGGATACTAAGCCAATATTAAGAGCCAACAGTATTAGGAATGAAAGGATGTCAAGCCTCATCAGGGAGACATGCAGTGACCCTTGACCAACACATCATTGCTAATTCCCCAGGCCAGTTAATGGCAGAGGTTGGGACTGTGCAGTGCTCCATCCACCTCTCTGCCACAGTTCTAGATTTTGTGAGTAAAAATAAATGTTATGAAAGAGAGGTTTGTGGTTTTTTATTTAATATTCAGAAGCTTGATTTGTGTCAGCAGCAGTTGAACTCTTCAGGGATGAACTTGTAAGTATTGTTTCAATGGATTCAGCTCATTACAGTTTCTCCGAGTCTATTTTCATGGAATTTGTGTGTTTTTTAGGGCTGTGCTGAATCTAATGGTACTGCGTAGTTTCTTTGCTATTTCATAGTAAAGATTATACTGACGTTCTGATGGTGTTTTAACAAATGACAGCTGCCTCTGTTTACTCCGTGTCATCGCGATCAGCCACGAAACAAAGTGCCACATTTTGTTCGTTGCAGCCGTTAGTCTTGAGCTTTGTTTTAGCTTAGTGATTCAGGCCAGATATCAGGAAATTGTGGAATTAATACACTTTCTAAGATTTATTGCTTACAAATATTCTGTTGATGCAAAACCAGTTGAAAGCCCATTGAGTAAGTGTAACTACCCTTGGCACTTTGTTTGCTACAAAGGATATGAAAATAAATTGTTGACCTACAAGCTGTTACTATGGATTTGAAGTCAATAAAAGTTAACCAAACTCCGACACTTCTAATGTTGCTTCCCAAAGAAAGAAAGAAGTTGCATTTATATAGCATCTTTCATGACCTCAGGATGTTCCAGAGCACTTTACAGCCAATGAATTACTTTTGAAGTGTAGTCACTGTTGTAATGTGGTTTAACATCTCATTGAGGCCTCCTTGTTACCAAGATATTCCAATATGTAATCTTGCTTTGGTGATGAACTGCTGTCTCTTTTCAAGAGTTTTTTTCCCATTGATTTGAGAAGTACATACAGCACAGGACTATTGTGAAGCAGAACATTCTCTCATCTCTTCCTCAGACTATCTGCCAATGAAACCCACATTCATTCCTTTGTCACCGTTAGACTTGACTATTCCAATGCTGTCCTGGCTGGGCTCCCATCCTTCACCCGATGCAAACTTCAGCTCATTCAAAACTCTACTGTCCATATTCTATCCTGCACCAAGATCCACGCACCTACGAGCCCTGTCCTTGCTGACTTAAGGTGGTTTCTCGCCACCCAATGCTTCCAATTTAAAATTCTCATCCTTGTTTTTAAACCCCTTCATGGCCTCGCCCCTCCTTCTCTCTGTAATCTCGTTCAGCACTACAAACCCTCCCCTTCCCCACCAGAAACTCCATTACTCTGATTCTGGCCTTTTTGTGTTGCCCCTCCCCCCTCCCTTCACCCCACCATTGGCAGCCATGCCTTCAGTCGTCTGAGCCTCCTGCTCTGGAATTCCCTCCACCTGTCTACCTCCCTCTCCTTTTAAGGCCCTTATAAAACCCACCTCTTTGACTAAACTTTTGATCACCCCATCTAATTATCTCCTTTGTCTCGGCATCTGTTTTTGTCTGTTTACAGCTCTTTGAATTTTGGGACATTTTTCTATGTCAAGGCGCTATATAAATGCAAGTTGTTGTTGGAATAGATCTGTAAATCATTTCGCACTTTTAATGCAAAAAACCTATTGATGGAAAACTGATAACAACCACTTGTATTTGCTCCTCACATGAAGGAGGCAAAAAGAATTGGTACAAACTGGGGAACTGTTTGAGCACTTATGCATTTGAAGAAAGTCAAGATGGATCAGAGTGCCCTTTGACTTTTGTCATCACAGTCCCGAAGTTCACTTCCACCAGGACACTCAAGCAAGTCAATAATGAATACAGATGTCCCTTGCATCCTCCAATTAATACCTGTTGAAGTAAGTAAAGCTATAATACCATGGGGTAGAGTTTCCACTTTGGGCGCAATCAGCAATCCGGGCGCAAATTGCATTGTTTTCCGAAGTGAAGTTATGGTTCAAGTTTCTGCTCAAACAAAATCTTCCATGAACCAGCGCAATTAGGCAGCGTTTTAGAATGTAATTGTTTTTATTCCTTGCATTAAAAAATATTCCATGATCTAGTTAAGAGTGGTAACCTCTTAAAGGGCTAGTAGGTGAGCGGATCTTGGTTTTTGTAATACAGCTGAAAAGCCCCTGCCTCCGCTCATCCGCTGCTGAAACCTTTCATCCATGCCTTTGTTACCTCTAGACTCAACTATTCCAACGCACTCCTGGCTGGCCTCCCATGTTCTACCCTACGTAAACTTGAGGTCATCCAACACTCGGCTTCCCGTGTCCTAACTCGCACCAAGTCCCATTCACCCCTGTGCTCGCTGACCTACATTGGCTCATCCTTGTTTTCAAATCCCTCCATGGCCTCACCCCTCCCTATCTCTGTAATCTCCTTCAGCCTCACAACCCCCGAAATATCTGCGCTCCTCAAATTCTTCCCTCTTGAGCATCCCTGATTATAATCGCTCAACCTTTGGTGGCCGTGCCTTCTGTTGTCTAGGCCCTAAGCTCTGGAATTCCCTGCCTAAACCTCTCCGCCTTGTTACCTTTCCTTCCTCCTTTAAGACGCTCCTTAAAACCTACCTCTTTGACCAAGCTTTTGGTCACCTGCCCTAATTTCTCCTTATGTGGCTCGGTGTCAAATTCTTTGTCTTTTAATACTCCTGTGAAGCGCCTTGGGACGTTTTACTACATTAAAGGCACTATATAAATACAAGTTGTTGTTTTTTTTTTCTCTTTCTGAGGAACCTGATGAGTATTTCCTTTTTATATATCTAACTTTTGTTCGTTCCCCAGGGGTTGGGGGAGCCACAACTCTACCTTTCTATAGCCCAGTCCCTGGGGACTGTTAAAATGGAAATGCAAGCGGCAACCTCAGAGTAGCAGTTCTGGGTATTTATGAAAGAATGAAGACACTTTTTTTAAAAAGATGTCTATTAGTGTCCTTGCGTCTTTTTTTAAAAAAAGCTTCAGTTAAGAGCCTCCGCAAAGAAGCAAATGGACGCAATCAGCGGAAACTCGCTATTGTGATTAATCAATCTGGTGGCGTGGCCAGTTTTGTGGGTGGGCCGTCTTCCAGCAGGAAAGATCGCGGAAACTCGCTTTGCGCTGGACGTAACTTACACTTGTAAGTCCTTGATCTTTTGCGCTAGTTTGGCCGACTTTGGCGAATTGCATTGGAAAAACTAGCGGAAATTCTACCCCATGCCATACTTGCAAGTACCCACCTCCACATCTCGCTGTTTAGACCATTGTACAAGATGCTGAGTGGCGCACACTAGATACCCAGGCGATGAACACAAACTGATCTCCAAAAAGAAGTGCCTTCATTCTTTCAGAATTACCCAGAACTGATACTCTGAGATTGCTGCTTGCAATTCCATTTTAAAGGTCCTGTGGGACTGGGCTGTAGAAAGGTGGAGTTGTGGCTCCCTCAATCCCTGGGGAAAGGAAGGGAAAGTTAGGTATATAAGGAAACATTCATCAAGTTCCTTGGAGAGAGAAAGAGGAAAGGTGAAGTGCCATTGCAGTTGCTTATTTGTATCTTTGCTATCCGTTATTATTGAATACATTCTGCTTTATATTAAAAACATAATGGCGTTTTGTCCAGAAGATGTTGAAGACACTTTAGGAAGGATCTGAAGGCCTTGGAGAGGGTGCAGAAAAGATTTACGAGAATGATTCCAGGGATGAGGGACTTCAGTTACGTGGATAGACTGGAGAAGCTGGAGTTGTTCTCCTTTGAGCAGAGAAGATTGAGAGGAGATTTGATAGAGGTGCTCAAAATCATGAGGGGCCTGGACACAATAGAGAGAAACTGTTCCCATTGGCAGAAGGGTCAAGAACCAGAGGACACAAATTTAAGGTGATTGGCAAAAGAACCAAAGGCGACATAAGAAAAACTTTTTTACGCAGCGAGTGGTTAGGATCTGAAATGCACTGCCTGAAAGGGTGGTGGAGGCAGACTCAATCATGGCTTTCAAAAGGGAGTTGGACAAGTACCTGAAAGAAAAAAAATTGCAGGGCTATGGGGAAAGGGCGGGGGAGTGGGCCTAGCTGAGGTACTCTTGCAAGGAGCCAGCACGGGCTTGACGGGCCAAATGGCCACCTTCCGTGCTGTAACCATTCTATGATTCTCTGAAGACTCTGTTATCTGGTACTTCAATGGCTCTTCACACCATCCAATACATCAGTGATGAAGACTTTCAATTGGATGGGTGCGAATGAACAACTCTGCCTCACTCCTCCTTGAAGAGAGTTAAGTTCAATGAATCTTTCACCATCTGTACATGGATTGTGGAGCTGGACTACACATCTCGGATAAAAAACAAAATTTGACCATGTATTCCTATAGCTTCCTGCTTCTTTGTGAAGACCGCTTGAAGCAGTATTTTGAAATCCTTGCAAAAGTTATTGAAAGCAATGTTAAGTGGGTTTCCCTTGAGTCTTATCATATCCTGCGTTCTTGTATAAAGACCCTACATGTTCCTCACGACAACAAAATCGGGCCTGTTTTTCTTTCTGATATATACCTTAACTATTGAAATCATTGAGTTTTTAGGTTAACTTGGGTGCTTCTCCTTCTAGTTAGAAACCAAGACTAGAACAAGGGTTTGCATGTCAAACAGAATCCCAGTCACCAGCCTCAGAAGAGGGAGTGCCAAGCCAAGTTAGTGGTGCCTGGTTCTATTGTTTTTGACCACTGCCATTTTCCCCCACTCCCTCCCCAGCTTAACCAAAACAGCAGTAAACTCTCACAGTTGGCATGTAGGTATCACCTTCCTGAATGTATGCTGTACCTATCACTGTCCTCATATATATTTTACATCAATTTTTGCATCGCTCTCTTCTGATACTTTATACATCATGTATTCTTAACCAGCACAATTTACAATATTAATTTCCGCAGTATAGTTCCCCTGAAGTATTTATACTTCAGTGACTGGTTTCTCTCTCATTCAGAGCCAACATAGCTCCACAATGGTTTAAAATCTCCAATTTTAAGACTTCTTATTCCTGGCCAATTGGTGATGGTTGGGTTGCACACGTGTACAGACAAGACTAATGGAGCATTCTGGACAACCACTAGAGGCAGTGCCAATGTATCACAGAAAACTTCAATCCCACGCTGATTATTATTAACCAATAATGACAAGCAAGCACAGGAATTGCTGGTGCTGGTACGTATATGTATGTCAAGTGAGAGTTCAGACCAAATGACCCGTGTTGACCTATGTTTGTCTCAATACAACTCTGTTACCTACTTGGTGTTGCAACGGAATTACGTGGCAAAACAAATTCTTCCCCATTACATGGGAAAAAAATTCTCAAAAGATTCTAGGTCTGCATTTGGTACCCTGTACACTTCTTCCAGTCTGGAGAAAGGGACATGGTTCTTTGATTATACTTTGAGTAATTTTTCTATCTTGTGAACCTGCAGGAGGGGAGGGATTATTGTAATCAGTTTACCAAATACAGAATTAAATCCACTGGTGACCCTACGTATTGTGGCACTTTTACAGGTTTATCCTGCAGGTTTGTCAGTAAGGGTGCTCCAGTTGTTTTGAACCTATCCCACTGAGAGTGGGAGCCATCCAATGAGGCCAGCTCATGCAGAAAGGAAGAGCATTGTGAGGCAATCTCAGCACTGGGCGCAAAGTTTAAATCCTGCACTGATTTTTGTCGGCAAGTGCTGCTTGGAGTGTTGATTTGGGAATTTCAAATAAAATTTGTGTTCCCATGTAAAGCAGACGTTGCTTTTGAACAAGACTGTGGCTGCCGGCTTCCATTATTATGGATCTGCCAGTATTTATGTTCAGAGTGACGACGGGCATTGCAAACATGTCAGATTGATTCTGTCTTACACGGGTGGGTCATGAACAAGAGATCCTGAAATTAGAAGTTGCAAATCACTGTGCTGAACAAAAAAAAGGCAGTAAACTTTGTAAATCTATCATTCCTTAGAATGCTTATCCAAGCAGTATTCATATACTGTGGTGATGTGTGAAGTCCAAGAAGCCATGGTCTGTTTCTCTCTCTGAACTATTTTTCAGACTTGCGGTGCAAGCCTCCCATTACTACAGCATAATGTGTCACTGCACATCCTGCACCAAGATTCATGTCACCCTTGTGCCATCTTGTCCATCATCATCGGGCGACAATCGTCTGAGCTTCTGTCACTGTCCTCCACACCTCTTTAAAGCAGGGACATGAACCCTGGTGTTGTGTTTCGGACTGTCCACGGTCGCTCTTTCATTGACTGTACTGCAGCTGCGTCACCGCTGGCAAGTTGTGGATGTCTTTGGCTACTACAAGGATTAGCTCATCTGCCTTTCGATGGCATTTCCTCCATCAAGGGTCCCACTCCTCTCCTCATGGTGCTCATCTGCCCAAAGCCATTGGCACTTTCTGGGGTGGTGGGAGGTGGCGAGGTTACTTACCCACCACCTGGCACTTGCTGTTGACCAGTCATAGGTGGTACAGTCTAATGTCTGGTTTTAACACCTGACCTGACTCCAATCTTGTCCACAGTATCCTTTCTGTCAATCTTTTTTTTATTTTAACACCGTCCCTTGCAGTCTGTTTCTCTCCCTGGTTATTTTCTCCCACCCTGTCTCTCAGATTATGTCTCTCCTTATCACACTCTCTTCCAGTTAATCTTCATCTGTCCTAGACAGCTTATCTCAGCTGTCCGTACAAGACTGAGGCCCGATATTGAATCAATTTAAGTGTTAAGCTAAATACTTTTTTTTTAGCTTCTGTCACACAGCATTTTCTTCCTAGAAAACAATTAATGCAGAATAGCATTTCTGAAAATTTGACTATAGCTTTTAGAAGCAAGTGTGCCTCGTAATCATGCCACATTTCAACAAGATTAAATATTTTTAAATGAAATGAAATTTTCTGAAGGGGAGAATTGTTCAGTTTAGTTAAATCGTGCTAATCTTTTGTAAAGATGCAGTTTACACTGAGTAGCAGAATTCCAGAGCTGTGAAAGCAGCTTGGAGCTTTTGTGTCCAATTGGTATGGACCGCCTTTTATTTCTCTTCTCAATGTTTTTTTTTTATACAGCCTGGTATTAGTGGAATAAACAATTACTGCCACGCCATTTTGGGAAAGGTCTACATCTAGTCAAGAATGACTTCAAACACAATTTATCAGATGTTGCATTAATTTTGGGCTAGAAAGAAAGAGGATGGGCACAACCCGGTGTCGATTCTTTCTTCTCAATAAAATGGGAGTGAAATGTGACGGACCGGGATGCAAAACTGGCAGTATCCCATCGGTCTCCTGTTATACGTTCCACTCGATATTCAGTTCCAATGACTTCAATAGACCCGAATATCGGGCGCGTGGTTTAACGGCCGGCAAAAGCAATTCCGCCTGTTTTGTGTCCCTGTCCATGTCCAGCTTCACCTTCACTATTTTTTTGAGATAAAACTTGAAATTCAAATGTGGTTTTATTTGTATCAGATGACAGTTCATGCACGTATTGCTGTCATCTCATGAAGTTTGTTTTTTTGAACTTCATGAGATATCATAATTGAGATCAGACAACACTCGGGACATAGGAACAGGAGTAGGCCAGTCAGCCCCTCGAGCCTGTTCCACCATTCAATTAGATTATGGCTGATCTGTATCTAGACTCCATCTACCTGCCTTGGTTCCATAACCCTTAATACACTTGCCTAGCAAAATCTGTCAATCTCCATTTTGAAATTCTCAACTGACCTAGCCTCAACAGTTTTTTGCAGAGCGAGTTCCAGATTTCCACTACCTATTGTGTGAAGAGTGCTTTCTTATATCACCCCTGAATGGCCTGGCTCTAATTTTAAGGTTATGGCCCCTCGTTCTGGACTCCTCCACCAGAGGAAATAGTTTCTCTCTATTTAATTACCCTATCAACTCCTTTGATCATCTTCAACACTTCAATTAGATCACCCCTTAACCTTCTATATTCAAGGGAATACAGCCTAGTCTGTGCAACCTGTCCTCAAAACTTAACTCTTTTAGCCCTGGTATTATTTGGTGGATCTGCACTGCACCCCCTCCAAGGCCAATATATCCTTCCTGAGGTGCGGTGCCCAGAACTGAGAACAGTACTCCAGATGGGTTCTGACTAGAGCTCTGTACAACAACAACAACATGACTTCCACCCCTTTGTATTCCAGTCCTCTTGAGATAAAGGCCAACATTCCATTAGCCTCCTTAATTATTTTTTGTACCTGCCCACTAGCATCTTGTGATTTCTGTACTTGGACCCCATAACCTCTCTGCTCAACCACAGTTCCGAGCTTCTTGTCATTTCAAAAATACTCTGATTTTATCTTGGGTCCAAAGTGGATGACCTCACACTTTCCTACATTGAACTCCATCTGCCACAGTTTTGCCCAGTCACCTAATCTATCAATGTCCCTTTGCAACTTTCTGCTTCCTTCTACACTATTTACTCTACCACCTAACTTAATGTTGTCAGCAAACTTAGATATGCAGCTCTCTATTCTTAGCGGGGGAAAAGTATTTCTAGGTGATATCACTTGAATGAGCTTGTAGTGCATATGCCAGTACTTGTGAATTACTCCCCAAACATTACATTCCACTCCTGCTCATAGGTAATCTACTGGTTTGTAAATCCTCTCTCATAGTTCCTCATCATGTATGTTCAATTCTACGTGTGAATTTGTCCGTCTATAAATTATTTGTGATGTATTTGCTATCTATATCTAATTGTTTGCTTTGTGGGTTGTGAAGTAAAGCAATAAGATGGGAATAGTTTCATTAATTTTCCTGAGGAAGGTTTTCAATAAGTTTGCTTTGTAGACATTTCTAAAACTAATAATGAAATCACCAGAATATTATTCTTATGAATGTTATATATAATACATAAAATACACATATACATGCATAGAAGATGGCAACAGAAAGAGGAGAGATTTCAGAAACTTGCTGCATAGAGCATCTTGGTGGCCAGGGCCTGCAGGTACCGCTTGACAGTTGACATAACAGTGGGAAGGAAATGTTGACCTTGTACACAGTGAGCCATAATTTGCTGCAGCAGGTCATCTAATGGTGTCTGCCGTTGGTTAGATTTGTCCTTGCACATTTAGGTTTTCAATTTTTTTGTGTGTGTGTGTGGGGCAAGTTGCTGAAAGTGCGAGCTGATAGCATCACAGCAAGAGAAACCAGGCATCTGGGACCTGAGTGAACAGGGCAAGCAACTGTGTATCTCCTTAACCAATCAGATTGAAGGATTGTGAAATTAGCAGCGCAAGGGCTGAGAAGGAAGTGTGAATTCAGTGTCAAAATAGGTACAGAAAAAGAAATAAAGAAAGATTGGATTAAGGGAGAGAAAAAGGAGACAGAAAGGAAAAGTTAAAAAAATTAAATTTGACTTTAAAAAAATTTCCAACAACAATTAAAACCTGAGAATGAGACTCTACACTTGTAATAGTTAATTTTCAGTGCCAGAGAGGTTGACTGGCAGTAATTAATACTTATCACAACGTTAAAAGGGTACTTAGACTGATATGGACAAGACTTAATGGGGGAAAAATTAAGAGGGCGCTAATGGGGTGCAAAGCAATTAGCGCCCATGCGCGGCGATGTTTGCGCCGCTCGCGAAATTGACCAGACATTTTTCGGCGGCGCTAAACACTACCGCCACGATCTCCTGCGCCCGCAGATCGTGATGTCAGTCGAGCGTGCAACGCCCTGGTAGCACCCCGGAGCAGATATTGAGTGGCGCCCCATGCCTTTCTGCCTGCCGCTAGCAACGACAGGTTGAGGGGAACGTTTTGCAGTCGGGAAGGGACTGGGGGAGCGCTATTTAAAGGTGACCGCTTCCTGCCTTTTTTTGTCGCCGACATTTTTGCACCACACATTCTGAGATAGAGAGAGAGAGAGAGAAAGAAAGACTTCTGGAGAGATTCAACGCTGTCTGAAGGAGTTTTGGGTACTGAGCAGCACTTTGCAGGTTCATTTTGATTTGACCTTCCTTGCATCGATTTAGAAGAGACTATGGGGGCTGCACTCTGTGCTCTTTCTCTGGGCCTCTCCGTTGTTCTTTCCAGCAGATTTGATGTACAGGTCTCTCCAGGCCGAGATTCAAGGCTGCAATGAGCAGGGTGTGGATGGAGGGCAAGATCGGCCCTCCCCTTTAAGAACTGGCCGGCGCCAGTGTGTCTGTGTTCCATTGCTGACTGACATCACATGAGTTTCACCAGCGCTCTAGGGAGCGCCTCGCTCCTCAGCAGTCGCGCCTTAATTTAGCGCTCCAATCACCTCCAGGGGCGATAGAAGCCAAGTTTGCAGTCGGAGGCGATAATTAGTGCCAGGCGCTAAACTTTGCGCCCGACCGATAATTGCGCCCCAAATGGGGCGATGCCGAATTTCTCCCCCTTAATCTTTCTTTGGTGAGTTTAGTTCATATCTACTGTGCAAATATGGCAACCTCACGCCAGTCAATGCATTTCGATGGTGAGGCAGACCGTGAGATGCCGTTTTTGTGAAGCTAACTCGGACAGCAGCTTTTGGATATTTGAATTTAACCGCACATCTACCCCTCGCCTGATGTTTACTGTACCATTTGCGCATAAATTACAGTGAGTGCCATTCGTCTCACTGTTACTTTGATAGGAAAATCTGGGCCATTAACAGTGGTTCAAAGCGTGACAATGAGGATGAAGGTTTGTGAACAGGAAGTGCACACCCTACACAAGATGTTTAATAATATATTGATGTATATTTCAGCATTTTCTTGAAACGGATTGGCTCAAATCTCATTGTCCTAAAAGTTTTATCAAAATCTTTGCTGCTACCTTTTGTTTTTCTTTAGCCAATTTGTCCAGCTTCAATATGCTAGTGGATTGGATAGAGAAAACAGGCATTCCTTTTGAATAAGACTGTGGCAGAAATCCTGACCCCCTTGTCCTCAGTGCTTAATGCCCACCATAGTGAAGGTTGCTTGGAGGTCAGAAGTTAGGTGAGAGCACAGCTTTGTCACTGCCTCCCCAGTGAAGCAAAGTCTGCAAAGCCAGTTTTCTTCTGACATTCCAAAGTAGGTTTGCCTCTTCCTGTAGATGTGGCTTTGTACAGAAGGACAACCTGCCTCTGTTGCAATCTGACTTGATTTGGATCCCTCCTTTCATCCTCCTTCTTAATCCATCCAATTAACACAAAAATAGAGGAATTACCACTGGAATCCCCACTTTTTAAATATAATTGGAGCAATTAAAAATTTGGCAACCAAAATCACTTGGGAGAAAAACCTCCAAGTACATTCTAGCACGCACATATTAAAATGTAGCTCCCATTTGTTTTGGGCAAGTTGTGCTTCTAAGATTCAACAACAATAACAACTTGCATTTATATAGCACCTTTTAAAGTAGTAAAATGACCCAAGGCACTTCACAGGAGCGTTATCAAACAAAATTTGACACCGAGCCACATAAGGGGATACTGGGGCAGATGACCAAAAGCTTGGTCAAAGAGGTAGGTTTTAAGGAGCGTCTTAAAGGAGGAGAGAGAGGTTTAGGAGAGAGAGGTTTAGGGAAGGAATTCCAGAGCTTAGGGCCTCAGCTGAAGGCACGGTCACCAATGTGTAACAATTAAAATCGGGGATGCACAAGAGGCCAGAATTGGAGGAGCGCAGATATCTCGAGGGTTGTAGGGCTGGAGGAGGTTACAGAGATAGGGTGAGGCGAGGCCATGGAGGGATTTGAAAATAAGGATGAGAAGTTTACAATTGCGGTGTTGCTCAACCGGGAGCCAATGTAGGCCAGCGAGCACCAGGGTGATGGGTGAACGGGACTTGGTGCGAGTTCAGATACGGGCAGCAGTGTTTTGGATGAGCTTATGTTTATGGAGGGTGTAAGATAGGAGGACGGCCAGGAGTGCGTTGGAATAGTCAAGATCAAGGTAACAGTGGCATGGTTGAGGGTTTCAGCAGCAGATGAGCTGAGGCAGGGACGGAGTCGGAGGTGGAAGTAGGTGGTCTTCGTGATGACGCAGCTATGTGGTCGGCAGCTCTTCTCTGGGTCAAATACGACACCAAGGTTGTGACCAGTCTGGTTCAGCCTCAGACAATTGCTAGGGAGAGGGGTGGATTTGGGAGCTAGGGAACAGAGTTTGTGGCGGGGACTGAAGACCAAAGATCCACCTCCAGGCTTGCATGAAAGTTCATACAGAATGGGCAGAAATCTGGTGAGATCGATTACCCATTTTCCTGACCCCTGATCTGGTGCCACCAATGATGTCAATCACAAAATATTTCTTAATTTTTTTTTTTATTCGTTCATCGGATCTGAATGTCGCTGGCAAGGTCAGCATTTATTGCCCATTCTTAATTGCCCTTGAGAAGGTATTGGTGAGCCGCCTTCTTGAACCGCTGCAGTCCGTGTGGTGAAGGTACTCCCACAGTGCTGTTAGGGAGGGAGTTCCAGGATTTTAACCCAGCGACGATGAAGGATCGGCGATATAATTCCAAGTCAGGATGGTGTGTGACTTGGAGGTGGTGGTGTCCCCATGCGCCTGCTGCCCATGTCCTTCTAGGTGGTAGTGGTCGCAGGTTTGGGAGGTGCTGCCAAAGAAGCCTTGGCGCGTTGCTGCAGTGCATCTTGTAGATGGTACACACTGCAACCACAGTACGCCGGTGGTGGAGGGAATGATTGTTTAAGGTGGTGGATGGGGTGCCAATCAAGTGGGCTGCTTTGTCCTGGATGGTGTCGAGCTCCTTGAGTGTTGTTGGAGTTGCACTCATCCAGGCAAGTGGAGAGTATTCCATCACACTCCTTACTTGTGCCTTGTAGATGGTAGAAAGGCTTTGGCGAGTGAGGAGGTGAGACACTCGCCGCAGAATACCTAGCCTCTGTCTTGTCGCACAGTTATACAACCGTTCCAGTCACATACAGTTCAAATCTCTTTTGTGATAATTTGCCGAAATATCAGTATGGTTAGATTCCAGCAGACCTTCCATTAATATTTGAAACTATTTACAAAGGGGCTTCTGTAACAAAACACCGTAAGATGGATATCCATTGAATTCGATCCTTTTCTTTTTACAAGTTGAAGGACCTTCCTATGTGTGGTTCTACAATGACTATCTAATACCTGTGTTTTACAACTTCTATGATATATGGTGATCTGCTCACAAAATGGGGTGAGAGTACTTTCTTAGAGCATACTGAAACCAAGAAGATTCGGGAACCTTTGGGTTGGGTGATTGGGCAGATGCATGGCAGATGCAGTATAATATGGATAAATGCGCGGTTATCCACTTTGGTGGCAAAAACAGGAAGGCAGACTATTATCTGAACGGCAATAGATTGGGAGAAGGGGAAGTGCAATGAGACCTGGGTGTCCTTGTGTACCTGTCGCTGAAGGTAAGCATGCAGGTGCAGCAGGCGGTTAAGAAGGCAAATGGTATGTTGGCCTTCATAGCGAGAGGATTCGAGTACAGGAGCAAGAATGTCTTGCTGCAGTTGTACAGGGCCTTGGTGAGACCACACCTTGAGTATTGTGTGCAGTTTTGGTCGCCTTATCTGAGGAAGGATGTTCTTGCCATGGAGGGAGTGCAGCTAAGATTCACCAGACTGATACCTGGGATGGCAGGAATGACATATGAAGAGAGATTGGGTCGATTAGGCTTATATTCGCGAGAGTTTAGAAGAATGAGAGGGGATCTCATTGAAACTTATAAAATTCTAACAGGACTAGACAGACTAGATGCAGGAAGGATGTTCCCGATGGTGGGGGAGTCCAGAACCAGGGGTCACAGTCTAAGGATAAGGGGTAAGCCATTTAGGACTGAGATGAGGAGGAATTTCTTCACCCAGAGAGTGGTGAACCTGTGGAATTCACTACCACAGAAGGCAGTTGAGGCCAATTCATTAAATATATTCAAGAAGGAGTTAGATATATTTCTTAAGGCTAAAGGGATCAAGGGATATGGGGAGAAAGCAGGGACAGGGTACTGAATTTGGATGATCAGCCATGATCTCATTAAATGGCGGAGCAGGCTCGAGGGGCCGAATGGCCTACTCCTGCTCCAATCTTCTATGTTTCTATGTTTATGATTGAATTTTCCGCCAGTTTTCCAGTGAGCTCACCTGATGAAGTAGCCAGTGAATTTTTAACTGCACAATGCACCTCAGAAGTAGGAGTCATCTGCACTACCCTTACACTGGGGATGATTGTGACACAAAGTGACTGAGGATTATGACCAAAGCTTTTAACATGGTTACATCCAACTAGACAACACATTTTGAGTTTGTTCCCACTGTGTGTTAAACTAGGTTCTCTATGGACTAAAGTAGATACAGTGCAGGAAAGTTCAATGGCCAGCGAAGAGCACAAAAGATCTTCATTAACTAAGGATTGCGCAGCTGAAGAAATAACAATGGATTAAAGGTAAGGCTGACTTCATTTGTATGAAGTTGCTACTTTGTGATTTTTCTACTGTCCATTAGGTTTAACACTTCAACATCACAATACTCAAACTTTATGACCGCACAGGTAGGTTTATTTGATTGTTCAAATCATTACTTAATTTGGTGTAGTGGTTAGACTATTCGCCATGATTAGTCAGCAGGAGTTTTGTGTGACTGAATTCATATTAAGGGCAATATGGAAAATAACAGGACATGTCGCTTGATGAGCACGTCCTGTGCATTGTTTCACATTGAATTGGCCATTACTACCTCGTGCTTGTTCTGTACAACTGATGGAAGATTTCAGAATTCGGGCTGAGCTCAGATCTGTGAACATTTGTCAACAAGTTCATTAGTAACTGAAATCTTAGGCAGTAAACTGTTTGGTAACACCTTGTGCATCTTCAGTGACTTCCTGTACAGAGCTGCACTCTGAGGGTTTGATGTTATTGTCCAATGAGCAGTAAAGCTCATCCAATTAAGTAAATACTGGGGGTATTTTTGACTTTGGGCAATATCAGATCAGCTGCCTGTTTAACATCTCTCCTGATTTTCATTTCCATTGAAGTCATTGGCCTAGAAATTGGCCCACTTACTGCCACGAGTTTGCGCTGCCATCAGTTCTAAAAATGGCGGCCGCCACGCTAGCTTTCTTCTGTGCCGCGGGACTCGGCGCCGCCATTTTGGTGAGGGCCTTAGTGCTGCTGATAGCAAGCGCTGGCCCTGGAAATTAAGAGAGGGTGACGTGCACAATGACTTAACATCACCTCAGCGAATTTGGACTTTAGCGTTGAGTTCAGCACTAACCCAGCGTTCAGCAGACTGATCAAGGTGCTGTCGGCACCTCTTAAAGGGACTCACACATCTTTCAGGTAAGTTTGCATTTAAGCTTTTGGACTGGATTTTTAAAATTTTATTGAAGTAATGGCTTGGTGCATTACATGTTAAAAGTTTAATTGTGCAGCGAGTGCTGTTGGATGCTTGCAAGGCCTCGGATGGTAAAGGAAGGCCTCTGAGAAGACAGGGAATACCCAGTAGGTCAGGTAACCTCCATGGAGAGAGAAACAGAGTTCATATCTCAGGTTGATGTGCTGCCTGACCTGCTGAGTATTTCCAGCATTTTATCCTTTTATATCAGATTAACAGCATCCGCTCGCAGAGGGAAGAGGAGGAAGCAAAAGAGGAGGAAGCAGTGATGGCCTCGGTGCTGTGATCCCACATCGTTCTTTCTGGAGGGCCTCCTGGCCCCTGTGGGTAGAGGACCTCTCTTGCAGTGTTGAGCCCCTGCACAAAGCCGGAGTGCTGCGTGCGAGACCCTGGGTGCCCTTTCCCTGGCTTGCTGAGCCATTTGTGTTAGTGCTGAAGCACTTTCCCATTTTTTTTAGGTGCGGGTAGAGAATTCAGCTTTAAGAGCTGAAGACTCCCATTTGGGAATTCTTTTTAATTTTTTTTTCCAGAGGCAGTTGAGCTGTAAGGGCTAAAAACTGCATATTTTTACATCATTATTACTATTTTTATCATTTCAGAAGGCATTGCCCATTTGAGATCCCACAATGCTTTGCGAAATCACAGCCTCACTTTCAGAGGTTGTTGAAGCAGCAATGCCGCTTGGGCCACGCTACATTGGGGCCTGCTGCCGGGACCAACGCCACCAGGACGGCATTGCATGGTGAGTTTAGCGCTGGGCTAATGATGATTGGTCCTCAGCGCCAATTTTTCAGTCCTGCTAGCGCCATTATTTTCGGCAGCCGTTAACCCCCGGCCGCGGTGGCACCAGCCGCTTTTGAGGTGGCCACGAATTTCTGGGCCATTGTGTCTTAGTTACTAATATTAAAATATGTGAACATTCTGACCCAAGGAAGTGCTGGGCAGTACGATTTATAGAATTTTCTTGAGGTACCTTCAGATGCATTTTCTGCCCATTGTTGAGACATGCTGTAACGGTTAGCTTGTCGAGTGAGTGAGTGCGGCTTTTTTTTTTAGTGATTCCATACATTTGAGACCAACAACCACACATGAGAAAAAATTATATAAAATTGGATAGTCTTGGGAGAAATGCAACTATTGGCGAGCACACTGTTCGTAACTGTGCGGAAATGATGAGAAAGAGCAAGGATACAGGGTTCAGACTGTTGCCCGTCTCCTAATGGCCTGTACCAAAATTACAAAATCTCAGACCCTGGATCCTTTTCTTGCGTGTTTACAGTAATGCAGTCTTGTGTTTCATGGCTAACGTGATATTTTACGCCATTCAGTTGAAATGTTTGACATGCGTTAGACGCGTTCCCATGGTGCCTCTGGCTTAATGCACCAGAGTTCATCTGAACGCAGTGCCCAGAAGAAAATTGCATCATATGGCACAGGAAGTAGATGGAAACAGGAAGTAGATGGAAAGCAAGAACTTGCATTTACATGGCATCTTTCACAACCTCCGGACGTCCCAAAGCGCTTCACAGCCAATGGATTACTTTTGAGTTGTAGTCACTGTGTAATGTAGGAAATGTGGCAGATGAAAATTATAAACAGCAAATGTTGGAAATACACAGCAGGTCCATCATTAAACCACATCCGCTGCCTCTCTTTAGCTCATCTGCACGCTTGACCATAATCTGTTTTGCTCCTACGTATTGGTAAGTCCTGTTTAAAGATATCGGTTCTGATGAAGTGTCCACACACTTGAATCATTAATGTATCTTTTTTCTCGTTGATGTGCTGGCAGACCTGCTGTATATTATCAGCATTTTTTTGTTGTTCCTGTTTCAAACTTTCAATATTCACAGTTCTGAAATGTTACCTCTGCCAACTGGAAATGAATGTTGTGGTCCTGGAGCAGCCATGTGTGAATGAAGCGGTGCAAAATTGACACAGTCACATCAGGAGGTAGCATGTTCGGAATTTTGCCTTTATATGTTGCCATTTTCCTTGAAATAATATGCCACAAGCAGGCCGCTCAAATTTGATGAAGTGGCTGACAGGGGGGACTGAATCTTGTACCCGTGAAAGTCAGTCGTTGTCTTGTTACAGTGACCACATGCTCCTTCTATAGTGGTGCAATGCAAACGACATGCCACCACGAATGGAGGGAGAGGAAGGAGATTACAACACATTATTAGGCAGTGCACAATTGTGATCACAATGTAGCAGGAATGAATTTCACATGATTTAGCTCTAAATCACAATTGGATCCAACATCATCTTATCAATGGCCTTAAGTCATTTAAAACATCAGTTGTAAATTTACTCCAGTCACTTTAAATTGAACAATTTAAAACCAGTAATGTTCTTGCGCCCTGTTTATGATGGGGGTAAGGGGGAGGGGAAGGAAGGCTTTCTGTTCTAAAGTGATGGGTTTTTGGTAAAGTGTGATTTTTTTTTTTAATGGAGTACAGGTTGGGACATGGTCCTGCAGCTCATGGTTTAATGGACGGAATATCTCTGGGCTTCAATCCCACGATTTTCTAACCTTTGTAAACGTTGCTCCTCGCTAATCATGCCCGATCGTGGAATCAGCCCTTGCATGAACTGGTTTCCAGCTTTGATGGTTCTGTGGCTGTTGGGGGAAATGTGTGCTTTGTTTAATGAAATGATAAACACGTTTTTTATGAATAGGTTCATGATTTTTATTGCAAATAGTACGCAGAGGAATTCCTACCCCACGGTTAGTAAAGAAAGATAACTTCCACTTCCACCACTAGTGGACGTTTTTGAGAACTGGCTGGCATTGTACCACAGATGGGATAATGCGTAGGTTTGAAGGGTCTGATCTGATAGTCGAGATAAAGTCATAGATCATAAGAGTGAAATTTGAGTGGTGTATATAAAGTTACTTGTCCAGTGACGCTTGATCTATCCCATTTGTTTTGTACACTTGTTTAAAAATGATGCCTCAAGTCAGATTCACTTTCGTGTGATCTGTTAATGACCTCATGGGGCTGGAATGACAGAGGAGTCTTTATGATGTTGACAACATGTGACTGGGAAAGCAGGGTCTTAGAGTAACTCTGAGGCCTTGTATCGACAGCATGTGACTGGTTTACTACGGCTATTAAAACGTATATGGGGGCCTTGTGCTTTGCACAGCTCTTTGTCCCCTTGATGCAGCGTAAAACATTAAGGACTGTTTCTTCTAACCAGCAGGGGTACATAGCGGCTGAGCTGTGACACTGAGCAATTTCTAGCAATGAAGTTATATACTGCCCACTTCTCCCCACTAATCAGATAAATAATCAGAGCTGCCTCATGAAATTTAGACTCCCGTGGAATTGTACAGTATATTAATGAAATGTGCGGCTTTTTAAAAACTCAAATAATGTTATCCATCTTGTCCACAAAACTCTCTTTCCAAACTACCAACGTCTGTTATGTAAGCAAAATGATTGGCAGGTCGGGCAAAACTGAGCTCCGTGATTTACAGCTTGTGGAGTCCAGTTAGGAAAGTGAGACCTCTGGAGTTACACTGCCACTTTCCCATTGTTGTTAAATGGTTTCGGTTTCACATCAAAGCAAAAGTGCTGGTACGGCTCAGACGGCAGGGCCTGATTTGACCTCGGGAAGCCCATCTCCCACTGTTTGGCTTGGCACTGCGTAGAGCACTGCTCCAGTGCAGTGTCAAGCTGGGTTTGAAAGGTGCTGAGTCAACACCAGTTCTGAATGTTTTGAGAAAGTGGACGCTTATCGCCCCAGGTGCAGCAGAGGAGCTCGCTCTGCCTCTAAACACAAATCTGTCAGCGACGGTCTCTTCAAACAGCAAACATATGATTCACAGCCAGGCACTGTAACAGGTTTTGCCGACTGCAGATCAAACTGTCAGGCTCAGACTGGATAGCATGGTACAATGGACACCGATGATGGCTCAGTGGTAGCACGCTCACCCCTGAGTCAGGAGGTCATAGTTCATCCACTCCAGGACTTGAGCACTTAATCTAGGCTAACAGTTCAGTGCACTATTGAAGGAATGATTCTTTGAGGTGCATGAGACATTAAACTGAGGCCCCAAGCATCAGATTGAAATGCTCCAGCCTGGAATAATTTCAGATCTTTGGACCGTTTTGTCCAGTAATGTACACTCCAGCTGAATCCAGTATCAGCCTCTTCTGTATCAGTTACCCAGACAAACTCTAATCCTCATAAAGTAGTGCAATAAGATTGCAAATGGATCAATTTTCTTTGCTCTGACAATAATCAGTTACAAATTGAAGGCGCTGTGCCTTGTCTTCTGATCTGTCAAGTAGTGGGGGAATTCTGATCTGTTTGGTGCAGACAGACAATCTGATATTCTGATAAAATCTACTTCCTCAGTAAAATGCACTGTTGGGTAGCCATTGTAAACACCATTAAAGTCTCTGATTGAACACTAAGTCAAGACCTGCACTGTTGTCAGCTTGTCAGATTACACAGCGCGATAAACTGCTTTCATCAATACTGGTGTTTTCAGAAAGGGACACTGGGAGTTCAAGTCGCCCAGGGCCTCATGCTGGTGATGTCATGGTGGCTTCCCGCCCGACTGATTCGCGGCCCGGGTTAAAATTGGGTCTTGTATTTATCGTCAATGATTTTATGGTGTTAATTTCTTCTGGCTTGCTGAGCAGGGTAACTCCATTATTCAGTTGTGTGTAGCAGCGTTTTGTTGTTGGAAGAGACCCAGAAGATTGAGGTTAAAAATACTCCCAGCATGGCACACCTCAGTGTCCCAGCTCCTGCTAGCTTCACTTTGTGTGTAATTAATCATGCTGTTTGATCATTGTGCACTTTTTATTTAGAGAATGAAAGTTCCGCGCAAGACGCTTTTAAAATGAGCACGATGATAAAAGTGGCATGAGTGTGTTTCCGCCCCTGGGTGCACTGTGTCACAAAGTGTTTTACTGCGGAGCCAAGGTGAAGTGCCAAGGTTCCTAGCCTGTATACTTGTATAGAGCACTGTGTACATAGGTGTTTCCTCCCTGATGACCTGGAATTCGCTGCCGACGGAAGTAGTGGAAGCGGAGACACTCAATGTTTTCAAGGGGAGACTGGATAGGCACTTGAGGGAAATAAACTTGCAGGTCTACGGGGATAGAGTGGGGGAATGGGACTGACTGGATTGCTCTACAGAGAGCCGGCACGGACTTGATGGGCCGAATGGCCTCCTTCTGTGCTGTTATGACTCTATGACTATGACTCTGACTCTATGGCTCTATGATCCCAGCCATGTAGCTGCGGGGGAGTTGGTAAGTGATGGTTAGACACTTCCCCATGCGGGAGGGAGTGAAAATGATGGGCAAGGGCCGCTTTCGCACATGATTCACCTATGAGTCGTGGCAGTGGCGCAGATGTGGAGTAAGCTGGTGGGGAAGGAGTGGAGACATGCAGAAATGAGGTGAAAAATCAACCGGCTCACCCACAGAGAAAGGAGATTTGTAGGGAACAAATAAAGAAATGGCTTTGAACGTAATGGCAGCCAGATTGGATCATTTTTGCTGACGTACACTTGGCAACTTCAAGACTATAGAGTAGATTTTCCGAGCCCTTGCCTACTACCATGAGGATAACACTCCCATGATTTTCCAATGGGTAAAGCTACCCTTAAATGCTCACAAATCCAAGATAATCAGTTTCTGCCAATCGCTAAATGTAGATGGTGATACAGCACACCAACAGGCATCATTTCTGCCCCGGCCCCGGCCCCTCCCCCCTCCTGAATGTCTCCGATGGGGTCCACCCAAAGTCTATTCCCTAGCCTGACCTGAACCCACCCGAAGCCCAATGTACCCCAGGCGTAAGGCCTCTTTGCAGGGCATTGTGCCTGGAAATGGGCAGTAATGGCCATCAACAGTCCATAAACCGAAGCCTCCAGCCCTAATCCTGAATCCGCAAAAGAAGGCACCTCCCTTCTTCCCGGTTACAACAAGTGGCATCCAAGCCAGTCTCAGACCATCCAGCCCGAGTGGCGCTGGAAGCAGGGCCTAGGACCCACTCCTGGGCACTCCGACAAATAGGCGCTTGCCCATCATTGAAAGAGCAGAATGAGGTGGGAGATGCTAATGCGTCACATCCCACCTCAGTTGCATGAGACTTTAATGCTTGTGCCTACTCCAGATGCAAGTACTCCATCTCCCCACAGGAGAAATCTCTGCTTTTCCTCAGCTTTGCACCCAGGAACTAGAGTTCCTGGGCACAAAGCAAGGAAAATGTGCCCTCGCTGCTATTTACCTTTTTTTAAGTTTCCCTTTTTTGGCGGCGCTCATCTT
This sequence comes from Squalus acanthias, assembly GCA_030390025.1. Lineage (NCBI taxonomy): Eukaryota > Metazoa > Chordata > Chondrichthyes > Squaliformes > Squalidae > Squalus > Squalus acanthias. Next base: position 74,932,559 of record CM059438.1, on the reverse strand, counting down.
CAATAATACAAGCTTCCTCCTTCAGGTAACTTCCGAAGGTGATTAATGGAAAGCTTTTCTTCCTGTAGTTACCGGGAGCTGCAACTCGGATACTCCAACAATAACCGGAGAAAATCAGTGATCCGAGCAACTGCCAATTAGAGGGGTAGAATTTCCACGGGGTTAACCTGATCCCTGTTTACCCATTTTCTGCAGAGTTTCCGACCAAGATCGGTAGAACTCTGCAGAATTTCTACCCCAGAGTGTCTGCATTCTCCGTTGAATGGCTCAACATAGGGCAGATCCTCGGCATCACATTATCAGCCGTGAGCTAGCCATATATACGGTGTGCGCCTTGTGTGAAAACCAGAAACAAGGTTGAAATAACCAAGTTGCTTCCCTCACACATGTTGCAGGGACAGGTTGATTTATATTTTAATCCAAGTTTGTTGACCTGTTATCACTGGTGCAGCCGCTCGGATCACTGACTTTCTCCGGTTATTGTTGGAGTATCTGAGCTGCAGTTCCCGGTAACTACAGGAAGACATGCTTTCCATCAGTCACCTGTCGGAAGTTATCTGAAGGATGCGGCCTGTCATAGAACCCTAGAAATCATGCCGCACAGAAGGAAGCCATTCGGTCCACCATGCCTGTGCCCGGCTCTTTGAAAGAGCTATCCAATTAGTCCCATAGGAATGGGTGGTGGAAGCCGATTCAATAATAACTTTCAAATGGGAATTTGATAAATACTTGAACTGGAAAAATTTGCAGGGCTATGGGGAAAGAGCAGGTGTAAGGATGTGCAGGAGTAGGGTAGGGAAGGCAGAGTGATGGGGATGTGATGAGAGGCACAGCAGGATGAAGTTGAGTGTGGCTTTGCAGTAACGTTTTGTGATCTACTAAGATCATTGAAAGGTTTGCATCACTGCAGCCTGGTCCTCCTGATGACATCCCTGCTTGTGCCCTCCTGTGCAATGTGCAACCAGGCTGTGTTGATCTCCTGGGAAGGCCTCTTCCGCCCACGGGAAGGGAAGAGAACCTCCCTGCGTGCTATGACTCCCTCTATAACCATATGGAGGGAGTTGTGGGAGAGCCTGGGTGTAGCTGTGCACCTCTGTCAGTGTTTGCAGCACCTCAATGCTGTAGAACACGGACAGCACAACTGTCAAAATAAATTTGCATATGGTCCCTTTTTAAGGAAACCGGCTGATGACACGTCATCGAATGACGTCATCAGACCCGCTTCCTTCAATTGGCCGGCAAACGCGCTGGGCGGGCTTAACAAGCCCAATCAGCGTAAAATCATTTTGGACAGTGGGCTGGAGCCAGCAGCAAAGTCGGGACCCCCCACTGACTTCGCCAGCTACGGACCCGCCAAGGTAGGGGAAATCGCGGCCTATGCCTCTATTTATAAAACCAAGGTTTGCGGCCTATGCCTTTTTAACAATCTTCTCAACTTATCCTGCCACCACCTTCAAAGAATTGTGTACATACACCCACAGGCCTCTCTGTTCCTGCACCCCCTTTAAAATTGTACCATTTAGTTTGTATTGCCTCTCCTCATTCTTCCGACCAAAGTGAATCACTTCACACTTCTCTGCGTTAAATTTAATCTGCTATGTGTCTGCCCATTTCACCAGGCCTCCTGAAGTCTGGTGCTATCCTCCTCACTGTTTACGACATTTCCGAGTTTTGTGTCATCTGCACACTTTGAAATTATGCCCTGTATACCCAAGTCCAGATCATTAATATGTAATCAAAAAGAGCAGTGGTCCTAGTACCGATCCCTGGGGAACACCCCTGTATTACTGAAGATGAGCTCTGGAGTAGAATTTGCACCAGAGTTCTACCGATCTTCGGAAACCCTGGAGAAACTGCGTAAACAGCGGGAGATCAGGAGAACCCCATGGAAATTCTACCCCTCTTATTTACACACAGAAATACATACACACACATACAGACACAGACACACATCGAGGGGGGTGGGGGTGGTGAATCGGGGTTGGGGTCGACGGGGGTCCAATCACGTGGGGATAAGCTTGGTGGGCCTGGAGGAAACACTCCTGCTCAGTGTTCCCCGCAATTTTTGTTTGGGTGCGCGGCCCCTTTAAGGGGCCTGCATGGCCCATTCACAGGTTCACACATGCGCAAACTTTAACATCGGAAAAACCGGTCCTGGGCTGCATGGGACTGGCAGAGAGCTGCGTGGCCGTGTGGCCACACGGTTTATAGGAAATGTTGCTCCTGCTCCTCCTGGCCCACAAGCAGCGCAATAAAGGTATTCGCCTCATGGATCCTGCCCTTCTCGCCTCATTATACCTGTCAGGATTCCTGAGGCCCAGGAATCTCGGCCTCCATGAGTTAACAATAAAAAGTCAGTTAAATTGAAGGCATGCAGCCTCCTTTAAAAGATTTTACTGACTGACCTGTCTCCTGGGAGTTGGTTGGCTACCCTGCACCTCCGTTAAAGCCGGAGGTAGGCGGGCTGGGGTCGGGTTTGAGAATTTAACCATTTTACCTTCCCACCTGCTCCAACCCACCTGACCTTGGGGTTAAAATACCCCCCCCCCCCTCTCCCGAGTATCCAAAGGATAAAAGATTACTGTTGCAATTTGTCACAGAGGGCAAGTTACCATCAGAAAGTTCCCTGAAGTGGCAGCTGGATGAACCTTTCTTTCTCTCAGTCACGTGATTTCTTCTATTTTGATGTAACTGTTTGTTCTATTTTGCAGGGGCTGCGCCAATATTTTCACAAGAGTTGTGCATTTTGATGTATTTAACAACTGTATAAATCAGTGTTGAGAACCCACATCAAGCTCTCTCTCTCTGTGGAATGTTCCTCTTGCGATAATAGGCCCTTGTGTTGGCCCCAAAGACAAATCTTCAAATGCAGTCTCTGTTGCGTTTGTATTTAATTTTTAAACAGTGTACATTTTAATTCAGCTCCACAGCCCCCTCCCCATCTCTTGTCACCGATAAAGCTTTGAAATACAAACAGAGGAAACGGAAACTATTTCTGTCAGCTCGACAACACATGAACAGCATGAGTCATTTCCCTCCCTTGTAATTTAGCTCCCTGAAGCGACGTCTGTGTGACTAGCGAGCCTTGTGGCTTGGTTTCAGTTCTTCCATCTGGTCGTATTTATGTCTGAGCCCTTCTCCTCCTCCTCCCCCCGTCTTAAGTTTGTGCAACTTTGATCTGCCGGTTTCTTCAGAACACCATGGCTTGTGGGCTCTGTTCGTCGAGGAGGTGCAGGCAGGCGAGCTGACATTCTCTCTATCTCATCTCCGTTCCCGTGGCGGTGCCGATCATCCTCCAAATTGTCTTTGTTGCGAACTCAAGAACTCCCTTCCCTGCACCTCCCTGCTGTGCAGTGATGGGCTTGCCTCCTTTTGTGGGATTTCAGTCCTGGAATCGTGCCAGAGAGGAGGGGTGTGTGTGTGTGTGTGTATATTCGGCTGGAGCCATCCTGTTCTCTCACTGTTGCACTGTACACAGCACACCTGCAGGGCCAGGACAGCGCACTCTGTTGCACAAGGTGAATGCTCCTGATGCGAAGACAGCAACTACTTCAACCACTGCTGAAGTCCTTGTGTCCAATCCAGCTAAGAGGCAAGTGTAAGATTGACTACCATTTTAGTTTCTTCAGGACCAGGACACGACTCTGCTATTTAGCTGCGATCTGTCTTTCAAGGCACTTTTCGTAATAGTCTGTGCGTGGGTTTTCCCCGCCGTTTGTAAAGCTTCATTTAATTTAACATTGTGGGATTGTGTACGGTCGCAGCAAATCTGATTGCTGACGAGACAGAGATTGGGGAAGCAGCACGGACACATCAGCTCTCTGCTAGTAAGCCACTGGTTTTCTCACATTCAGTTCTGCCAAAGCAAAACCCACATGAACACAGTGACTGGCACGGCAGTTGTGGGTTGAATGACTGTACATGTGGCCTTAAAAACTTTACAATTCTGCCTGCTGCAGCGAGCCATTCAGTGCTTGGTTACTGCTTTGTATTTTAGGTGGTTACTAAGCTACCTCCCTCTTCAAGTTGCAGCACAGAGCTTGCTGGACATTCCCAGGCCCTTAACCCTGTTATTTCTGGCTGCAAATATGATGAGTTCCTGGTTTATCTGGCCTAGCATCATTCTGTGTTAAAACAAGTTTGCGCTGGTTGTGAATAAACTACCACAATGGTGCTCAATGGTTTCAAAACTACCTGAAAGTAATGTTGTCTCCTTCTAATTATTAGCAATGTCTTTCAGCATTCGAACAAAGAATAAGTGATTTTCTTTCCTCCTCTCTTTACCCGAGCGAACATTGAAAAAGTTGTTCAGTCAGAAAGCTGCCTTTTACAGATTATTCATTCACCTCCTCTGATCAAGTGTCTCTATCCCTGACCTAGCACTGCTGGTAATGTTAACCTTAGGGTGGCATTGAACCCAATCCAGTATAGGTGCTCCTGATCAACCTTTTTCTACGGGGCCACCATATAAGCCGGGTATTTACACTGATTAATAATATTGATGTACAAATACATTCAGACTGCACGTCTTTGATACTGCTTCAACTCCCATCTAAGACACAAAGGGGGAGAAATTCATTATAGCCCCGTTTGGGGTGCTAAATTTTCAAAGTTTGGAAAATTAGCACCAGGCGCTAATGTTTCTGAACTTTTAAAAAATTTGGTTTTGCGCTCCAGGAAGGAAGTGGAGCGCTAAATCAAGCGCGCACCACTTCCTTCTTGGAGCGCAATCGGCAGCAGGCGGGGCGGAGACTTCAGCAGCGCTGCACACTGGGCCGTGCAGCGCCGCCGCATTCAAAGGCTCCTTCCCTCCCTTAAAGGGCAGGGCCATCGCTGCAGGCTCTGCAATTTAAAAATTACCTACCTGGACCACCAAGGCAGCCACAATCCAGCGCGAAAGGTAAGTTTTTTTTTTACTTACCTCGGCCACCTCGCCTTTAATCATCGCCCCCAAAGCGGCCAGCCCACTGATGCACGCCTCCTGCAGCTGTGTGTGTTTTCGCCTGGCGCTGCTGCAGGGGGCGGAAGTCAATTTCACAATGCGCACGGCGATGATGTCACGATTTCCAGACGAAAAACTCCCACCGAATATGGCGGGAGTCGATGTCAGCGCCGCGCCTGGTCGCAAAGCCATTTGCGCCCCGTTAGCGCCCCAGAGGCACCCGATTTCGCCCCCATGGCATTTGTTCGGTAGAAAATACTTACCTTTCGTTATACTTCTTCATGGAACTGAGAGAATTCACAAAGTATTACGTTAAGATTTAAAGCAGTCTATTCCTCGCCCTGATGTTGTACATAAACCATGGGGCGGATTCTGTGAAGCTAGTCTCCCACCATGATACCTTGCTCAAAGGGAACACAGATCGGAGAATTGGGTGCTGAGGTAAGCTCATCCGATTCGCTGTTCTCCTGATTTCTCCAGTGACCTCTGTACCCACACTCCCTATCTCCATTCCCATTGAGAGGCTTTGCCTGAAAATTTGCCTTCATGTTTAATCTTTATTATGATTTGAAGTGCAGGTACCGTACACATTAATCTGGAACAAATCATTGAATTTTCTCCATCGCTCTCTCCAGTAATTAATGATGTCAGTGCCTATTTGAGACTAACTGGCTTTGCCTGAAAATTTGCCTTCATGTTTAATCTTTATTATGATTTGAAGTGCAGGTACCGTACACATTAATCTGGAACAAATCATTGAATTTTCTCCATCGCTCTCTCCAGTAATTAATGATGTCAGTGCCTATTTGAGACTAACTTTCTGTTAATGACTTTTAGTCCTGCATACTAACTTTATATGTATCTCAGATTAAACTCGATTTGTTTACTGCATCCAGTGATGAAACAAAGTGCTTCTATTTCTTGCAATTAAAAATGTTCTGACAATACTTTGCTAGCCTCGCGACAATGTACAACCAGAATCAGCATCATCCAAGCTGAGCTATGCCATCATTCAGACTATCTGCTGGGTATTCAACATCTGTTGCTTAACAGATGAGTCTGAAAGTACTTCAACCTGAGTCGTAGCACCAATGTCATTTAGGAACTTGATTTCTAATCTATAGGTTTTGAAGTGTTGTGGACTGTAGATTTGTGGTGTACTCTTTTTAGTTGGGTGATTAACCAAATAGTCTGTAAATTAATAAAACTTTAAAGGAACCTTAACAAATTAAAGTAAAATTTCATTGGCCGGGGTGATGATGCACTCCAGTCCCCGCGGCGCCCACCGGTCGCGGAAGGCCTCAAGCGTGCCGGCGGACACCGCGTGCTCCATCTCCAGGGCCACCTGGGCGCGAACATGGCCGCGGAAGAGAGGCAGGCAATCGGGCCGAACGACCCCCTCGACCGCCCGCTGCCTGGACCAGTTAATGGCTATTTTGGCCAGGCCCAGGAGCAGTCCTACAAGGAGGTCCTCTGATCTGCCCGCTCCCCTCCGCACTGGGTGACCAAAGGTCAGGAGCGTGGGACTGAAGTGCAGCCAAAAATCGAGGAGCAGCCCCTTCGAAAGAGGGGCTGCAACCTCTCGCATTCCGTGTATACATGGAACACGGACTCCAGATTTGTGGTGTTCACTTAAGTGGTTTAGCACAAAATAGTCACTTAAAACTGCTACATAACTTGCTTCAATTTACTTCTCGTTTTCTGTTGCACAGAAGTAATGAAACAATGCGTTGTTGTGCAGTGTCTTTTGTACCGCAGGTCCCCAAAATAACAGCATTTTTTTGTTTGTCCGTTTCATGACCCTTTCGTAAAATGATAAAACCAACCATGATTTAGAAGGGGCTCTCTAAGTCAGTCACTTAAATACATTTAAAACCACTTGTAAAAGAAGATGTACCCAAATTAAATCATTCTACCAATTCAGATAGAAAAGCATACTTCCAGGGATGAATGGAGGTACACCAGAAAGGAATTGGGATGGCTTCTGGAGGGGAGGGGAGAAAGTTGGTGAAGGGAGGGGAGAAAACGGAAATGGGGAAAAAACATTCAAATTAGTCTGAAAATTAACAGCACCTGTTCGAAGTGATGTGACCCTATGGGATACTCCTGGCTCACGTTACACTCTGCTCCAAACCGCCCCCCCCGAGGACTTGGGTCTCATCTTTTGACTGGTATTGTTCATAATCCTTGTCTTCACATTAATTCCCCCTTTTTAAATAATGATCTGCTTAAAATTGCATTAAAGGCTTTAATCACAAAAAATGTTGTTTCCACAATTAATGTGCTTTACTGTGAGAAACAAAAAGAGATGTCAAAGCAAACCAGGTAACTTAAATAAGTGAGCACCGAGGGCACTGACCAGAGGAAGGAGAAAAAGCAGTGGAACCTGCTTAATAATAAAAGTATGAGCAAAATGCCCAACGTACTGCGCAACAGTGTTCAAAGTTACAAGAGCCCTCTGTGGAAAATTGTTTCAGTATTTGAAGCTTTACCCAATTAGTATTAAGTAGATGCGCAGCGTAGATGTGTGTAGGGTACATCCATCTATAGGATGGTGTGGGACAGTCAAAAATACAGACTTGTTTTAAGAGTGAAACACCCTACGGTGGCACTAATTGTACCTTTAGTGTTCAGACCCTCCAGTGGAACAGAGATTCCTCTCCCCTCCAGTGAGATCATTGCCCTCAAGAGGAAATTCGTAGGCAGCTAACAAGACAGCCACGCTGTTACACCGGAAGATTTGGCCTGGATATCTGACTTGGATATTGATATTTAATTTGCTTTTTGCTACTACCATACAAAAGAAGTGGAACACAGTAGAAACGGATTAGAAGATCTGCCCCAATGTATAACAGCGAGGGAGGGGGTGATGGTAGACCTTGTACTACACCCTAACCTTCAGCACTGGTGCATGTCTCCTTCCCCACACCCAAACACCTGCACCTATGATTGACAGTATATTTATCTTTGACTAATGTAACAACGGTAACTGAGCCAACAGTGAATAGGGAAGTTGTCAAACAGAATTCTTTCAAACAACCTCGGAGAACACCTTCAACATTATGGCACAGGGACTTGTACAGTTAAGTTCTTTTGAGGAGGGCTAAAGCGTCCGAGGTGAAGGTGTGTTCTAAATGCTGCTGCAATGCTGGGTGTTAAACGTGAATAAACCACTCATGGTTTGTTTTTATCAGCTGTAAATCCTCGCTGATTAAACGTTTCTCATCTGCTCAGCGGTAAAGACCAGAGCCATGCATTTGCAAATGAGATATCTGGTAAATCCCCAAGGTCCTGAGGATGTGTCTGAATTTCTACCTGTTGCTTGGCTAGGTGCTCTGCAGTGTGCGCCCCCCCTGTCATTTAATCATCTGCATGTACACAGTAGGCATTGTACTTTGCACTTAAAGCACTGTCAGTAACTATCTGGGAGCATGGCGAATTATTGAGGTCACTACACTGGAGGCGAGAGGAACTCCAGCTTGTTGGTTTTTTTTCTTGTGTTGCTATAGTCACAGTGTGGCTGCAGCACGCCTCAGAAGTGCTTCAGAAGAATGTTTGGTAAGCCCGACGTGTGGTGCTCAGTCTGATTTGTGTGTGTTTGGGGGAGGGGGTTAAGTCGGAAAAAACAGTCACCGTGAAACAGATTGTCTATCTGAGGCTGGAAGAGCACAGATAAATAGCTCCAGAGATACTGGACAGTGGTTTAAACATAAGCAATGAGAAACTGGGGATTCGGGACAAATTGTAGCAAAGAGAGATTCATTTCTGGATAATGTAAACTGTCAGCAATTAACCATGAGTGCCAGGGTTTTATTAAGCCTGTGCATTAACCTTTTTGTAGGCTGAGATCCTTGATGAATCTAATTTGCTTTGATCTACAGTATTCTTTCTCTTAGTGATCTAATTTATCAGTTTCAGGGTATTTCCATTACCCAAATAAATGAAGCCAGGAACTTTGGCAGATGAAGACATGATGTACTGTATATACAAACAGATTGGTGTGTACAGTGCACTTACTGCAGGCACTGTTGTTTCGTACATTTTAAAGGGCCACTGTTGCCATGGTGAAGTGCCTTTTAAAAGTAGCTTTACTGAAATTGCGTAGAGTACAACAAAGAATGTGTGGTGATGGTGTCGATGCAGCAATGATCATGTGTGTTGCTACAAAATGCATCTAATGGTTGTTTTTTAAAAGACAAAGATGAAACATTGTTTGAAGTACATTGCAGAAGTTTTGAGTTGTAGCAAATCGAGCCCTCGCTGCAATATAAACCTTTTCTCCAGTGTTCCAGGAGAGTTTTCAGAGCCGGCTATTTCTGGCTGTTTCAGGAACCCAGCCTGCCCACAGATTGCCTAATACAGCAGTCTTCAAGAGGGTATTGCCTCAAGCAAGGGATACTGTTTGGCAACCGTAGCTTAGGACTATACAATATTTTACTCTACTTTTCTAAGTAACGCGCTAGAGTGACGATTTGCAGTTGAAAATTATCTGATAAGTACGAATAATGAAATATTAACGCACCCTCTCAATTATTCCGATTTGATCCTTTGTGAAGTTATGTCCTTTTACAAGTGTCCACTTGGCTCCATGGCAGTGCTCTTGCCTCTGCATCAGAAGGTCATGGCTTCAAACCCCACTTGAGAAATTGAGCATGCAATCTAAGCTAAGACATCAGTGCAGCACTGAGGGAGTGCTGTATTGTCGGAGGTGCTGGCTTTCAGATGAAATGTTAACCAAGGCTCCAACTGCCGGTGCCCCAGATGCACTCGAATTTTAAAAAACAGTATTAAATAATACCAGAGTGTTGATGTATAGAATAATGGACGCAGTACACCGACCCCCGTCTCCCACTCTCTCTCCCTGCCTGAGTCCCTAACCCCCATCTCCTCTCCACCCCACCCGAGACCCTGTCCCTGTCTTCCCACGACCCCCATTCCCTAGTCTCCCTTTCTCTCCAGACCCCTCCCCCCCCACCCCCATTTACATCTCCCATCTCTCCCCGACCTCGCATCCCTCGACCCCATCTTCCACTGTTTCTTGAACCCCATTCCCCCATCTCCCTCTCTCCCTCTCTCCCTCATTCCCCAGTCTCCCCCGAACCCCCATCTCTCTAGTCCCGATCTCCCTTTCTCCTCCCAATGCGCCCCTCCCAATTCTCCTCCCAACCCCCCCAATTCTCCAGTTACCCTCTCTAGAAACTAGACATAATAATTGCAAAAATGCTAGGAATCCACTAATATCTGTAATCTGTACTTCTTTCAGGTGTGTTGTGATTTTTTCCCCGAGAGTTGTTGCGATATTTTTTTTCAGCAAGAAACCTCAAGGGGTAAAAATTGGGCTAATTTTAGCGCCCCGAAAATGTTAGCGCCCCCATGGCCGATTTTCCCAGGTAGTGCCCCGAGAGGGAGGAGGGGCGCTACTGGAAGCGCCCCGCGTCCCTCTTGGGGCGCTGCGAGCCAATATCGCGGCGCTACGTGCCACAGTACTGCAGGCCTCCCTCCCCTTATTAAAGGGGAGGGCCCTGCCGCAGCGCGTCCCGGCGCCCAGCTGGGCCACCAGGGATCGGGAGTGCCGGCGGCCAGCAACAAAAATGGCCGCCCGACACCTCCCCTTTAACTAGCCGCCCCGGCCGCATGTAGGCCCCCCTGACCCCGGTGGACATAGCGTCCGGCGGTAAGTCGGGGGCGCCACCCAATATTACAGCCGGGGCGCTGCGGACAGCGATGACGTCATCGCCGGCGGCGCATCACCGCCGCTAACCTCTTGCTGAATTTCGCGGGAGGCGTTAGCGGTGCCGCGCCCAGACGCTAGTTGATTTGCGCGGCGCTAACGGGAGGCACAAATCAACCAAATTTAGCCCCCCAACAGTTTAGCTGCACATTTCTTCACATAACCTTCTCCATTTATTACTGTATGGAATTTTTTCACCTTATCGATCTCAGGTCTGCTAATGGCTAAAGAACGTTTAAACTTCTGAATAATTAAAGCTGGCAGTTGAAAAATAGTATGAAGGAAAGATAGATGGAAACTTTGATCGTTCAAAGTCTGCAGACCTATGTATGCTGTTTGAGATTTCTCTAAATAATGCATAAACGTCAGACTCTGAAATAAAGAAAGACTTGTATTTATATAGTGCCTTTCACAACCACCGGACATCTCGGTGGCATAGTGGTTAGCACTGTTGCCTCACAGCGCCAGGGACCCGGGTTCGAATCCGGCCTCGGATGACTGTCTGTGTGGAGTTTGCACATTCTCCCCGTGTCTGCGTGGGTTTCCTCCGGGTGCTCCGGTTTCCTCCCACAGTCCAAAGACATGCGGGTTAGGTTGATTTGGCTATGATAAATTGACCCTTAGTGTTCAGGGGGATTAAATACGTGGTGGTTACGGGGATAGGGTGGGATATGTTAGGGGGGATTAAATACGTAGGGTTACGGGGATAGGGTGGGATATGTGTCGGTGCAGGCTCGATGGGCCGAAATGGCCTCTATCTGTACTGTGGGGAATTCTGTGATCTCAAAGCGCTTTACAGTCAATGAAGTATTTTTTGAAGTGTAGTCACTGTTGTAATGTAGAAAATGCGGCAGCTAATTTGCGCACAGCAAGCTTCCACAAACAGCAATGTGATGTTGATTGAGGGATAAATGTGATCTTTTACGTTCACCTGAGAGCACAGACGGGGCTTCAGTTTAACGTCTCATCTGAAAAACTGCACCTCCGACAGTGCAGCACTCCCTTACTACTGCAGTGGAGTGTCAGCCTAGATTTTTGTGCTCAAGTTCCTGGAGTGGGACTCGAACCCACAACCTTCTGACTCAGAGGCGAGGGTGCGACCAACTGAGCCACGGCTGACACCCATATACAATATATGCAGCATATGCAATATTTCAGTGAGTGAGTGGTCAATATATGGAACAGACTCCCTCGGGAGATGGTGAAGTCACATGGAATTGCTTCATTCCAATGCAAATTAGATAGACTTCTTTCAGAAAATTACATTTTGGGATACAGTATCTGAGTAATTTGAGATGTGGTAAGTGGAGCATGGTTGGGAAGAAAAAAGTGACTTTGGTTCAATGGTTTTCCTCACGTCATGTCATGTCATGTCATGACATGTCTGGGTCTGTTGTAGACTAATTGATAGAGATTGATTGCTGTTATTAGTCAACAACTCCATTATCGTTGTATCATGTGACTACCAGGATAGTAGGAGGCAAACTAGATGGACCTTGGTCTTTTTTCATTTAGTAATTCCTATGTTCCTATTCACACTATTATTGGAATGTATATTTGATATAGTGATAGACATGTACTAGAATTGCACATCATTTACTTTGGGGAAAAATGGAATACTTGCTGCAGTGAGATTATTTATCCTGATATCACAGTGCTGCGAGTACAGAAAGTGAAATATTAACGACGACCTCTGATAGAATGTCAGGCTTCTATCTGAGGTTTTGGTGTCGAAAATGAAGACCTCACCACAAACGTGACTTTAGCACTAAACATGAATTGATGGTTTTATGAATCTGAGTGCAGTTTATTAAAATGCAAAGGAAAAGTGCCCTTGTCACAGCAGTCTGTTGCTCAGTGGGCTGAGATAAGCTTGCAGAGGTTGGTAGACTCGGCACCTTCTAGAGATTGTTGAAATAGAATTTAAGCAGTACTATTATGTTTAAAAGTGCCGCTATCTGATTGCAGCATCTGCCTTTTACTGTAGAAATTCTCAAACCCTTGATAGCAGATGAATGGCTCCATAAATTAAAGCCCTCAGCTTACTCAGTTAGGTGTCAGTTGTGGCTCAGTGGTAACACTCTTGCTTCTGAGTCAGAAGGCTGTGGGTTCAAGTCCCACTCCAGGGACTTGAGCACAAAATCTAGGCTGACGCTTCAGTGCAGTGCTGAGGGTAGAACTGCACTGTCAGCGGTTCCATCTTCTGGATGAGACGTTAAACCGAGGCCCCGTCTGCGCTCTCAGGTGGAAGTAAAAGGCTTGGCACTATTTTGAAGAAGAGCAGGGTTTTTTTTTCAGGTGTCCTGGCCAATAATTATCCCTCAACCAACATCACTACAACAGATTATCTGGTCATTATCTCATTGCTGTTTGTGGGAGCTTGCTGTGCGCAAATTGGCTGCCACGTTTCCTACATTACAGCAGTGACTACACTTCAAAAGTACTTCATTGGCTGTAAAGCACTTTGTGACATCCTGAGGTCAGGAAAGGAGCTATAGAAATGAAAGTTCTTTCTATATCTTTCTTTACTAATGGGAACTGGAACCACGTGAGCCAAAGTGTGCTGATGTGTTAATGTCTCGTTTAATAGCAACATTCACCACATTTTTAATAAATACTGATTATGAGAAAATGTGTTTATTTATGAGAAAATAGCATTCAATAGTATCCGAACCCAAATACTCCGAGCGCAGATCTGCACAGAAATCGGCAATATCGTTCTAGGATAACGCCAATACAGTTACACTGTCGTTAATCAACTCTCAAAATATTTGTCTGATCTCTATCCTTAGTTTTTAAATATATTTGCTCAAAGCCATGTCTTTTACAAAAAAGTCAAAATCAGTATGAAGAAAGATCATCTAAATTTACTAGTGATCTTTAATTATCCGTAATGGAGCTGGATGACAATGACTGCATTTGGAGCTGGAGCATTTGTTAGGTCATGTTTTTTACTTGCTGACAGGACTGGAAAATCCTTTTAAAATAATAGAAGAGCATAAAAATCGCCCATGAAAGCTGATCTTAGAGACGCTTGCAGGCAATTGTGATCACTTTCAGTGAAAGTTGCACTGAGTTTCCTGGAGTCGTTCTCTGCACAGAAGGAAGATTGTCGTCAAGAAAGGATAGTGTCAGATTGTGGCTCTTGCCAGAATCACGACTGTTTGACTCCAAAAATAGTCAATGAACTGTAACTTTCAATTATTAGGACGACAGCAATTTTGTTTTTGGGCTGCGAACAACTCCCCTAAATAGTGACCTCCTCGGAGCTGTAGAATTCCAAACACTTGAATGTCTGCAGTGTTTTGCCTCACAGTGCTACTTTGAAAAGCAACACTCCGCATTCGTAGTTTTCTGGCAAATAGTGAAAGATTACTGGCACTCGTCTGTGAATTAGGAACAAGGAGACTTAATTTGCTCCATATCGCTTGATACCCTTACCTAGAAAAAAATAGTAGCGATCTCAATCTTAAAAATTTCACTTGGCCCAGCATCCACAGTCGTTCGGGGGAGAGTGTTACAGAATTCCACCACCTTTCTGTGTGGAAAACGTGATTCATGATTTCACTCCTAAATGGCCTTGCTCTAATTTTAAGATTATGCCGCCTTGTTTTGGATTCCTCCACCAGAGGAAATAGTTTCTGTCTACCCTATTGGATCTCTTTTTTAAAATTATTTTAAAGACCTGGATTAGATCACCCCTAAACCGTCTAAACTCAAGGGAAACAAGTTTATGCCACCGGTTGTCATAATTTAACCCTTTAAGCCCCGGTGTCATTGTGGTGATTTGCGTTGGACCCCTTCCAAGGCCGATATATCTTACTTGCGGTCCGGTGCCCAAAACTGAACATATTATTCCAGATGGGGGTCGGACCAAGGCTCTGTACAACTAAAGCATCACTTCTTCACTTTTTTTGATTACTTTTTATAAGTTAACTCGCTTTTACTGATCTGTGCGCCTGGACATCCACATCCCTTTGCTCCCCGCAGCTCCTATTACCACGGAGGTGATTGAAGCAGAATTCAATCGTGACAGTTAAGATAAAAAAATAAATAAATAAATACTTGAATAAAAATATTAAAGGATACAGAGAAAGGGAAAAGAAATGGATTCGGAGTAAATAGCTCCAATGTGGATGATGGTCCCAATGGCTTCCCTTGGTGCTGATGTTTTGGTAATTCCATGAAATTGCCACATCCATGGTGTTGGGCAGCGTCACCAGCAGGAGGAGGCGTAACTTAAAATCCTCCATCGGTCCCACCTGTCTTAAGCCGTCTATGCCCGTCTCTAATGCAATCAAATTAGCTTTAAGGGGATTGCCAGTATGTGGCTGCTTTGCATTTTAGTATTTAGTATTAGCTATGTGTTTTATTTAAACAAGGGCCATTTTTGTATAGAAATACACGGAAGAACAATAGCACAGGGTATTTCTCTTTAAAAGTTGCAGGAGTTGGAGGGGTTGCAACAGTCGGGCTTGAAGCCAGTTTTATTTGATCATGGACATCTTTTCATCCTTCCTGTTCGTGAAATGACCCTTGTCGCATAGCTGTGAGCTACTGTAGTCCGATTAAGAGTTACTGGATCAAGCTGCAATTGTGAGAAAGGAGCCAAGGACAATCTGCTGAGCCAAAGCTCCAGGTGCTTTTACATTACAAGCTGGGGTTCTGGAATGAGTGGCACTCAAACAGAGACCTGAATTCTTAGTGCATTGTTGTCCTCGTGTCATCATTCCGAAAGAAGGCCCACTAGACACCTTTTATCTTGCCTTGAAAATGCATTTTATGCACGTCTCAATTTTTGCAGCTGCGTATATGCCTAAAGTTTACCAGCCACATATTTCGAATTGAAGTGTATCTGAAATGTATTTTTTGCTAAGAAGAGTAAAATGTGCCACAGTGCTGCCGACCAAAATTTGTGACTTATTTGATTGGGTATTGACATGGAACTAGTCCTGGCATCTGTGCCCTTGCATTATGATGCACTTCCATATCAAATATGGTAAAAATGTGGAGATGCAGGCAGCTGGCACAACCGGAAGTACGTAGATCTGATAACCGAGCCACAGACCCACATTTGCATTGGTCTGCTGTGTCGCTGGTATTCCACTGTCAGGTAATTTATATTCACAAGCACAGCCAGCAGCAGAAGAGCCATATGTTTACTTTTCGTGTTCCAATACTGTAAAGGCACCTTTTAATGGCATGCTAGTAAATGACAAAGGGCAGCATTGTCCCCTCTTTTTGCATTAAAGCAAGGGTCTTTTTCTAAGGTATAATTGCTACAGTAATTCTACTAGCAGTGCAAACTGTTATTAAAGTAGATTGTGCCACTTATTTCTCCAAGATGTTTTGCTGTATGGAGAGCAGTTTGATCCTCAAATCATTTTTATGAAGTCTTGGCCTCGTAGGAAGATGAAATGACAGAGACAAATCTTTCATTACACTTGGGTCAATTTCCCAATAACTGTGTTCATTCTGTGCCAGCTTGTAAATAAAATGTAGTTGATCATTTCACAATCATAAATGCGGCCATCTAAACATGAACGGCTTTGTGGTTACACGACACACAGAAGAGCAACAAGCGTAGCTATTGTAGTGAAATTTGTAAAGTATTTGATATAAGGCTTAATAAATTTGACCGATAGGAATTTGGACATATTCGAAAGAGCATTACAAAGCAATAACTTTATTCCAAACTCACCCACCCACTGATGCTTGTAAGGTTGAATGGGTTTGTCAGTAAGGTATAATACTGAGAGCTGTAGCTTTCTACCAAACCAATTCTATTCCCCTAAAGGTGAACTCCACTGTAGGGCTAATAATGCATTTCAAGAATACTTCAGTGGTAATTCATAAAGATGTCAACGGCAGTAAACATTCTAGGAAAGCCAAATGTGGAATATTGCTACAAATTAAACTGGGACAAGGGGAGGTGGGGGGCACAAGTTTACACGAATGCTAGGCACAGTCAGGACTGACGTCAAGAAGCAGTTGTTCACATAAAAGGGCTGATTTACCCACAGGCGGAGACTGGGCGGGCGTAATGCCCAAGCTATTTTGAGGCCCGGGCCTCCTTTACATGCTACCCACGACCTGCGGATACCAAGAGGGTGCCCGGCTGCTGGTCGGCAGTTCTGGGAGGGTGGGAAATCAGCCCACTCCGGCTCGTTGCACAGAAATAATTCAAGGCCTGAATGCGATTTAATGTAGATAATTGTAACACTCGGTACCCCTTTATGCAGAGCTCGAGGAACCTAGACTGTGTTTTTGTCTCCTTTTAATGATTTCTGCCCACCTGACACAAGGATATTAAGGTGAACCAGTAGGATGGTTACAGTTTTGATAACTATTTATCGTAATAGGTAAGTCCAAATTACTGTACAACAGTAAAATCAAACCTGCATTAACATTAGTTTTATTCAAAATGTGGGTGTTTTATTTTATTGCTACTTCACTGATCTCCTGATGTTTTTGCCCCCATCCCTGGTTTTCTGTTTTCACCCACACATTAGCTCTTGTACAACACGCACCCATCTGTGACCAGACAAAAGACAGAGTCCTGCTCTCAGACATGCCAGAGCTGCTCTGTTATTAGCTGGTAGGAAGTACACAGCACAGCTGAGATTTGGGTTCACTTTCCTGTCAGACTGTCCCTCAGGGGATGTTCCTGGGGGAACCAAAGCTTTGAACCTGCATCTTAGATCGTGTCTTGGCAAAACCTGAGGGCATATTAACCCATTGAACTGTCAAGCCACATTAATTAGAATTAATTCTGTTGATTTACTGGAGGAAAGCAGAGCATTAAGGACATTGTAAATAGCCCGTAAAGAACAGAATTTAATTTTTAATGGTAGTGATTATTGTACAATCTAGACGCAATGAAAACTAATCATAACTAGCTACAAAGATAACTAATGATAACTAGCTGGAATAAAAACCAATTCATGATAGCTGCAATGGAATTTATGATCACTGGAGAGTCAACACCACACAGATCATATCTAAAACTAACCCTTTGAAAGATGGGAATGACCTACCATTCCCAAGCATTGCTTGTGTTCTTCGATTTGTATCAAAGACCTTCCTAACTTGGGACAGTTACTTTGATGCACTGTTACTGATGGGGTACATTGCCTATATGTTGAATATGTCTGGTGTGCACGAAGCGATAGATTGTTTCAAGTACCTCTTGAACAAGCCAGACTCTGATTGGATAATGTTGGTAAATATGGATTCGCCCAGTTTTATTTCCACCTCCTCCTCTAAACTTTTAATAAAAATATATACTATTTCATTGAAGGTTCTGTCTCTCAGCTCAATCTTTTCATCCACCTTTTCATAGTGCATGCTAAAGAATAGGAGAATACATATTCAGTTTTTGTCAACATCTCCATCACCTTCAGTGTGATGGTAAATATTACCACTATTCAGGACATGGTGATTATTCAGAATAACGACGTTGTTGCAAATAACGATTTTGTTTTCTCTTAACAACAAACCGCTCATTTTTGTTGGTTTATATATGAGCCAAATTGTCAATGATTCTCTCTCTTATAGATAGTGGTGCACCATCCCTCCTCATCCTTTTTGACTGCTTTACAGACATTTACACGGTTGACCACACCATCCTCCTCCAATGCCTCTCCTCTCTTGTCCAGCTGAGTGGAACGGTCTCACCTGGTTCCACTCTTACCTATCCAGTCATAGCCAGAGAATCTCCTGCACTGGCTTCTTTTCTCGCCCACACACTGTTACCGCTCAAGTCCGTTAAGGATCTATCCCTGGCTCCCTCCTATTTCTCCTCTAAATCTACACGGACTGCAGCGGTTGAAGAAGGAAGCTCACCACCACCACCTTCTCAAGGGCAGTTAGGGATGGGCAATAAATGCTGGCCTTGCTAGTGACGCCCACATCCCGTGAATGAATTTTTTTTTTTAAGTTGCCCCTCGGCAACATCATCCGAAGACATAACTTCAGATTCCACATGTACGCTAACGACACCCAGCTCTACCTCATCACTGCCTCTATGTTGTCAGACTGCTTGTCCAACATCCAGTCCTAGATGAGCCACAATTTCTTCAATTAAACATTGGAAAGACCAAAGCCATTGTCTTCGCCCCATCACCACAAACTCCGTTCCCTCGCCACCGATTTCCATTCCCCTCCCTGACCACTGTCTCCGGCTGAACCAGACTTTGCAACCTCAACATCCTATTTGACCCTGAGCTCAGCTTCTGATCCCATACCCTTTCCAATACAAAAGACCACCTACTTCCATTTCCATAATATCGCCCCTCTCCGCCCCTGCCTCAGTTTATGTGCTGCTGAAACCCTTTTGTTCTTTCCAGACTGTACTATTCCAATGCTCTCCTGGCCGGCTTCCCATCTTCCACCCATTCATAAACTTGAACTCATCCAAAACTCATTCTAACCTGCACCAAGTCCCGTTCACGCATCAGCCCTGTGCTTGCTGACCTACATTTTCTTCCTGTCGACCAACATCTTGATTTCAAAATTCTCATCCTCATGTTCAACTTCCTCCATGGCCTAGCAAATCCCATGCTCTGTAACCTCCTCCAGCCCTACAACCCTCCGAGAACTCTACATTCCTCCAACTCTGGCCTCTTGTACATGCCTGACTTCCCTCACCCCACCATTGATGGCCGTGCCTTCAGCTGTCGAGGCCTTAAGCTCTGAAATTCTCTCCCTAAACCTCTGCCCATCTCTCTCTCCTCCTTTTTAAGACCCTCATTAAAAGTTACCTCTTTGGCCAAGCTATTAGTCACCTGTCCTAATATCTCCTTCTTTGGCTTGGTATCAATTTTTGACTTGTGCTCCTGCGAAGTGCTTTGGGATGTTTTTCTGTGTTAAAGGCACTATATAAATGCAAGTTGTTGTTGTTGTTGCAATACATACTGAAGAATTAATTCCTCTCTAGTTAGCTGCAGATTATTTCTTCATTAACTTCCAACGATACCATCACAATTATTATTGTCTAATTGTCATCCTGTATCTGAAACCTCGAACTCCTGACAGTTGTCATTCACTGATGACTGTTTCCAGTATCGAGACAACTGACCAAAACTGAGCACCACACCCACACACAACTGAAGCAATGTAGGAGATGAGGAAGTGAATCTAATCTCAACATTTAGATGACTGATATAAATCACTCAAGTTTTCCTATTGAACTTTATGAAGTCATGTATAGATTGGAATAGTCTGTTGTAATCACTTTCACTGATTTGTTTTTCCCCTCATAATACTGCTGACAAATTTGCAGTGATTATACGCCAGTCGGTCTTTGTTTGGTGTGGATGTCATCATTCATCAACTACATGAAACACCCTGGTTTCTGATGTTCACTATACCACCCACACTTACCAAATACAGCGCAGCCCCCTCCCATCCATTCTATAGTAAACAGTCAATCACTGGCAAGTGGGAGAGACTTTCAAAGCTGAATTCTCATCCCGGAGTTCAGAGGATAGTTATTATGAGCCACTTTATCTTGCTGTCATGGTTGAGGTCATCCTATTGATGAGATTACTGTCGCGCAATTGTTTCCAATTATAAATTAATTATCCTCTGAACCCCAGACTGCTTTGTAATCCCTCCCGGGTGTCAGTTGTACTTTGTGTCATGTATGGCATTCTGTGGAAGACACTTTTCACTATGTAATCAATGAACATGAAGCACAGAGGAGGGTGGTGTGGTTGATCACATTGAACGCCGCAGAAAGACCGAGGGACAGTCACGCAGAATGTCGTTGGTACCTTTAACGCGGGCAGTCTTACTGCTGTGGATGGGATGGCAAGCAGACTGAAGGGATTCAAACAGGGCATGGTGGCAGAGCTGGGCATGGACTTGGTTGATGATGACATGTTCCAGAACCTTAGCGCGGAAGGGGAGATTGGCGATGGGGTAGTTTCTGGATAGAAGATAAGGGTAGGCCAAGAGACGGAATGATTCTGACCATTTTGAAAGGGGTGGTAACAGTGCTTGATGAGAGGGTTCATCGGACCGAGGAGGGCCAGTTGAATGGTGAGGAGTTCATGAGGTGGACAAGATGGGTCTCTTGTGGCAGTCGGGTAACCGCTTCAGAATGTTGTTGGGTCAGAGCTGGTTGAAGCGGTGAGGAGGGGGTAGTCCGTGGATGGGGGTGGGGGGGCTTCGATTTTGGAGACAGAAATTCATGAGTACCTGCCGCTGAATGTGAGGATAGGGGGGCAGGAGAGGAAGCGCAACGGAACGAGTTCGTAGTAGGAAAGCGGATTCTGGGATTTCCTTTGTAAACAATGATTTTTAAAATGAGGATAATTGTAACTGGTGGCCAAAGTTGGCAGGGTCAGAGGAGACCCTTTAATTTGAATGGCAATGGCAGGCACCTGCCCCACTAGGGGCGCATCTAGGGCACTCGCCCCACCAAAGAGGGCACAAATTCCAGTGAAAGAGTTCCTAGCTTGGGGGGGGATCAGGAAAGTGTTGGGAAAGGAATTGGGGAAGGACCCCAGCAGACCCTTTGTAAACAGTCCACACTTCAATAAATAAGAACAAACAATTGCTGTTTCTTCTTCTCCAGGAATCCAGACCACCATCGCAGAAGCCTTGACCTCGGAGGTGGGGCCCACTGGCCCCATTGATGGCCTGGTACCCAGCCACAGATAATGTGCTGCGCTCTGAGTCAGAGAACTCCCAACATGGGGAACCCCTGCATCGGCCTCGGGATTCTCCCCCACTCACCCGTGCCACTGGCCTGGTTCAGAGCAGGAGAGGCTCAGGCCCTTCCAAGGTCTGTGGATTCCCCTTTATGTCTGGGACACTGTCTGATTTGCTCCGATTCCCGTTCACTTCTGCCGGAGTTACACCAAGTCTGCACCAAAAGGGCCATGGATTGTCAGCCTCAGTATGCATTTATGGAGATTTGTCAATCCAGCGTGTAAAATGATCACTTGAATTATTTTAAGAGGTTTATGTTCATTTGCCAAGTACCATTGTTTAGATATAAAGTCCATTATATGTACAGTTTGCACTTTTCATTCTTGAAGAAAAATCAGCACAACCCAAGGAAAACAGACAAAAGATCAGATTGGCTCATTTGTTTGAATTAATTTCCCCCCCCCAAGGTAACCTTGGCTTTCAGGTTTGGTTCAAGGATTATGTCTAATGGAGGGAAATAACTGTTGCTGTCAGAACATGTACTTGTTTGTGGTTTGGTGCCACGTTCACGGCTCTGATTAAACGCCCTCCCTAATTTTCATCTCGTGCATCGCCAGTTGGCTGCCTGGTCTTCAGGGATCTGCCTTAGGCCTGTTCTTCAGCTAATTACTTGTGCACAGGTTTCGATAGAATATGCATGGTCAGGTGATTTTACAAATGAGTGTGCTGAGCGCATTTCTGTTTCTTTGGCAACCTTGTAGCGAGCTCTCTGGCTTATTGTTTATTCTGGTTGATGTGTTTTGATGAAAAGTTCTCTTTGTGGGTTTCTACCGAGACGTTCAGTGCTGTGAATTTTAATTGTATCAATGTATCTCCTGCAGCATTGCTCACGGGCCTAAGGCTGAGCCTGGGTTATATTCTGTCACGAGCTATACCTCACTCCAGCTCTTTGATCTGCCACGCCACTGTCGCTATCCCCACTTTCCTATTACCTCTGCTGCCAGATTGTATTTCGCTCTTCTTGTATAACAAAACAAACCTTTTAAAAAAAACTGGCATCATGTTTTACCGCCCCATCACAATTACAGAGTCAGTGATGTCACAGTGAGACTAGTAATGATACAAGAGCAGCAATCCCACCTCCCCCTCCACCCCCAAAAAACACTCAGCGACAGGTTGGCTCCATAAGGTAGGGATGGGATTGTCTTATTAAGGGAAGGAGGGCTTATAACATTAACACTGATGTTCTTTATTGACTTAAGTCTAACAGGTAACGAGTTGTGCGTTTGTAAGTATGTGCACATTGTCTTTGTTGTTGTATAAACCATAACCTGCCAAAAATCTGTCCTTCACCTAGCCCCCCGCCCCGCCTTTACCAGCATTGGACCAAAGTAGTCATGTGATTACCAATGCTCGGACATGCCCCATTAGCAAAAAGAGATTGCTAGTTCCAAAACACAGTTGGAATAGTCACCTGATTATCTCTGACCAGTGAAATTGCTGAAGTGTGACACCACGGTCACATGATTCCTATTAGTCAACAAGCTAGCTAAAAGTGACACTCACTCATTTTTAATGTTGATAAGAGTGCCATTGACATGTAAGAAGAATTTTTTAAAAATCGATGGTCAATGTGAATGGAGAGACTGAAAATCAATTCCTCCCATACGCGTGGGAAAGGAGAAACAGACAAATGTTTTTAAATGTAACAGAATCGGTCACACAATGTCGGACAAGTTTGGGTAATTCGTAATAATCCAAAATTCCCACATTCGCAAATTGAAATTGGAAGCTTTCTAGTTCCACGCATGACTCCTGTGTTGCATTATAGTCAACCATGTGTGCCACCTTGTTTTTGCTCATTTTGGTACCTGCAATATATTCTCTTTAAATTGTTCTAAAGTAGCCATGTTTGTCACACTTTTCAGATTTGGATATTTCGCATTTCTCAACTCAAATTCACCATCCTCATCTCCTAAGCTAATCATAATGTCTACTGTGACTTTAGCTAAAAACACGAGCTTCAAAATTCCACAGTCTTTTTGGGACAAAAATGGTGGATTTGGGACAGGACCCAAATAGGTCAGAATACCACCCCTTCTAAAATACATTTTGGCAGATGTGGGGGCAGATAGGAGATGTGATTGTCCCCAAAGTGGTAAATATATGCACATGACTGGAGAATGAGGGCATAACCTGATTGCTCCAACCTTTCAAACTACAGTCACCTTGTTCTGTCACTCAGCACGTTCTAAAGTTGTGGAAGCTGCAATTACTACCTGCCCTCCAACCCTGCACTGCCATGGGAGATCGACTAGTAGTTTATAACACTGTGGAGCTGCATCACTGTATGCTCTGCGTTTCATTCTCCCTGAATTGTACTTTCCTCACATACAGCTTCCTTGGGTTGCAGTTCACTAAGCACTAAAAATGATTCAGATGCCTTTCTGTCCCAACAGTTCATTGAATCTTGCAGCTTTAATCAAAACATTTATGTTGACCTTTTTGCTGAAAATCTAGGGGGCAAAATTGGGTCGCGCCCCCTTTGGGGCACTAACTTCGCCGGGGTTAGCGCCCCCGCACTTGAAATTAACTGGTAGCGTCACAAGAGGGAGGTGGGGTGCTACTGGAAGCGCCCCGCCTCCCTCTTGGAGCGCTGCGAATGGCGCTGTGGCACGTTGTGCCGCGGTACTGCAGGCCTTCCTCCCCTTATTAAAGGGGAGGGGCCTAGCGCAGTGCGACCCGGAGCCCAGCTGGGCCACCAGGGATCGGAGTGTCGGTAAAAGAGCCCGACACTCGAGGAGTGCCGGGCTCACGGAGCGCAGCCGGCACCCCGCGGGGGGTTTCACAGGAGCCAGCAACAAAAATGGCCGCCCAGCACCTCCCCTTCAAATATCGCCGTCCCGGCCGCAGGTAGGCCCCCCTGACCCTGTCGGAAATAGCGTCCCACGGTAAGTCAGGGGGCGCTACCGAAGATCGCAGCCGGGGCGCTGCGCACGGCGATGATGTCATCGCCGGCGGCGCAGCGCCGCGGAGTGCTAACGGTTACCGCCGCCGCTCACCTCCCGCTGAATTTCGCGGGAGGTGTTAGCAGCGCCGTGCCTGGTCGCTAGTTGCTTTGTGCCCGGGAGGCGCAAATCAACCGAATTTTTCCCCCCTAGAGCTTTAACCACACAGATCAAACCAAATTCACACAAAGCTAATTCTGCACATTGACTTTTCTGCTCAAACGCAATTGGTTCCTTGCAACTGCCTTTTGTCTCACTAAGGAGATGCAAATCTTGCCACCTGATGCTATGGGTTGGCACCTGCCTGATTATCAACAGGGCTGCACACAAATGTCAAAAATGTAAGCCAGAAACTCGGTCTGTTTATTAATCAGAGATTAAATGTTTTCCTCCCGCTTGTTTCTGTGTCTTAACTTGTGGATGCTTTAATTGTTAATATTGTTAAGATTTCAGTTAGTCTGGCAAAACAAGCAATGATTCCACCCTTTGTTCTGACTGAACCCTATCTCCATCCAGTTTTGGCATTGGGTTAAGATGTGACATGCCTAGCCACAGTATCTATGGCTGTGTGTGCTTGGATGCTGTTTGCATTCAAGGGATGTATCATCTTACAAAAGTATCTTCCAAGGTGATCTCCATTGCGCTAATTTGAGGGTATCCAACTTGGCAGTGGCAGTGAAGTCTGTCATAATTTTTACAGTAATATATTTGGAAGTTCTGAATGATTATATTGTGTTTTTTTGCACATTAGCTGTGACGGCCTTATCACCACAAAGAACGTCTCTGCACACTGGAGCTTTTGTTCTTGAAGACAGATCCTGCCCCTTTTAAATTATGTTAAATACAGTCTGAGCACAATCTTCACAAAGGCAGACATTTCCCAAAGATATGGTATTATATGTTTCCATGGTGAAACAATTTTGTATGTGTACATTACTCTTCAATTACTGCCTGAATTTAGTACCGGTGGCATTTATAGTTAAGTGTACTGTATGTATACTGTGTATATATAAACTTTTTCACAGTAGGTAACGACATACAGCTTCCAATTATTTCATTTTAGACTGAAAGTCATTTGTGCATGTTAAATAGAAATAACTTTACGTATGATTGAATTTGCAACAAGCGAAATATATCAGACTTTCCTCTACAAGCCTGTCCTTGGATAAACCACACAAAGGCGCACACTATCTGGAAAGCATGTTTGATATCATTTCAGTGTGAAAGTGCAGCATAAATATATCGGAGGTGAAATTGAACATGGGCGGGATGCAAAACCGGTGGAATCGCATTTGCCAACCGTTAAACCACATGCCCGATATGCAATACTATTGAAGTCAATGGGTCTGAATATAGGGCCGAGCGTAAAACAGGTGCCCGCTTTGCGTCTCCGACCATGTCCAATTTCAGCCCCGCTGTTCCTGAGATTGTTGTATGCCATACAGAGAGAGTGAGGACGGGAGGTAACGCATGGTATGCATCTCTTAATTTTTACAAGTGTTGTGGATGAACAGTAGCTGTGTCAATTTGGGACACTGTTAGCCGGGAATCACCATACATCTTTCTGCTGATGCACGTGCATGCTCAGTTAACTTAACCATAAGTGACAAGCTGACAAAATAGATCAGTCTTCGTCGGGTTGCATACTTTTGCTGGTATGACTTGAAATATTCTATTTTTTTTTTCATTTTTTTGCAGACGAGCGTGCTGAATTACTAAAAGAGGCAGCAAAACGAGTGAAGAGTGAAGCCCTTGGTAAGCTTAATCGGAGACACAATGAAACCACGCATTCACTCAGCCCTTAGCCCTTGCAGTTCCTCTGCTGTCACTGTGTAGCACATTGAGCCAAAGAAAAACTATGGCGGTCGCCGAAACACAGGTAGATGCAGACCTGGATCCTGATGAGGATTTGGAAGAACAGGATGAAGACTTTTTCAATCAGATGGATGAGAATGGGATAATCGGAATGGATGAAATCAATGAATATTATCTGCAGTACCATCCGAGATTGGAGGACGGCTTGGAAACTGTGGAGGAAGATGGAGAGATGTCGGGGCTCAAGGAGTTGCATGATTACAATAAATTGAGCGGCCTGGTCCACCTCCAAGAGTCTGTAGATGATGAGAGTTTTAATATCAGTGAATTCCAGGATTCAGACCCTGTCCTCCTGTCCATATCTGCAGAGGAGGATGCAAGTCTCAACCATTTGATTTGTAAGTAATTCACTGCTATACACATTTCTAAAATAGTCTATGTTGCAGCTGTTAGCCTGCACTTAAAGCTTATTACAGTGAATGGTCTCATCTAATCACAGAGGCCAGGCCAGGCCAGAGAGGCACTGATTGAATTAGTGTTCACTTAAGGGAGGTTGAAGCCTGGAGAATAACATGTTTTTCTTTTTTGGGTTTCAATCAAATAGTGTGCAGAATCCGATTAAATGAGTTAACATTTCTGAAAGTAGCGGACAGTGGAACTCTCTAATAATTCAAGTGTTCGTATGCTACTATCGCTAAATGTAATTTCTAGGCAATGTACTTTTTAAAAAATGTCCTTGCAACGAACATGTGCCCGTGCTAAATAAGATAACACTTCATCAGTGATTAAAATCAAGAAAATTAATGAAATGGAAAGCTGAGGTTTGGTGCATGACCTGAAATCTTTGCACAGAGTCAATTGAGATAAGTCACAAAACCGAAGACTAGACGGGCAGGGCACACATGGCCTGCAGGGGGATGGGAAGTGAAGCAGATGGGAATGGCTGCTGTTGCTGTTCTCTTGAACACAAAGGTGTCGAAGACTGAGGGTTTAAAAATGCCTGTGTAAGTGGTTTTTGGTTTTACAATGTTTCAATTGACACTGAATGTTGCATGGGTTTGGGAATGGAAGTGTTTGTTTATTCTGAAAGCCCCAGTAAAGAAATTGCCTCCGCAGTTTTTAACTGACTGTTACCAGGAGTGTCTGAACCTGTGGTTTTTATTGATTATAAAGAAAGACTTGAAGACTTGCATTTATATAGCGCCTTTCACGACCTCAGGACATCCCAAAGCGCTTTACAGTCAATGAAGTACTTTTAAAGTGTAGTATTTATTGTAATGTAGGAAACGCGGCCAATTTGCACACCGCAAGCTCGCATAATGTAGGAAACGCGGCAGCCAATTTGCGCACAGCAAGCTCCCACAAACAGCAATGTGATAACAACCAGAATCTTTTTTAGTGATGTTGATTGAGGGATAAATATTGGCCAGGACACCGGGGAGATAACTCCCCCTGCTCTTCTTCGAAATAGTGCCGTGGGATCTTTTGTGTCCACCTAAGCAGACGGGGCCTCGGTTTAATGTCTCATCTAAAAGACGGCACCTTCGACTGTGCAACACTCCCTCAATACTGCACTAGAGTGTCAGCCTAGATTTTTGTGCTCCAGTGTCTGGAGTGGGTTAAGAGTTGTTGGTTGTTATTAGTTGATAAGAAATCCCAGAAAAGTCTAGAGACAGCTGGCCAGGGGGATTTCCCAAGTCCAACCTCAGGTCATTAAAGGAGATCTAGTTCAATCCACAGATGAGAGGGTTAAACAGCTGAATTTGCCAAGAGTTCATTCTGCCACAATTGCTTAACTATCATAATTTAAATTGACACAAAAAAGGGCAGTAAGATGTTTGTGTTGTATTGATAACTATTCAAATTAGCTATTTATTGTGCGTGAGTATATTTGTTTTAAGTGCTCTTAATAAAACAACAGATTTGTACCCAAGTTTTGTATTTTATGTAATCCTCTACTGACCAAAAATGACCATTTTAATGTGGAATAGCAAGATGCATGCTCGACATATAATCGTTATTCAGCAAATAAAAGTGACATCCATACACGAGTGTTGCCCTCAATCCTTATTAAGTTACCACTGTATGGTGTGGCACAGAAGGCCAGCTTGACTTTTCCTTTACTTCTCCCTTCCCCATCACCAATTTTTCCTTCCGTCCTTTTCTGAAAATGTCTCTGCTCTTGGCCAGCAAGGATTGGAAACTCACCATGTACAGACTTTCGGGCTTGGACCTGTCTCTTAACTACTCCGTATAACAGAGTGTTACACCACTGTGCTGCCAGTTGCTAACAGCTGTTGCTAAATGGAATAAAAGTGCGGGTTGCCTCTCCTAGACTGCATACAGGTGTAGCTTCTGGCCAATATGGTGAAAGTGGCGACACTAGAAACAGAACTCCTGTCCAATAAAATCTCGTTTTAACTGAAATTGTTATCCAACAACCTCTGGAACTATTTATAGAAATATAAGTCCAGGTCTGATGGAACAATCGATACTCTTAAAACCTGAGACAGGAGATAAAAAACAGTGAACATGCAAAGCCTTAGTACTGCACTGTTTGAAATTGGCTGTGTAAAGTCATTCAGAGATTAAAAACGCAGCATTTTGTTGAAAAATTCTGCATTTGGACTGCAGGGAACAAAACATTAAGCTTTTGGAACACAAGATGCTTCATTAAGTACAGTAGCTGTATTAGTGTGTTAAATCTGATTTGCAGATAATACATGCACGATTGGATTCTGCCAGTGTGGTCTGAAGTCTGAGTGATGAGGCGATGCCCTGCAGGATTCATGGAGAATCCTGATCTATTCTGGGTTTTATTCTATTGCACATCAGTATTTCTGGCCTTATTCAGGTTGTTTATATTTTGGGTTTGACCAATAAAACTGCCAGACAAGCACAATTGGACAATAAAACAAAAAGCAAAATACTGCTGATGCTGGAAATCTGAAATAAAAACAGAAAATGCTGGAAATACTCAGCAGGTCAGGCAGCATCCGTGGAGAGAGAAACCGAGTTAACGTTTCAGGTCGATGACCCTTCGTCAGGGAATGGGTAAGTTTCCCAGACGATTTTAACGACCTTGCCCATAAGGTTTCCGCTAGGCGAGTAGGGTTAAAATCAAGAGTCCATGTCCAATTTTCATAATTCAAATAGTGGATTCAAGCAGCTAAGTAGAAAGATCGTGGGTACAGTAATGATATTCTGGCTCCGTGTCTTCAGTGTCCTGTTGTTGTAAATATGACATAGTCATATTTACTGAGTATTTTAGTGACCTCTGAATTGTGGCAAATTTGTTTCTTCTGAAGAAATTTGGCCGAGATCAGAATTTAAGAAGGTTGAGATTTGATGACCTGTAGAGATGAGAGGTTCTTTGATAAACAAATATCCCACCTGACCTACCTTATCATTAGATCCATGGTTTGGACCTGCACAGATAATGCACATTTCCCTCCCGTGTCCATGAGAACTGTTGGCATAGTGCTCAAGTTCACAACTTATTCTTGATTTATGATATCACTTGACAACAAACAGGAATGGTAACCTTGGCTGTGTTTTTTTTAAAGAACTTTCCTCCTCCTTAGTGAGATGCTGAAGTTAATGACAACACCCTAACTGCTGCCAGCTGTCTCGGCATAGACCAGAGAATGCCTTTACCCATAAAACCACTCGAGGAACTGTTCATTACACTTTTTAAATCGGATGACCAGCAACAATTTGCCGCCTTTCTGAGGAAAGTCTCTCAGTGAAACCTTCATTTCCCATGTATTAAACCTCAAAAGGTGCAAACCATGAGAATCTAAAATGCTTCACTGATTTGCATCAATGTCCTTGCGCAGTTTGTGCATACATTGATGACATTAAAATAAACAAGGCCTCAGTCCAAACATTTATATGGATTCATACTATGCTAGAAGCATTTAGTTTATTTTATATGGATATAAAGTGTATTTTAAAAAAAAATCTATGTAGCCCTGCAGGCACTTTTTCCCCCTGGTCTAATTTGCTATCGAGCTTTGGATGGACGAGCAGAGAGACCCTTAGGGTATTCTCTGTCAACAGTTAATCAGTTTGAACAGATGTCAGAATCGGTTGTGGTAACACAGAATTGATTTAATTCAAAAATGGTACAACTGGATCAACTTTCTGTTGCTGTTTCTGTCCAGCAGGGACTATATTCTGGAGCCATTCCGCTTGACTTCACACCTTTCAGTTACAGAAGACCAAGCAATCCGCCAACTAGGGGCTTGAGACTGCAAGCCTGGGTGACGGACAGCACATTCTGAAAACTGCTAGATTTTTTTTTTTTCAAAATCCTACTAAAGCTAAAGAAAAGGATGATTTTTGGTCCAGCGAAAAGGATCAGTCATTATTACGACGGCCTAAATTAGAGCCGAGTGACAGATTACAATATAGAACAGAAAGCAGAGTCCAAAAGCACATCAAGAAGAAGTAATTCGGCTGATAATTTTTGGCAGTAAACCCAATAACAGAAGTCCGACTGAATTAGCCAGCTTCCCTCATGGTTTGCCTGGAGCAACCGGAAGTGCTCATGATGTATTCTGATACCCTTGTTTTCAAATCCCCGCATGGCCTCAGCCCTCCCTATCTCTAACCTCCTACAGCCCTACAAGCCTCTGAGATATCTGCACTCCTCCAATTCTGGCCTCTTGAGCATCCCCGATTTTACTCGTTCCACCATTGGTGGCCGTGCCTTCAGCTGCCAAGGTCCTAAGCTCTGGAATTCCCTTCCTAAATCTCTCCACCTATTTACTTCTCTACCTCTCTTTCCTCCTTTTTAAGATGCGCCTTCAAGCCTACCACTTATCTACCCTCATATCTTCTTGTCTGGCTCAGTGTCAAACTTTGTTTGGTAACGCTCCTATGAAGCGCCTTGGGACGTTTTACTATGTTACAGGCGCTATATAAATTCAAGTTGTTGTTGTTGTGTTTGCTATCAGTTTAACACACCTCACTAAACATTTACATGATGTTATGGTGCTATTTGAATTGATGAGGATCAAGGTGAGAGATCTGGGCACTGAAAGTTAATTTGTGTTTTGAAAACCTCTCGAAACCCCTCTGCCGAGTGATCATTATGTACCGTTCAGTAGACTAATGCTGAACCAAACTAGGAATAAAATGTGCTCTCAGATAAATGACAAATCTTCATATGAATACGATAACAAAGGAAAACTCTTGAAGTAAAGGAGGAGTGCAGACATGATAAGAGCAGATTGAAGATTTAGCTCAAATTCTTATATACCAATTTAAAGCACAATAGCAATTAACTACTGGAATTAAAATTAATTTAGTTCATGAAACTATTGCCAGCAACACAGAACCAGACTTTCCTTCAGTTGACTGAGTCCTGGCAGCTTTGAATTGAAAACCGCCTTCTCACTTTTTTCACATTGCATCTGGGAAACTATTCCTTAAAGAAGGCAAATTGTTCCTGATCATCTGATTTACAAAGTGTAATGAACAGTTAGTTCCTCAGCAGTAACACTTTAAACTCCACAGATTGAGCTTTTTTCAACTTTTGGGCAGCCTTAAGTACAACACACTCCATTGTGCCATTTAACAATGTTTCTCATTAAGTGCGACCGATTCCTCACAAAAACAGTTCATTCAAAAAAGAGCTGGATATATCGCTGATCAGTGTTGGAACTGAAAGCAAGAAGGATAAGGACAGGCACATGGCCCAATGCTTTCTGCAACACAATGCCTTCTGTGCTTCAAACTGTTCGGTGTGGAAATCAGCCTGCTAGGTTTAAACAACTGAGGTGTAAGTGCAGGCAGATATTGTAGAGTCTTTGAAATACTCAGCAGGTCAGGCAGCATCTGTGGAGAGAGAAACAAGAGTTAACGTTTCAGGTCGATGACCCTTCGTCATTTCTGATGAAGGGTCATTGACCTGAAACGTTAACTCTGTTTCTCTCTCCACAGATGCTGCCTGACCCGCTGAGTATTTCCAGCATTTTCTGTTTTTATTTCAGATTTCCAGCATCCACAGTATTTTGCTTTTGTATTGTAGAGTCTTTGTCAGGTCACGGAGAAATATTACAGGACATTTTGTCGAGATTAAATAAATGGGATAGAATCCACAATAGGGCTATTTGTGTTTGATTGGTGAAAGAAGCGAGCTTGAAGAGCGGGAATTAACTTTTCAAAAATTCCATGTTTTCTTACATTCTTGATGTGTTCTTGTTACTGTTCTAACAACCACAGACCCCTGCATTTGTCCATTATTAACAATCAAAGGATGCCATTGGAGTTCTACTAATTTTCAAAGTGTCCAGTTGTGTATAGCAAGATTACAGTACGTAATAATTGAAGAACAATGCAGCACAGTGGCTGCACCAAAACATAATCGCACAATACGGTCAGATGATGCGGGAGAAAGCACCTGCTCGACCCCTTTCAAAAGGATGTACAAGCTGTAGATGCAGGATGAGGAAGACATGTGCTAATCTCCTTCCTTCTGCCTACAGAAAACCAATTCGGTTCCCTTAAGCAGGAAGTGGAAGTGGGTATTGCAACACTACAATATTCAATACAGGAAAACGGGCAGGAAGTGCATTCCATCTGGTATAGTCAATTGCACAAGAGGTGGTTTAGACTGATGTGCTCTATTCATGGCTTATGGGGTGCGTGGAATAGAATCCGTTTACTGTGCTTCTATGTAGGTTAACACAGCTAACGTGGAACCAGCATTGCTGCTTGCACTGCAGGTTAACATGACTGGCAAAAGTGTGACATTGCAGTCAGCAATTTAGTTCAGTCTACCCAACATGGGGGCTATTTTATAATCTGCTCCCATTGGTGACTGAAATTACTTTTTTTTTTACTGACCAAGGGGCTAAAGTACATTTGGCTATTCATGTAGGTCATAATGAAAATGGCTCTTAAGTGTATGAAGGCCTTTGTGCCAACCATAATTCCCTCTCCAAATCTCTGTCACTCTCCCACTGATTCTTTATCCCCCCATTTTCATCATTGAGAAATGCTTGACTTGCACTTTTTATCTACTCCCGGCTGGAAGGCAAAGATGTGTACAAATGCACTTCCAACCACCAATGTGCTGTATTGACAAAATGAATTCTGGGGATGGGGGCTCTTAGCTACAAGGACAGGTTGGAGAAGCTGGATTTGTTTTCAAGGAGGTTGAGGGGTGATTTGATAGAGGTGTACAAGATTATGACGGGTTTGGATAGGCTAGACGGGGAAAGGCTGTTCCCACTAGTTGATGGTACAAGGACTAGGGGACACAGATTTAAGGTTTTGGGCAAGAGATACAGGGAGGATGTGAGGAAAAACTTTTTTACGCAGCGAGTGGCGATGACCTGGAATTCGCTGCCGACGGAAGTGGTGGAAGCGGAGATACTCGATGTTTTCAAGGGGAGACTGGATAGGCACTTGAGGGAAATAAACTTGCAGGGCTACGGGGATAGAGCAGGGGAATGGGACTGACTGGATTGCTCTACAGAGAGCCGGCACGGACTCGATGGGGCGAATGGCCTCCTTCTGTGCCGGTGTGACTCTATGGGGGAAAAATTCAGTTGCTTTGCGCCTCCCGTTAGCGCCAAGAGGGCACTAACGGGGCGCAAAGCAACTAGCGCCCGGGCACGTCGCCGCCAACACCTCCCACGAAATTCAGCGGGAGGTTAGCAGCGGCGGTAACCGGTAGCACCCCGTGGCGCTGCGCCGCCGGCGATGATGTCATCGCCGTGCGCAGCGCCCCGCTTGTGCCCCGGCTGCCATCTTCGGTAGCACCCCCTGACTTACCACCGGACGCTATGTCCAACGGGGTCAGGGGGGCCTACCTGCGGCCGGGGAGGCGCTATTTAAAGGCGAGGTGCCGGGTGGCCATTTTTGTTGCTGGCCGCCTGCCAGCACTTGCCTCCGCTACAGTCCCCGGCCTCCTGACCCACCAACCCCCACTCCCCCACGGAGTGCCGGCTGCGCTCCATGAGCCTGGCACTTCTCTTGAGTGCCGGGCTCTTTTGCCGGCACTCCCGATCCCCGGGGGCCCAGCTGGGCCCCGGGTCGCGCTGTGCAAGGCCCCTCCCCTTTAAGAAGGGGAGGTAGGGCTGTAATACCTCGGCGCGACGCGCTGCGGCATGTAGCGCCGTGATATTCCGTCGCAGCGCCCCAAGAGGGAGGCGGAGCGCTTCCAGTAGCACCCCGTTTCCCTGTTGGGGCACTACCACTCAGTTTCCGTCACGGGGGCGCTAATTTTTCCAGGGCACTAACCTGGCGAAGTTAGCGCCCCAAAGGGGGCGCGACTCAATTTTTTCCACCTATGATTCTATGAATGTCACAATTTTTGCAAATAAATTCCATATTCTTTCATATAATACAGTACCAGTAGTCTAATTTGATATTGAATCAGGGCAAAATATTGTTTCGAAAAAAACCAATGACAAACTGTTGCTGGTAAATACAACAGGGGGTCATTTTGATTTTCGCTTCCATTAAAGTCAGTGGGAGAGAGAGGTGTTCAGCAGGTGGTCAAGCTGATATTGCAGTGTTTCACACTATACCGTCCGAAGTCAAAATGACCCCCAATGAGATATATGTGCCAGTTTGCTCTTACAATATACTTTTTCAATTCCTAGATGAATCGGAACCACAGGAGGAGGATGGGATTCTCGACGATCAGGATTCAAAATCTCATTGGCATCCTGAGCGAGATCACCAGCTTGACATGACTGAAGATGAAAAGGAGCAGGGAAACGTTATACTTCAAAATGAAGTCGGTACCAGCAAGGAGGACAGTGAAGAGGAGTACTCGGATTTGCCCTATGATGAGCAAATTGAGGAAACCAACCCAAGCACACTGAGAGACTCGTGGCACAGATATGAAGTATATAGCAAGGCACAAAATATATTGGATCGTGGGGATGATTTTTCAGTGCAAAGTATAAGGGACCATGCAGACAAACTTTCTGATCAGTCCAATGGGAGCGTTAGCTACTCAAGAACTCAGGGTAAAGATTCCAGCCTATTAGTGCAGGATTGTTATTCCGATGACTTTGAAGCTACTTATACTAATAATGTAGACCATTATGGAGATGCGTTAGAATTGTCCAATGATAACAAGGCAATAGGATCTGCTGATGAGGTTAGAAAGGAGAGGCAGGACAACTCTTCATTTAATTACACAACGTTACATTTTAATCAGGCATTGCTCAGTCACCTTTCAGTTGAAGACCTAGTAAGCGGCCCAGATATTGAGGCTGAGACCATTCCAGAATCATCGGGCACTGATAGTGTTGAAGAATCAGTGGGTAGGTTTTCGAACAAGGAGAGAGGTTCTGTCAAAGGAAATCAGGATTCTGGGTCTGGTAATGAAAGACAAAAAGGTAAAAGCAGGAAATCTGAGGACAGTGAAGCCGCATCTAATAAACACGTCAAGTTAACCAATCAACAAAAATCTCCTCA
This sequence comes from Squalus acanthias, assembly GCA_030390025.1. NCBI lineage: Eukaryota > Metazoa > Chordata > Chondrichthyes > Squaliformes > Squalidae > Squalus > Squalus acanthias. The sequence goes on along the minus strand of CM059438.1, from coordinate 74,896,957 downwards.
TACCCTTGGTAAACCACATATTTTAAAGGATAACACTGGTCAAAACTCTAAAGTGAACAGGCAAATAAAAACTCTGACTCCCCAAAGGAGAGCAATTAATCAAAGAGCTTCAAGAATCAGTTCATTCAAGCCATTATCAAGAAAGATAACTTCAGAAACAGCAATGTACGGCCGGGGTCGGCTTAACTACCCACTGCCAGATTTCTCAAAAGTGGAGCCACGAGTTAAATTTCCGAAGGATGAGGAAGCCTACCAGAAGCCCACGAGTAAGATCGCCGTCATGAAGAGCAACAGAAATGACACTCGGCTTCTACTCCACTCTCCTGCAGAGATTGTTCGCCACGTGCTGCAAAGTAGTAACGAGTGTCCTCTAATCACACCGACACCTTCAGGAGTAAAGGTGGTGGAAGAATTCAAGTCGCCACAGCAAGCCACAGAAATGGTTTATCAACTGCAGGTAATGAGCCAGTAAACGTAGTCTTAGTAACTTCACTCTGAGTCATTTTGAGTCAAACATATTAACAGTAGTAGGAGAATGCTGAGGGACATTTGCTAAAGTGAGAAGGATCAAGTGAACAAGAACCCCTTCTGAGAATTGGGTCAAGGTGAGGTAGTAAAGTGGCTGGAGTTTTCGGACTTGAATTTCTCCCTCATAGTTAAAGAAAAAAGAAATAACTTGCATTTATATAGCACCTTTCAGGACCTCAGACTGCTCCAAAGTGCTTTACAGCCAATGAACTACTCTTGAGGTGTAGTCACTGTTGCTATGTGGGAAACGCAGCAGCTAATTAGCACACAAACAGCAATGTAATAATAACCAGATAATCTGTTGTTGGGTGTTGATTGAGGGATAAATACTGGCCAGCTCACTGGGGAGAAACTCCCCTGCTCTTCTTCAAAATAGTGCCATGGGATCTTTTAGATCCACCTGAGCGGGCAGACGGGGCTTCAGTTTAACGTCTCATCTGAAAGAAGGCACTTCGACAGTGCAGCACTCCCTCCGTACTGCACTGAGCTATTCCCGGCAGATATCTCTTTGCGTTTGCCATTTTTCCAACTGAGAATTTTTTAATGCAATTTAGGTGAAAAGTTTTTGTATTGAGCGCCCAGAAATGACCATTTGTGATGTTAGCTAGCAAATGCTTAACTCATTCAGAAGGCATGACTTTATTTGCTATTTTAGCAGAGGGATTAACCCATTTTAAATAAACACAGTTAACATTTGTGTTAAAATAGCGGGCGGAGGAACGTCCTAAGAATGGGTCACATGTTTGTCCATTAATATCACCAAGAACAAGTTGACTTGTATTATTAATCATGTTGTGCTTCTTTGAGAAGTTGTCCTAACGATGTCATTGCTAAACTTATTGCTCACATTTCATCAGTGCTCCCATTTCATTTTGTTCCCTTCCCCAGAAATAGGCTCAAGAAGCATTCTACCAAATATTTCTGAAATATTGTACAACTGCCAGAGAGGTGTAAGGCCCTGCCAGCCACCAATGGTTCACTTCCAGCTGGCCGGTACTTCTTGGCACCCCTTGATGTACCTAAACAACCACAGGCTGTCAGTGAGCCACAATCACCTTGAATTTTTCTTTTTAACAGGAGGATTATCGCCGGCTCCTAACCAAATACGCTGAAGCAGAAAATACCATTGATCGATTGCGGATTGGGGCTAAGGTAGGGAACTACTGAAACAAAATACAAGTGCTTTCATTTGGAAATTCTGGCTTGCATTATACAAGCAGCAGCCATTTTGTTTTCGTGATTGCGTAATATAAACTAGGGGCCATAAGTATAAGATAGTCGTCAGTAAATCCAATAGGGAATGCAGGAGAATCTTCTTCTTTACCCAGAGAGTGGCAAAAATGTGGCGCTCACTATCACAAGGAGTAGTTGAGGCGAATAGCATAGATGGATTTAAGGGGAATCTAGAAAAATGCATGAGGGAGAAAGGGATAGAAGGTTATGCTGATGGGCTTAGATGAAGAAGGTGGGAGGAGGTTCATCTGGCGCATAACCACCGGCATGGACCAATTGGGCCGAATGGCATGTTGTGCTGTAGATTCTATGTAATATGCAGTACATTTTTCTTCCCAACAAATGCAATTTGTGTCAGCATTCCATATTCTAATTCTATTTGAAATGAATTTCTGTGGCCGCAATGCTGCTTTACACACACTACTCTGAAGCAGGCGGGGAGGCTTTCTGCTCTGCGGGACACAGGAATTAGAGAGTAAGGGCTGTAATTCTCCTTCATTTGGAAAAAAGCCTTTGAGCCTTTGTTTTATAACAGTCACCCAGCGGGGGGGAGATTTTCAACTCATGGCCGCCTGTTTCTCCCCTAAAAGAAAAAATGGGCAGCTGAATATTGGCCTACAGATGTGAGGCAATCACAAAGTGGTTGAGATCGTGCAGCTTCACTTCACTTGGACTCTTTGGTGGCAGCGAGGGCACTCGCATCCCATTACTCCGAGCTAATTTCAAATCCATGTTTGGGACCTGACCGGATGGTGTCCAAGCGCCGTCAGGATTATGTGTCAAAGCTTTGAGAATATTGTCTGACCCATCACAACAGATTTTTTGGGGGATACTTAGCATGTTTCATATATTATTTTTTGGAGGAGTACATGGTGGGATTTCTGCACTTGCTGGGAGGAGCAGGGGTCATAAATTCCTCTTTTTTTAAACTGGTGACATACATCATCATTCAAGATTGCATGAGCAACAAATTTAATCTGCTTTCCCTATCACACCAGTTATTAAGTGTTACCAAGATTTCATCCCTTACAACATTACGCACAACCTGGGGGTCCACCTGGTGGAGATGTTGTCTGCCATTCCCACCAACCCCTGGACAGGAGTTTATTTTGCCCAGACCCTTTCTTATGTGACATTGGCCCAGAAATTGATCTCGCTCTGTTCCCGCGGGGGTAAGGCTTCCCCGCGATCTCTTACTCCGCGTGTGCTTTTTCAGATCCAGCTCGCACGAACTTGATGTTCCAGACATCAGCTGGGCAGTGCTTGCGTATCCCACCGGCGTAGTGAATTCGTGCGAGCTGTGGGATCACGTGACTCAGTTAGAGCCAATGGCAGCACACCATCTTCCATTCATAAGTTTCACATACGTGCTGTGAAATCTATGAATCTTACACCCCCCCAAAATAACAGCTAAACCTCAATTAAATTTTAAAAAAAAACCATCACATTAATAAAATAAGTTTAGTTAAATAAATTAACCATTTTAAATAAAAAATTAAATTTTTGAAAAAATTTAAAATCTTTTAAAAAGTTATAAAAATAAACTTACCTGTCTTTAAAGTCTCTAAAAAAGATATACCTGTTAAAAAAAATTCAAAAAAATACTTAATTCACTACTTACCTTGTTAAAAGTGGGTCTTACTCCTGCTTTTTCCATTTCTAAAATCTTCCGTCCTTACCTGCGCGTCCAAAGCACGAAGTGCACAGCGTGCGCGCAGCCTGTAGCGCGCACGCGATGCACCGAGGAACCGCCCCCTTTTCAAAAGACCAAGTGCCGGTTTTCAGCGCATGCGCAGGGCATGCAGAAAACCGGCAATTGGAGAGAGAATACGCGAGAGTACGCAGTGCGTACTCTCGCGCAGCGGGATGAATTTTTGGCCCATTAAGTGATCGACGCTGATGCATTCTCTGCTGCATTCTCAGTCCTGTTCAAAGCACTACCAGCCTTTGCCCCTCTAGTCACCGACCTTTGTAAGAATTCCCCTCATCCCTCCTCTCCCAAATTCCTGGCACACACCCCTCTGCATTCTGTGTACCGACTCTTTCATATTGCTGCAGTGTTCTTTTCATGTGTGTTTTCCAACCTTGTCTCCCATGGCACATTTAGCTCAGTTAATGTAAATTCTTACCTGCTGTTCAAACCTTCCCTATTATGTGCAGAGTAACATTGTCATTTAGCCAGCTGTGAGGGGGTAATGCATAAGTTATCATTTAGGCTGTCTGCAAGGAGTTGACACACTGGGGAGTCTGTCAGAGCTGTTGCAACTGTTTAGGAGCTCCATAATTGATGATGTCAGCATAAAAGCTATGAGAATCCATCTTAGTCAGTGTCCAGTTATCTGCATTTAGCAGCTTATTTGATCTATTTCCTCTCAGAAACATGAATGAACCAGGACTGATATAATGGCTATTGCTGATGGTGGTTTAATGGTTTTCTCTCCTCTCTGCTTGAACTGATAAGTAGCTCATTTTCCTCAATGGGTCCTCTGTGCTCTTTAGATGCCTCATAATGAAATGTGCAGCCATTGGATGGAAATGTTATATATAATGCCAGAATTTACATATTAAGTTTATTGGGTCAGTTTTATATTCATCATTAGCTCAAAATGAGCCGTGTGTTTCTGGGAGTTGGAGCGTTAGTTTTGAAGTCATGGCACAGCAGAGACAGGAAAGCATCGTGCCCTCTTCGCTCACCCCGGTCAACGTCCAGTAGCTTTAGGGAACGGCCCATTGGGTAACAATGTCTATTCATGAATAGGGATAAGGTGCAATATGCACGGTGGCTGCAAGCCCACTGTGGGTGGGTGTGTTTAAGGCTGTCTTAAGTGTCTTAATTGTTGAGGCAGTTCTCTAACCGACACCCCTACTGTGACCATTGATCTAAATGGCACCTTAACAGGGCTGTCATTCTGGTAAATCAGAATACAACTACACCAACGTCACCCGTTGCTCCAAGAAATCCAACAACATTGAAATGAAAACTGTCTTCATCAGTGACAAGGGGAAGGAATTGTGTGTGTGTCTGTGCATGTGTGTGTCTGTTTTTTTATTCGTTTATGGGATGTGGGCGTCGCGGGCAAGGCCAGCATTTATTGCTCATCCCTAGTTGCCCTTGAGAAGGTGGTGGTGAGCCGCCTTCATGAACCGCTGCAGTCCGTGTGGTGAAGGTACTCCCACAGTGCTGTTAGGGAGGGAGTTCCAGGATTTTGACCCAGCCATGTTGAAGAATCGGCGATATACTTCGAAGTCAGGATGGTGTGTGACTTGGAGGGGAACTTGGAGGTGGTGGTGTTCCCATGCGCCTGCTGCCCTTGTCCTTCTAGGTGGAAGAGCTCACGGGTTTGCGAGGTGCTGCCGAAGAAGCCTTGGCGAGTTGCTGCAGTGCATCTTGTAGATGGTACACACTGCAGCCACGGTACGCCGGTGGTGGAGGGAGTGAATGTTTGTTTAAGGTGGTGGATGGGGTGCTAATCAAGCGGGTTGCTTTGTCCTGGATGGTGTCGAGCTTCTTGAGTGTTGTTGGAGCTGCACTCATCCAGGCAAGTGGAGAGTATTCCATCACACTCCTTACTTGTGCCTTGTAGATGGTAGAAAGGCTTTGGGGAGTCAGGAGGTGAGACACTCGCCGCAGAATACCTAGCCTCTGACCTGCTCTTGTTGCCACAATATTTATGTGGCTGGTCCAGTTAAGTTTCTGGTTAATGGTGACCCCCAGGATGTTGATGGTGTGGGATTCGGTGATGGTAATGCCGTTGAATGTCAAGGGGCGGTGGTTAGACTCTCGCTTGTTGGAGATAGTCATTGCCTGGCACTTCTGTGGCGCGAATGTTACCTGCCACTTATCAGCCCAAGCCTGAACATCGTCCGGGTCTTGTTGCATACGGGCATGGACTGCTTCATTATCTGAGGAGTTGTGAATGGCACTGAACACTGCAGTGATCAGCGAACATCCCCATTTCTGACCTTATGTTGGAGGGAAGGTCATTGATGAAGCAGCTGAAGTGTCTGTGTGCGTGTGCGTGTGAGTGTGTGTCTGTGTGTGTGTGTGTGTCTGTGTGTGAGTTTGTGTCTGTGTCAGTGTGTGTCAGAGTGCGTCTGTGTGTGTGTCTGTCGGTTTGTGTGTGTGTGTCTGTGTGTGAGTGTGTGTCTGTCTGTGTGTCAGTGTGTGTGTGTGTGTGTCTGTCTGTGTGTGTCAGTGTCTGTGTGTGTCAGTGTCTGTGTGTGTCAGTGTGTGTGTCTGTCTGTGTGTGTGTGTCAGTGTGTCTGTGTCTGTGTCAGTGTGTCTGTGTCTGTGTCAGTGTGTGTCTGTGTGTCAGTGTGTCTGTGTCAGTGTGTCTGTGTCAGTGTGTGTGTGTCAGTGTGTCTGTCAGTGTGTCTGTCTGTGTGTGTGTCTGTCTGTGTGTGTGTCAGTGTGTGTGTCTGTCTGTGTGTGTGTGTCAGTGTGTCTGTGTCAGTGTGTGTCAGTGTGAGTGTGTGTGTGTGTCTGTCTGTGTGTGTGTGTCAGTGTGTCTGTGTCAGTGTGTGTGTGAGTGTCAGTGAGTGTGTGTGTGTCTGTGTCAGTGTGTGTCTGTGTGTCAGTGTGTGTCTGTGTCAGTGTGTGTCTGTGTGTCAGTGTGTGTCTGTGTGTCAGTGTGTGTCTGTGTGTCTGTGTCAGTGTGTGTGTGAGTGTGTGTGTGTCTGTCTGTGTGTGTGTCAGTGTGTGTGTCTGTCTGTGTCTGTGTGTCAGTGTGTGTGTGAGTGTGTGTGTGTGTGTGTCTGTCTGTGTGTGTGATAGTTTAGGAAACAACTTGCATGAAGACAGCACCTCCTTTTTAAAAAGATTGCCCCTTTTTTTAAGGAGTAAATTTTAGATTGTAGCTGCTACAACATCGTTGTATTATGGTACAGCATTCTCATGACATCATGCATCAAGAACCTTTTTTGCAATACAGTGCCACGATTATGTAATATGTTTAATAACCACTTGGAACGGCCTGTCAGGAACTTCACAAGGTTGATGGTACTTATTTAAGCTGTGCTAATTTCCACTCTGTTATAATGATAATGGCACTTGTTTAAATCCATCCCCTAACAGATTGTTTGGAGCAGCAAAATAATGCAGCGGAGACACAGAGCCTGGTCCTGGCACACAGTCATTTCATTAGGAATTTGAACCAATCATCTCCCCAATGGAGCTCAATCTTGACTGATATGATTGAGTCCAGATTTACTAGAGCAGTAACAGGGGAATAGTTGGACAAAATTCCATGTATAATCAAACTTAAATGCGAGCAATGAATTGTATTTCCTGGTATCAAAATGCAAAATCAAATTTCCCTGCCAGAATTACCGATGTGTGCTGATACTTAGTCAATTCTCGTTGTGTATGGTGGAATGTAACTAGTGGCTACTCAGCAAAGGTTAATAAGTTTATTCCTGTCTGGTGTTAACAATCCATTCTTAGCTGTCAGGTGTAAATGTGCTGGAACTGCTGAAAGTAACGGCTCACAGGACACTTTCATCGATGTCATTTCACATTTGAGCCTTTAAACTGTGTACAGTTTTGGTCTCCTAACCTGAGGAAGGATATACTTGCCTTCAAGGGAGTGCAACAAAGGTTCACTAGACTGATTTCTGGGATGGGCGGATTGTCCTATGAAGAGAGATTGAGTGGACTAGGCCTTTATTCCCTAGAGTTTAGAAGAATGAGAGATTATCTCATTGAAATGTATAAAATTCTTAAGGGGCTTAACAGGGTAGATGCTGGGAGGATGTTTCCCCTGGCTGGAGAGTCTAGAACTAAGGGTCACAGTCTCAGAATATGGGGTCGGCCATTTAGGACTGAGATAAGGAGAAATTTCTTCACTCAAAGGGTTGTAAATCTTTGGAATTCTCTACCCCAGAGGGCTGTGCATGCTCAGTCGTTGAGTATATTCAAGACCGAGATTGATAGATAGCAACCCAAGAGATGTGGGGATAGTGCAGGAAGGTGGAGTTGAGGTAGAAGATCAGCCTTGATCTTATTGAATGGCGGAGCAGGCTCGAGGGGCCGAATGGCCTACTACTGCTCCTATTTCTTATAATCTCCAGTTTTACATATTTGAGTTACGCAGCTCAAGTTCAATTTTAGTTTCTGACTATATACATCTAGAATATGTTAAGAATGTTATAAGAAGTACTGCATAATCCAGTGTTATTGATGAGGGTATTGCAATCAAAGCAGGCGAAAAGGAGGTAGTTATTGCGATCAAAGAGTCTGAGATAAGGCTTGAGCTATAGGTGCAAGGGACCATGCAGGAAGGGTACATGCGCCAGGAGTTGGTGAGGGGATGTGGAGGAAGACCTTGCCATTAGATCCTGTGAGGATCCATAGAATCTTGGAAATGACAGCGTCGTACAGCTCATTATTCCTGTGCCAAATGCCAGCACTTTTCTAGTTGCTTTACAGTGAATGGAAGGTTCCTGAAAAAGGTGTGGGAACTTGTTGGGCTCCAGTGTTTGCAGAGTTCCTCACTAAGCCACTGTTGTGAACTCGTCAACAAGCAGTGGAAACAAGTTGGCAAGCAGTTGTTGTTGCACTGGTGGCATGCCTGAACTTGAGTGGATGCACATAGCGTTAAACTGGTGCGAACACTCACTGTTTGTTTCGAATGCACCTTGGGTTTCATAGCAACTAAGCAGTCTTGTGAAGAATAGTATTAACCCTTTTACAGACTAGGCTATGTTTAGAGCAGGAATTTGTTTTTCCCTGGATGTCGGGGAAATTCCAAGGCAGATACTTCTGCTACAAGTCCACAAGTGGAATTGGCCTCAATTCAGCAAAAATTGGAACTCTCACTCTGAGAAACACAGGGATGGCTGGTGTGAGAAATGAAAATGCCACCCTGATGCTTTGGAGGATATTTGTTGGGCGACGTAGGAGAAGTTTATTATGCATTTAACTCATGCTATAACTAATCTGCAGTACTCTCCTAGATAAAATGGGAAAACATTCCATTTAATATTAAGTTATTCTCCACATAAACTAGGATCAGCCCCAAACTATAAGGGGGAAGTATCACAGGGACTCTTTGGGAGAAAAATTTGACCCCTTAGCGCCAGTAGATGTCGCTAATGGGGCGCTAGACCAGTATTGCCAAGGCGAGGCGAATCCAGCGCCACACGCCAAATCCAGCCGCCCTGTAGCGCTGCCGGTAAGAGGTATCGCCGGGAACGTCAATGCCAAGGAGATTGTGACATCAGTGAGCGTGCAATGCTCACTGACCGTCCGATTTGCAAAATTGATTTTCGCCACTTACCACACTGCCTGGAGTAAACACCAACTGGGAGAGCTGGCGTGCAGCACCAGGAAGCCAGCCCCAGGGACGTTATTTAAAGGGATCATCAGTAACCACTCGCAGCTGTTAGGTTACCGCAGTTTCAGTGTTATTTTGTTAGTTTCACTCACTGCAACAGTTTCATTCAGTCATTTCAAGGTTCTTTCGTATCGAGAGTCTTCTGGCAAATAAAAAGTAGCACATTTAGGACTCTATTTTGCCAGGCCCGAGGAGGCGGGATTGGAGGCGTGTGAGGTGGTAAAATCGCAAAAAATGGCAGGCGGCTCCGAGCCCGCCTCTGAGCAATTTTCCCAGAATCGGGGTTTCAGACCCCGTTTCCATCCCGCCTCCAAGAGGCGGGATAGGCCCTTAAGGCCCTTAACAACCAGTTAAGTGCCTCTATAATCAAATTTTGAGAGGCCTTTCTGAATTTAACACTTTTCCCCCATGCTGCACGTCTCTTTAACACGCCAGTTAATCCTGGCGGCCTCACAAGTGGACTGCTTACTAACAGCTGCAGCTCCACCATTAAAAAGGAGTTTTCAGCAATCATCATTTGCAGGTGGCAGAACTTTGTTGTCTCAGGTCTGGGGGAACTTTTAGCAGGCCTACTCATTGTTGTGGAAGTTTGGAGCCTGAGGCCCATCTCCAGTGTGACCTCCTGGGAAACCCCTCTCCCCACCTTGACTGAGTGCTTCCTCAACTGAGGTATATGACCAGAAGAATGGGAACCATTTATTTCCTTTCCTCCTGGATAGTGGGGAGGGGGGCTGTCGCTGGTCCTGTGGGGGAGTAAAGGAAAGAGTTAGACATGAGATAAACGTTGCATGCATATTGATTTGTGCAGATGATCATAAGTCAATCTGTTAGAGCATCAGAATCAATATCAGTCACTCATGCAATGTCAATGAGAGAGATGAAAAACTATTCTGTCACCAGCTTGCTCTGATGCGCCTGTCTGTCCATCCCCCACTTACGCATCCTCCTCCACTTGCACGATCTCCAGGGCCGCCTCCTCCACAGTGGTGAGCTGGGCTATTGAGGGTGGCTCTCCTCCTGTCCTCGTCCTCTCCCTCTTATTGTGGGCTCTCTTTTCCTGCAATGAGGGAGACAAGTGGCGTTTGAGTGAGAATGAAGGAGTGAGTGTAGAGAATCCATAGCATAGATGCTTAGAAGGACACAAAGATGGAGTGAGGTGCCAAGACCAAGGGCCCTCCCTGTGTGTTGTAAGTTGTTTTCAAAGCATCACAGTGATAGGGAGTGTGAGGGCTGCATAGTCGAATAGTTAAGTGAATGTGAACATAGAGAGAGAGGGAATGGGTAAGGGTGCAGGGATGTAAGGGTGAAGTGGGACATGGAGGAGGAGGTTGACAAAGCAGAGTGCTGGTGATGAGAGGCGATGGGGATCAGATTGAGGGTCATGGAGATGGAATACTCACTTTTCCTGTGCGGAGAAGGCCATGAAACCTCTTTCGGCACTGCAGCCAGGTTCTGCTGCACATTGAAATCGCATTCACCTCCTGTGCCACTTGTAGCCACACAGCTTTGGTCTGTTGTGGAGACTTTTTCCTCCTTGTTTGCTCTTGCTCCCTCCACCAGAGCTTGGAGCGAGACCTCATTGAATCTGGATGCACACTTTGGTCTGGTGCTGGACATAGTAGCAGTAGGAATCCCTCAGAAGTATGTTGATAAAGTTGTAAGGCTGAAAAAGAACCAAGGCTGCTTGCAGGCCTTAAATCCAGCTGCATAGATGACGACATCGGAGGCGAGTTTCAGTATCAAAAGACTCATTGGGCCAGGGGTTCCCACACGCTGGAAATCAAGTGCCCAATTAGAGCAAAATCGCACTCTTGTCCCGCCTCACATCGGAGATGGGGTCCTGACACGCCGACCACCTGACACGCCCCCAGCCCGCCCCCAATGACAAAATCTAGCCCTTAGTGTTCAAAGATTCAAACTGCTAAACTTGGTTACATTAATGGGGGCTGTACTGGCAGTCGACCTCGCCCTCCAGGATCTACAGCGGAGGGAGTGGAGGCAGCGAGAAAGATTGGAACATGTGGCCAGAAGGAGGAGGAGGGCCATCAGGGCTCTCAACAGGAGGCCTTACCCTCCGAGGTTATTCCGAGAGCACTTCTCCTACCTCCAACTAAGCGAGGAGCAGTATATAAGAAGACTCCACTTCACCAAGGAGGTGGACACAGAACTCTGCCACCTCCTGCAACCAGACCTCCAGCCTCAGACCAGGGCGACCACGGCTCTCACAGTGGCAGTCAAGGTCACCGTCGCCCTCAATTTCTTCGCCAGCAGATCCTTCCAGTCTGCAACAGGAGACATAGCTAACATCTCACAGTTCGCCATCCATCACTGCATCCGGGAGCTCAGAGAGGCTCTCTACAGTAGAAGAAGGGACTACATTTCCTTCCCCATCACCAGAGAGAAGCAGGACGAACGTGCATGTGGCTTTGCCAGGATAGCGGGATTCCCCATGGTGCAGGCTGCCATTGACTGCACACATGTGGCTTTGCGGGCACCGCATAACAATTCTGAGATCTTCTGTAACCGCAAAGGCTACCACTCACTTAATGTGCACTTGGTGTGCAACCATAGACAGCGAATCCTCAATGTGAATGCCCGCTATCCTGGCAGCAGCCACGATGCCTTCATCCTGCACCAGACCAGTGTGCCAGCACTCTTTCAGCCACCACGTCAAGCTCGCGGCTGGCTGCTCGGAGATGAGGGCTATCCGCTCATGACTCCCCTCCACAACCCCATCACTCATATCATGAGAGCCAAGCTGCCACCAGGAACATCATTGAGCAGACCATCGGCCTGCTGAAGCAATGGTTCCGCTGCCTTGACTGCTCGGGAGGAGCCCTCCAGTACTCGGCTAAGCGGATGTCCCATTTCGTGGTGGTCTGCTGCATGCTGCACAACTTGGCTATTATGAGGGCTCCGCCCTTGCCACCAGGGATTGCGGGACCACCTCAGAAGGAGGACGAGGACGAGAAGGAGGATGAGGATGAGGAATAGGAGCGAGGGAGGAGACAGCCACTCAATCGGCCTTCCAGAAGGGCGGTCCATGACCGCCTCATCAGACTGCGGTTCGAATGAATTAAACCTCAGATCCTCGTTGCTCACCACATCCTCATCATTCCATCCCTGTCGCAGGCCATATCACAGTGCAAATCTGAAATGAGAGACACCACAAAAGAATCCAAACTGAATTAATAAATTTATCAAAAATCAGTGAGCACATATTTACAAAAGAAATATGAACCTTGTGCAATCCCTTAGTGCCTCTCGTTACTGTGTCTTTGCCTACAATCGTGCTCCTACGAAGTGTTGGCCCAGTGGCTGCAGCACGGCTGGTGGAAGGATGCTGAGTGTCCGTGTGGGAGACTTCAGATGGCCTTGCAGGATGCCCTCGGCCAGCTCTGGGCCTGGAAGGCCCGGCTGTAGACTGCACCACCTCAGCATGGGCGGCAGCAGTCTGGGCTGGCTGGATGACAGGCTGCGTCAAGGGCAATGGTGGAGTGGCAGTGCTGGAAGCAGGAATGTTGTCATCCTGAGAGAGGACAGCAGGTTCCTGCTCCGCTGACCCACTGCCACTCCCCCAGGGCAGCACCTCCGCATCCCTAGCAATCTGTTGGAGCACAGATTGCTGACCTGCTGCTAAAGCATGAAAGCCCCGGTCGATGGTGGTAGACCCAGCCACAATGGCAGCAGTCAGAGCTTGCATTGCATCAAGCTGAGATTGCAGGAGAGCAGTCTGAGATTGAATGCCACCAAGCATAGACTGCATTACAACACTAAGACGTCGCTTCTGCCTGTGCTGCAATGGAAGCTGCCAGATCGCCCAGCACACGAGGCATCAGGTCTGGGTCGCCATGGTCTCTCTGGGAGTCTACCATCCTTTGCAGACTGGAAATGATGGGCCCCATGGTGTGTGCAGAGCCTTGTGCAATGTTGGAGGCCGACTCCATCACACTCCTTACCATTGCCGACAGGCTCTCGGGCACCCTTGCCATTGCACCTATCATCTCTGTGTGCATGCCCATCACCCTTCTTCTCAAGGCCTCCCCATCGAGGTCCTCATCTGAGTCCTGTGCAGCAGAACTAGTGTGTGAACTCGCCTTCCGGGGAGCTGGCCCCTGAGCTACCCTTTCCCCCTGGCCTTGCTGCAGCCCGCTCATCCCCAGTGCCTCACCCTGTGTAGATCCTGCTACTATACTAGCCTCTAAAGAATGCTTAGTGCCAGTATCTGAGCTGGTATCTGCGGGTGGGAGATGCAGTGACGCGTTGTGTTCTTCCTCCGCCTCCTCTTCTCCCACCTCTCTATGGTGCCATCAGGGACAGGCTGCTCAGGTGCTTGCTGGTTATCTGAAAGCAGAAAGGCACAAGCATGAGAAATACATGCGTACAGCATGATTAGCTGGAAAGTGCGAAACATTTGTGGGGTGAGGGGGAAGTGGGATGTGCGAAGAAGGAGTAGAGATGAACATACCGTTGTTGTCCCCAAGGGGGTCAACGTCGCCGGTGGTCACGGCACCCACCACCTGGCACCCAATACTCGATTCTCCAATGCAGACAGTGGTTGGGTGTCTGCTTGCCCCCTGCCTGTGCGCTCCTGCTCCTGCTCCCTCCTGTTGTGCGCCAGCTTGGCCTGTAAGAGAAAGGAAAGTGTGTGAGTGAGTGTGGAGCAATGTGTTTGGGTGATGTGCCTGCCATTGTCGAATAGCTGTCATTATGTGCAAGGTGTGAGATATGGGTGTGAGTGTTGGTAGGTAGAGATTGTTGGTGGGTGAGTGCTGGGGGTGTAGTGCTTTGGGCAGTGCGTGAATATTGTGGTACAGATGGTAGTATGTAGCATTTGTTGAAGCATTCACTCACCCTGACCACCCGAGTGAGGTCATTAAATTTCTTCCTGCACTGTGTGTGGGTCTTGGGACCACAGTGCTGCCCGAGATGTGCTGCGCTACCTCCCACCACATGGTGCGGAAGACTTGTGGCCAGGGCCTCCTGCCACTTGCTGGGTAGAGCACCACCCTCTGTCTCTCCACAGCGAAAACCAATGCCTCCAATGCTTCATCGGAGAATCTGCAGGCTCTCTCCCTGGGGCATGGATCTGCCAAGAGCACACCTGGTTCAGTCCTCCAGCTCCTTTTCCTTGTTCTGCTTCTGCTTGCTGAAGCAGCTGCACAGCCAGCAATGCTGAGAATGAGGTACTCCAGCATCAATGAACCTCCCCTTTAAGCAGTGAAAAAATGCCTGGGCAATGATGAGTTGCGATTAGACTGCACCTGATATTGGTCCACCCTTTGAGTGTAATGCCAATCAGCTTGGGTTTTAAGACTTGATTTAGGACTCCCATCATTTTATGGAGCAGTGAGCATGAATTTTGCGTCTAAAGCATTTGTGCCTGGCGCTAATTCTCCAACTTTTCTACTAACACCGCCCATTCCTTGGCTATAACGAATTTCTAGCCCTTTTACTTTAAAACACTGGCTGTTATAATCTTCCCCTCCCCTGGCAGTCTATTGGGGGTCTTTCTCTGCTCATATAATGACAATTTATTCAAGGTGCAGATCAGGAGATCCTCCTCCACTGCTCATATTTATTATTACTCTCTGGGGAAATCCCAATCCTAAACCTGAATCATTACTCGCAGAACCACAGCTCTCCCGGAAGCTGGAGGAAATTCTCAGTGTTGGCATCCAGCTATGTACGTTCTTGCAAAGAACTGGCTGTAATATTTGGAAAGTTAATTTTGGTCAAAGTGGCCCCTCTATGGGATTCCCACTCTGTTCCTTCCGTCAGATGGTGAAATCCGTAATTGGTTGTTTTTTATCGAGAATCATTTTTCTCATTTTTTAATTTAAAAAAAAGTTGAAATTAAAAGTGAATTCGCTGCTGAACTTTTCTCAGTAACCACATTTGGCATTCATTTGGTCGAAGGTGCAGAAGGGATGTTGGCCTTTTCCACGGTCTTCCTTTTGTTCTGTGCTTTTCTTAAGGTAGAAAATGCCGATTGAATTATTCTGCACATTGAGCTTAACTATTGGAGACCTGGAAAAAAGCCCCTGTCTAACCTCGGAAGGGGCCTCAAAAAGGAGAAGGGACTGCAGTGAGCACTGAGCAATGTGTGTACTGAGTACAGAACAGTGCCAACATTAGCAAAATCCAAGCAGCTGATTTCTGAGTAACGGTACCATAAATTCTACGTTATTTATAGTAAAAACAGAAAGAGCTTTGTGGAGCCAGAGTATTGTGTGGAAGAATATGAAAGACAAAAAAGGGCTTGTATTTAGTGAAATGAATACACATTGCTTTTATGTAACACCGGCGTGTTTATATATGGTATGGAATGTATCAAGAGTTGGGCTTACTTCTCCGGGTTTCCTGTTAAAGTACAATTCACTCTTTTTAAAAACACAGGCTTGCTTTGTTCTCTGAACAAGTAACGGTGATTGAAGGATGTTGGAATAGGTACAGAAATACCAGCTATTCTATAGAACGCTGTGGCTACAGGCCTGGGAGTGTCAACAGTGGAATGTGCCCGGCGAAGGTTCAGTAATTTTGATTGTTGTATCTGATTACCTTCAGGAGCCAGGGAGAAATTTCAGAACTTTCTCTGTTTTACCTCTGATTTTGCATCTCCTATTGACATGTGCAGAACTGAGCAACCCATGCATAGTCTTGGCTGAGCAGCTGATGGACATCTCTCATTGTGCTAAATAAACAAACGGTTTAAAGCCATTTGGAAAAGATGTTGTCTGTTTGTCCACTTGACAAGTTTGTTTCTATTGCAGGAAACACTGGCGAATGTACCAAACCCCCCTCCTTGTCTCTTCCTCATTATTTCTAGCCATTTCTTTTCTGTTCACACAATAGTTCTTATTCCAGTGTACGCGCCCTTATAAACTCGCAGAAAATATCACTGGAGAAATGTAACGTTTAATTAGGCTTATATCATTACCACATTCTCTACCCATTCCTTGTCAGTTGGCGTAAAATCAAGTCCATATTGCCAGCTGACATGTTACTTCTAACTCATCAGCCTCTGAATATGTTCTTGCATCACGTCACTCCATCCAGGCTCCAAAATAATGAGAATTCTTAACACAGCTGCAACAAGTTATATCCTTTCGTCCTGTTCTAAAGAATGGGATAAATTGTAAAACTGCTGTATACCCTGGCAACAACACAGTCCGAGATAGCACACAGGGTCCTTTTAAACTTTCGGGACTCTTGTTCTATTCATACTTGTTAAATTTGATGGCTCAGTCTCCTCTCCAGTAACCAGCCAGAAAATATCATCAGTATAAAAATGAATTCCAATCTATCCTATGCCTTCTACAAACAAGTCACACACACTCGGTCCAGTCCATGGAATAAATGCTGCTCTGGTCTGATTTTACTCTTTCTCTCCTTTCCGAGAATCAGTGTTCCCGAAGTTCCTCCATCAATGATTCTGCTAAACTACGGAGTTCTCTCTATCGCTGATTCACATACGTGCAGAAAACTCTAAGGGGGAGAAATTCGGTCTCGCCCCGTTTGATGCAACATTAGTGCCAGGCGTTAAGGATTCTGAGCTTCTCCTAAATTGGCTGTTAGCGCTCCAGAGTGCTAAATCAAGCACTAATGACCTCTGTAGGCGCTACAGGGGCGCTACCAACAGATCGATAACGAATTTCAGATGCAATGCAATCGGGAATGATCCTTCACAGTGTCTCCTTCCAGCTCTTAAAGGGGAGGTTGCATCATTGTGCAGATCCTCATTAGCAGCATTGCTGGCTATGAAGGCGACCTGCAACCAACTCAATCCCCTGATCGTGATGGCTGATCCCACTCCCAAGCTCGTCGTTTCATGGACGAGGCATTGGAGGCATTGGTCGCGGGAGTGGAGCGAAGGAGGGCAGTGCTGTTCCCGGACACTGGAAGGAGGCCATTGCCCCAGGTCTTCAGAGCAATGTGGTGGGAAGTGGCCCAGGAGGTCTCGGCCAGTAGTGTGGTCGTATGCAGACTGACACCGTGCTGGAAGAAATTCAACGACCTCACTCGGGTGGTCAAGGTGAGTACATGCTTCAACAGGTCCAACATACCAACATCTGAACCTCAGTCTGTGCACACTGCACAAACCACCACACCCCCACCAAGCATGTGAACCTACTCAAACTCACATCCACATCTCCGCCTTGCCTACAATCACAGCTATTCAACTACAGCAGGCATATCTCCCAAACACATAGCTGGACTCTGCCTCACACACATTCGTTTCTCTTGCAGGCCAAGATGGCCCACAATAGGAGGGAGCAGCAGAGAACAGGTGGGGGTGATGCGCAGCTCCAGCAGCTTTCAGACCTGGAGGAGCAAGTGCTGCGACTCATTGGGCAGCAGGTGGTGGGCGGCGTGGCCATTGGCAGCATCAACCCCCTTGGGGGCAACAACGGTATCTTCATCCCCTCTCCTTCTCTCATCCCGCTTCCCCCTCACACCACAAGCCTTTCCCACTTTCCACCTCCTGATACTGTCTGCATTCCTTGCTCCCTTCCTGTCCTCCTGTCCTCACCTTAACGTGAGTCTTGTGCCTTTATGCTTTCAGAGAATCAGCAACCAGCTGACCAGCCTGTCCCTGATCCTACCACTGAGAGTGAGGAAGGAGGAGAGGAGGAGGAGCAAAGCATCGCCTCACTGCATCTCTCACCCGCAGGCACCACCTCAGATACTGGCACTACACGATCTTTAGAGGCAAATTTAGTAGCGGGGTCTGCACTGGGTGATGCACCGGGGATGAGCGGGCTGCAGCATGGCCAGGGGGAAAGGGTAGCTTGGGAGCCAGCTGCCCAGAGGGCGAGTTCTGCTGCACAGGACTCAGATGAGGACATCGATGGAGAGGCGTTCACAAGAAGGGTGATGGGCATGCACATGGAGATGACAGGTGCAATGGCAAGGGTGCCCGAGAACCTCTTGGCAATGGTAAGGAGCGTGGAGGAGTCCACCTTCAACATTGCATAGAGGCGGAAGTGACGCAGCGTCTTAGTGCTGTAATGCAGACAATGGTTGGTTGCATCAAATCTCGGACTGCTCTCATGCAGTCTCACATTGATGTGACACAAGCTCTGACTGCTGCCATCGTCGCTGGGTCCACCACAGTCCACCGGGGATCTCACGGTCTCACAGCAGACCACCAACCTGTGCTCCAGCAGATTGACAGGGATGCTGAGGTGCTGCCCTGAGGGAGTGGCAGTGAGTCAGTGGAGTAGGAACGTGCTGTCCTCTCTCAGGATGACAGCATTCCTGATCCCACCACTGCCACTCCGCCATTGCACTTGCTGCTGCCTGTCATCCAGCCAGCCCAGACTGCCGCCGCCCATCCTGAGGTGGCGCAGTGTACAGCCGGGCCTTCCAGGCCCAGAGCTGGTTGAGGGCATCCTGCGAGGGCATCCTGCAAGGCCATCTGTGGTCTCTGGCACCGACACTCAGCAGCCTTCCACCAGCCCTGCTGCAGCCACTGGGGAGACACTACGTAGGAGCAGTAGAGTAGGAAAAGGCAGTGTAAAGAGGGGAAGTAAGGTTTGCACAAGGGTGATTAGTTCATTTTGTTGATGTGTATATGTGGTTACTGATTTTGAATAAATTTATTATTGCAATGTTGCAGAAATGGTGCTGTGTCTCATTTCAGCTTTGGGGTGTGGCATGGAATGAGAAATTGATGGATTGATGGGGACTGGCTGAGCAACCGGGAATTGGCATCAATCATTGGAACCAAAGTCTGATGAGGCGGTCACGGACCGCCCTTCCACAAGGCCGATGGAGTGGCTGGTTCCTCCGTTGCTGCTGTTTGTGCTCCTGTTCATCCTCCTCCTCATCCTCGTCCTCCTCGTCTCCCTCTTCCTCCTCCTGAGGTGGTGCAGCTATGCCTGGTGGCAATGGCTGGGCCCTCATGATGGCCAAGTTGTGCAGCGTGCAGCAGACGACGACGAAAAGGGACACCCGCTCAGCTGAGTACTGGAGGGCTCCTCCCGAATGGTCAATACAGTGGAACCGTTGTTTGAGCACTCCGATGGTCTGCTCAATGATGTTCCTGGTGGCAGCTTGGCTCTCATTGTATGAGTGCTGGGCATGAGTGTTGGGGTTGCGGAGGGGAGTCATGAGCGAGCTGGAGAACGGATAGCCCTTGTCTCCCAGCAGCCATCCGCAAGCTTGATGTGGTGGCTGGAATAGAGCTGGCACGGTGGTCTGGCGCAGGATGAAGGCATCGTGGCTGTTGCCAGGATAGCGGGCATTGACATTGAGGATTCGCTGTGTGTGGTCACACACCAACTGCACATTAAGTGAGTGGTAGCCTTTGTAGTTCTGGAATACCTCAGGATTGTTATGCGGTGCAGTCAATGGCGTCCTGCACCATGGGGAAGCCCGCTATCCTGGCAAAGCCACATGCACGCTCGCGCTGCTTCTCTCTGGTCATGGGGAAGGAAATGTAACCCCTTCTCTTTCTGTAGAGAGCATCTGTGACCTCGCGGATGCAGCAATGGACGGCGAACTGCGAGATGCTCGCTATGTCTCCTGTTGCACACTGGAAGGATCCGCTGGCGTAGAAATTGAGGGCAACGGTGACCTTGACTGCCACTGAGAGCGCCCTGGTGCTCCTGATGTGAGGCTCGAGGTCTGGCTGCAGGAGGTGGTAGAGCTCTGTGACCACCTCCTTGGTGAAGCCTTCTAAGACACTGTTCCTCAGTAAAATTGATGTAGGAGAAATGCTGCCGGAATACCCTGGGATGGTAAGGCCTCCTGTTGAGAGCCCTGTTGGCCCATTTGACAATCTTTCTCGCTGCCTCCGACGTTGACGCTGGAGGGCGAGATCCAGCGCCAGTACAGCCCCCATTAACTGAAACTGAATAATTTTTCTGAGGCAGAAGACTCCTTCAAGTGGAAACCGCAGAAATGGCTCAAAACGCCTGTTTGCCTTTGTCAAACTGACAAGGCAGCATTCTTTGCCGACTAAAAAAAAACCCGGCTGTTGACGCCTTTATATCGCGCTCCTCCAGCGCGCATCCGACTGCATTCCGCCTCCTCTACCTGTCGTTGCGAACGGCGGGCGCTCAGGCAGGGGACGAGAGTGAATTTCTGAGCCGGGGCGCTGCGCAGCCTGATGACGTCACTATGTCCGGGCGCAGGAGAGCGTGGCGCTAGTGGTTACCACCGCCGTAAACCTCCACCTCAATTTCGCAGGCGCCGGTACTATCGCTGCGCCCAGTCGCAATGTCGGCAGTGCCTAGTTAGCGCCCACCCCCGGAGGCGCTAAGGTACCAAATTTCTCCCCCCTAAGTTACTCTGCACAGCCTATCGCAGTTTGTTCGAAGTATTGCTCTCTGTAAATTGACCAATCCTGCCATTTTTGGCAGCAATCTGTTAACCCAGTCAAAGCACCTGGCTGACTGCAGTTTATAATCTGCAGTGATTCAGTTATGTACATCATGATTTTTGCATATTTTACTTTGTTATTTATCTTATAAATTGAATTGTGCTCGCTGTATGTTACCAAGCAGTCTTTCAATCATTGTTATCCAGAAGGAAATCCCCCAAATCAGATGTTTCTTCACTTCTGGCTAAATCCATGTAGTCCCTCCTCTAATTGATTTATACTGTTTCAGAGGGAGTGGATAAGTTTTATTAAAAATAAATTTGACAGGCAAACGATTTAGTATGGGTTGATTGTCCCACCACACTGTTCACTCTTGGATCTTAAGGTGGGACATCTGAATTCTGACTACTGAAGTGACCGCATAAGACTTCAACATCTCAGGGCTTTGGTTGCAGCCTGTCAGCGCCATCTACCTAACATGTTAATATTTCAAGGTCGGCTGCAGAACAGATGTGTTATTTGGAAACGCTTGGTGCGTTCTTACATTTTGCAGGAGTATAACTAGGCTTTATAGAAATCTGCACCGGTGACAGCGCTCGCATTGCGATCTGTAGCCTTCGATCAAACCGTTTCAATTCAGTGATAACAAGATTGCCACCCTCCCAAATCTTTTGGTGCGCCATCCGACTGCAAGCAGCCTCAAATTTTTTTTAAATTCATTCATGGGATGTGGGCATCACTGGCAAGGCCAGCGTTTATTGCCCATCCCTAATTACCCTTGAGAAGGTGGTGGTGAGCCACCTTCTTGAACCTCAGAGGGCAGTTAAGAGTCAACCACATTGCTGTGGGTCTGGAGTCACATATAGGCCAGACCAGCAGATTTCCTTCCCTGAAGGACATTAGTGAACAAGATGGGTTTTTAACAACAATCTGGTAGTTTCATGGTCACCATTACTGATAGTTTTTAATTCCAGATTTATTTCATTGAATTTAAATTCCCCAGCTGCCTGTGGTGGGCTTTGAACTCATGTCTCTTGGATCATTAGGCTAGGCCTCTGGATCACTAGCCTAGTGACATTACCACTATGTTACCGTACCCAATAGAGACACTAAAGCTGTGGAGAAGGTACCAAAAATGGTCAGTCCAACACTTCTGCTCAAAATGGAAGCTTCTCGGACTCCATGAAGGAACAGAATAAACTTTGTATATAAGCTCTATGTCTGAGTACCTGTTGTGATGATACAGAGAGTGACTAATGAGCGCTGTTCGTTTGTGGTACAGGTGAAAGCTTGTATGTGAGTAATTATCAGTTAATGGCACTGAACTCCCCCTTTAACTTCCTAAATAGTTACTGTACAGTGCACTGTAATCTTTACATCATTGGAAGGTGTCTGTTAAATGAAATGTTTAGGCTTCACTTGTATTACAACTGTAGTATCCGTGCAAGTGATTTTGTTTTGCACCAGTCATAAAGTTGTGGTGTAAATGCAAAAATCAGGGCCAGACTCCAGAATGAAGTAGGGTGAGATTCTCTAGGGGAGGAAGTCCCACATTGGAGCCAGGTCTACACCCAGTTAGCTGTTTATCACGGAAACCAGAGAATCCTGTAATTGAAGTACCACGACTTGCACCTGACCATTAGCCTCTGGCTTCAATCCCCAACTATTTATTTGTGGTGTGCAGAGAAGCAGTCTAGAGCGTACTCCAGTTTCTAGAAGCTGACTGAGCCTTGCCACGTTTTTAGTTGACGACAGTGGTTCCTGTTTCCTCCCCCTGCTTCCCTTTTAGAAGACTGTTAAGTTTGAGGTTGTAAAAAAAACAGGGAAAGGAAAAACAGTGGCCAGAAACCAAAAACGGAACGGAAGAAAATTAAACCAGCTTCATCAGGACAAAACATGAAGGAAATGGGAAATTTGGAACAAATGGTACGTAAATTTCTAGAGCTCATTGATGATTGGGAATTGGAGGCTTAATTTGAAAGAACATATTTTGATAGAAAAATAAACTAATCCGTAATATGGTTTAATTTCTGCTCAGATGGATTAAGATTTGATCATAGATACCACACGGTTCCTACGTTTGTTTTTTTTGTGTGGCTATTTTGCAATTGGGGAGATGTCGTTTGGTTGTCTGAAATACCTATTCCTGTGGGTAGGAATGTGGCTGTGAACTCTAAGATGCAGAGCAGTGAAGGCTAAGGAGATTTGATAGAGGTGTTTAAAATCATGAAGGGTTTAGACAGAGTAAATAAAGAGAAACTGTTTCCAAAGGCTGAAGGGTCGATAATCAGAGGGCACAGATTTAAGGTGATTGGCAAAAAAACCAGGGGCAACATTGGGAAAAACATTTTTACACAACGAGTGGTTAGGATTTGGAATGCACTGCCTGATAGGGTGGTGGAAACAGATTCAATAGTAGCCTTCTAAAAGGGAATTGGATAAATACTTGAAGAAAAAATTGCAGGATATGGGGAACGAGCGAGGGAGTGGGACTAACTGGATTGCTCTTCGAAAAACTCGATGGCCCGAATGGCCTCCTTCTGTGCTGTATTATTCTATGGTTCTATGAGATTCAAACAACTACTGCCTTATTGTTAATTCCAGTACTGCTTGCACCATTAAAGTGTATACCTGCTTGTGCAAATCTGTGCGACATGCTAGGAGACAAAGTTCTCCATTCATTTTAATGGAGGCTTGTAACAAGAACAGTAGATTATATTCTGTGCTCACTTTCAGCAGGAAAGTATTGCCCTGGTCCTGCTGCGTCTCGGAGACATAATTCAAACTCTATATTTGAGTCACTTGGGTAGTTTGTATACAGCTGCCTCAGTTATATCACGTGCCTTCAGTGAAGCAGGAATTATTTCCGTACACTCATAAATCTAAGCCCAGACAACGGGCATAATTGAGCAGTTGTAGTGCATATTGCCAGGCGGGGAAATGAAGGATGAAAAGTTAGGGATTCAGCAGTTGAAACAATAAAGAGTCAGTCACTGAGTGGCACAAGTTTCTTGCTCGGCGACAGGTGGACTTTACCCGATTTTGTGTCCGTGGTATAATGCTACCTTACCTTTGGTAAACACAAGATGTTCAGATGGACTTTTAACTCCTCACTCACCAGATTCCAGTCTGTGACGAGGGTGACGTTGTGGATTGTGTGCAAACTCAGAAATATCCATTCAAATAGTACCAAGTGGACCTCTGGGGACAGTCTATGTCACAGTGGACATTATTTACAGTAGGTGGGGTGGGGGGGGGGGGGTCAATTTTACTGAGTTGCATTTTTTGGTAAAACTACAGCAAAACTTAAGAATTCAAAGTAGTGTGTATGATGCTTAATATGATGTCACGTTAACCATTATGTTGTGTACTCTTCTCGATACACACATGGTCTTGTACAACACATTGCCAAGCCCCTTTACATGGTCATAACAAAGCCTATTATTTATTATGTTCATGTCTGGGCTACATGTTTAAGGGAAGTGTACAAAGTAGTACTAAATTAATTTATACCAGGAAAATGGCCTAGATACCCACTGAATACCGGTTGTTCTGAAGTGACCTTGAATCTAGCAACGTGCTGTGGCAATAACACGTATCTGATGGTGTCACCACGGAGTATTTGAAAGTGTTTTGCGTCCACAGAAACACATAGGCTGAGATTTTGCTCACCTCGGCAGGTCCGGTGCGGGCGATGTCGGTGGCAGGTCGCGGCCCTACTGCTGGCTCCATCCCGCTGCCTAAATTGAATTTACGTTGAGAGGGCTTGTTAAGCCCACCCAGCATGTTTCCTGGTACAATTAGAGGAAGCAGGTCTGGTGATGTCATTCATGATGCGTCATCAGCCGGTTTCCTTAAAGGGACCATGGCCAACTTTCTTTTGGCGTTTGTGCTGTCAGTGTTCTACAGCATTGAGGTGCTGCAAACACTGACAATGACTGCACAGAGGTGCAGGGCTGCACCCAGGTTCTCCCATGACTCACCTCCATGTGCTTATGGAGGGAGTCACAGCACGCAGGGAGGTCCACTTTCCTTCCCATGGGTGGAAGAGGCCTCCCCAAGAGACCAAAACAGCCTGGTTGCACATTGAGAGGAGGTCACAAGCAGGGATGTCATCAGGAGGACCTGGGTGCCGTGGCACAAACTTTCAATGATCTCATTAGATCTTGAAACCTGAGTACAAAGCCACACTTGCCTTCATCCTGCTGTGCCTCTCATCACATCCCCATCACTCTGCCTTCCCTACCCTACTCCTGCACATCCTTACTCACACCAACTTACCTTGCACCTCCACCATCCCTCTTTATCTACATTATCACATCCCCATCTCACTAGCCACCCCTCACACTCACCCTCATTCTAGTGCAATCATACCAACTAACAACACACAAGGGTAGCCATTTGGGTGTTTTATCCAATGTTCGTGTAAAGTTTCTGTTCATGTGGTGTCAAACATTGAAACCTTTATTTTCAACACTTTGCGTTCTTGGACAGATTTGTGTGCACCTTTGAAAGTGGCTTAGTGAGTTGCAGTGAATGGTGAGACATAATGGTACCCCCTGCAATGGCGATGAGTGTGAAAGGAATGGCTTGGACATTGTGGGGATGCTTTATGGTGTTGGTGTGGGGTGGTGCCAACCTGGCATATCATGTGGCAGCCAGGGTGTACAGCGTCAAGTGAAGTAAATGTGGCCATGGTGAGGCCATCCCTGGCCTCCCGGGCAACAATGTGGTCGGGTGCTGATGCCCTGTGTCCTGTGCAGCATCAGTTGATTGTGGAGAAGGTTGGTGGTATTGGTGCTGCTGGTGTGCCTGGTGCTGCTGGTGATGGGGCTGATTGTGGTCAGATTCTGAGGACCAAGGTGAGATAGTATAAAGGGCACCCATGCTGATGGAATAGACGGCAGGTGAAGTAGAGATGACAGAAGCATTCTGTCAATGGTGAGAGAGTTCTTCCAATGAGCTGAGAGTGGAAAGTGGAAAGCCTGCAGAATCTGTGCTGGAAATGGACTGAGAAACAGCTTGTGGCTGAGGAAAGTGATCTCTGACAGGTGGGAGCTTTTACTGTACATTTGAAGCTGTCAAGAAATCAGCTGGAGCAATGGCCACTGAACTCCCGCCTCAGGTTGACAGACGTGGTCCCCGAACAGCGTGGTTCCCGTGGCCATGAAGTTAAAGTTTAAAAAGCCTGTTAAGGGTCTGTTAAGTACATTATAATGAGTTTAATTGGGTTGCCCGCCGCTGGCTGTCGGGTCTGCTCAGCAATGACAGACCCGACATTGGGAAAGGCGTGTTGCAGCGGGTTGACAGCGGGCAACCTTTAAATTTAAGAAATACTCAGCTCCCGACCCCTGCCGATCTTACCTGTGTTGTAATGAGGTCAGGACCCCCTCCATTTTTAGCAACTGCTTCCTGACGCTGATTCTTTCAGCTGCCTTTAGAGTCAACCATTCTTGCGTTTCCGAACTGACCTGCATCCCAAACTGGTTCAGTTCTCTTCCCTGCTCCGCAGGGGAGGCATGTTACAAAAAAAGTGCCTCTCGTGAGGAAAGATAAATTTCCACTCTTGGTCAGGTTAATCACACAGGAATGTTCTGTGTTGACACAAACTAATCTCAAATCTGCATTTAACTGCAGTGCTCTTTGTGTGTAGTTATGGCGAGATGGATCCTAGTTCTGGCAAGGAGTGTCTGAAATAGTGTTTTAAACATTGAGATAGCTAACATCTTGTACTGAATTCTGGTGGCGGAGACCCTCACCTGTACTTCCTTCCTTAATTATTTATATTTTACTAAATTTTCAGAAATAAAATGTGAGATGTGGGCGCTTAAAGGAGAGGATGTATATCTGTTCTACACCTACAAAAGACATTCAGAAAGAAAGCACATCTTTGCTACACTACAATGCGAAACTAAAAATCTATAGATGAAATGATTATTCATGACCTGGCTGTGGAGTGTGGAGGATTCTTTCTGGAATCTTTTTGGGGATTCTTTATCATCTTCTTTTGGACAACGTGATTGTCCTGCTGGGAGCCAGAGAGATATGGCATTGTCTTTTTGTGAACGTAAGGTCCGTGGACTTGTTGCAGGAAGTGTCCCACAACCAGTGCATTGTAGCACACATCCATATTTTAAGCTCTCGCATATAAATTAAGTGAAAACACAACAACACAAGAAATAGATAAACACTGAAAATAATAATCACACATGCTATGTGAATCGTGAGAATTGTATTGATTATTGGAGGACATACACAATTGAGGGAAAATGAAACACGAGGGAGAGACAAGAGGATTTTCTGTAACAGTTTTACTACTAATGCCCACTATTTGAAATGCTCATTCTCCCTTATTATTTGTTCTATAAGAGGTTGCTGCTGAGTTTTGTAGATTTTTGATAATGTTTCCATTTTAAACCATTTGGAACTAAAGCAGTTTTAGCTCAGCAGGAGTAATATGGAAGAGAGAGGCAGTGACAAATACACCCCCTCACCCGCACTCTCTCGCACTCACTGACTCAATCACACTCTCTCACTCACTGACTCACTCACACTCTCACACTCACTCTCTCTCTCTCACAGTCTACAGCATAACTTGGGTGCTGTCATCTGTGAATCACCGTGCAGCGACCACACTTGACCTACTAGTTCACTTAACTACAGTACCATTGACTGCAGTGATAAACAAATGGGTTCAGTTTTTGCGGTCAGTGGCTGACTGCTACGAAAGCTGCCCACAAACTTTTAGCGGATTCTGTGACGTGGATTTCACCTTTCCCGATGTTAATTTTGTTCTGGCGCCATCTATAGGGGATCTCTGGCGTCCAGCAACAGTGATGTCATCAAGCAGGCTAAACAGCCAATCACATTGAAGAATTCTCACAGACAGCAAACCAGGAAGTAATAAGCAGGTTTTATCTTCGCTTTTTTAAAATCATTTTACAGAAAGCGAAATAAAGATTGGGACGTACACCTTGGATTAAGGTAGAAGATGAAATATCATCAACAAACTTTAAAAAAATTACTTTTTATTATTTTAAAAATCTAGGGAATTTTTACCTTGGAATCCAGAAATTTGACATTCCACAAATATAAAATTAATTTTTCAGGGCCAGAGAGGTTGTTCAGCAGTAATTATGACTTAGTACACCATTAAAAACCGAGTTACACCTCATTGAACAAGGCTCAACTTTTTCAAGGGTTTTTACAGCGAGAATAGAGTGTAAACATAGAAACATAGAAGATAGGAGCAGGAGTAGGCCATTCAGCCCCTCGAGCCTGCTCCGCCATTCAATGAGATCATGGCTGATCATCCAAATTCAGTACCCTGTCCCTACTTTCTCTCTATATCCCTTGATCCCTTTAGCTTTAAGAAATATATCTAACTCCTTCTTGAATATATTTAATGAATTGGCCTCTACTGCCTTCTGTGGTAGAGAATTCCACAGGTTCACCACTCTCTGGGTGAAGAAATTCCTCATCTCAGTCCTAAATGGCTTACCCCTTATCCTTAGACTGTGACCCCTGGTTCTGGACTCCCCGGCCATCGGGAACATCCTTCCTGCATCTAGTCTGTCTAGTCCTGTTAGAATTTTATAAGTTTCAATGAGATCCCCTCTCATTCTTCTAAACTCCAGCGAGTATAAGCCCAATCGATCCAATCTCTCCTCATACGTCATTCCTGCCATCCCAGGTATCAGCCTGGTGAATCTTCGCTGCACTCCCTCCATGGCAAGAGCATCCTTCCTCAGATAAGGTGACCAAAACTGCACACAATACTCAAGATATGGTCTCACCAACTGCAGCAAGACATCCTTGTTCCTGTACTCGAACCCTTTCGCTACGAAGGCCAACATACCATTTGCCTTCTTAACCGCCTGCTGCACCTGCATGCTTATCTTCAGCGACTGGTGCACAAGGACACCCAGGTCTCGTTGCACTTCCCCTTCTCCCAATCTATTGCCATTCAGATAATAATCTGCCTTCCTGTTTTTGACACCAAAGTAGATAACCTCGTATTTATCCACATTATATTGCATCTGCCATGCTTCTGCCCAATCACCCAACCTGTCCAAATCATACTGGAGTTTCTCGGCATCCTCCTCACGGCACACACTCCCACCCAGCTTTGTGTCGTCTGCAAACTTGGAGATATTACATCCAATTCCCTCATCTAGATCATTAATATATATTGTGAATAGCTGGGGTCCTAGGACCGATCCCTGCAGTACCCCACTAGTCACTGCCTGCCACTCGGAAAAAGACCCATTTATTCCAACTCTTTGCTTTCTGCCTGCCGACCAGTTCTCTATCCAAGTCAATACCTTGCCCCCAATCCCATGTGCCTTAACTTTACTCGCTAATCTCTTATGCGGGACCTTATCGAAAGCGTTCTGAAAGTCCAAATACACCACATCCACTGGTTCTCCCTTATCTATTTTCCCAGTTACATCCTCAAAAAATTCCAGTAGATTAATCAAGCACGATTTACCTTTTGTAAATCCATGTTGACTTTGTCCGATCCTGTCACTGTTTTCCAAGTGCTCTGCTGTTACATCTTTTATAATGGACTCTAGCATTTTCCCCACTACCGATGTCAGGCTTACCGGTCTATAATTCCCCGTTTTCTCTCTACCACCCTTTTTGAATAGTGGGGTAACATTAGCTACCCTCCAATCCATGGGTACTGTTCCAGAGTCTATAGAAGTTCACGTCAATTCAGTGATTTTAATTGATTTCCATCTGTGAGGACTGCAACAGCACGCCATGTGGAGGAGCAGGGTATAACTAACAACTTCAGGATTTCTGCATTTAAATGCACATGTGCGGACGCCAGAAGTTGCTGTCAGTTTTACACATTAATGACGGCGAACACTGACAGTTTCGCTGTCATTACAACCGCAAATTCCGGGCCATGGTTTGCAGCAGAGTAGCCTCTCCAGTGACTAATCTCACCTCAGAGCTTTCGATAGGTACGTTCGAAAATCCCATCCTCGCTTTGAGCAGCAGAGGGTGCTCTTTGGCTGTGTTTGAGGCTGGGTTGTCAGGCTCGTGACTGGGATTCCTTATACAGCTGTAAATGTGCAAGCGGTTTTGCGATTTATGTATTCAATTGTGGAGAATTTTTATTAAAATTAATTCAAGGCAATAAAGATATTTTGTTGTTAGAATTGTGTTCAGTTCTGAGCACCGCACCTCAAGAAGGATATATTGGCCTTGGAAGAGGTGCAGCGCAGATTCACCAGAATGATACCGGGGCTAAAAAGGGTTAAATTACGAGGACAGGTTGCCAAGACTAGACTTGTATTCCTTTAAGTATAGAAGATTAAGGGGTGATCTAATTGGGGTGTTTAAGATGATTAAAGGATTTGATAGGGTGGTTAGAGAGAAACTATTTCCTCTGGTGGAGGAGGCCAGAACAAAAGGCCGTAACCTTAAAATTAGAGCTGGGCCATTCATGGTGATGTCAGGAAGCACTTCTTTACAAAAATGGGAGTGGAAATCTGGAACTCTCTCCCCCTAAAAGCTGCTGAGGTTAATTAAAATTGTCAAAACTGAGATTGATTGATTTTTGTTAGGTAAGGGTATTAAGGGATATGGAACCAAGGAGGGTAAATGGCGTTAAGATACAGATCAGCCACGATCTAATTGAATGGCGGAACAGGCTTGAGGGGCTGAATGGCCTACTCCTGTTCCTACGTCCCTTTTAAAACATTCACATGCTCTTTTTGTGTGTAGGCCTAGGAGGCCACCGGGCTTATCCAGCATTGACTATTCCTCCCCAAATGCGCATTATCTTAAATATGGATCCACTGACCTCTCCCTCGCCGCAGCAACTTGCTGCTTGACATTTTCGGCTTCTGATCTCCTTTCTCCTCAAGTACGACCTGTGTCATTTGAAAGCGATCAAAATTTTCATCCCAAAATGTCACCCCCCCGCTTTCAGAGGCTGCTGATCATTCTCCTGGGCTGCTGCCCGTATCCTTTCGGAGGTGGCCATAACTTGTCTCCTCCAGGAACCACTCCACACTTGAATATTCATTTCACACTTTCCAAGGATCGACTTAACTGTGGAAAAATCTGTACACCGCATATCTACGTAGGGGCAATTTAAAAATGCTTCCAAAACATTGTAGTTCCCAGTCGAGAAACCTGCTTGTTGGAGGTGGCGGGGCAGGGAACCAACAAAATGTTGGAGATGTTTTAAATACTTGCCATGTATTTAAAATATTGATAGCAATATTTTGGAAGATAATCTGTACAGTCTTTATGTCTGCCATAAGTTATGAGGCTGTCCTTAAAGATTATTCTGCTTTATATGAATGTCCTGCTTGAGAATGTTCAAAGAATGGCTCACGAATGTCGTCTACCATTTACTGATATTTCTCAACTTGGTGTTCTGCCAATCATAACCTAGCACTGGAATATTCTGCAGATTCCCAGTGAATTAGTCTTTTAATGAAACAAAATCTTTACATTTTATGAGTAGTAATTAAAATGCAATTGATATATATTGCAATAACTGTAATAGCTGGTTATTCTTGGTATAACTAAGGTAAAGGCTTCTGTGCTAGTTCATTTGGAATTGGAGTAATGTTAATGTTGAGGTATAATGCAGCAATAGTCATTCCATAAGTATCACAGAAATCGAAAACGATTGTTCCATACACTCCGCATTTTGATGTTAGTATTTGTTGTTGGTCTTCTTTAATTTCAGTGCCCAGCCCAGTTGAACAAGTTAAGACTTGCTATTAACAGCCAAGATTAAAAAGGTCCTTAACCTGTTTGGTTTGGCAACTGCATGAACAGTGACTGCCAGTGAGCTCTCTTGTATAAACTAGGATCACTCGAGGAGGTGAAGAGAATCGGTTTCATTCTAAAGCTGTGGTTCTAAATCCGCGTTCTGCCAATAAAGCTTGTTACAGGAGCGCTGACAGGTTTATTCCACTGCTGTGTGCCTAGAGATAGAATGGCATTCGCCGACATACAACCAATGCTGGACCTTTCAGCTGAGTTCAACCTCTCTGTGACCCGGAGTTTCCACCAGGGGCACAATCTGGGCACTGCCGGTTTTGCCGAGGTGAAGTTGCAACCAAGTGGTCATGGGCGTAACTCACTTGCGTTTTAAATTCTGCGATCTTTTACGCTGTTTCAGTCAATTCTGCCCAGATTGCGCTGATATCTAGGTGGAAAGCATGCAGAAAAAGGCCCTTGTATCTTTTGGCTTGCTTATTATTATAAGCACCTTAAACAACTGGCCAACGTTTTGGAGACGGGTCAGAGAGGAAAAATTGTAACGGGACTTGGTTGTTCAGCACTGCTCTGGTTTGTAAGGACGCTCGTATATCCTTGTGATCAGTTAGACATAAAAGAAAGGCTTGCATTTATATTCGTCCCGACACATCTCTCAGAAATATCTCCAAGCACTCCACGTGCAATGAAAGACTTAAAATGCAATTTCTATTGTTATGTAGGCAAGCGTGGTGGAAATTTTGCATACAGCAAGATTTCACAAACAACAATGGCCCAAAATGATGCCTGTTTACAAAAAATTAGCCCACCGGATGGATTTAATATATTCAGTATAACTTTCGATCGTCCTCCACTAGTACTCTGAACTATTTGTCTCCCAGCGTTCATTTGATGATGCCATGGGCTGGATATACATCGTAACATTAGCTTTGTACGATAGCAAAATACTGTGGATGCTGGTAATCCGAAATAACAACAGAAAACGCTGGAAAATCTCAGCAGGCCAGGCAGCATCCGTGGAGAGAGAAACAGTTAACGTTTCAGGTCGAAGACCTTTCGTCAGAACTTTGTGTTGGTGTGCAATTGGACAGTAATAATCCCTTCATCAATTCACCACAGGCAAACATTTTGGCAAAGAAAAATCAACATACAGTATTTGCAAACATGTCAAGAAAGATCGAAAAAAAAATTAGATTTGCTTTGAGAGATTTTTTTACTCAAAATGTCAAGATAAACTAGAAATGTTCTCTTGACCAATGTATTACTGTGTGTTTCCAGCATTTTCTGATTTTATTTTAAATTATCCAGCATTTGCAGGTTTTTCTTCTTTATTTGTACTAAAGTTCCCTCCCTAAACTCTTCCGTCTCTTCAACTCCCTCCCCATCTTTAAGAGCGCCTCTGGACATTTTTCTATGTCAAATGTGCTCTAACTAAATATGTTATTGTGAGAAATATCAAGTTGATATTTACCCAATTTGCTGTGAATAAACAATGATGTTTTAACAAGTTTTTATTGAGTCAGACCAGGTTTGCATGCTTTCCCGATTCATGGTGCAGTGCAGCTCATACAACACCTGCAGATACACACACTGACATTCAGTTTGTTTAATTACCACTCCGCATTGGTTGGATTCTGGTCATTCCTCAGGAGAAACCGCAAGTTGAGCTGGAGAAGTAATGAAAGGTCTCATTGGGCATTGAGTGTGGGCAGTTCAAGTGTCAGGTGGCTTGTAACGGTGTTTGCATGTCCCAGCCCCAACAAGGGTCTAAGGAGGCAAAATTGGGTCGCGCCCCCTTTGGGGCGCTAACTTCCCCGGGGCACTACTTTTAGCGCCCTGAAAAAGTTAGTGCCCCCGCACCCGAAATTCACTGGTAGCGCACCAAGAGGGAGGCGGGGCACTACTGGAAGTCCGTCTCCCTCTTGGGGCGCTGCGAGTGAATATCACGGCGCTACGTGTCGCAGCGCCACGTGCTGTGGCACATCGCGCCGCGGTACTGCAGGCGTTCCTCCCCTTTTTAAAGGGGAGGGGCTTAGCGCAGCGTGACCCAGGGCCCAGCTGGGCCACCAGGGATCAGAGTGCCGGCAAAAGAGCCCCCGACACTCAAGAGAAGTGCCGGGCTCACGGAAGGCAGCCGGCACCCCGCGGGGGGGCTGCACAGGAGGCCGGGGACAGCAACGGGGGCAGGTGCTGGCAGGCAGCCAGCACAAAAATGGCCGCCCGGCACCTCCCCTTTAATTTGCGCCGCTCCGGCCGCAAGTAGGCCCCCTTCACCCTGTTGGACATAGCGTCCGGCGGTAAGTCAGGGGGCGCTACCGAAGATCGCGGCCGGGGCGCTGCACCCGGTGATGACGTCATCGCCGGAGGCGCAGTGCTGCAGGGCGCTAACAGTTACCGCTGCCGCTAACCTCCCGCTGAAATTTGCGGGACGCGTTAGCAGCGCCACGCCCAGGCGCGAGTTGCTTTGCACCCTGTTAGCGCCCTCTTAGGGCGCTAATGGGAGGCGCAAATCAACCGAATTTTCCCCCCTAAGTCTTCACATTTCTGCAAAGAGGCAGAATCTGTTTTTCAACAGTACATTCTTTACAATCTCCCACAATATTGTTATGATAGGTTGGCAGCAGAGTATTGAAAGTACTTCAGTGAAATATATAGCAGCTCCTTCACAAAGCCTTCGAGCACTGTCAGCCCTTACTTTGCTGCTTATCATGTAACTGACATTATGCATTGTTTATTATTGTGATGCTGCAATGCTATGTCCAAACATTATCCAAGATTTGAAATGATCAGATGCTATTATAAAAATACTTCATGTGTCCCGTCATTGTGGTTTATATCAACATGCTGTGCCTCGAGGATATTTGATCAGAAATCGGGGGAACATCATGGAAAATAGTTTATTCAATGAGCAAGGTAAACCTTCTCATCCACAAATGATAGAAACTATGAAAAGCCCTTCAGCCCTCAGAAAGTTTGACTAATCAATTAGATTATTTAGATTGTATGGCAGGTCTCAAAAAACAGTCTTTGTTAGAACCTGTTGAATGCGTTGAGGGTCCAGGATTTTGTGGCCGTTTATAATACAAGCCTCTTTTTAACTGCCTTTCCGTTCATGTGTTTGAATTGGCACTTGTCAAAAAAAAATGTTTATTATTCATTCATGGGATGTGGGCGTCGCTGGCAAGGACAGCATTTATTGCCCATCCCTAATTGCCCTTGAGAAGGTGGTGGTAGGCCGCCTTCTTGAACCGCTGCAGTCCTTGTGGTGAAGATACTCCCACAGTGCTGTTAGGGAGGGAGTTCCAGGATTTGGACCCAGCGACGGTGAAGGATTGGCGATATATTTCCAAGTCAGGATGGTGTGTGACTTGGAGGGGAACTTGGAGGTGGTGGTGTTCCCATGCGCTTGCTGCCCTTCTCATTCTAGGTGGTAGAGGTCGCGGGTTTGGGATTACATTTTATTATTACATTTGATCCTTGACTCAGTAACCAGTCATACTCCAGACTTGGTGCCCTGTTACAATAAAAATGTAATTATATGTTCCCAGCTTAAAACCTTTCTTTTAAAGGCTGGCCACAGAACAATAAATGCATTTGATTTTGTTGTGCAGCGGAACTTGTTTCTGATTAAGGGCACAACCTGCCATCAGCTGCAAATAGCCAGGCCTGTTGCTTCTCAGACCAGTTGCCAACAATCACAAGCCCTTAGCTGTCACATGTAGCAGAGGTGGGATCTCCTCTAGCCTGAACATGTGAAGTAAGGTCACTATTAGACCCCACTCTAGGAAATCTGAACAAGTAAGAGAAATTAAAATCAGTTTGGCAGTTGTTCATGGCACACGTTTCCAGCACCTAATCATCACACTCATATTCCATGATTTTGGAAAAATCCATTTCGGAATTGGTAGGCCAATACTCTGGAGAGAAGTTCTAATCCCTAAACAGCGAGTTCCCTCCAGGGAGGGAGGGGGAAAGACAGACAGACAGACAGACAGAGCCTGCCAGCTTCAGTTTAACATCTCATGTGAAAGACAGCACCTCCAACAGTGCAGCAATCCCTCAGTACTGCACTGACGTGGTAGAGGCCTGGGAATAGGCTATATACAATGTTCCTGTGAAGCTACGTGGACGGCCGTGCAGTCATCTGAAAGGTCCCGCGCAGGCCACTCACCGGCTTTTACACTGTCAATACTGCGCCGGGACAGAAATTTAAAGGGACCACGCATTAAAAGAAACAGGCTGCACAGAACAAAGCGCAGCTTAGAGGGAACATTGGCTGTATACAAAACCTTTTTGGCTGGAAATTGTTTATGGTTTTGTTCGGGGGAGATACAGGGAAGAAAGTATGTGGGTGCAGCAAGTAGATTTTAGTTTTTCTGTTACTATCTTCTGCTGTAATGGTTCTCTGTAGAAAAGAGAAACGGGAATCTGTGTTCATTTACATCATGTTTTATTACTCAGGTGAGCCTGTATGCTGACCCTCCAAAACCAAGTCACAGTGTCCAGATGACATCACTTAACCGGGGTTCAAAGGTCATGACGTTTGACATCCCACATGCACAAAAAGCTGAAATTAGCACACCTCTGAACTCCAGTGTACCAACAGGTAACTAACTAACTTTTCATTTAAACCTTCTGCGGAAAACTATAGCTCTGTAACATCAAAACTCAAAGGAAAATTACGATTTTTAACTTGACTTCTAGTGCATTCTGAGTTGAGCATGTTGTTTGTTTCTGTGCTCTTGTCTATTTCTGCCATTGCTAATCAGAACTCCATTTCAAAAACCAAGACACTTTACAGAATATTGAAGGACTTGGCGCAAATTGTGTGGTTTTCGAAAGAATCCTTTGGGGTGGCGAGGTGGGGCAGTGGGTTGGGCATTGGCTATTCATCTCTGGGATTTAGGTTGAAATCAGGCCCAGACCGGGGATGAAAGGCCTCCACCTCTTTGCTGGCTGTTAGCATCCTATGTGAATTGAGTTTGAGCTAGTCTCAATTCCCTGCAACACAAAACTGTCCCCAGTTTGGCATGAATTGGCAATCTCACTTCGACAGGCCACAGGATTACTGGTGTGGCAAACGGAAAGGTTGTCACACTGGTAAAGTAAGGGTGTTCTTTGGAGGTTGGGGCAGAGTAGAGGGCGCTTTACTCTACATCTGACTGTATAGCTTGCTGCTGACAATGGGTATCTGAAAT
The DNA here is from genome assembly GCA_030390025.1 of Squalus acanthias. Taxonomy (NCBI): domain Eukaryota; kingdom Metazoa; phylum Chordata; class Chondrichthyes; order Squaliformes; family Squalidae; genus Squalus; species Squalus acanthias. The sequence continues at coordinate 74,860,583 of CM059438.1, read as the reverse complement.
GGGAAGCATTCTATTCCCTATCCAGCACTAATACCTTCAGGTGCACACAAATATCTTTTGGTATAGAAGCTTTGTTTTGCTCACTTTAATTTTCAGTCCACTGTTCCCAGTTCTGTGCCACATGTATATCTGTAGAGATTGTGTTACCAGTTTCTAAAACCAGAATCAAACTAATGTGCCAGTACAGAGGTGTTATGAACATATGAAATAATGGACAGGAAAAGACCCACTGGCCGATCTAGCCTGTCCCATATAATTGTGATGCATTATGCATCACAGTACAGACACTCATTCCGCACCCTCCTAGAGACCCCCATGAGAGGCAAAAAAAACAAATAAAAACCCAGGCCCATTCGGGGGGAAAAATCTGGAAAATTCCTCTCCGACCCCTTTTGGCGACTGAAACTAGTCCAGGAGATCACTCTGGACCTGATTTATGTTACAGGATACCTACCTCTTGTATGAGGTGATCTCCGCCCCAGCCAGAAATGGTCCAGCTCTCTCTCGAAGGAATACAGCAAATCATTGTTCACTGCACAACCCGGTAACCTGTTCCATGGGTCCACTATTCTCTGGGAAAAGAAAAACTGCCTAACATCCAGACTAGTTCTGCCCTTACATAGCTTGTGAGAGTGACCCCTGGTCCTCCCTCACCTATTGAGGTGAAATAATTGGTCCACATAAACACATTCAGACCCTTCATTATTTTTAAAAACCTCGAATTTTTAAATCGTCCCTGTCTACACTATTCTAAAGCAAAGAGACCAGGCTCTTTTAGCCTATCAGGGTATCTAAGGTGTTTTAAACTAGGAATTCATCTTGTGGCCCTCCTCTGCACCTTTTACAGAGCCTCAATGTTCCCCACCATGTGAGGAGGCCAAAACTGGACACAGTTTTCTAACTGGGGCCTAACCAAGGTCTTGTACATGGAACAGATAGTTCTCAATTCACTGCATGGGGTGAGGCAATGACAGCAACTCCCTACAGGACCCACAGATGTACCATGCCATAATAATGAGGAAAACAAAATCTGAATCGGCATTTCCCTTTAAGAAGTGAGCAGTAGGCAATGCCTTGTTAGTTAATTTTCTGTGTGTCTCTCCCAGAATTCAAAATGTGGAATGTTCTGGGTTTCTAACAGAACAAATACCGAAGTGAGAACCAGACGGAGGAGAGAACCCAAGTGACATGAAAATAACTTACTGAGCCATTTCATTAAAATAATTGTCAAATAACACCATTATAATTCACACATAATGACAAAATGTCCCTGTTCTACACCAGCAGAAACGTTTCCCCTCAGTGGTATCTGGTGTCTTTTTGCTTATGCTACAACAGCCAAGATATGGAGCTACACTTTAAAAAAAAAAAAAAATTGGCCTAATTTCTGTCGAGCATCATCAGCCCCTCCAAAGTTTGTCATAGTTACAAAACATCCATAAAAACTCCAAGGCAGAACCCCATTGCTGCACCAGCATTTTCCTTTCCTCTCACTTTGAATCCAAGACTGGATTGCTGCAAACTGGATCTAGCAGTCTGAATGGATTCCCCACTTTTAAGTTCCTCGACTCATCTGTGCTTCGAGTCCAGCTGTCTGGAGTCTACACTGGGTTCACACCCGTCACAGATAACCTGCACCAAATTACAGTGTGACTTTCTGAGTTGGGAAACGATGAGGATCTCGAATGGACAGCGGGGTAGATCTGGACTTTGTGCGATGGTGTAAAACGGGTGATGGAGAGTCGGCAGCCCGTTTTTACATCTCTCCCGATTTTTACTTCCATGGAAATAAAAATTGGGAGAGGTGTAAAACTTGGCTGCCGACTCGCCATCACCTGTTTTGTACCAGCACACATAGTGGAGAGCTACCCCAGTGAGTGGTGAATCTCTGGAATTCTCCACCCCAGAGGGCTGTGGAGGCTCAGTCATTGGGTAAAGTCAAAACAGAAGTCGATAGATTTCTGACTAGTAAAGGGATATCAAGGGATATGGCGATAGGGCCGGTGAATGGAGTTGAGGCAGAAGATCAGCCATGATCTCATTGAATGGCAGAGCCGGCTCGAAGGGCCGAATGGCCTACTCCTGCTCCTGTTTCTTATGTTCTTATGTTCTTAGTGTAGAAATGGCAACAGAGGGAATAGGTGGCACAGAACCAAAAGCTTACTGATGTTTTTTCATCTGCCTGAGAAGGGTCCAACTTCATGCATCCTTCTTTAGCTTCTGACGTGTTCATACTGTCCAGCTGAACTTGCTGTTTAGACTGCAGATTGTGTTTGAAGTTCAAATGAGCAATTATCGTTATTACTGTAAACATTGTCACATGGGATCTATTTTTTAATGACTATGATTTTCTTTTTAAGTAATCTGCATGTAACAAAACAAGTGAGTGGAGGGGTAATTGGCAGCAAACAAAAGCAGGCCAAAGGTGCTTTAAGTGCTAAAGTTGAATGTAAGTCTCAGTATTTATTTTGGTGCTTTGCTGTTCATAGAAATTTGTGCCAATTAAATTCTCCATAACAAGTGTAGCAAATCAGATTGCCAGCATCATTGCAACCTGCTGCCTGAGAGCAAAGTGATGTCAAGATTATGCAGATTGGCTCTCGAGTTTTCTTTTCAAACATGAGCTGAAATTTGCCAAATCTTTTTACATGAAGACGATTTCATCTTGAAGAAAAGGAACCTTTTACTGTACATTGCTTTGTGCAAATCCGTTGCCCGCTCAGCCCACTGAGCTCCCAGAGTTTAGTCACGGCCATAGACATTGACGTTGCCCTCCATTAGACAGAAAGGATTTGAGGCTGTTCAAGTGGTGCTGGGTGCAGAAGGCATGGTTTAAATCAACCCACCTCTGAAACCAAGCCAACATTGTTATGTGGTCACGCCTTAAACACATTGGCCCGGATATTCCGATCCCTATGGGCGGGTACGCGCTGTGTACCCACCCGCAGGGACATCGGAAATGCCGGTTTCAGTAATGCACAGCGCATGCGCTGAAAACCGGCATTTCCAATCTGTCAAGAATGGTCTTGACAGATCCTCCGGCTGCCCTGGAGAAAGGCTTCTGCGGGCGAATAGTTCCGCTTTTTGGAGACCCTCCGCCCGCAGAAAACCCTTACCTGCTTTTACCAGGATAAGAGATGAAAAAAGTAAAAAAAAAATCACTGATTTATCATTTAAAAATACTTTAATAAAGGTAAGTTTATTTATAGCCCTGTAAAATACTTCAATTATTTTTTTCAAAAAATTACATTTTTGTTTAAAATACTTAATTTATTGTAATTTCAAGTAATTTTAAAAATGTGATTTAAAAAAAAATTTATTTAAAGTTTTACAGTACTATGTTTTTTCATTGATCCCCATTCATATATTTGACAGGTCTTCCTGTCAAATGTACGAAGGGAGATTCCCTTCTGTGATTGGCTCCCCATGCCTCACGTGATCCCAGGGACGCTACGAACTACATGCGCCTCTGGGATACGTGGGCCCTGCGCACTGGCAGTTTGGTGAGGCCCAGGAGCGGAAGTGTGTGCGTCCCGGGAGTCCTCCGGTAAGGGCGCAGATTTTTCCAGATCGCAGGCCTCCGCCCGCGGGAGGCCTGCAATCGAAAAATACAGGCCAATCTGTGATCTGATCAAGTTGAAAAGGATCCACGGCAAACGGAAGACTTGGGGAGAGCTTTGCAGTACTAGATAAAGAGCATTTAACTTCAGCGTGCACATCATCAGTTCACTTCACACAAGAGTTTCTGTTGAACTATCGGGTTCACTGTTTAATTTAAAGAGGTGAGTATGAAACTTTATGTAGAACAAATAAGGACTGAGGTTGAATTGCTGAATGAGAGAGATGGAAAGCTGCTAGTAATTGAAGTATAATTGGTTGTTAAAACTGGATCCGAGATAACTGATCATTGGTTGAAGCTTAAATAAATACAGAAAAGGCTGGAAATACATGGCAGGTCTGTTGGCATCTGAAGAAATAGGTTATCGCTTCAGATAGAGAGCTATTGTTAGTTCATTTTATTTCAGGTTTTCAGCATTTGCAAGCCTTCTGTGGCAACATCGCTTTTGGCTGTCCTTCATGGTGACATCACCTGGGGCTATTGCATCTGCTCTTCTCTACAGTCTGAACTGTATTCCATTGTGCTCATGTCAGCATCTTTATACCTTGCCTGTGCCGAGTGCAAGGCTCGGTGAATTTTCCACCTTTTATTTCTCTGCCCCAACACGTTTTAGGACATTTTTTCTCATACGAACATACAAAATTGACGGGCAGGAAAAGGCCAGCTGGTCCATCAAGCCTGTCCCACACTACGATGGCCGGACCATCATGGCTAAACACTTCTTCACTCCTCCCCCCACCCACACCCACCCTCGCAGCCCTGTAATGCTATTATTAGTCTGAGTGCTTGTTACAACAATATCCTTTTAATAAAGTGGTATTACATTCCTTAATATTTTGTGACAAGTCGCATTCTCGCACTTAGTTTGATATCTTGTAACGAGTATCCTGAAACCAGCTCTGGTGCAAGTTGGGAGCGGCTATTCCCATATCGGCACTGTCAGTGACTCCAAGATCAGGATTTGCACAGCATTGAGACAGATCCTCCAATATTGGCACTGGTATAGCTATCTTGATACTAGCAGTGATACAGGTCCAAGACCGATCAAGGCAAGCGCCCCACTGTTGGCACTTTTACAGATGGGGACAGATGCTCCAATTTCAGCACTCGTACATGTCTCGGACAGATACTTGAATTCCAGCACCCATACAGGTACAGGATTGGTACTCCTAATACCAGCACCAGTGCAGATTCAAGACAGGTACCCCATTGACAGTGCTGGTGGAAGTCCAGTACCGCAAAAGGAGCACCAATGTAGATGTCAATACACGCACTACAATACCAGGACTGGTACAGACTTGGGGCTAGCAATCTGATGTATGCAGTGGCAGAGTACTCTCATACCAGTGCCAGTAGCAGTCCCTGGCAGGTACTCTATTGCTGAAGCCAGAACAGTTCCTGGAAAGGTTCTCCCACACCAGCATGGCTAGAATAACATTACCTGTGGCTCTCAGTTGTTGGTATTAAATTCACATTCGAAGAAATTAATAGAGGGGAGTTGAATTAGTTCTTTGTCTGAATTCTATTTTCAGAATATCCCTCCGTACGAGAAAGACGTGAAGTATTAGAATTTGCCAGTACAGCAGGTGGCACTTTGCCCTCCACCCAGAGTACATCTATTATGGAGCCGACAGCAGGCGAATGTCTGACCTGGGCCCTTGCCCAACAGGCAGAGGCATTGCAGACGCAGGTGAGTGCAAGCAATGTAATGATCTTCTGAAGTTCTTCGCCACTGTACTAAAGGTGTTATCACAACCATTTGTTTCATTTGTACAACATTTCACCATGAACTAAGATCTTTGAACCCATGATGCAGCACTTACACTGGTTTCCTTATCTTAGCCAGGTTGGAGAGTGGGTATAAATGGAGCAAAGGCTCTTTTTCTCCTTTAGAAATGGAAAGGATACTGAAAGACAAATAATCTTGAGCCACCCTGGTATTCCTCATGCCAGGTGCAGAATTGTACTTTCAGGAAGGGGAAGACACTAAAGTGGATATATAAGAATGAATCTGGAGATCAAAAATGATATAATGCTATAGCTATAGTACCCTTAGAAAAAACAAATCAGGTCCAGTTTGAACAGTTTTCTCCAGAATTAGGAGCTGAAATGTGGGATCTAATAGATTGCAAAGATCATAACGGATGAAGGAGGCCACATGTCCCGTCAAGTTCAATAATCTGCTTTTATACTGAGTTTAAAGGGATGTTAGTGCTGCTGCTTCCTGGTGCTTGGACGTGGCACAGCTGATGGCAAACCCACAGTAAACATGCTGAACTCTAGAGACTGGGCTCTGGGAAGGCCTGGAGGAGATCTGTGGAGTGGGAATCGGTAGCCCCATCATCCCTGTAATCTCAGTTTAAAACAAGCAGCTGTCGACACGACACCCTCTTCTAATCACCTCGAGAATGATTCCAGTATTTTGTCTCCACTACCCTGCTCTGAAGATCATACCAGGTACCAATTCACTCTCCGTTTGAAGAAGCACTTCTGGACCTCAGCCCTGAACTTGCCATTTCCTAGTTTGTACCTATGTCCCCTTGAAATAGTGGGGTTGATTTTTAACTCCACCTCCCCCCCCCCACCCCAACCACTTGGTGGAAACCAGGCAGGGGGGTAGTTAAAATGGTGTGAGGTCTGTCCCACTGCTTTCCCACCTTGATCTGCCTGACTGCAAGTTTAAATTGAAGACTGCAAGGACACATGCCACAAACCGGCGGGCTCCTCTTTAAATATGCAGATCAGGCTCCAATGATGCCATCTCGGCCCGATGTGCTATTTTATCCTGAGGCCTGAGCAGGAGAGCAGTGGTGGCTTTCCCACCAGGCCAAGCCTGCTGGGAAGAGCAGCCAGGGCCAGAAGAGGCCCAGCAAGATCAGTTTATTAAGTGCTCCTCCAGGTGCCACAAGGAGCTCTTAGGCCCCCTCTGCCTCAGGATTCACCTTGAAGCACTTGCCATGTAATGAGTGCCGGGGACCGTCCCCTGTGTCCCCAGTGGCGGCCTCCAGCTGCCTAATTTTAATGGCCAGACAGCCGCTTCCGCTGACTACCTGGCCAGTATGGTTGAGAAGTAGTCCAGCAGTAATTTTAATGAGGCCCAGCCATTAAAATTAGCCAAGCCTCCATGGTACCGCTCCTAGATTAGCCGGACGCTCACTTTGCCACGTTCCCAACCACGTTTCAGATTAACTTTTCTATCACATTTAATATTTTTTATACCTCTCTGAGGTCCTCACTCATTGATCTCCTTTCAAGACCGAAGAGTTTGAGATTTAATGCCACATCAGCCTTTAGAAAATAACATGGATAAAATTTCAAAGCCGCTTGTAACAAAGATAATACAATAATCATGGGAGACTTTAATCTGCATATAGATTAGGCAAATCGAATTGGCAAGGGTAGTCTAGAGGACGAGTTCATGGAATGTATTCAAGACAGTTTCCTACAACAATACGTCATGGAACCAACCAGGGAACAGGCTAGTTTAGATCTTGTTTTGTGTAATGAGACAGGGTTAATTCGTAAACTTATAGTAAAGGATCCTCTAGGAAAGAGTGATCATAATTTTTTTTAAATTCGTTTTTATGGGATGTGGGCGTCACTAGCAAGGCCAGCATTTATTGCCCATCCCTAATTGCCCTTGAGAAGGTGGTGGTGAGCCGCCTTCTTGAACCGCTGCAGTCCGTGTGTTGAAGGTACTCCCACAGTGCTGTTAGGGAGGGAGTTCCAGGATTTTGACCGAGCGACGATGAAGGATCGGCGATATACTTCTAAGTCAGGATGATGTGTGACTTGGAGGTGGTGGTGTTCCCATGCGCCTGCTGCCCTTGTCCTTTTAGGTGGAAGAGGTCGAGGGTTTGGGAGGTGCTGCCGAAGAAGCCTTGGCGAGTTGCAGCAGTGCATCTTGTAGATGGTACACACTGCAGCCACGGTATGCCGATGGTGGAGGGAGTGGATGTTTAAGGTGGTAGAGGGGGTGCCAATCAAGCGGGCTGCTTTGTCCTGGATGGTGTCGAGCTTCTTGAGTGTTGTTGGAGCTGCACTCATCCAGGCAAGTGGAGAGTATTCCATCACACTCCTTACTTGTGCCTTGTAGATGGTAAAATGTGAGAAGTCGCACAACACCAGGTTATAGTCCAACAGTTTTATTTGAAATCACAAGCTTTCGGAGTGCTGCTCCTTCGTCAGTAGAGTCATCCAGACTCGAGTCATTGTTGGCTTGTTCTCTCTACACAGATGCGGCCGGACCTGCTGTGATTTCCAGCAAAAAAAGTTTTTTGTTTTCCATACAGACCCCAGCATCTGCCACATTTGACCCCTTGTGACCCCACCTCATTGTCTTTGATGTAATGTTTTCCTGACTGACCTGTTTGGACACCATCCATACCTTTGATTGCCGTGATTATCTCTCTGCCGAGGTGTGATAAAGGGCAGTTAGAAAGATTAACTGTAATCATCTGGTAGTGTTCTCTGACTATATAGGCTGTGCCTATATACATCTCTTAACTTCACCTGACGAAGGAGCAGCGCTCCGAAAGCTTGTGATTTCAAATAAAACTGTTGGACTATAACCTGGTGTTGTGCGACTTCTCACATTTGTCCACCCCAGTCCAACACCGGCATCTCCACATCATGGCTTGCAGATGGTAGAAAGGGAGTCAGGAGGTGAGACATTCGCCGCAGAATACCTAGCCTCTGACCTGCTCTTGTTGCCACAGTATTTATGTGGCTGGTCCAATTAAGTTTCTGGTCAATGGTGACCCCCAGGATGTTGATGGTGGGGGATTCGGTGATGGTAATGCCATTGAATGTCAAGGGGCGGTGTTTAGACTCTCGCTTGTTGGAGATAGTCATTGCCTGGCACTTCTGTGGCGCGAATGTTACCTGCCACTTATCAGCCCATGATAGAATTTCACATTGAGTTTAAAAGTGACATTCTTAAGTCTGACACTAGAGTCTTTAAACTTAAACAAAGCCAATTACGTAGGTATAAGGGGTGAGTTGGCTAAGGTAGATTGAGAAATTAGATTAAAAGGTATGACAGTAGTTAAGCACTGGCAATCATTTAAAGAAATATTCCAAAATTCTCAACGAAATAACATTCCATTGAGAAATAAAAACTCCACGGGAAAAGTGATCCATCCATGACTAACTAAAGAAGTTAAGGATAGTATTAGATTAAAAGAAGAGGCTTATAATGTTGCAAAGAATAGTAGTAAGCCTGAAGATTGGGAGAGCTTTAGAAACTAGCAAAGGATGACCAAAAAATTGCTAAAAAGGGAGAAAATAGAATTTTTTTTTATTATTTGTTCCTGGGATGTGGGCATCACTGGCAAGCCTGGCATTTATTGCCCATCCTAATTGCCCTTAAGAAGGTGGTGGTGAGCCGCCTTCTTGAACCACTCCAATCCATGTGGTGAAGATACCCCCACAGTGACTTTGTCTTCGCGGTTTTGGTACAACTGGAATGGCTTGTTAACATAACCACTATGCTACCGACCCGCTGTCAAAAATAACAACTTTCCCACCCGACCCGCCACCGATCGTGCCCGCTACCACCCTGGAAAATCCCAGCCAATTACTTAGATGAAGGGAACGAGTGCAATGTATCCATGTTTGCTGACTATACAAAGCTAGGTGGAAAAGTAAGCTGTGAGGAGGACGCAAAGAGCCTGCAAAGAGATATAGACAGGTTAAGTGAATGAGCAATAAGGTGGCAGATGGAGTAAAATGTGGGGAAATGTGAGGTTATTCACTTTGGTAGGAAGAATAGAAAAACAGAATATTTTTTAAATGGTGTTCAGAGAGATTTGGGTGTCCTAGTGCAAGAAACACAGATGTGAGAAGTCGCACAACACCAGGTTATAGTCCAACAGTTTTATTTGAAATCACAAGCTTTCGGAGCGCTGCTCCTTCGTCAGGTGAAGTGCTTCTTCACCTGACGAAGGAGCAGCGCTCCGAAAGCTTGTGATTTCAAATAAAACTGTTGGACTATAACCAGGTGTTGTGCGACTTCTCACATTTGTCCACCCCAGTCCAACACCGGCATCTCCACATCAAGAAACACAGAGAGTTAGCATGCAGGTACAGCAAGCAATTAGGTAGGAAAATGGCATGTTGGCCTTTATTGCTAGAGGGTTGGAGTACAAGAATGAGGAAGTCTTGCTACAATTGTACAGGGCTCTGGTGAGACCACACCTGGAGTACTGTGCACAGTTTCGGTATCCTTATTTAAAGAAGGATATACTTGCATTAGAGGCGGTACAACGAAGGTTCACTAGATTGATCCCTGGGATGAGAGGGTTGCCCTATGAGGAGAGATTGAGTAGATTGGGCCTATACTCTCTGGAGTTTAGAAGAATGAGAGGTGATCTCATTGAAACATATAAGATTCTGAGGGGGATTGACAGTGTAGATGCCGAGAGATTGTTTCCCCTGGCTGGAGAGTCTAGAACTAGGAGGCATAGTCTCAGGATAAGGGGCCAGCCTTTTAAGACTGAGATGAGGAGGAATTTCTTCACTCAGAGGGTTGTGAATCTTTGGAATTATTTGCCCCAAAGTGTTGTGGATGCTCAGTCATTGAGTATATTAAAGGCTGAGATAGATAGATTTTTGGACTCTAGGGGAATTAAGGGATATGGGGATAGGGCAGGAAAGTGGAGTTGAGGTTGAAGATCAGCCATGATCTTATTGAATGGCAGAGCAGGCTTGAGGGGCCGTATGGCCTACTCCTGCTCCTATTTCTTATGTACTTTTAATCACATAAATAATTCTTTTAAAAAAATTGTAAAATTCAAGCACAAGTTCCTTTTTGACTTTTAGCAACACATTCATTGAAAGTATTCTCATTGAAAGCACGCTAAAGATTTTAAAAAATAACCGTTATACAACAGATGAGAGAATTGAATTAACTTTAAAAGCATGAGAATATAAGTGTTGCAAGAAACAGAACTACAACAAATAAATACTGCAACTTTTACTCTTGCACATTGTGAACATTGGGTGTCCATAGTAAATTTGTGCCCTTTCAATTCTGGAACATGGGGGTAATGTGCCCATTATGGAACCCGCCCGATTTTTTTTTCATTTTTATTGAAATTAATGGAAATTAAAATCGGGCAGGTTCAATAACGGGTGGGCGATCTGTTCTGCCAGTTTACTGCCCAAGTAGTGAGGGTGAAAATGAGCCCCACGGGATCTAATTCAGCACAGATCGACAACTTGAAGGTTTCCCTTCTCTGCTGACATTAAGGCTTCTAAGTGAAAGAAATTTGACCAGTGTCAACACAGTTAAGCCCACAGCTCAAAATTGCTGAGGATTCCACAGTAATTTAGCATTAAATTGGCTTGTGTTATTCAGCGAGGCCATCAGAATGAGAAAATTCACCATCAGGGTTGTGATTGAGGTTGGTATTAATGTGCAGTCTTGTGGCATGGTGGAGGAAACTTGACTAAACGCATTTTCCTTGTGTTTATGCCTCACCTTTGAGTACACAGTGCTGACACTGGGTGCCAAATGTGGAAATTTATTCCATTCGCCAACACTTAACAACCGTCGACCTTTGCATCATTGTGTTCATTCTGTGGCATGTATTATTTTTATATATTTTCAAAAGCAGTGGTTTTTCAAACTGAAGCTTGTGCAGATGATGAGGAAGAAAAAAAGGTTAAGTTCCCTTTGAGGTCCTATTTATCCCTTTCAGTGCGTTATACTAAAGCATGTTACAAAAATACTACAAAAACCGTGCCATTTTGGTCAAGTAACAGTTGTATCTAAACATTCAACGACAACAGCAACTTGCATTGTTATAGTGTTGTTTAATGTAAACATCCCAAGGCACTTTATAGATGAAAAGGAGGAACTGAATGCTTAGCCAGTGGAAACAGCTTAGGAGGGATGTCCGAAGGCTTGGGTGAAAAGACGGGTCTTGAGAAGGTTTCTAGTAGAGCAGAGGGAAGTGGAGAGGCAGAATGGTTTAGGGAGGGAGTTTCAGTGAGAAGAGTCGAGGCAACTAAAAGCTCGGTCACCACTAATGGATTAAACAGCAAGCAGGATGCACAATCAGCCAGAATTAGGGAACTGAAGGTTAAGAGGGAAATTTTTGATGGAACACGACCCAGTAAAATCTGACAACTAACTTGTACACGAGTGCATTATCTTCACAGTTTCCTGATTCTCATTCATACAAGATTTGCAAAATATATAGTGAGCAGTTTTTCTTTGTCTTGCATATTTCAATCCATTTTGTTCGAATGACTTGAGGAATTGTGCGATTTTTCTCCCTAACAGATGGATACATTTGAAGGGTTGCTTCAGGCAAGAAAGGTGACATCAGTGTCCCAGCAAAGGGTAAGTGGCCCTTACAGCTGTGAGGAGCCTGTACCACAGATTGGCCTGCACTCCTCGTATTGTACATTTTTCACACTCCCTACACTCGGTCCCTTGAATGAACAATTGAGTTTTCGAACAAAAGCAGAATTAAAACTGAAGCTGTTCTTTTCATTAATTCGCTTCCCACTGCTGTTAAGTATACAAACCTGCGGAATGTGTGATACAGGATGGTGTTATCAAAGCAATGTGGGCAACCTCAGCAGTTGGGCCAATGAATGAAATGGCACTTAATATGGATAAATGTAAAATAATGGATAAAATACACATTTTTATTACACAGTGAATTGATGAAGATGGTGGAGGTAAAGAATTTGGAACTGGGTGTAGAATTTGGTCACTTTATACTACAAATACCACCCATTTACAGGAAACTCTTTATTAACCGGCACCGACGGGACCGGCGTGGTGCCGGTTTATCAAAAAGTCCGGATAACGGAGAGTTATATCTACCAAGGTACGGGGAGCCCCGTACATGGCCACAGATCCAGGAGTCCCTGGTGCACGGCCACAGGTGCAGGAACCCCGGTCACATTAAAGAATTTCTGCATCTCCCTTCTTGTGACAGATCTTACAGCGAGCATTCAGCAAAGACTTGGCCCATATAATGCTACGATCCAGTGTAGAGAGATGAAGGAAAACCCCGGTTACCTACTCAAGAATTTTGCCGGTTAAGAGAGATTTCCGGATATTTGGGTGCCGGTTAATAAAGAGTTTCCTGTATTATCAATGGGCAACATAGTTTCAAGGGTTATTTTGAATTTAGAGGCTTGCTAAGGGTTAGATCACTGAAGACCAGCTGAGGAAAGAAAGATTATTTTCTTTAACAACACAGGTTAAGAGGAAATGGGCTTCAGATTTTTAGGATAAGGCGGGAAGTTAATAAAATGAAGGCTATTGAAATGAAGTAAAACTCAGGTGTAAAACATGCTTTCAAAATTAAGAAACACTCAATAGTGACCTTCTATCCCATTTGGTGTCACACTATATAGCAAATGGTCTAATTCTAGCCATTGGAAAAAGACTAATGGCTCTGAAACTGCAAAGTATTTGAAGTGTCTCACATATAGAAAATGTGCCCGAGCTCCATTGATTATAGATAATGTCATAGAGAGGCATCAACTGGTTGAAAAATAGGAGGGGGCAAAGATGGAACCTTGGAACACACCTTGAAGTGACTGTGGGCATGGAAGGAGAAACCATTGCAGGAGATGTGCTGGCTGCATTGGAGCAGGGAAAATGAAACCATGCAAAGGCAGTTCCACCGAGGTGCACCATGAGGAGAGTCATTGGAACAGTATGGTGTCCTTTACTGCATTGAAGGCCACAGAGAGGTTGAAGAGGGATAATGCTCCAGCATCACAGTCCCACAGAATGTTGATGACTTTGGCCAGGGTGGACTCTATGCAGTGGGTGTGATGGAGGGATTTAAGCAGGGAGTGATGTAAGAGGTGGGCATGGATTTGAGCGGTGGTTTGTACGTTCCAGAACCTTAGAAAAGAGGGAAATTGAAGATGGGCAATAGTTGAAGAAGATGGGCGGATTGAAGGTGGGCAGTTTTGAAGACTTGGAACAGTGCCTGAGGAGAGGGAGTAGCTGACAATGTTGGTGAACATTGGGCAGAGGAAGGGTAATTGAATATTTATTGCAAGAAGAAGACATTGATTCATAGAGATTAATGGCAGTTTTGCAGACATTGGGAACAATGTGATTTTAAGTGTCGAGGCACTTTGGTTGTGGCCTCTGAGATTAAGCTGGCCCACAGTCTTGCTTATTTGAACTGGTGATGGTGTGCTGATATTTTTCAGGGATTCAAACAAGGTATGCTGTTAATTTCTTGTGTTAGGCTGTTTTATCTTTCGGGGGTTGCTTATGAGGGGAGGGGCGTTCATAGTAACAAATGAAGGATGGATTCTTTCAAACATACCTCCCTTTGACAATGTAAATTGCCTGAATAAATGGGTAACAATCTATATAAGATTAAAATGGCAAAAGGTATTTATTATTTCTGTTCCTTGGGATTTGCCTGTTCTGTTTAACTGGCCTGCACTAATCTCGGTGTTTTCTCTTTTTTTTTCCATGTCTTATTTTCAGGCATTTCAGAAGTTGAAGGAAGGCCAGGATGCTCTGGAACGAGGATATCTGCAAGCTCGAGAAGAGCATCGCGGGCTCCAGCTGAAGGATGCCGGCAGCAACAGTTACATCATTGGGGAATTTGATCCTAACAGGTAAGTGGATCAATTCCAATCTTTGTTTGGACAGGCTGAGAGGCAGCTTCAGGGTAAATGTCACTCCAGTGCGGGACTGTACTTCTCAGCCCGTAATATGTTGAAAGGATGGAATTTGCCTCAGTACTTGGATCAGGAGCACAGATCTGGAATATCGGCTGATTTTTCTGACTTGGGCAACCATGCCTATAGCCCCATTTAATGTCACCGTGCCATAATTAAATTGAGAGAAATGTTCCCTGATGGGATTTCATCAGTTTGAGTGTAGCATGAGAATGGTGACCAGCCACTGACTTCTCTTTAACATTATACTTGTCACTGAGCAGCTGGGATGTCTCTTTGATCATGCAACCGAGGAGTAATAGCTAACACTTTCAGAGTGTATCATCACAGACACTGCATCCATATTAATCTGGCATCACATTACCAAGTGTCAATGTACATACTCATATGAGTTTTGTGGTAACAGCTAACTTGATTTGATTCATTTATAAACTGCAGCATTGTGAATGTTGGGTTTTGTCCTTGATCATGATTCATTTATCAAAGTTCAATACAGTGTAGGACCAGAGGGTTTAGATGTCTGACGAGCATCATCTTTGTATGGTCTGAGGAAGAAAGTTTCAGCTGAGAAAGATGGGTGTCTGGAGATGAAACTACAGGGTAAAGGCTTGTTCTGTCTGTGTGGTTACTGGAGACGGCAATTCTGAGTGCAGCTTGGAGCAGATAATAAGTACATAGGGGGAAAAATTAGGTCACGCCCCATTTGGGGCGCAAATATCGTCTGGACGCAAATATTAGCGCCTGGCGCTAATTATCGCCACTGACTGGAAACTTCACTTTTACTGCCCCGGGAGGTGAGTGGAGCGCTAAATCAGGCGCTGCACACCTGTCTTAAGGCGCAAAGGCCGAGCAGTGAGGCGCTAAGTCAGCGCGCGAGCGCAGCACAGCTGCTGCCAGTTAGCGAGGGAACACAGACACACTGGCGCCGGCCAGTTCTTAAAGCGGGGGGGGGGCCAACTGTTAGGATCAGTAGGCAAAACTACCTCACAAAGCGTTGACTCAGTGCAGAAGTCTCTCTTTCTCTCTCTCCGAATCTCTCTCTCTCTCTCAGAACGAGTGGTGCAAAAATGTCAACCACAGAAAAAGACAGGAAGAGGCCCCCTTTAAATAGCGCCCCCCCCAGCCCCACAGCGATTGATAGCGTTCCAGTCTTCCGGTCGTTGGATGCGCCAGGCGGTAAGGCAGGGGGCGCCACTCAATTTCCGCTCCGGGGCGCCACAAGGGCGTTGCACCATGGAATGACGTCACAATCTGCGCGCGCAGGTGGTCGCAGCGGTAAAGTTTAGCGCCGCCGCACAATCTCTAGTTAAGTTCCTCTTAAGGCGCTAACGGGAGGCGCAACCAACTGAATTTTTACCCCATAATGTCCATGGAATACCAACCTTCAAATTGCATAGAAAGCAACTCTGATTATACCTTTGGTCAATTTAATGATAATACTATTGTATAATAATTGACGCAATAATATGTTACATACCCTTTTGATGCTGAGTTGGCACTATGCTTAGAAGCCATGAATGCAGCAATTGTAACTATAAGGTGAATGGTTTTGAATGGATGAAGAGGGTGGAGGGTACTAATTCAAAACTAGTTGTAGATCAGTCTTGAAATGTATTAGCGTGAGATGATTGTAGATAAAAGAAACAAAATGAAAAATTAGCAGTGTATCTATGATGGTAAGATCAAAGTCTTTAAAGTTGTTACTTTTTATAATGAATAAATCTAAGATGATTAATGCTATTGGGGATAGAATTTAGGCGGTTGTTAAACTTTGTAAAGTGCGAAGACTTGCTGTGATGGGCAGCCTGTTTGTATTTTTCACTGGACTAGTGGATGCACCTTTTGAAAATGAAGAACTATATTGCTTTTAAATTTGTATTTATCCACATGTTTTCGATCTAAACAGCATTTTTTAAGCACTTTGGGATTTTGCAGTCTGAGAATATATTCATTAATAGGCCCATACAGATAAGTCCAGTGAACTGATCCTTGTTGAGTTCCAGTCAGTCTGACCTCTCGATCCCTTGCTCTCTTCTCCCCTACCCCTCCAGCATTAGTAACTATACAAGGAAAATATTTTTTTTAAGTTTGGAACTACAGTTTGGCAGGAAAGTTTTCCATTCCATTAAATGTTCCCATAGCTCAAGCAAGGGGGTTCTTGATGTTCATAAACGTACCTCCACATTTAGAATGGAGACTGCACATATTTTGGTAAAATCTAGAAATCTTTCACTTTCTCCAAACAGTTTTGGATTTTATTTTAAAAACTCAGGAGTCTTCATATAAAACTGATCTTCTTCAGTTAAATTACAGGTACTTTCTAATTCCCTCCGCAGCCATCAGTATATATAGAGAGCACAAGACCAGGTATATTGATTAATGTGTGGCTAAATATTGAGGCAGTATGGGGAATTCTGTTCTAAACAGGCCTTTACACTGCAGTGTGTAATATTCAAATTATTGCAGAAAGCAGGGATTACAATGTTTTGAATATTTAAGCTATGTTCTTGTAACATTCATTAGATAGTGGAACCTACACTTTGTTTCCTAGGGAAGTGGAGGGGAACATTTTTCGGCTTGGAATGCACTTAGAGGATCTGAAGGAACGGATTGAGCAGGTCCCAGAGAGTCATTCCTCCACAGACCATCGGTCTGACATGACACCAACTCCCAACTCATGGATAACACCCATACCTGCTCTCCAGACACCAACGCCAGTACCGATGGCACAGCCTCCAGCACCAGCCTTTCATACATCGGCAGCCACAGCCCAGAATCCCAAACCTGAGGTAAGGCTTGGATCTCTGCTTTAATTCTGTGAATGACAGGTGAAATAATTTGTGTTTGCCACGTTGAGGGATGTTGGTGCTGAGATGGGAGACTTTTTCCACACTATCGGCATCAAATACTCTCAGATCAGCTTATAATATCTCCCTCTTCTCTTCTCTTTCCCGAATCTCAACCTCAGAAGAGTATCCCTTGCACCAGTGTGCTCCATTTCCACTATCGCGCATCACTGTGGCCTTAATGAGCAACAACAACAACTTGCATTTGTATAGCACCGTTAACATGCAAAAGCATCCCAAAATGCTTCAGCAGTGTAAGCAAGAAAATGGACACTGAGCCAAAGAAAGAGATATTAAGAGGGGAACCTAAAGCTTTGTTAAAAAGGATCTTAAAGGAGGGGAGGGAGGTGGACAGGAGGAGGGTTTTAGGGAGGGAATTCCAGAATATGGGGGTCTAAGTGGCTACCAATGGTTGGACCAAGGGAGGGGAGGACGCACAAGGGACAAACCTGTAGAATTCATGGGGGGTTTAGCAGTGGAGAAAGTTACTGGATAAGGAGGGGCGAGACCATAGAGGGATTTAAATACAAGGATGAGAAGTTTAAACCTGAGGTAGTGTGAGGCCAGGAGCCAATATAGGTGAGCAACAACAGGGTATTAGGAGAAAACAAATATTTAAATGAGGAAGAAATAAATACTCCTGAAGAAAGATGAAACACCAAATATTTTGGTACTAAAAATCAATTTTAAAAAGTTCAGGCCCCTCTAAACCCCCATTCATCATTGATTGTGCTGTCTGTTCCAAGTGTATACCTGCCTCTAAGGGTAGGCATTCCAAAGGATTTTATTTGTGAATGTGTGAGACATTAAACCAAGATCTTATTTGCCCTCTCACGTGGACAGAAAAGATCCCATAACACTATTTGAAGAAGAGCGGGGAGTTTTCTCTTTGAAATTGCCATCATTTATCCCTCAATCAACGCTACCAAAACAGATTATCTGGTCATTTATCTCATTGCCGTTTGTGTGGCATTGCTGTGCACAGATTGGCTGCAGTATTTGTCTATATTGCAACAGTGACTACACTTCAGAATTACTTCATTTGTTGTGAAGAACTTTGGGACATCCAATGTGCTATATAAATGCAAGTTCTTTCTTTTCTATTATATCTCCTTAAACATCTAATTACACTGTTTTGTGATTAATTTTAATGTTGTCCAAACTTATCTAAATAACGTAACTTGCTGAGCTGAGGACTTTTAACGCTCTTCTTTTTTTGTTTTCTAAAGAGCACGGTTCCAAATGCAGCACTCCAACATGGAAAGGTGGATGTGGAGGTAAGCTCAGTCAGTGGCGAAAGTGAGGATGGAGACGCCATTCCTGAAACCCTCAAACACAAGAAGACGCAACTGGAGGATACTTTTGACCAACTGTTGGACCAGTGAGTGTGGTTAAGATTAACTAGTGTCATCACTTGAAGGCTCACCACTCTAGACCATGTGAATAATCCCTGAATGTGTGTAAAAGCCAATCCGTAGCATAAATGGAACATCGCACTTCTGACCATCGGGAAATTCCAATCAATAATACAGGGCTCAATCGTGTCAGGATTAAGATAATTGCTTCACAATTTAGTGGTCATCCCAATTCATCAACAAATTACCTTGTGATGATAGTAAACCGATTCATCTCGAGAAGCTGTTGCTCCTGATTTAGTTGAAGTTTAATTCTCAGTTTCTGGAGGCACTGACTGATAAGAACCTTTACATAACTCCAGAGTGTCAACAGCAGCTTCTTTTGTACTATCATTTCACACTAAATAAAATCCCAGAGATAATCCTTAACAAGAGGTTTCACAGTTCTCTGATGATGCTGGATTTCAATCCAACTGAAGGAGAAGCGACATGAATCTTCTTTGTTTTACAAGGTTTATGAATTGAATACTAAAACTGTATTGCTTTAATTTCTTATTACTTATTTCTTATTGCTTTGTTTGAGCAAATTTTTCAGTAATTATGAAACCTTCTTATCAGAAAACGTAAATCTCTTCATCCATCCATTAGCAGAAAGCACCCTTTCACATAAACGCAATTTGAAGAGTTACCAAGTTTCAGAAGTTAACTTCATGGGAATTCTGAGCAAAGTAGAATTAAGTTCATTCTGAGCCTTCTCACCTTCACTTCCTGTGAATGCTCGAGCTAAGTTTAAAAACAAAAATATAAAAACTCACACCAAGACCGCATGCTACAACAGATATAAGGGTAGTATTTCTGAGTCCTTATCTGGGGTTAACTACTTTGCCTGCTACCAACTGTATTGGTAAATCGTGGACATAAAGCCTGTGATTTTTTGATATGCGCTGATAATGGTGAGATACCTCACCACAACAACAACAATTTGCATTTATATCATGCCTTTAACACAGGAGCATTACCAAACAAAATTTGACACCAAGCCACATAAGGAGAAATTGGGACAGGTGAAAGAGGTACATTTTATGGAGTGTCTTAAAGGAGGAGAGAGAGAGGTAGGGAGGTTTAAGGAGGGAATTCCAGAGCTTAGGGCCCAGGCAGCTGAAGGCACGGCCACTAATGGTGGTGCGGTGAAAATTGGGGTTGCGCATGAGTGCAGTGATCTCTGAGGGTTGTAGGGCTGGAGGATGTTGCATAGATAGGGAGGGGTGAGGCCATGAAGGGATTTGAAAACAAGGATGAGCACTTTAAAATTGACGTGTTACTGGACCGGGAGCCAGTGCAGGTCAGAGAGCACAGGGGTGATGGGTGAATAGGATTGGTGCAAGTTAGGGTACAGGCTGCAGAATTTTGGATGCGCTGAAGTTTACAGAGGGTGCAAGATGGGAGGCCGACCAGGGGAGCATTGGAATAGTTGAATCTAGAGGTAACAAAGGCAGGGATGAGGGTTTCAGCAGCAGATGAGCTGAGGCAAGGTCGGAGACGGGCGATGTTACAGAGGTGGAAGTAGGCGTTCTCGGTAATGGAGAGGATATGGGGTCGGAATCTCAGCTCTGGGTCAAATAGGACGCCACATTTGCGAACGGGTAAGGACTCAATATATATACCCGATAGTATCTGCATTGCAAACTTCCCATGGCACACACGACTCACCATTAGCAAAATCTTTTAAGCAAGTTGCTTTGGCTGAAGAAGCTCTTCACGGAGGCAATGACACACGAAGTTGCGATAACACCCTCTGTTTTCCTGGTATCTGCATACAGTATAAGCTCACTTCAAGCTTTCCAAAGTTGTATGGCGATTATCTTGTGAACTATGATCTGATGAATTGGAATAGAATCATGTCATACGCCAAACTTCTGAATGTTGTACAAAAGGGGCTGAAATATAGGCATTCCCTTTTACTTTTGATTCTTCATTTGTATCTAACATTTAAAAAAACTTGAATTCTTTGCTGCCTGATTGACATAATGTAGGAGATTGATATCCTAAAAGTGGCTTTACCATCGTAAGCTATTGAAAACGATGACCCGAAGAGTTGCTGCATTATGTTCTAGAGATAGCAGATACCAAACTACACAATAAAGCAGAGCGGAATTAAAGTCAGCGGCCAACCCCTGGTGTTCAGATAACATTCACAAATCACTTGAGCTTTCCTGCTATTCTAGGTTCTGAGCCCCTCAGTTCAATTAGAGGCTTGCAGCTGTGTCCTCCTCCCTTTTCGGTGTAAACAAATTGTTTCCTTTCTGGTTACCAGATGTAAAAACTTCAAGGATTTACCTCTATCACTAGACCTTGATCGGGTGAGGGAAAACCCAGAATCACCTCAGTCACCCCCAACTGCGCATGCTCCGGAGATGGAAAGGGTGGCTCTAATCCAAGAAGGAAGGATGAAGGCTTCTAAAGATGAACTGGATAAATACAGCAGGAAAACACCAGAGCCGTGAGTAGCAGAATAGGAAGGACCCATTTTCAATGCTTTAATACCCATTAGTTATGAGCAGCCATCTTAATGGAATTTGATAGAACACTGCCCCTTTATGTCTTTAATATAGAGTGTTTTATGTCACATTTTTCTTGGTCTTCAATGGGTTAATGACATTTTCTTCATTTAAAAAAGGAGACAACCAATGAAAATGCAAACCGCGCTCTCCAATACTTTCAAGGACAGTCACCGGCCAGTACTGGAAAGAGAGGAGTTGTTGCCCGAAGTTGCTGCAATCAGACAACGCATTGGCTCTCCCAACTCGAAAGGAGCCTACCTTACAGAAAAGAGGGACCTTTCACATCGAAGAAGTGTGACTTGCGTGGATGGAATTGCTTCTCCAGAACACATGCCTCGCAAAACTCTCCACCAAGCCAAATCAGTCCCTCTAGAGGTAACAGCGGCCCACTTACAATGTGATGCATGTGGCAAATTTTGTTGTTTGGGGAGGGGACATAACGTAGATTTGATGCCAACTTTTCTGTCAGTAAACATTTCTAAGCTTTGATGAAAAGAAAAGAAAGTAAACAAGAACAAGAAATGCTGGAAGTACACAGCAAATCTCCAACACCCGAAAAGAGAAAGGACAGGTTTACACTTCAGGTACAGACCATTCATCAGGGTCTTCACCCAAGCACTCTTTTTAGATACTCACAGGCCTGCCTTGCTTTTGCAACTTACTTTTTTGTTTCATATCAATGACCAGTTTTGGCCATTGAGAAAATCACAGCTGTTTCCTCAGCTTCCAAGCTGAAGATTAATGCTCACTGCTACAAGGTAAAATAGCACAGTACAGGAGGCTACAGAGGTTCCTCGATACCACAGAACTGATACCAGACAGAGATGTACAGTCCATTAGTAGTAAGTGCAGATCACTCTTAAGACAGTACTGAAGAACTTGAAAACCTCAGTAGGGATCTGACTCTACTTCTAGTAAACACTTTTCTTTTACACACGGACTGAGTTCAGAGCCAGGATCCAGATGGCGGGCGATATGTGTTGCTTATTCTGTTTCACAACAGGACTGACAGTTTGCAATGCTGATGATTTTCAGCTTCACCATCCTTTTATATAGTGCCATCCAGTGGTCATTTTACATCGCTCCCTAAACAGCCTAAGTTGAAAATCAATCAAATGTTTGAGAATATTTATACAGCACGTCTGACATTGATGTGACGTAGTTTTCGTGTCCCAGACTAAAAGGACACTATAACTGCAGTTTCCCAGTACTGCACTGGGAGCCGTTCGAAGTTTCTGTCATAATGTGAGACAGCTTGCAGGAGCTGGTCTCGCACAAGCCAAATACTGGAACCTTCCAGGTCATCCACTGAACAGTCTTAAAGCTTCATGTTAAAACATTTAACGTGAGGAAGGAGCCAACTATCCCATCAGCTCTTTCCTAGCTTTAAATATATTACTGGAGGTCGGAGAGCAGCTTTCCACATGTGCACTTAAATACATATGTGCAGGCCTCGAGAGTGATTCAGTTGGACATGCTATCTGCTGTCGCTGCTCCAAAAATAGTACCAGTACCGAACGAGTGTGTGCTATATTACTGCACCATCGGTCTGTTTACTGAGGGCTCATTTCTGCATTGTTGCTCCTCAGCTTTTGTCCATGTGCACAGCACATAGTCCACAAGAGTTGTGTAGATTGAACTTGGCCTGTCATTTTCCTTCCATCTCTGCGGGGTAGCTCCTAGCATATGCATTTTTTTCTTTTAAATGCCATTTTAGTATTCCTTAATCTCTCAGTTTAAAATTTCAACGCAGAAGAATGAGGATACCAGTGAAGTCACCATGAAGCTGCCTCACGTGTGGTAGGGAAGGAGTGGAAGGGTTTGAGGCCTACAGGAGGCAGTCGGGCTTGGGGCGGCCATGTTTTATGGCTGCTGTCAACTGCATTTTGGGGAAACTCTGTTGGACAGGCAGAGTCAAAGGTCATGTCTTGTCATGCAACTCTTGGGAAACACGCAGCTATAACTGGATAAGTGATTTTTTTTTTCTGTAATCACTTTTTTCTGCTGATCAGAACCCAGATCACTCGTTTATCCTGCGTTTGTTGCTGCTGTAAATAATGGTACTATTAATTTTTGAGAAAAATGCACGGCAATGTTGGTAATTCCTGTACAGTAAGGCTTTTATATTGTAGTTTCTTTTAAAATGCACATACTGATAGCAAAACCTTGTTTCAGTTGATGTTTCTGATATATAGACTGGCTGGACTTAGTCCTCTGGAGAATTTGGGCAGGGAGCTGGGCTTCAATTTGAAGTCTTCATCTCCAGAAGGTAGTTTGCAACGTAACTAATCTCAGGTAGACTCGAGCTGCAGTTCATACAGTTCATAACCCCATGAATTAATCAGCACTAATGATTTTGTAAAAAGTATCTTTTAGTTGCCACGCGGGAAAGCTATTCCTACGCCTGCTTTAACAATACTCTGATGAAGTGTCACTGTTTAATATACAATGACCATGTTAACTTCCAGCAGTCCATGTTAAATATCAGTCTGTTGGGAGCTCCGCAGTGTGAACATCATCACCCTCAGTGACTGGGAGAGCATTGACGGACGCCACTGGCATCAACATGGAGCCAAAGCTGAGAAGTGGCAACACGGTGGCATAGTGGTTAGCACTGGTGCACTGGTGCCTCACAGCGCCAGGGACCCGGGTTCGAATCTGACCTCGGGTGACTGTCTGTGTGGAGTTTGCACATTCTCCCCGTGTCTGCGTGGGTTTCCTCCGGGTGCTCCGGTTTCCTCCCACAGTCCAAAAATGTGCGGGTTAGGTTGATTTTAGCTATGATAAAAATTGACCCTTAGTGTTAGGGGGGGATTAAATATGTGGGGTTATTGGGATATGTTAGGGTGAATTAAATACGTGGGGTTACGGGGGTAGGGTGGGATATGTGTACTGTGGGGATTAAAGCAGGGACAGGGTACTGGATTTGGATGATCAGCCATGATCGTATTGAATGGTGGAGCAGGCTCGACGGGCCGAATGGCCTACTCCTGCTCCTAGATTCTATGTTTCTAACCTACTTACATTTTTTTTTAAGTGTGATAAATAATGCCAGGACAGTAAGCCGAAAACTTAGTTCAAATGATAGCTCACTCTCATGAGTTATGGTACCATCCAAACCGTTTGGTTAGATTATATGTCAATATTCTGTACCACTTGTGTGAGGATACAATACAGACAATTCAGTGCGTGTACCTTGTGTTATTCAGTTCCCTAGCACCGTGTGTCCCTTACTTTGCTGTTGACACTGGAATCATTCTTATCCTGCATCGTCCTCCGCGAACAATCACAGTCAAAATGCTGCAGTAACAGTGGATTTTATTAATTTGGCATCAATTTGTATCTCCGTGACTCATTGGCACTGTAAATTATATAAGTTTCAAAAATTCTCTGGCTGGTTATTAACTGAAGTGGGGAAATGCTTTGAATTAGCCATCTCCTGCTATTAACTCACTGATGACATTTATTTATAGACTCTCCCAATATTTAGAAAGCCAAATGCCAGAGAACTAGAAATATAAATCGGCCAGAAAGCATTTTTACAAATTCCAGTGAAATGCTAACTGACTTCATACCGCTGGTAAACTAACATTATGAGGCATCCTGTTTGATTCAAAAATAAGACCAGTTAAATACTGCAGTGGATTATTTCAAATCGGATCTTTCAGTCGATGGATTTCAGTAACAAGAGACAATGCTGCCCTCGATGTGTTTGAGTAATATTGTGTTACATCATGGAACACTTCCAGTTGGAGGCAATCAATTGGCCAGTTCCTTTTATTTAACATATTAATATTAATCTTATCCCAAGATCCCAGGTTTGCCAGCAGCTCTCCATCTGCTGCGAACTCCTGTAATTCCAGGAAGTTGCGGCAGGTGACACCCAATGTGCTGCAAGGCTGCTGCCTCCCGCCTCTGTTTCTATTGGATGTCACCAGCATTAATTCATCCTGACAACCTATCACCCGATGCAGCATCACAGAGCAGACTAAAGATGTGGAGCATTGTGGAACACGCTGATCCTTCAGTGTGAGTGTGAAGGAACAACGGCCATCGCGAACGCTTAACCAGCTCTCTCTGCGATGTAATTATTTTAAGCCGCTTCAGAACAACTGCAGTGATTTGTGCGGAACAGGAACAACACCTAAATGTGACGCAGTCCTTTTTGTCGAGACATTTCAAAATGATTCAAGCTGCTTGAATAATTCTATTGACCAAAACGCAGGTGGGAAACTGAGTGAGGTTTTACTTTAGACACCAGTCAGAGTATTTCAAGATTCAGATATCAGCAAAGATGAAGCTATGTTCCAGAAGCCCCTGACCTATACAAGGGCTTCTCAAGATTGCCGTAGAGCACTGTCACATTCCCCACCTCACAAATTGGCCCTCTGGTACCACAGGAAAAAATGTGTACAAAGAGACAGTAGGCTCCCGAGGTATGGAAAGTGGTCCACGTTGTCCAAGGCCTTGTCATGGATTTTGATAATCAGGGGGCAGTACTGTGTGGCGGGGGCAGGTTGGTAGAAGACCTTTGTCTTACGGATGTTTAGTGTAAGGCCCATGCTCTCGTACGCTTCGGTGAAGGGGTTAGCGATGGTTTGGAGTTCGACCTCCGAGTGTGCGCAGACGCAAGCGTCGTCTACATACTGTAATTCGACGACAGAGGAAGGGACGACCTTGGATCTGGACTGGAGGCGACGGAGGTTGAACAGTTTCCCGTTTGTTCTGTAAATTAGCTCCAATGAGAACTCATTTTTAATGTGGAAGCAAGTCATCTTCGGTTCCGAGGGGCTGCCTAAGAAGAAGAGAAGTACAAAGAGAGCAGGGTTGCCATTAAAAGGAAAGGTGAGGAACATTCTGTTAGTTTTTCCTAACAGAGTAATTGGCTTGGTCTGCTCGGCAGTGAAGATAATGGACCCTTCAGCTGCCCTGGTCCAATTTTGTATTGGCCGCCAAATTGGGCGGACAGTCAATACTGAGGAGGACTGCAACAAATTACAAGAAGACATTAATAAACTTGCAGAATGGGCATATAATTGGCAAATGAATTTCAGCATTGTGAGGTATTACATTTTGGTAAGAAAAATAAGGAGCTCGCATATTACTTGGAAAATAAGAATCGAAATGGGGTAGAGGAGCAAAAGGATCTGAGAGTACAAATACACAAATCACTAAAAGTAGCGACGCAGGTTAATAAGGCCATAAAAAAGCAAACCAGGCACTTGGGTTTATTTCTAGAGGGATTGAATTGAAAAGTAGAGAAGTTATGCTAAACTTGTATTGAACCTTGGTTAGACCACAATTGGAGTACTGTGTACAGTTCTGGACGTCATATTATAAAACGGATATAGAGGCACTGGAGAGGGTGCAAAAAGATTTACAAGGATGATACCAGAACTGCAAGGTTATACCTATCAGGAAAGGATGAACAGACTGGGTCTCTTTTCTCTTGAAAGAGAAGGCTGAGGGGTGATCTAATAGAGGTCTTTAAAATTATGAAAGGTTTTGCTAGAGTAGATACAGAGAGAATGTTTCCACTTGTGGGGAAGAGCAAAACTAGAGGCCATCAATATAAAATAGTCACCAAGAAATCCAATAGGGAATTCAGAAGAAACTTCTTCACCCAGAGAGTGGTGAGAATGTGGAACTCGCTACCACAGGGAGTGGTTGAGGCGAATAGTATGGTTGCATTTAAGGGGAAGCTAGATAAGCACGTGAGGGAGAAGGGAATAGAGGGTTCTGCTGATAGATTGAGATGAGGAAGGATGGGAGGAGGCTCGAGTGGTGCATAAACGCCGGCATGGACTGGTTGGGCCGAATGGCCTGTTTCTGTGCCGTATATCCTATGTAATAACTGTCTTTTAGATCGAGAGAAAGTGGTATTGGTTTTGGATAAAGAGTTCCTGTGTTTCTCTTTTCCTCGCTCTACATAAATCTCTGGCCACCTTATTGTTTCTTCTCGGACTCGGTTCAGAAAACGTTTCGGCCTGTAAAGGACCTCTGCCGAGCTCACAGTATTAACGAGTGTGCTCTGCTTTTTCAGGATCGCATTGTTTCTCCAGAGACAGACAGTGGGTTTGTGGGGTCCGAGAGCAGCAGGCTCACACCAGCGAGTCAGACTCCAGAACATCAACGCCCTCCGAGCAGGTACCAAAGAAAACGCTTCAATTGCTGTGCAGAATGAAATGTAGAGAAACAAATGAACTTTCTTCCATGTTCTGTGTCGATGCCAAACTGATTCGGGACTGTTATCTTCACCCGGTGTAAATATCTGAGAGGACTCATGTCATTGGTTTTAGATTTGCCAGCACGGACAGAT
This sequence comes from Squalus acanthias, assembly GCA_030390025.1. Taxonomy (NCBI): domain Eukaryota; kingdom Metazoa; phylum Chordata; class Chondrichthyes; order Squaliformes; family Squalidae; genus Squalus; species Squalus acanthias. Next base: position 74,833,203 of record CM059438.1, on the reverse strand, counting down.
TTGTACATCGGGGATCTTCAATCGATAATAGTTTTGATGCTTCTTCTGTGTAGAACCACATTTCCTCAGAGTTTCTGCCATTCTTTACCAGCAAGTTATTCAAGTCTTCCACATACCAGGCCTGCCCCAATTGCATTTGTCCTTGGTCGGGATGGGCTCCTTGCTGTGACTTGCTGACCCGAAAACTCCCTTGTCCTTTCCAACTGATGTGTGGATTCCTGCAAAATTTGAACCAGCTAATATAACTTGCTGAAAAGGACAAACCGGCCAGAAAGTCCCGGCAATGAGCCCCCCCTAATCGAGACAAAGGCAAACACCTCAGACCCAGGGCTGAGATTGCGAGCGGTGGAGGGCTTTGGGACTGGAGTCAGTGCTGAGAATGGAAAACCAGCCTGGGTTTCAGTTTTATTGATTTAAGGCGTGAAAGGCAGGTCCAACTTTACCCCTGAAAAAGTGATGATTTGAGATGGGGCAGGGGGTTTAGGTGCCTGACTGGAAACAACATGTTATTGCCTTTACTGCATTGAAGGGAACATATCTTTACCTTGTTATCAACCCATTCAATTTTCATAATGGAAATCAAGACATTCAAAGCGCAGTTTTCTGCTAAGTGACAACATTCAGATTGTGTGTAACATCTTGAATGGGTTATCTGAGAAAGCTGACAGACTCTATGGGGGCTAAATTTGGTTGATTTGCATCTCCTGTTAGCGAGGGCGCTAAGGGGGCGCAAATCAACTAGCACCTGGGCGCGGCGCCGCTAACTCCTCCCGCGAAATTCAGCGGGAGGTCAGCGGCAGCGCTGCGCCACCGGCGATGACGTCATCGTCGTGCACAGCGCCCCGGCTGTAATATTGGGTGGCGCCCCCCCGACTTACCGCCGGACACTATGTCCGCCGGGGTCAGGGGGACCTAACTGCGGCCGGGGCGGCGCTAGTTAAAGGGGAGGTGCCGGGAGGCCATTTTTGTTGCTGGCCGCCTGCTCGCACCTGCCCCCGTTGCTGTCCCCGGCCCCCGTGAAGCCCCCCCCGCAGGGTGCAGGCTGCTCTCCATAAGCCCGGCACTTCTCGAGTGCCGGGCTCGTTTGCCGGCACTCCCGATCCTGGTGGCCCAGCTGGGCGCCGGGACGCGCTGCGCCAGGCCCCTCCCCTTTAATAAGGGGAGGAAGGCCTGCAGTACCGCGGCGCGACGTGCCGCAGCGCCCCCCCTGGGAAAATCGGCCGCAGGGGTGCTAACTTTTTCGGGGCGCTAAAATTAGGGGGTGCTACCCAATTTATACCTCTATAACTTATACAAAAGGCAAAATACTGCGGATGCTGGAAATCTGAAATATAAACAGAAAATGCTGGAAATACTCAGCAGGTCAGGCAGCATCTGTGGAGAGAAAAACAAAGTTTCTTATGCTGGATCAGCATGGCTACGACTCATGATTCCATTAATTAATCTTCAAAGTACTGAGAGCATAATCACAGTAGAGCTGGTAAAACCGCAAGGCAAGTTGGCAAAAGAACATTATGTAGACATCAACTTCAATTCCATTTACTTGATTGGTTCAGAGTTTCTTTTTAGTATACTCCTTTAAAAGTTATGCACAATACTTACTGTGCTGTCTTTTGTATAGTTCAGCTATACAGTGTGATATCGGGCTGGGGGTGGATGGGGGGGAGCGGGGGTTCCACAGAACAAATGTGGGCCCAAGCAATGGAGTTAGCAGAGCGGTCTGCTCATGTGGGTGTTTGGAATGCTTTTCATAAACCCTCCACCTCACCAAATTTGTCCCCATCTTTAAAAAAGCCTCTTTAAAATCTACGTTTTTTTGGTCACCTACCATAAATTTCTCACTGTGCCTAATCAGTACCTGGCCCACCTCTCTGTGAAGCACCTTGGGATGTTCTGCTTTTTGTTAACTTCATCACAGACAGCCAACATGAATCACAACTAATGTGACTGAGGGGAAAACCACCTTAATGCTTCTCTCTTTATGTCCACACAGTGAGGCTGGCATGGAATAACTGATTAATTGTATGAAATACATACAACATAATGAAAATGGCACAAGATATTCAGTGGCATTTTATTTATTTGCATCTATTCTATGTGATGTGGTACGTGTTTCTACCAAAAGAAACCAATTTCCTCTTTTTTTGAGTTAAGGGAAATCTCAGATAATTACTTCATTTTTTTTGTGCTCTCAATAGATACAACATAATTTATAACAGAGGCTCCTGTATTCCTTGCCTTTGTTACTGTTGTCTCTGGCTGAAGAGGTGACTGTGCCACCTAGTGAGAGAGAAAAAAAACCTCTAATTTCTAGAGGAAATGTAAACAGATAGTGAACAGATGGAGGTGAAATAATTCTCAGTATAATTTAAAGAGCTGGGTAACTGGGGTATCGTTGCCAGGCAGCACAGCAGCCTAGAAGGACAAGGGCAGCAGGCGCATGGGGACACCACCACCTCCAAGTTCCCCTCCAAGTCACACACCATCCTGACTTGGAAATATGTCACCGTTCCTTCATCGTCGCTGGGTCAAAATCCTGGAACTCCCTGCCTAACAGCACCTGTGGGAGTACCTTCACTACACGGACTGCAGCGGTTCAAGAAGGCGGCTCACCGTCACTTTCTCAAGGGCAATTAGGGATGGGCAATAAATGCTGGCCTTGCCAGCGACGCCCACATCCCATGAATGAATAATGGAAAAAAAAAATTACCAGTCTCCATCATTTGCCTTCACATGTAGGGAACTAGGTTGAAAACCAGTCCAGGTGATGACAGTACTTGTAAAGTGTCCAAAATAAAATAAGTCCAGGTGGCATTAGTCTCCGTGTGGAAATCTTCCAAAGTGAACAGTTTGAGCTGTGAGAATCTAAAGGTCATGTGTAGATACCATGGTGGAAAAGGAGGGAGCACTCCTCTGATAGATTGGTTCAGATTCATTGTAGGGGTAGTGTGAGTAGGTGCACACTCACTGGTCTGTGCAATGCCCGAACTGGAAGTGCTTGATGCTGTTAGTTCAGTGATAGCAGATTGTAACTCTTGTTTCACTTGTGTTCAATACTATTGACAGTACAGTGATTCTCATAACTTTCTCTGGAATACTGGATCTTTTTTCACTAAGAACAATGAGAAGTCACTGACATTGTATCTTATAATTCCCCAAATTCACTCAAATAAGATGAGAGGACAACAGAACTTCTGAACAGTAGTTAAGTTTCAATCTTTACATTTTTTCCCATCACAGACATCAAAGCCAAAGGGAGACTTTACTAAAATCTCCTACACGGGATGATACACATGCTGACGGAGCCTTGCGGCCTCAAGAGACTCACCAGAGAGGCATGACTGAATATGAATTCCCTACGTCAGTAAGACAGAGCAACATGATGAGGCGGGACAGTGTTACGCAAGCAGATCCTTCCCGTACTAGCTCACCTCAGCAGTGGACAGGCAGCGTAATGAGTGAGTTTGAACAGGAGACCTTTGTCAGTAAGTTGGAACATTTTTTGAATTTGTAACCAAGTGAGTTGATGGAAGGCACCCCAGTAGCACAGCCAGTCAGTGAGCCGGTGGGCTTCACCAAGTGGCAGGATGCAGGTTTTGACCCTTGTACTTTGACACTCAGCGTGACCTCTATTTCATGCAGGCCTTCTGGATGCTACGAAGCAAAAGTGAGATGCTTTCCCAGAGGAAGAAAAAGAAAAGAAAAGGACTAGTTGACCTATTCTACTTTTGTAGACCTTCTGATAACTGATCTAAGAGCATCGGAGACCCGGGGACTAAATTGCATATCTGCTCTCTTTTGGGGAATTAGTGTACAATTTAGGGAATGTAAAAGTTGTAGGGAGGCAAATTAAAATGGTTGAGTTCTGCAGTGAAGTAGAAGTGAGTTTCTCTGCTGGCCAGCAATGAGGAATCAAGCACACCTTTTGCTTCTGGACCTCCCGGAACCCAGAAATCTCAATTATCTTTAAAAATATATTTATGGGTGACACCACGGGTTAGTACATTGTCCTTTCAACACTGAAACCTGGGTTCAAATCCAACCCAAATTCATGAAAATCTCTCATTTTCACATCTCTATCTATCTCGATCTCTCTCTCTTTCTGTTTCCTCCTAATTGTCCGGAGCGAATTAAATTTAAGATGGCCTCACCCCAGTTGCATAACTTGGTGGTCTTGCCCAGAGAAGACCTAAAGATGACTGGTGGAGGAAATGGACAATACAATCTGGTGCAAAAAGGGATATTGTTAAGAGATTGGTGTTACAGTACATTGTATGGCAGAATAGAAGGAAATTGAAATTGCATTTTTCTTAAATATATAGTCAATATTGCAATGGTCATTTTTAATGTATTCTGAAGTCCTGTCTTTTGGGGAATAATATGATCCTGAGAAGATTTTTCCTCACTTTATTTAAGGTCGCACTGAGTCAGAGCCTGATGTTCAAAGTGGCCTCAGTGCCTATGCCAAGCAGAGGCGTCGTCGCTCATCTCTAACCTCATCACCTTTAGCTTTCCACCCTAAAGTCCATTACAGTTCCAGCCCTTTGAGCATTCACTCAGCTAGAGAGTAAGTATTGATAAGAATCCCATTGCATCTTGAGATATATATATATATGTAGCACTTCTGTAGGACAAAAAAATCCAATCAGGAATTCATTAATGGTTTGATAGTGGCACAATGAGCAGGTGTGCCTTCCCTGCATCAACCCTGGCTTAAAATGCCTAATGTTCAATTTGGCAGCCATATTTGGAATGGATTTGTAATTTAAACAACTGGTGCCTGAGTACTCCGTTGGTCCGGACAAATAACTGTGTTTCTAAAAGGTATCAATTTCCTCAAATTAATTTCTGAACTACAATTACTTTGTGAATGAATTGACCTGGTCCAAGTCAATTTGATATTTTCCTTGCACCTTTAATCATTTGTATTTGATACTGTGTTTGCAGTGAGGTGATTCAAGCATTGCAGATAGAGGTCTCCCAACTCAAGCAGCGTCTGGAGGAGACTTTGCATAAGCCCCAAGGAGATTCTGAAGAGAATCCATCACTAGTGATGCCCAGACCTCAAGGCCATCTTGATCACCAGCATTCTCCAAGAAGGTCAGCAAGGGTTTGGTACATTCTCTGTAATCACTAAATAGTGCTACAAAGTACAGATGCTTTCTTTGTCATCGATACCCAATATACCCATTTTAATGGAGGTGATAGAAATTAAGCAACAATGTGCTGTGAGATGTTAAACCGAGGTCCCGCCTGCCCTCCCAGGTGAACATCAAAGAATCCATGGTACTATTCAAAGAAGAGCAGGGTATTTCTCCTGGTATCCTGGCCAGCATTTATCTCTCAACCAACACAACCAAAAACTGATTATCCGGTCATTTATCTCATTGCTGTTTGTGGGACCTTGCTGTGCACAAATTGGCTGCCACATTTCCCTACATTACACTTCAAAGTACTTCATTGGTTGTGAAGCACTTTGGGGTGTCTTGAGGTTATGAAAGGCGCTATATAAATTGCCAGATTTTTCTTTCTATCTTTACTGCATTTTACCAGTCAAATTAAGTCCGTTTTATTTAAATATGTTTGGTAATTCTGAAAACTTGCTCCCATTCTTTGTATCGTGCTGTTAGTTTTCTCAGTATTGCTGTGGTAGGAAGCAGCTTATGTGACTGGGTCCACAGTATAACGGTGTTTTTCATTAATAAGTCCAAGCAGAGATTTTCTGGCACCTTTAGCAGCTTAGTGGAAAATTCCGAAGATCATTCATGAATTTGAATTTTTTTGATTGCTCCTGTTGCGGTCAGCCTAAAGCTGCTGGCCTACCTATATGAGTTTGTGCTTGATTTCTGGAGATCTTCACACAAAAAGACTTTGATTATTATCGCCTTTTGCCAAAGTCTAAACAAGAATGAACTTCCACAAATTTCTAAAAGGATTATGACAATGAGATGTGTTTAAATGTTAACTGTGCATGCTCAAAAGATTCCAAGTGATTATTGACAATGCGGCCTGCCTGCATCACAATGATTACTGACATCACAGCCAACCCTGCATTGACATCATACGATTTAGAGTTAGTAGTTAGGGGCCTAGTGGTTCGTGTTTACGGTTGGGCCTAGTGGTTAGGATTAGAAACCATTTATTTTTATTATTCTTATTGACAACACAGTTTTCATTAGACACATCCCAAAAGACTCTGCTGTATCATTGGACTCAAGTTTCCTGTCCTGTTTCTCCATGCCTATAAAGGAACCATATTCTTATGCTACAGTGTGTCATATCATTTGAATAACGGACGTGTCGCATCTCCAACTATAAAATAATCCTCCTTCAGATATCATTCTGATTTTCTTTTTGAAGGAAACACACACAGGAGCATCTGGAAGAGATGGAGGACCAGGTTTGGAACAAATCCTCAGAAGGTCGCAGCTGCTCAAAGTTATTCCCACAGCACAAATCGGAACTAGAAATAAGTAAGTGTGCACAAAGAATTTCTACGAGATAAATTAAATGCCCACTTCATCCTTATAATATCTTTTCATTCCCCATTAACCAGATTTAAAGTTTTGGTGTTAGAATTCCCTATCTCCTTTTGATGACGTCACTTTTTCCAACTGATATTTCCCTCTCCCAAAGGAGTTGGCACTTCAATGGGCCTCGGTTCTCTGGCACCAGCAGTTCTTTGACCAAATGGTCATTATACACTTGGCAGAAGATTATGCTTGACAGTGAATTACTAAATTCTACTTCTGTTAAAGAGGAGCTGAGATCTCCTTTAATGCAATTGTCTCTGACACGATGAGTCTTGTATATATTGAAAATAATGGCCCCAGCTCTACCTTAGCTTGAAAACATTAACTGGTGGCACTCCTGCTGTGTGATGTGGAGGCTGCTTATTTAGGAGCGCCTTGTGTCTGAGATGGAATGACTTGTCTTGGTTCATATTGATGGTCATGGCTTGAAAATTTGCTGTAATCCAGAAACCATTGAGACCGGGAAATTCATTTGTTGATTATATATATTTTGAATGAATGTTTAACTGGTCAGTTGAATTTTAATGAATTGAACCCTAGTTCTGTAGAATAAATAGGAGCTCTGTAAAAACTAGCACAACGGTGACTAGGATTGTAAGGGTTTAAAAGGTTTGGAATGTCACACACCTTTTAATATCAAATGTTTTGTTACTAACACAGAAAGGTCCTCATCATATCAACATCCTATTCAACGTCTAAGTCAGAAAACAGAGCAAGAGGTTAAAAAGAAGTTAGTCCCAGAAAAGAGAAAGCAAGACAGCATGAAATACATGAGGTTCAGAAATGAAGAAACAACCTCTGGTTCAATGCCGAGGCAGCAAAAAGTGATGGGGGGAGGGAACTGGAAATCTCATTATTCAGAAAGTTCCTTATATTCGTACAAGAGTAATCTTAATCTGCGGCGGGAGATCATGGAGGAACAGAGGAGAAACAATAAGTTATTGGAAGAACTTATTGAAATACACAGTGATATTAAAACATACTTCCAGAAAATCAGCACTACATTAGGGGACGTTAAACCCAGCTATTTTCACCACAGGCAACACGAGACAGAGTATTGTTACACTTGATGTCGACACACACATCTCAATCACCTGATCTGGTCAGTCTGTAACTCATAAACGTTCACCTATGAGCTCACCTCAATAATCATTACCACCCCCCTCAAAACACGCACACCCAAAGCCACAAATGTGCAGGACCTATTCTGTTAGGGCCTCCTTCCTCCTCCTTTATCTCAGCCATCAGCTGCATTGTTGTTAGTCAGCTTATTCTGCATATTGGTGCCATTCACAGTTAAACCAATACACTTTACTATTGTGCCAATAAACCGCTCCCACTACAAGCAACACCCACAGCAGACATATAACCATGATTACTTTGCTGTCATGTTATGTGGTTCAAAATGCTCTCCTTGGGTACAATCAAACTTTGAAAGGACAAAATCATAATTGTAGTGCAGGGTTTTTTCAGTTCGAATGAATATAGTTCAAAAACTTCACACACCCACAATCACACTCTACTGAAATCTGTGTGATGACACTGAGTAGCTCCCTGCACTATGTCCCCCAAAGCATTGCTGACTGGAGATGAATTTTGACCAGAGGTTATGCCCGTAGATGGTCCACTGGCAGAACAGACAACTTTGACCCCCACTATGCTGAAGGCTTCAGAATGTTGCCTTTACTTTCAGCACTTTATCGTGATAATAAAATTCACATAACACCCTGTAATAATGTGTTGTGTTTCATTGTTAGCAAAGGTGAAAGGTACATCAGTAAGTTGGGCCTTCAACTTGCCAAATAACATTTAGTCAACATCACTCGTTGGCTCACACAACAGTTCCCATTCCTCCCTTTCTTGCTGAGTACCGCATCAAGTTAAATCCAGTTTTACTTTTGTTTGAACTGTAATGTCTGGTCAGTCATGATAGATGGCCTCTTCTTTGAACAAAGTTGCAGCCGTCATCAAAAATTAGTAATGGTGCTCCAACGGTCAGCAAGAACAGAAGTGCAAAAGTATTCGAAGATGCTTTTATTTTTGGTCACAAAATCTGGGTGCTTCCAAGTACTTTTCAAGTAAATATAATGGGACAAGTGTTTGCCTGCAGTGACTGTCTGTCTCTCCCCTGTGTGATGTGCAGAAAGTGAAGGGGAAGCTCGGAGAGTTTTGAGAACTTTATGGACCCTTTGAGGGCACCGGACAGCCAAAGGCAGGTGTAGGAAGGAAAATAAGGAAAGCTGTTACACAAATTCAGGAAGGAGGGAAAAATCTAGGAAGACAATCTGCAGTCTACCAACCAAGTCTGTGTATCAATTGTGAGAACCAACCGTAAAAAGGTCTGGGAACATTTTATTGTTGAACTTCTCTTGGCCAATATTCTGAGTTCACGCTGCCAGTGACCAGCCTTGCCTGCATATTGAGAAATGGTGGGCAATCATTAATTTAATAGCACATCATTATTATCCCCTTTGTTCCTATACGTTTTCTTGGAACATGAAAGAAAAATACCCAGAAAATAGAGGGCAATACATACGTATAAAGGTAAATTTGGTGCGACTCTGCTCCCAGCACGGTATCACTCAAAGGGAATACAGATCAGAGAATTAGATGTACAGGCCAGCGTGACCGATTCTGAGCAGTCCTGATTTTCTGGCATTAAAACTAAGTTATAAAAACATCTGGGCCGGTCACATTGCCTTACAGCAGATGAGAACTACCGTAAAGGAAATACGAATAGAACATAGGAACAGGAGTAAGCCACTCAGCCCCGCGAGCCTATTCCGCTATTCAGTTAGATCACGGCTGATCTGTACCTCAACCCCATTTACCCGCCTTTGATCCAGGCCTGTGGACAATGAGAAGTTGGAAATAGCTCATCTCTTTGTGTTCTGCCCTGACGATTGATGGGGGGAGATCCCAAAGCCTGGCACTCCAGCATTCTCAAAGACACTGGGAACTGCCCTTCAAAGATTCACTGTCTTTACATCATCCCCTGGGTAAAAGTGCCATCTTCCCAATGGTAACCTTTTTGGAAGATTTTGCAACAATTTACCATGACAATGGTTGATACCACATGTGTACACATAGGGCCCATTCAAAACATAAAGCCTGATTCCTTGGTGAGTTATTCATATACTGGCGTAACAACATTTTTGACAGGAAGCTACTTCTGAGGTACCATTTTACGGATAGGGTTGGCTATGTAGATCTTTGAAGATTTAAAAGTCTCAATCCATTAGTGTAAGATTAACCAGCCTGCGGCCAAGTCGCTCTAGATTCATAGCCTTCACAACGCTACTGCAATCTAAGAAGCATAAGAGAGTGAGAAAGGGCAGTTTAGCCCACCAATCCCAGTCCTTCCATAATCTAGATACAAACCATTTTGTTAAGGACTCAAAACCACTTGAGGGGAAGTTCTGTAGAGGTACTCCCTGATCCCCTAAGGTGCTCAGCAACACCCCAAAATAAGTATTTCCATTGCTCAAGCCTTTTTTTACTGGCCTCCACAGACAACACATCCCTCCCCCAGCCCCAACGGCACAGGAACTATGGTGCCCCATAAAATATTTGTCTTTGCCTATCAACCTTAATCCCATCCAAAGCAGCTATATGTCCAGCTCCTTTTTGAATGAGTTTTTTTCTCTCTTTTCATCGCCAATGTTCTTCCCATCCCCCACCTCTTCCTGGGGTACAGTTCCATTGGCCAAGTGCCCTCCGGTACTCTCCCCATTGTTTCAGCGAGAGTCTTTGACAGTGAGGATCGGTGGGTTATTTATTCATGAGGACAAAACAGCCAGACTTGAGCTTGTCCTTATCTGTACGGGGTCACAGGAGCAGAAACTCAGGTCAATGTTGCCCTACTTAAGCCCTACTTAAGCCAGGGCACAAAGGCACATTGTTTCAACCCTACCAGTACTCTGGCTGAAATCTGTTCTACCCTGCTCTGTAAGACTCACTTCCTCACTGGATGGACTTCTTGAGCCACGGGGGAGCTTAAGAATAACAAATGACTGAATAATAAATCAACTGATTTTTTTTTCCCCTGAAGCTCTGTTACACACATCCACTCTCCTGTGAGGAAAGTGAAATCCTTTTAGTCTCGCATGAGGTTTGCTGATAGTCAGACTAGTGATCTCCACCTCTGCACTGTCAGTCCAAGTTAAACAGGTTACTTAACATCAGTATCATTGTATGCCTTTAAGTATTTTAAAGTCCTGGATCACGCCACCTCTCAATCTCTTCAATGAAAGCAAACTCAGTTATGTGATTCTTTTCTCATAACCTTAAATCTCTAAAATCAGGCTGGTTTTATGAATTCTGTTTTGTCAAGGTCACTCGGCTTCTACCTCATTATGAAGGGGTTTGATAAGATAGGCGTAGAGAAGATGTTTCCACTTGCGGGGAAACCAAAACTAGGAACCATAAATATAAGCTGTGAGCAGGGCCCTTCCAAAATAATAAGGAACCTTTTAACTTTTGAGCTGCTGTATATTTTGCGATTGGACTCATTTAGCAAGCTGTGATGTGAATTACACTTGATGCTTCATTTGCTGGTCATGCTTTACTCACAGTATTAAGAATTAACTCTTTTTGCCAATTACTTCATATTACCTTCCTTATACTGTCCAGGCCCTGAAATTATGCTGAGGGGACTGTTGGACATACACTTCACACATTGTCTGAAATTCCTCTTCAGTGGAGCCATTAAGCTGCCTAAAGTAACTGGGGACAAAAAAAAACGGAGAGGAAATTCTGACAAATGTGTTCAGCATTTATACGCGAGTGTCCCACAGTGTAATTTCAGCACCGTACCTTACAGAGTCTACCTAGGGCATTATATGGACAGTAGAAGCAATCAATGAATCCCAGATATGGGTCAACACCAACTTTTGCCATTAACTGTAGTGCCCACCATGTCTGCCAATTGCCAGCAAGCCCACTTATCTCTAGTTCTCTGTATCCTTCTCTTATAGAGTCTTCTTAGGCAGTCCCTCAGAACCAAGGATGACTTGCTTCCACATTAAACATTAGTTCTCAGGTGACTGATGAGTCCAATGTGGGACCTACAGTCTCTGTCACAGGTTGAAGGGGCGGGTGGGTGGGGTGCTTGGGTTGACGTGCGCTCCTTGCACTGCTTGCGCTTGGCTTCCGCTTGCTCCTGGTGAAGAGACTCGAGGTGTTTGACGCCTTCCCGGATGCTTCTCCTCCACTTTGTGCGGTCTTGGGCCAGGGATTCCCAGGTGTCGGTGGGGATGTTGCACTTTTTCAAGGAGGCTTTGAGGGTGCCCTTGAAGCGTTTCCTCTGCCTACCTGGGGCTCTCTTGCCGTGTCGGAGCTCCGAGTAGAGCTTCACGACAAGATGCAAGCCGTGATCCTGACCGGTTCCACCACAGACCCAATTCACGTACGGACCAGGGTCAAGCAAAGCTGTGTCATCGCACCAACGCTCTTCTCGATCTTCCTGGCTGCAATGCTCCATCTCACCCTCAGTAAGCTCCCCGCTGGAGTGGAGCTAATTTACAGAACAAACGGGAAACTGTTCAACCTCCGTCGCCTCCAGTCCAGATCCAAGGTCATCCCATCCTCTGTCATCCTATAGAGTGAGCCTATGGAGAGAGAGCATTAGGTTTATGGACTGAGCACCATGAGAGGTTTGGAAGTTGCACTTCTACAGATATAGCTGCTGCAATGAACTCTCAAATCACAAAGGATGATAAAAGAACAATCAACATGGAGGACAGAGTAAGATCAACTGAGAGTGGAGAGAAATGAAAAGGAAATATCAAACATTGAAAATATTTTGCCTTCACTAATTTACCGAAGAGCATCATTGAGTGATTGCTGGGTGTTCTCTTACTGTGACAATATTATAATTGTGTTTCTTCCAGGTACTGAGTCAGATGCATCTTCATCCATCCCACAGCCTCTAGCTTCAAAACTAGCTCCCGGTACTTCAGTTAGTCAGACAAATAAGAGATCATCTTCTCATGAGGGACAAAGATCCAGGCCAGTTAAAGTCAAAGGACCATACACAGGTAAAAGGGGCAATAATTTTGTTATAGACTAAAGAATTACTTTACAAAGAAACTGTGTTAATTACCATTGAGAAGTCGCACAACACCAGGTTATAGTCCAACAGATTTATTTAATTTTACAAGCTTTCGAAGCAGTTCGCTCCTTCGTCAGGTAAGTTAGCAATGAGAGAATTCTCTCATTGCTAACTTACCTGACGAAGGAGCGAACTGCTTCGAAAGCTTGTAAAATTAAATAAATCTGTTGGACTATAACCTGGTCTTGTGCGACTTCTCATTTTTGTCCACCCCAGTCCAACGCCGGCATCTCCACATAATTACCATTGAGTAATTCATCTGGTAATGCTCCTCTGATGTCCTAGCTGGCACATGATGGTGTAATGCTTCAATGAGTTCAGATGCATTCCTACCTCCTGCCCTTCCCCTAATTAGATTGTTATGGATCAGACACCTTCTTCGCCTCACTCTCCCACTAGAATACCAGAGAACGGAGGCACTTTTAGTCCCCTGCTCCATGCAGACACCCAGGAATTGGATGTATGGCCACCAGCCTGCAAGACCACCATCGAATTGCCAGGGATAAAAGCCTGTGATCCTTGTCACATGCACGTGGATGATTAGTGGATCTCAAAGTAAATGATTGTTTTTGACGCTAGAGGGGCAATTTTAATTCTACCCCCTCGATGGGAAGGGGGCAGGTGCGCAGTTCAAATTTCCATTTCCTGCTCCCTTCTTGCCGATCTCCTATTTTAGTGCCGCTGGTTTTGGCAGGACTCAGGCTAATGTTTAAATGCTAATTCAGATCTTATGATGTCAAGAGGCCCCAAATGCATTTTAACTGGGACCAGAGTGGGGAGGCCGTCACGGACTTCCCGCCAGGCTGAAGTAGGTCGGCAGCCGATGGGAAAGAGGATGAGGCCCTCTAAGGTGAGTGTAAAACTGTCCTTTGTGGGGCCAGGAGGAGTGAGAGTGCTTCTCTTGGCTCCACCAGGAAAGTCATGGCCTCCCAAGCCCTGGATTCCTCCCCCACTCCGTCCTCTCCTGTGAGATCCACAAGGAGAATCGTGGCCTCCTTTGCATTGGACCCTCTCCTCGCTCGCCTTTCCCTCCCCTGAGACCCTGCAATTACCTGTTCTGACTGATCTAACGTTGATTGAAGTTTGGGGAAAAACACAGCTCTCTCTTGTGTTTCGGTAAGGCTGACACTGGATAATTGGTGGGTGGTGTGTTTGAAGGTAGAACGTGGACAGTCAAATCGTGTAAGCAAGTAAGAGTTACCTTGCTTTTGCCAAGATGGTTACTGGTAATAATTGTCTTCCAGGCACCGATTATAGTTTATTTGTACCATCGACCTCCGCTCCAGGATATGCAACTGGAGGGCTGTCCTGCCCTTACTGCAGAGGAACCCGAGCACAGGTGGTTGGTGAGTCTCATCTTCAAGCCTGTATTTCATTTTCAGCGACGAGGCTTCCCCAGATTAAATAACAAGCATTGAATGAATGTGTCTAGAGAGTGAAGCCAAAGGGCCTCGAGTGATAGGAAGTTTGGTGTTACTATTTTATAAGCATCTACCATTTAAAAAATTTTTTTTAATTTTTTCCCCTGCTAATTAGTACATTATTCAATCAGCTCCAACAGCTTGCCCACCTCCTGGTATCTCACACAATTGGGGCATCGGGACAAAATGAGATTAAGAAGCAATATGAAAATTTCACTCAAATAATCCACCTTATCGCTGCAAAACAAAAATCTTTCAGTGGCCCAGCTTTGATTAAGGTCATTTCTGATCTAGTTATTCTCATGCAATTTTGCTATTTCATTACATTGAAAGCGAATATTTGACATCTCTTTAAGGTAAAATGGGCTCATGTCGAACAGTTTAATTTATTATTTAGCATTTCAGTCGTGGATGGCAAGGCTGTTTATGACCTTTGACTTTACCTGTATTGTTTCTTTAGCAAATGCCCCATCAAGGAATGCTCCTGTCTCCACCAGTAACCCCAAAAGGAATCCTTGTCCTATATGTAAAGAATCTGGAACACGCAATGACCAAGAATCAGAAGTGAAGCCAGAACATGGTAAGTAGATTGGCGGTAATAGCAAACATGGTTAACATGCCTATATTGAAGCTCGGGTTTGGAATAATTGATGGTGTTTCACAGGTGAAACTTTCTGAGATCATAGACTATACAATCTCAATTGAGAAATTCTTATCTTGGCTCCCTTTAATACATTTTAAATCTAATAAATACTATTGTTGTATAAGACTTTGGTTTGGCTTCATGTAGAGTGTGGTCACATCACATGGTGGGTGATACACAGACCCTGGACAGGATTTAAAAGAGAGCCACTAGATTGATATCTAGCTTAAAGACCCTTAGTTACCACCATCGGCTTGGAGAGCTGAGATTTGTACTCTAGCAAAGTGTGGTTTTGAGGAGATATGATTGAGGTCTTTAAAATAATGAAAGGTTTATACTTGGTCCATGTGGATAGGCTGTTTGAGTTAGATATGTTAGGGAGACCAGGTGACATGCATATAAGTTACGGAAGAATAGAACTAAGTTAGATGTCGAGAGATATTTCTGTTCACAGCAGGTCTTCGAACTGGAGAACAAGTTGCCAGCTCGTGCAGTGAGTGCAGATTCACTGCAAATGTTCAAAAGGGAGCTGGATGTAACAAGCAGGGTGAACAAGGGTGAGCCAGTGGATGTGGTGTATTTGGATTTCCAGAAGGCATTCGATAAGGTGCCACATAAAAGTTTACTGCATAAAATAAGAGCTCACGGAGTTGGGGGTAATATATTAGCATGGATAGAGAATTGGCTAACTAACAGAAAGCAGAGAGTCGGGATAAATGGGTCATTTCTGGTTGGCAAACAGTAACTAGTGGGGTGCCACAGGGATCGGTGCTCAGGCCTCAACTATTTACAATCTACATTAATGACTTGGATGAAGGGATCGAGTGTAATGTAGCCAAGTTTGCAGATGATACAAAGGTGGGTGGGAAAGCAAGTTGTGCAGAGGACTCAAAGGGGTAGAAATTAGGTCGCGCCCCATTTGGGGCGCAAATATCGTCTGGACGCAAATATTAGCGCCTGGCGCTAATTATCGGCACTGACTGGAAACTTCACTTTTACCGCCCCGGGAGGTGAGTGGAGCGCTAAAGCAGGCGCTGCACACCTGTCTTAAGGCGCAAAGGCCGAGCAGTGAGGCGCTAACTCAGAGCGCTGGCGAAGCTCATGTAATGTCAGTCAGCAATGGAACACACACACAATGGCACGGGCCAGTTCTTAAAGGGGATGGTTAATCTTGCTTTCCATCCACATCCTGCTCATTGCAGCCTTGAATCTCGGCCTGGAGAGACTTGCACATCAAATGTGCTGGAAAGAACAATGGAGAGTACCAGGCAAAGAGCTCAGAGTGCAGCTCCCACAGTCTCTGCTAAATCGATACAAGGAATGGCAAATCAAAATGAACCTGCAAAGTGCTGCTCAGTACCCAAAACTCCTTCCCACAACGTTGAATCTCTCCAGAAGTCTCTCCCTCTCTCTCTCAGAATGCGTAGTTCAAAAATGCCACCAACAATAAAAGACAGGAAGAGGCCCCCTTTAAATAGCGCCCCCCCCCCAGCCCCACAGCGATTGATAGCGTTCCAGTCTTCTGGTCGTTGGAAGCGCCAGGCGGTAAGGCAGGGGGCGCCACTCAATTTCCGCTCCGGGGCGCCACAAGGGCGTTGCACCATGGAATGACGTCACAATCTGCGCGCGCAGGTGGTCGCAGCGGTAAGTTTTAGCGCCGCCGCACAATGTCAAGTTAAGTTCTCGAGCGGCGCAAACATCGCTGCGCCCGGGCGTTAGCGGCTTTGCGCCCCATTAGCGCCCTCTTAAGGCGCTAACGGGAGGCGCAACCAACTGAATTTTTACCCCAAAGAATCTGCAAAGGGATATAGACAGGCTAGGTGAGTGGGCAAACATTTGGCAGATGGAGTATAATGTGGGAAAGTGCGAGGTTATCCACTTTGGCAGGAAAAATAAAAAAGTAAACTATTATTTAAATGGAGAGAGATTACAAAATGCTACAGTTCAGAGGGACCTGGGGGTCCTTGTGCATGAAACACAAAAAGTTAGCATGCAGGTACAGCAAGTAATCAAAAAGGCAAATGGAATGTTGGCCTTTATTTCAAGGGGGTTGGAGTATAAAAGCAGGGAAGTCCTGCTACAACTGTACAGGGTATTGGTGAGACCACACCTTGAGTACTGCGTACAGTTTTGGTCTCCTTATTTAAGGAAGGATATACTTGCATTGGAGGCAGTTCAGAGACGATTCACTAGGTTAATGCCAGAGATGAGGGGTTTGACTTATGAGGAAAGGTTGAGCAGGCTGGGCCTATACTCATTGGAATTTAGAAGAATGAGAGGTGATCTTATCGAAACATATGAGGTACTGAGGGGACTCGACAGGGTAGATGCAGAGAGAATGTTTCCCCTCATGGGGAAATCTAGAACTCGGGGGCACAGTCTCAGAATAAAGGGTCACCCTTTTAGAACTGAGATGAGGAGGAACTTCTTCTCTCAGAGGGTCGTAAATATGTGGAATTCTCTGCCCCAGAGAGCTGTGGAGGCTGGGTCATTAAATACATTTAAAGTGGAGATAGACAAATTTTTGCAAGATAAGGGAGTGAAGGATTATGGAGAGCGGGCTGTGAAGTGGCTTTGAGCCAAGGTCAGCCATGATCTTATTGAATGGCGGAGCAGGCTCGAGGGGCCAAGTGGCCTATTCCTGCTCCTATTTCTTATGTTCTAACTGTGGCTAACATCACTGCATACAAAAGGCAGGTGAAGTATTGGGCCATGTGTCTCCTGGTCACTGTGGTCTACTGGTACTTGATCGTCTTTGAAGGTCAGAGAGGAATTTCCAAGATTCTTTTTCCCTTTAGAATTGGCTTAGTGTTTTCTCTGGATGTTTGCCTCTCCCAAGAAATATCATGGTTGCTGGTGGATAGAGCATGATGGGGGCGGGACCATGGTATTAAGTTGCAAAATGACACTATCGGACCGGCTCAGTGGACCAGCTGGTCTTTTCCTGTCTGTCATTTTAGTATATTCGCAAATATTCTTCAGTGTGTCCATTGCAATGTATTGGAGCAAGGCAGACAAATACTTGTGATTAAATGATTTACCAGTTTAGCATTTCCCAAATTGAATTCAAACAACTTATTCTGAAATGTATATTTAGAAAACAGGACCCACACAAAGGAAAGCTCTGAAGAATTGCATTTGTGATTTGGATAATCAGCAGTACCTCAATTTCCTGCAACAAGTTAATCCTACATTTAATTTCGACAAATGGATGAAGCAGCACTAGATAGTAAACCCATGTCACTTAATCTCTTCCCTGCCCCCTCTATCTTCATGATAAAGCTTAACTGAAGACTTGCATTGTGACAGGGCAGCCAGCTGTTACAGCCCAAGACCAGAATTGCAGCACACAGTGGGGTAGATCTTGAATTTTGTGCGATAGTGTAAAACGGATGACAGAGAGTCGGCAGCCTGTTTTACATCATCGCACAAAGTCCAGACCTACCCTAGTGAATCTGTTGCTCTTATTGCTTTTTAAAAATTATTATTTTAGATGATGCCTACAATGTAAAAGCTTCTGGTTTGGCGGGCCACAGCACCATAAGTGCGTCATTCTAAATATAAAATTCCATTACAGTCAACGCATGGCACCAGCTATAGCACTGCAATGTAGGTTTTACGCTGGTCACCTCTCTGAGTTTGAGTCAGTGAAAGTTACACGTTTGCTACGGGGCCAAAGAAGCCTCACTCAGCCTGCAATGTTTACTTGAGTCACAGTAAGCTACAATACATCGCATGCCTCGTTAGCTCCCAAATCATTTCAACTTTGCTCCCAGCCAGAATCATTTAACGGAATGGACTTTAATCCCCTGGAACTGAATATTTTGCACGCAAGGCAGCAGAGAGGCAGATTTTTAGAAATCTCCTTTCCACCGTACAGTGAGAAAACCTTCGGAGGTGGTGGGGGGATAAGATCTGACATTGTGCCCGTTCCCGCTTGGCTCCAGGGAAGCCAGCCTTCGCCACGCCTACTCTTTCAGGCGCCAGTTTTTTTTTATACCGTTGGCGCGGCAAGAGGATAGAGATGGAAGTTTTCAAGTCCAAACGGACAACCTCAACTGCAAATTCTTCTGGTCCTCTGAGGACAAGCGGCGCAACACGTGTAAAGGGGTGGGGCCTAGCCGCAAGAATTGCCCCGCCTCCCAGGCCTTCAAGACATCTCGGACGCAGCCAAGGCTGGCACCACGACTGCCCCTCCTATACCATCATCAACGGAGGCAACTGGCACCACTGCTGGGGTCAGGGGTCGGGGGGGGGGGAGAGCGCTGAGCACCCTCAAGGGGAAAAAATGCGTGAGAGAAACAGTACTTCAAGAATAGAGCCATCAGCCAACATGTCTCAGTTCATGGTTTAACTTTTAAATGATGACTACATCTGGGATGTCCCACAGGCTTGAAAGGTTGCCCATAATCTATAAACTGTGAGTTTGGTTAAACGGCCTTTAACATGGGTGTGCATTAGCGATGGAATATTACCTCAGTTCTCTCCCTTTTAATTGGCAGCTGCTAAAGGAGAGCCACATACACACTCAGGACGGAGCCATAAAGCCAGGAAGCAGCGACGTGTGCGTATCGCTGATCCTCCCCCTGCGATCAGCTACATCCCACCCCCGCACTATGTGCCTTATTCTCCGCAAGTGTAGTGAGTATATTTCTCAAAGGAAAAAAAACGACTTCCCTTTCGTGTGTCTGAGTGAGATTTCAAACTGTCATGTTGTAGCACTAAAATGGAAGGCAGCAAAAAGAGACTTTTCAGAAAAATAAAAGAGACCTTCGGATCGTGATCAATTTCTGTTTATTTTTTACTTTTTCTGTTAATGTGCAACCAAATCAAACATGTATATTTTATTTACCTGTAATTTCCATGGCGATGTGTTCAAGTTAATTTAACTCGGGCTGAGTTGTCCTCCACTGCAGCCCTGTCCCTACCAGCGCCGCAATGGATTTTCTTCCCCGCCCCGCCCCGCCCCAGCAGTGAAGTCAGCCAGCTGGCTGCCACTTGGCTTCTCTGGCTCATGTAAATGACAATGGGGGAGCTGCGGCCCAGAAGTCTGCCTGATTTCCCCGCCTGCCACTACCCCCCCGAGATCGCCAAGAGAGGAGTAGCAGTGTACCCTGGGGCAGCAGCACAGAGGGTCTGCTGAAGGCCCTTTTGGAGGGAGAGACACGACAGTTGACCACCTCTCCCTCTCCTCGGACCCCAAACACAAACCTTTTTTTTTAGGCCTCACCTGAGTCTGTGGCCTCGAGTGAAATTTTTCCTGTAGATATTCGGGGCTCCTTCTGCTCCCTTTAATTTGGGCTTCTCTTTATACTGCGGCTGATAGCCTGCTGCGGCACCACCACATCTTGAAGCCTTGCAGTGGTGGGCTTCGTCTTGGTGATGTAGATCCTGCTTGTAGGCCTGTTCGGCCTAGTTAATTACCCTCAATCCGGGAAAATGGGTCAGGGTAGCAGTCTGATCCAGCCCTGATTTTTTCCCCTCTCCCCACCCCCCAGCAGAACTTGCCCCAGAGGAGAACCCAGGCCAACTCGCTAACACTGAATGGAAAAAACATGAAAAACTCATTTGTAGTGATGCTAATTATTTTTTAGGTACTGTTGTGTTCTTCATAAATTTGAACGCATTTGCTAGGTTTTTGATGTGTTAATTATTAACTCTACGTTATTTTGTCAGTTATTCTGCACCAGCCTGCACATACGCATCGCCAACACCGTCCTGCTTTTACTACTCACCTGGATATAAAGTGGTGGAGTCAACCCCAAACGCTGCATGTAAAAGGTCAAAAAGCCTTCATCGCCGAACATCGACCACAGATGATATTCCATACATTAAGGATGAAGCACTCGCGGTAGGAAGATTGTTTGCATTCTACAGTTCTGTGCCTTTATCATAATGTAGCATTTGTCGAAGTTAATTGTTAATGTTGGAAAACTGAGCTGCTTAAGTGTATAAAATTCCAGTGGCTTCATAGGCCTGTAATGTTTTTATATATAAAGCTGAAATCAAACAGTGAGAAGGAGAAGGTGGTGGGTGAAATGTAAAGCAAGAGGCTTAACTCAATGATCAAGACTCCTTCATACACCAATGTATCTGGGGTAGGGCTGCCAATTCTGGTTGGAGGCATTCCTGGAGGTTTGATCACGTGATATTCTGACCACGTGACGCCTGATCACATGACTTCTACAAATGTTATTGCATTTACCTTATAACGGTTGGGTTCCTTGTAACTGAGTATCTTTGCTTGTGGTTTCACGCCAGCAGCTGTTGTGCGACAAGTTCCAAGAACCAGGAGGCCACCCTTGAGCAGGCAAAGAGGGGAAACGAGGGCGGGGAAGAGAGGAAACCGAAGGCCCCCCTTCCCCAGATTCCTTCTCCCCCATTCCCGAGTCCCCATTCTGCAGACTCCCTCTCTTTCCCCCCCTCCGACTTCAGAGCCCTCCCCCAATTTCAGAGTCACCCCTCATCCACCCCCCACCCCCCCGCTCCAGATTTCCGACTCTCCACCCCCCACCCCACCCCCCCCCCCGCTCCAGATTTCCGACTCTCCACCCCCCTCCCGGCTACACTCCGTGCGGTTGCGGCTCGCTGCGGAGGTGGTCAGGTGATGTCACCGAGTCGAAGGTTTCTCTAACAGCAGCCCGTGACATCATGGCGGGGGGGGGGGCGCGCTGCGGCGGGAAATTTAAACCACTGATCACCCAAATTGCTGGAGGCAGCGCTCGGGGGAGGAATCTCCGATTTTGGGAAACTCCCGGTCATTCTGGGAGCTTTGGAAACCCTAATCTGGGGAGGGAAGCAGCCTTCACTTTATATAAAGGCCTGGATTATAATAGATACAAGTGTGGCAGCTGGGTGGTACCATGGGTTGGTGAGCCAAAGTACAGTTGGCACAACGAGTTACATGACAAAGATTCACACCTGTAGTTCCCCAGGGTGTATTCCAAATCTCAGTCTGGTCGGCAAGAGGAAGAAAGGAACTGAGCGGGAAAACATTTCAAATATACTCACTGTAAGAGGGGTAATATTCAGCTACATAGTTACACCAATAGTATTGTACCTCACAATTATCCAGAGTAAAGCTCCCTCATTTCTGCTCCAACATCGGATGAACACTCTCCACTGCACCAGTGTGACATTTTTCCATTTCTCACACCAGCCCTGCAGTAGCCTGTCGGATTGAGATTGCTAATTTGGTGTCAATTAATGCTGAACTAGATAAAGTGTTGTGCTGTGTGCCCTCGCCGCTACAAACTGCATTAAGACTGCCCAAACCCATTTCATATAGTTCCCTTCTAGCTAGCAGCCAAAGGAAACTTTCATCCCATCCAACTGGACGAGGTTCAAACTCAGTTCCTGCAGGTGAAGGGTCCGTGTTTAATGTAGACAGTCATTCCGATAATGCTGACCCTAAGCACAGCACTGACACATTGCTGAGGTCCATTAGAAATCTTTAGATGTCCTGGATCAAGAGCCTAATATTCCAATATTTTTCCCAACATATTGCAAATGAACTGAAAAATAATGACACTGACCCGTCACAAGCTGAATGTATCACATATACACTAAAAGCAACTGTACTTTTGTAATTTGCAGTGATTATAGCTTGAATAACTATACAATTAGGTATCATAGAATCCCCACAGTGCAGATAGAGGCCATTTCGGCCCATCGAGCCTGTCACCGACACATATCCCACCCTATCCCCGTAAATTTAATCCCCCCTAACACTAAGGGTCAATTTATCATAGCCAAATCAACCTAACCCGCACATCTTTGGACTGTGGGAGAAAACCGGAGCACCCGGAGGAAACCCACGCAGACACGGGGAGAATGTGCAAACTCCACACAGACAGTCACCCGAGGCCGGATTCGAACCCGGGTCCCTGGCGCTGTGAGGCAACAGTGCTAACCACTATGCCACCATGTTGCTGCTAAGGCTAATTAATTTATTAAGTGATGTTGAAGATGTCTTAGACTTTATTCCAAGCAATTACTTTATTTATAATAAAAGCCTATTGGCTTATCAGTTGCTGCCCAGCTCTCTGTGGCTAGGAAATGTAGCACACACATGTGGTGATTGCTCATCCTCTGCTCTGAATGGCTCTGCACTTGGAGTCAATGTCTGGGCCTGTGGTTCACCCAAGCAATTTATTTTGCTACTTAGGCCTTTGAGCGTAGATCTCCAGATTTGGAAATGAGAATCTGTTGGTACTCGCCTGTTTCAATTTCAAGAAGAAAAACTGAAAATTGATCTTGTTGAAGGTATCAAGAGTCAAAAGTACATGTTTTCTGGTTTCTTTGAAGCTGTCCGACCTCAGTTGTTCCCTGGACCAGGCCATCGACGCAGCAAGAAGCATGAAATGGACCACAAAGAAAATGGTGAGGTCACTCACATCAGATCTCTGTAAGGCCAAAGCAATCCGAGAGTGCCACCAATTATGAACCCACTGACTGCAAAGTATTGTGTTTTGTTTGAGATATTCCTGTATCATTTAAATACTCTTGTCATTTACCTTAAGGGCATCACAGACATTTATTTGCTGACGCAGTATTTTGTGTTTGACAAACCACTGTGTGAATTATTTCTGTACTGATTTACTTTCTTCTTGTGACTTTATGGTACTTTTTGAAAGTTAACCTCAAATGTAGCAGGCCCATAAACAAATGATTCACGGTTCCTGGGAACATATGTAACCACATTTCAAAGGGGAAAAAATAGTGAATATAGTAACAGCCTCTGACACTGCAACAGTCATGTTGCAAACTCACACTCATTCTACTCAAACAACGAAACGACAGCCTGGCCTTAAGAGTCACCTATCAAACAATGTTAAATAGCACTCCGAGTTCTGTTACTTTGATTCACACACATCGGAGGTGCTATGGTGTTATGTACATAGAGAATCACCAGTAGGAGATGGGGGGTACTCACAAGTGACATCAAGAAGATGTAATTCATGAGCAAGTGAGTGATGTGTTTCTTCTCATTTTGGGTTATTTTCCAAGTCGATAGTTCAATTCATGCCATTTGCTTGCATTGTCCAGTAATTAAGCATGCAGTTCACGGTTTTAAAAGTACAGCTGGTCATTCGTTTTGCCTTCTTCGCGACTTGAGGGCATGTGGCAGGATCTGCATTACTTCAAAGTCAAAGCCAGTTGTAAACAACCTACCGGATGTGAGGACATACAGGTGGTGCAAAGAGCTCACTCAAAGACCATCTCCGTGCCATTACAGACTTGCCAAAAATGAATCATTTTTGCCCTAATGAAGGTGTGACATGAATTATCTTCCATATGTGTTTGGATTTTTGCAATAGATGAAACGCAAGAGAAACGCAATCTGTCTATAACCGACCAACTGAGCAAGCTGGTGGTCCTAATGTGTTATGTGGTTACCTATAGCCTCAAGTGGGCCAACAGAGATTTTAAATTGTATTTTATTATTTAATACATGTTTTAAGATTGTTCAAAAAGTTGCCGTTTTAAATAATAGAATTTGAAGTCTTTTTACCTCAAGTGCCATGTAAATATTCTGAAGAGAGACTCTGTGGTACTAACTTTTTATGATTCCCCTATTGGAATGACCTGAGAAACAAACATGCACTGACACGATTGTGTGGCTTGTATCTTAGCACTTATACTATTTTTGTAAAGGCCTTACACACACTGTTAGGTAGTTGGCTATGCTACATAACTCTGCAATGGTCTGGTTAGATATTGAACTCAGGGTATCATGCTGCATCCAAAATAACAAAGTCTTAATTCCATTCCAGCCACAGAGCAAAGCAGATCATCTATTTTTGATGATTAGTCTATTTTTGGTTAAGTATTTAATTTTGTAATTAGAATTGATAGGATTTGAGGTTATTAGACCAAATGTGGTCCACACAGACCGGCGTATATATCAAAAGGGATTGCTGTACAAATGGTTTCTTGTCAATGTCTTGGATTTTCTGAATATTTACTGGATACAATCGTTTGCAGTTTCAGCAGATGTAGGGATTGATGGTCCAGCAATAGAAATCAGCATCCTGCGAAGGAAAATCAATATTGTATCAATAGGGTCTGAATGCACCAAATCCAATTTGGCTTGGGTTTATTTACTGCTCTTTAATTGAGTTTGGGTTAACTCCATGTTATAAATCTGTCTCATCTATGGACCACTGATGGAAATGGAATATAGTTCTGATTTAGATGAGTTCCATATAATCTGACTTGAATCAAAATCAACATTTGAATGTCATAAAAATCAAACCACTTAGGTAGTGATTGTACAAATCCAGACAGATTTAAGCAGGCAAAGGATCCAATTTAATTTTGGCTCCAGTTTTTATAACGTTAGAGATTATTATTATAGAAAATAAATTTTTGTGCATTTTCAGATTTTGTGTTTTGCTTTGAAGTCTGGGAATCTTTTCATTCAGACCCTGTATGTCTGGCAGCTCTCTTAACGCACATTCAAATGTCTAAATCATTGTTTCTCAGGCAAATGCCCTTCTCATCTCTGCTTGAGAACCTGTTGGTTTGAATGTCAGAAACTGGTTTGTGACCAGGCTGCTGTTGGGGGCCAAGCTTCAACGCTGTTATTGGTGGTTTATTGTACAGAGAGCTTTATTTTAAGTGGGTTTTATCGCCATATCGGATCTCAAACCGGTGGCATTCATGGCATTGCCTGCTGGACACATTCAGCTGAACCAGCTGCATAATTACTGTTCTGGGAAGAATCTAATTTTGTAAGAGTTATACTTCATTAAGAATAACCTTGCCAAAACCTCCATCAGGAGTGTTTAGGTCTATTTAACCTGTGGTGCGGTGGTCAGGGTGTCCAAGGGTACTTTGCTTCCCTTCCTGGGTTGTCTGACATGGTTTCCTTCGTCCACTTTGTGTAAATCGAAGGAAATTATAAGCAACACATTATTCCAATTTTGTCGTTCAAAGCACTCAATTGCTTCAGGCACTTGAGGAAGGAGCAGCAAAGCAAAGCAAACCACTGACAGATTGCCTGAGAAACACTGATGTTCTTTGACTACTTTGTGTTTTTTGAGTAACTTACTAAGCACCTCCGAACAGGAACACCTCTGATTTTTGCACATGCCAGTTGACAATATTGTCTTTTATAAAGATTTTGTTTTTTTTACAATTGAATACCTGTGTGTGTGCACTTTCAAACGTCTAAGTTTATGTATGAAAGTTCAGAATCAAAAATGGTGCTTGGTTTAGAAACTTAAAGATGTAACTAATTGCGTACTTCCTGTCACCATTCTGCTTGCTCGTCTGTTTTATATTGATCTTTTTAGGTGTACAATGTTATTGTTAACTACATGTTATACCAATCACCTGATTCACTGATGTGTCAGTGCAGCAACTTTCCTCTGACCCACCAAAATCCTGTCCGTTATGTTTGTGGAGTTTATTAAATCAATGTGGTCCTAACATTCTCAGGATTTTAAGGATCAATATCAGTTTGTAAACACCTTCTGCATGACTGAAACCACGAAGAGTCAATTCAGGGAATGACATGGACTGTGTTGTCATCTTTGTAATTATGCTTTTCAAAGCATTTCAGAGACACCGTCTGTTGACTTTTAAATTATTGGGAGACATAACTGTGACAAAATTACCGCAGATTCCACAGCCGTCGGACGGCTGAGGTCCTTCTGGATTGCCCGAAGGTGGCTTAATGGCCTTTCATTTCAATTTCACCATGTTTATTCTTGAATGGACCGCACACAAGAACACCTGAACGTTATGACCGCTGTTCACAAGCATCACATTGTGCCTGTCGCACACATTGTGAATGGAACATTATTTATTTTCTTACACGTATTCCAGATACAGCTGGTGGACTGGATAATTAATTGACCATTCACACCATTGAATGTTGTTTTAATTTCTACCACGGTTTACAGTGGTCCTAATGGGTAATGAAAGAACCTCTCTGACCCTCTCGGGCGATCAAAGCCAATCCAGGAGATCACATGGACTAAGTGTTCTCTATAAAGCCACTTACCTTCTATATGATGCGATCTCTGCCCCAGTCAAAAACCGGTCCAACTCCCTATTGAAGGCTGTTGCTGCAAATATCAGAACTATTCTCTCTGTCCTTCCCAAATGTTTAAACACTTCCGTGTATTTTCTGTAGACTCCTGAATAAAACGGCAACAAGTCTCAGCCAATCCTGGTTCAGGGCTACATTTTTATTGTGGACTGCACGGACTCCTGCGCTGTCCCTTTAAGAATGAAAATTCTTGCTTTGTGACAGAGTTTAGTTTTTCTCAGTAATGCTGTGGTTAACATATGAACCTACCTGTTTTACCGAATCATCCTGAAATGTGAGTGAGCTATTAGATTAAACAAGTATTTTTTTATAATGAGCAGAAGCAATAAAGAATGTTAACTAGTCTTGTATAAAGTATTTTTAAAAAATATTTATTATAATTTTTGTAATAAATGTGATGTAGTACAATTTGTCTACCTGCGCTTTTCTACTAAGTTTTTATCCTGTAATGAATGATTTTTTTTTAAATATTGGAATAAATTGATATTCTGGAACCTATGGTGTTTATTGCAATTTTATTGTACTTTGTTTTTTTTTATATCTCCTACTCGCTCATGAAATTTCTGCTCATCAAGATCAGACAAGGCAAAGATGTCCGAACTATAGCCCATAAGAAAGAGAAAGAAAGACTTGCATTTATATAGCGTCTTTCACGACCTCTGGACGTCCCAAAGCGCTTCACAGCCAATGAAGTACTTTTAAAGTGCAGTCACTGTTGTAATGTAGGAAACGCAGCAGCCAATTTACATACCACAAGCTCCCACAATGTGATAATGACCAGATAATC
This sequence comes from Squalus acanthias, assembly GCA_030390025.1. Taxonomy (NCBI): domain Eukaryota; kingdom Metazoa; phylum Chordata; class Chondrichthyes; order Squaliformes; family Squalidae; genus Squalus; species Squalus acanthias. The sequence continues at coordinate 74,805,646 of CM059438.1, read as the reverse complement.
TGTTTTAGTGATGTTGGTTGAGGGATAAATATTGGCCAAGACTCCCCTGTTCTTCTTCAAAATAGTGCCATGGAATCTTTACGTCCACCTGAGAGGGCAGGCAAGGGGCCTCAGTTTAACGTCTCATCCGAAAGATGGCACCTCTGACAGTGCAGCACTCCCTCAGTACTGCACTGGACTGTCAGCCTAGATTATATGCTCATGTCTCTGGAGTGAATCTTGAACCTACAACCTTCTGACTCATTGGCGAGAGTGCTATCACTGAGCCACAGCTGACCCCACCAGAGGTAGTGCCCAGGCCTTGACAATCATGGAAAAGAAAATTGGGCGAGATATAAGCGGGCCGCAATTCGCTATCGCCTGTTATTCGCCTTGTGATAATAGTTAAAATGATCCTCTTGTGATCACATTGCCTGTCAACCCTCTTGGCTCAGGGTCACAGGAGAGGATAAAAAGTTATTTTGTGGAACTTCTCCCCAGTGGTTCAGTGCGCTGCATAGTTTTTGATCAAGCCACAATAACTCTCAAGGCCGAAGATCAAGTCATGTTCATAGCTGAGTAAACTGATTTCAGTCATGGCAGAAGTGCGAGGCCTTAGGCAAGGCACAGCATCCCTCGACAATAGGCCAAGGTTGACACACCTGTTCGTTATCCAGCAATTCCAGCTGGAAGTTGAGAGATATGGACGTCAAGCGCAGACAGGATCAGGCTTGGTTTAAATACCCCCACTGTTACATGGCTCATTTTACTAATGCTCACTGTACGGGCACAGTCATGAGGAATAGGCACAGTGACACTCCTGCAAAACTAGCCAAATAAATTTAAAGGTCCAGTATGGTGCCTGGCCTGATGGCTCAGAGAGCTTATCGACTGAGTCAGTTGATCTCGGCCAGGGCAACGATAGGAATACCACAATTGACCTCAGTGTCCAAGTATTAAGAAGGGAAAAGTCTGCTTGGATTACTGTTCCAAGTTGCTACGCAGCAACTCTTGCTGGAAGTGGGCACGGGTGTGTATCTGTGTGTGTGTGTGTGTGGACAGGATTGGTCTCCATCGTGATGCCCTTTGGTTTTCAGGAGCTTGTCAACACTCCCAGTTGAGGTTCACTGATGAATAATGGTCACTTGGGTGAGGTATCAGAGAGGAATCATGGAGCTGTTGCCCAGCAGGGAGTTGATGCTTTCGGAAGGAGGAGAAGAGAAAATTGGCCGGTGACTCTATTATGGGAAAAGTTTCAAAGAAGCTGGCACTCATTTTCTGCAATCGACAGTGCTGAAATTTGTTGTGAAGTCCGTGTGCATGAGGTAGGTAATTGTCAAGTTATGAGAGAAGGAAATAAACGTTGAACATGTTTCCTTTTAAAAATATAAATCAATAATAAGAATCTAACCCGAAAACCACTTTTTTCTTTGGAGGAGCTTTTTTTTTAAGGAAAAAGGCCAATGTTTTACCATATCTCCATTCATTGGCAAAGTGCAATAGAATGTAAAATGAAACACTTCAGGAAGCATGTGACACCTGAGATGTATAGTGCTCTTGCAATAGCCTGAGTTCTTCAAACGGTAGTCACAGGTTCCAGTGCGATTAGGATAAGCGACACAGCCAATGTCATTATATTATCAATGTCATTAGTATGTGCTTTTTATACTTTATGCGTATAAACCAAATTGACCATCTCCGAAATAGAAAATAGTAATAGCACAATCGTGTAAGTGATCTGTGGCAATTTGCAGTCCTCTGAATCGTGTAGTCACTGCGTGTGAGATGAATTCTTTCCCCAGAGCTATCATATAAAACAGCTCCTCACTTCACCTAGCCTTACATCTCGGCACTGCTAGCTCAGCTGTGTCGGGAGTGTTGCTTTCACACTAGTACTGCCATTCGAATTTAAACACTCTGCCCACTGCTGGGATCATAGTTCTGTGGCTGGGATTTGCATGGTTTTACAGTACATGAACAGCTAAAGGAACATTTAACATGTCACATTGGATTGTTTAAAGTCAGGGTAGTCCAGATGTCCCCACGCTAACCGTTAGCATGCAAAATATTCATGAACCACAAAGTTCCAGCACTCCGCGTATCCATGTGTATTTCGAACATTAAGGGTTATGGGGAGCGGGCAGGGAAGTGGACATGAGTCTAGGTTCGGATCAGCCATGATCCTATTGAATGGCGGAGCAGGCCCGAAGGGTCGTATGGCCTACTCCTGCTCCTACTTCTTGTTGATCTGTTCATAAGAACATAAGAACATAACAGATGAAATGGGACTGTTTAAAACTCCTACATCACCCATAGCATTGCTCACGGAGAGTCTGTCATCACAAGTGTGTTTTTTTAAGTTTATCACCGATATAAAATCACAGAATTTTACAGCACCAAAAGAATGAGTCCATTTATTGTGCCTGTGCTGGCTCTCTGAAAGAGCTACCCATTTTGTCCAATTCCCCTGCCCTTCTCTATGCCTATTTAACATTTTCTTTTTCAATTATTTATTTACTTCTCTTTTAAAAGCTATTATGGATTCTGCTATCATCACTGTTTCTGGTAGGACATTCATGTCCTACCAACCCTCAACATAAAAAAAATCTCTTAACTTCGCCCTTCATTCCTATGCTGGAGACCTTAAATTAGACCCACTTACTGACTAGCAGAAAAAGTTTTCCCCCATCTCTCTCTCTTAGGCAGTCATGAACACCTGTCAGCTTTCCTCTTAATCTTCTCTGTTCTCGTGAAAATAGCCCCAGTTTCACCAATCTTGCTTTATAACTAAAAACTCTCATGATTCAGTGAATTTTTATATTAAAAAAAATTATGAAACTGTCCAAAACTGAAGGTAAAATGCCTGCTGTGCTTAAACACGCTGGTTTTGATAATATGCATTGTGCGTTTCATAGTAAACCGTGTACCCTCTGATTTTCGATGAACAACACCATGGGAGGCTTGTTGGTCTGTATGAAGCCCTGCATTATCTGTTGTCCATTAGACTATAACTTGCATGTAGATATAGAATCATAGAATGGTTACAGCACAGAAGGAGGCCATTCAGCCCGTCAAGCCCATGCCGGCTCTCTGCAAGAGCACTTCAGCTAGTCCCACTCCCCCGCCCTTTCTCCATAACCCTACAATTTTTTTTCCTTCGGGTACTTATCCAATTCCCTGTTGAAAGTCACAACTGAATCTGCCTCCACCACCCTCTCAGGCAGTGCAGTCCAGATCCTAACCACTCGCTGCGTAAAAAAAGTTTTTCCTCATGTCACCTTTGGTTCTTTTGCCAATCACCTTAAATCTGTGTCCTCTGGTTCTTGACCCTTCCACCAATAGGAACAGTTTCTACCTACACTGTCTAGACTCATGATTTTGAACACCTCTATCAAATCTCCTCTCAACCTTCTCTGCTCTAAGGAACAACCCCAGCTTCTCTAGTCTATCCACATAACTGAAGTCCCTCATCCCTGGAACCATTCTCGTAAATCTTTTCTGCACCCTCTCTAAGGCCTTCACATCCTTCCTAAAGTGTGGTGCCCAGAATTGGACACATACTCCAGTTGAGGCTGAACCAGTGTTTTATAAAGGTTCATCATAACTTCCTTACTTTTGTACTCTATGCCTCTATTTATGAAGCCCACAATCTCATATGCTTTTTTAGCCGCTTTCTCAACCTGCCCTGCCACCTTCAGCGATTTGTGCACATATACCCCCAGGTCTTTCTGTTCATGCACCCCCTTTAGAATTGTACCCTTTAGTTTATATTGCCTCGCCACATTCTTCCGACCAAAATGTATCACTTCGCATTTTCTGCATTAAATTTAATTTGCCATGAGTCCGCCCATTCCACCAGTCTGTCTATGTCTTCTTGAAGTCTATCACTATCCTCCTCTATACTTCACTATACTTCTAAGTTTTGTGTCATCGGCAAATTTTGAAATTGTGCCCTGCACACCCAAGTCCAAGTCATTAATATACATCAAGAAAAGCAGTGGTCCTAGTACCGACCGCTGGGAACACCTTCCTCCAGTCCGAAAAACAACCGTTCACCACGACTCTCTGTTTCCTGTCACTTAGCCAATTTTGTATCCATGCTGCCTCTGTTCCTTTTATTCTATGGGCTTCAACTTTGCTGGCAAGCCTATTATGTGGTACTTTATCAAACGCATTTTGGAAGTCCATGTACACCACGTCAACCGCACTGCCCTCATCAACACTCTCTGTTACCTCATCAAATAACTCGATCAATTTAGTTAATCACGATTTGCCTTTAACAAATCCGTGCTGGCTTTCCCTAATTAATCCATACTTGTACAAGTGACTATTAATTTTGTCCTGGATTATCATTTCTAAACGCTTCGCCACTACCGAGGTTAAACTGACTGGCCTGTAGTTGCTGGGTTTAACATTTCACCCTTTTTTGAACAAGGTGTAACATTTGCAATTCTCCAGTCATCTGACACCACCCCTGTATCTAAGGAGGATTGGAAGATTATGGCCAGTACCTCTGCGATTTCCTCCTGAACTTCCCTCAGCATCCTAGGATGCATCCCATCTGGTCCTGGTGACTTATCTACTTTAAGTACATCCAGCCTTTCTAGTACCTCCTCTTTATCAATTTTTATCCTGTCCAGTATCTCCACAATCTCCTTTCACTATGACTTTGGCAGCATCTTCTTCCTTGGTGAAGACAGATGCAAAGTACTCATTTAGTACCTCAGCCATGCCCTCTGCCTCCATGCGTAGGTCTCCTTTTTGGTCCCTAATCAGCCCTACCCCTCCTCTTACTGCCCATTTACTATTTATACACCTATGGAAGACTATTGAATTCCCTTTTATGTTAGCTGCCAATCTATTCTCATACTCTCTCTTTGCCCCTCATATTTTCTTTTTAACTTCCCCTCTGAATTTTCTATATTCAGCCTGATTCTCACTTGTATTCTCAACCTGACATCTGTCATGCGCGCTCTTTTTCTGCTTCATCTTACTCTCTAACTCTTTCGTCATCCAGGGAGCTCTGACTTTGGTTGCCCTACCTTTCCCCCTCGTGGAAATGTACCACGACTGTACCCGAACCATTTCCTCTTTAAAGGCAGCCTATTGTTCGGTTACAGTTTTGCCTGCCAATCTTTGATTCCAATTTACCTGGGCCTGATCCGTTCTCAACCCACTGAAATTGGCCTTCCTCCAATTAAATATTTTTAGTCTGGATTGCTCCCTGTCCTTTTCCATAGCTAATCTAAACCTTATGATACTATGATCACTGTTCTCTAAATGTTCCCCGACTGACACTTGCTCCACTTGACCCATCAGATCCAGCAATGCCTCCTTCCTCATTGGGCCTGAAACATACTGATCAAGAAAGTTCTCCTGAACACACTTCAGAAATTCTTCCCCCTCTCTGCCCTTTACTCTATTACTATCCCAGTCTATATTAGGAAAGTTGAAGTCCCCCATTATTGCTACTCGAAAGTTCTTGCACCTCTCTGTAATTTCCCTACAAATTTGTTTCTCTATATCCTTCCAACTAGTTGGTGGCCTATAGAATACACCTAATAGTGTAATGGCAGCTCTATTATTTCTTAATTCTAACCAAATAGATTCTGTCCTTGATCTCTCCAGGACATCCTCTCGCCCCAGCACTGTAACATTCTCCTTAACCAATATTGCTACCCCACCTCCTATCTTTCCTTCCCTATCTTTCCTGAACACCTTATATCCAGGAATATTTAATACCCAATCCTGCCCTTTTTTGAGCCAGATCTCTGTTATCGCCACGACATCATATTCCCATGTGGCTATTTGCGCCTGCAGCTCACCAACCTTATTTGCCACGCTTCGTGCGTTTACACACAAGCATTGTATACCTATCTTAGACCTTCTTGTACTCTCTCTTAGTCTGACCCCACCTAATAACTTACTATTTCTTACTCTAGTGCTATCTGTCTCTCCCAATCCTTTGTGCACTTTGTTTCTCCTTTCTAATGCTACATCCTGGTGCCCATCCCCCTGCCAAATTAGTTTAAACCCTCCCCAACAGCACTAGCAACATATACGATGAGTTCTAGAATTGAATGGTTATTTTCCATACTAAAGACTGAAAATGATGGCACAGGGACAGCTGAACTATTCTGTTTTATTTTTAATATCCATTGTGACGTTTAACACTTTAGCTGTGGAATGCTTGTGTTAATGTTCTGTAAAACCACATCAATCCCAGTCACAGACCTGCAATCCCAGCAGTGGACAGTGCATGAAAATGAATCTTAAACATTAAACAGTTATTTTTGTTAACATGAACTTTGTGAGATGACGAACAAGTTTAGGGATTGGAAATCAAGTAGTCCACAACATAGTATAAATCTGAAACTGCTGGTTGGGATGAGTTTAAGGAGAGCGGACAGAACTAAGTGAAGTTGTTGCATTTATATAGCGCCTTTCACGACCACCGTACGTCTCAAAAGCGCTTTACAGCCAATGAAGTACTTTTGAAGTGGAGTCGCTGTTGTAATGTGGGAAACGCGGCAGCCAATTTGCGCACAGCAAGCTCCCACAAACAGCAATGTGATAATGACCAGTTAATCGTTGTTTGTTATGTTGGTTGAGGGATAAATATGGGCCAGGACACTGGGGATAACTCCCCTACTCTTCTTCGAAATAGTGCCGTGGGATCTTTTACGTCCACCTGAGAGAGCAGACGGGGCCTTGGTTTAATGTCTCATCTGAAAGACGGCACCTCTGACAGTGCAGCACTCCCTCAGCACTGCACTGGAGTGTCAGCCTAGCTTTATGTGCTCAAGTCCCTGGAGTGAGACTTGAACCCACAACTCCGAGGCGAGTGTGCTACCCACTGAGCCACAGCTGACACATGCCATATACTCTGCTCAGATGGGAATGATGGACAGTCCAAACCACAAGCTACATCAGTGCCAGTCTTCGGTTAGCCTACCAGGTTAATTATCCACTGAAGCACCTATTGGTCTTCCAATGATCAAGTACCTGCAGTTGGTCCTTGTAATACTGAGAAGCATTCTTTGGTAGAAGCCTAAATGGGAAGACTGGGATTGAAGACAGGTCTCCTTGTTGAGGCTTTTGAAGCTCTAGCAATGTAACCAAGAAGTGGCCCCAGGGTTATTTTTATTCTAGGAGGCTGCTCAGAGGGTTTGTGCCAATCAACGAAACAAGAGAAATATTACAGTGACCAATTCTACAAGCAATCTCATCAGATTCAATTTATTTGTCCGATTCAGTATCAGTACCATGAAGTACAGTTTGTGCTTGAACACTTTGAATGCAGAATCTGATTTATTTTAAAGGGACATGGGATCAAGACAGACTAAATTCTCAGATAAATAACTTCAATATAAATATGACTTGACACAGTGATCGTATACAACGGCAAAATAAGCTTTTTGCATCACAAAGCAGTCAGTGCATCACACAGCCTTTGCTCTGGTAACTGAACAAGCAGAGACCGGTAGATAATATGCCTTTCAACAAATGGAAGATGTAGCAATGCCCAGAAGAAAAATGTCCTCAATAACCACGAACAAGCTTAACACAACAACACAGACACCGGGCATAGACGCTCATAAATTAAAGGAGGCTACTTCACATTTTCACCAGTGGACTATACAGTAACAAATGGCATACACACTACACATCTCAGTGCATAATGTTTACCTCGATACTAACCAATGAAACGGCATTTTACTAAATACAATACTGAAATACCATTGGCCCTTTTTGCAAGCATGACTTTGACACTACACATTAAAGATGAGGAATACTTCAGTTTTGAAAATTAGTGGAGGAATGTGTTCAAGAATTTTGATTCAAATGTCATCTTCAACTGAAAAGTTTCTCAATGATCTCACACCACTTTGCCAGACATAATTTCACTAAAGCCTTGGTCCGAAGCAAATTGGGATGAACTCTGTTCTACCTCTGGGATGCAGCAGTCTCCGAAGGTAGCTTTGCATTGAATGTTAAAAGATCAAGCTCATCTTCTTTGGTTGGAGACTATTAATGAAATGTTTCTCATTCATAGTCTTGCCAATTCTAACTCGGCTTATGCTGGAATTACTGTTTATTAATTGAAGATCAACCTCATGCAATTTGTTCCTCCACTAATAAAAATGTACACTAAATAAACAAACGTAACTCTACCATTTACACATGTGCTAGCAGTACTCAGAGCATCCTTATAAGATTTGGTAATTACAGTATTAAGTAGCTTTTTTTTTGTTTCAAAACGTTGCATCCATTGTTAAACAGGTTTAGCTAAGTTCACTAGCCTTATTTTTTTTTAGCTCAATGCATACATGTTGAATTACAAAGGTTGCAACACCAAAACTTCACAGACAGTAATATTCTCCTCTTTGGGAAGGAAACATTTGTGAATAAGGGTGTGTGAACGTCTTTGATGTATGGCTTCACTCTTAACTGCTAGCTTCTTCATCTGGCTTATTCATTTTCTTTAAGGAGTTAAGTAACTTCTGGGGAGTGAGAATATGTGTCGATCCTGCAGTTGTGAGACATAACACATGTTAGATCGGTGGAAAATGCAAATTATTTTCATGAACTGAATGAATGTAACTTTTTTAAATAATGTTTTAAAAATGCAGTACCTCTTTCCCTGGTGTATTGAAATTCAATGATCCCTTTTACCTACAAGAATTACATTTTTGTTCGCATAGTCTTTGAATGTCTTTGCAGCATCTATATACTGTCTGTCTGATTCTCGAATCAACTTAATGATATGGTAACCACTGCTGACCGTGACACAGATGAGAAATGTGAGGCAAAGAGATACTGCAGATTTAACAACACTGCAAATCATTACTAGAATTCACTAAGAATTTATTTTATTAGAAAAAGAACTTTAACTGAAGATTTTGAAATCTAGAAAAGGGCTACATTTTTAACTAGAAGAATTTTTTTCACAACAGATTTTTTTTTACGACAAGGAGGAACTCTTTAAATAAAGAATTTGCATTAACCCTTTGCAGTAGCATTTCTCTGCAGAATTAAGCATTTTTAAAATTTATTTTGAAAACAGAAGTCATTTTTTTCACCCTGCAGGTTTATTTTTTTTTAATCATTTAACATTACCATGACCACACAGGATGATAGTTTATATTTTGTGTGCAAGAAAAATGCCTGAAAGATCTTAACAGTATTCAAAGGGTTAAGTGGAAAAGTCTGAACTGCAAAATGTATTACGTTTATTCAAGAAATAATAATTTAAATCTACTTATTTTTCATATTTAAAAGCTTTTGCTTAATAATTTACAAGTTGTACAGACAGTTCATTACTCGAGAAGATATTTAGAAGAATGCAGTTGTGAAAGAAAAGGTTCGGTAGAGTAAACAAAGAAAACCCTTCGAAAGAGAAGAGTTTCTTTTTTGACGTTTTACTTTTTATTTGCCTTTTTCACTCCTCTTTAGGAGCCTGATCCTCAAATGTAACCCTAGAGGACTCCCTGAAGTCCGGGTGTCTCAGGTCCATGAGAAATTTTGTAGGAGTTATAATGTGGGTAGAACCTGTGAGAGAACAGAGGCCAGCTAACACCCTTACAACATGCCAATTTATGCCCATATTAACTTTCCTGGGAAGAGAAGACAGGTGGGGGGATAAATACACATGCAAATTTACACAAGGTTTGAGCCGTTCGCTTCTCGCTGGGCCGCCTCCCCAAGCTGAAGCCACTCAGGGGAATTCAAATAAGCTCTGCCTTGAAGCCCCGAGTAGGCCAGAGCCTTGAACCACGGGTTGAGCCGAGGCCTCAAGGCAGATGACCCAGAAGCAAAGGAAGGCCTCAAACAAGCTTACACATACCACAGAACAACCACTGCTAGAGAGAGAAGAAAACAATTGTGGTTAATGGACAGCAGGTCAAGGCTCTGCAAAAGCATAACAACAGCAACAATAATAAGCACATGACTAACATTCAAGAGAAAAGCAGAACGTGTAGACACCAAAACAGTACTAGTTACACAGACAACATTAAGCATGTATTTTCTTTTTACAGCTAACAGTTGAACACACATTATACAGCAAAATGAAAGGCTATGGTATTAATTTGATTAAATGAAGCAATAATTAGAAGAAAATGTATTTAAACTAACTTACCACAGTTAATAAAGTGATGGCTGATTCCTCGCAATACTTACCTATTAGCACCTCCCACTTCCCATTGGCTTGTGTGACCTCATAAGCACAGCGCATCTCAGATAACGAGGCACCTCCAATGATGAAGATGATGAGGCGCGGCCCCGTTCTGTACTCTCCTGGGGTTTTATTCTTATGCCAGTGGCCATATCGGGCACTACACAAAAAACATTCACAGAAACGTTAACAATCTAGATAGATCTCCATAATCAACAGTCGCAATGCTTTGTCAGAGTCTACCTCCATGAAGGTTAATACTGCTAAACTATCCCAACACCATACCCCTAAAATGGCCATGTGAAAGTGTCCATTATTCCAGTGAGTCACTCCTGGATTCAATATTGCAGATTTAGGGATGATTCTCCTCAGAAAATGTATCCAAAGTTAAAAATCACAAATTTTGTACAATATATTCTCCCATCTTTTGTTCTTTGTCCCCTCCTTTGGTCGTTGTTTTCTCTTCTCCGCCTCTCTCCTCTGTTCTCTCCCCTCCACCCCCCCGCCTCCTTATCCTTTCTCCTCCCTTTTCTTTGCTCTTTTTGAGCTTCAGTTTTATTTTGCTTCCTACTTGTTTTCTTTTGTACCTTTTGCTTTCAGCTGCAGTGATCATATTGCACAGACTGCAGGGAGATGGAGCTTGGGGGCGGGTCTTAGGTCAATAGTCCACTCGGGAAAAGGGAAGAAAAAGTAATTGAATGCCAATTTTGTGCCAGAGCTGGCACCAACCTGTAGGTTACTCATGCCAGTTGCTGGAGCACCTGATACAGTCCTCGGTCACCCAACTAAAAAGGAACTAGACAGATTACTCTTTTGCCAAAATATTGACAAGTAATATTTGGGTGAAATAACCAGGCATAAAGCTACAGGCCAGAGATCTGTTCTTTTGCCAGGTTACTAACAAACTCATCCACTTGCTGAAGACTACAGGCAAGACTGTCGCATGTTAGACAGGTTTTCTTCAGGTAAGCAGATGTATACAGCTACTACCTGACAGTACTAGGCACATCCAAGCCAAAATTCGACAAACATCAGCAACTTATAACCTGGAATGAAGGTGTCAGCCTTGGCTCAGTGGTACCACTGTCACCTCTGAGTCAGAAGGTTGTAGATTCAAGCCCCACTCCCGAGACTTGAGCGCATAATCTAGGCTGACACTTCTGTGCAGTACTGAGGGAGTGCTCCACTGTTGGAGCTGCCGTGATTTCGGATGAGACATTAAAACCGAGGCCCCATCTGCCCTCCCAGGTGGACGTAAAAGATCCCGTGGCACTATTCAAAGAAGAGGGAAGTTCTCCCAGTGCCCTGGCCAACATTTATCCTTCAACCAACATCACGAAAAACAGATTGTCTGGTCATTATCTCAGTGCAGTTTGTGGGACCTTGCTGTGCCCAAATTAGCTGCCACATTTCCCTGCATTACTACAGTTGAAAAGTACTTCACTGTAAAGTGCTTTGGGATGTCCTGACGTGGTGAAAGACACTATAGAAATGCAAATCCTTTCCTTTTAGAATGAAACAGTTTATTTGGAAGGTTCTTATTTGTTATATTTTCCCATCTGCTCACATTTCCCCATTGTGCTGAGATTATTTTTTTCTTCTCTCCTCTTTCCTCACCCATTTGGAAGGATTGATGTAGAAAATATGAACGATACCAGAACAAAGTCCCAACTCCAAATAGCACACAGGATGACTGCTGACAACAATGCTGGGTGCTAAAGAGCCCCTGAGGTGGCCAAGGTGGGTTCTTGAGCTGAAACGCCGGGTTAGCCCGCGTTTAGCACAAGACACGTGCTAGGACGTTGGGTACGGTAGCATAGTGGTTATGTTACTGGACTAGTAATCCAGAGGCCTGGACTAATGATCCGGAGACATGAGTTCAAATCCCACCACGGCAACTGGGGAATTTAAATTCGATTAATAAATAAATCTGGAATAAAAAGCTAGTATCAGTAATGGTGACCATGAAACTACCGGATTGTCGTAAAAACCCATTTGGTTCACTAATGTCCTTTAGGGAAGGAAATCTCCCTTCCTTACCTGGTCTGGCTTATATGTGACTCCAGACCCACAGCAATGTGGTTGACTCTAAACTGCCCTCTGAAATGGCCCAGCAAGCCACTCACCACCACCTTCTCTAGGGCAATTAGGAATGGGCGATAAATGCCGGCAATGCCCACATAATGAATAAATAAAAAATAAGGAATGGCCGCCTGGAGGATTATGAAGGGGCTGATTGCCAATTAAATTGCATGCTAGCATTTATTAATGATAGCATTTGACCTAACGCTCTCTCCTAACTGCGAGCAGCTGATTGGGAGTAAACAAGTCGTTGCTGAGGATTTCGAACGCTACTTAAAGGTTTTACTGTTCACTTGCTGTTGGAGGTTTGAAGAGGACTTTTGAAACACATCGGGAGACTTTCTGGAACTCTTTGTCACGACTTCACCAACACTATCAACATTTATTCCGGAAATTCTCTGAGGACTTCACCTAAAAACAGTGAATGCTGTGCTACTCCACCTTATTGGAGACCTTATAGGAGTCACCAGGAGAAAGGGAGTGCTTGGCCATGGGCATCTTGCTAGGGGTCCCCCTTGGTCTGCAGGAGGAATGGGAGGAGGACATGAGGCCAGGCAGAGCAGCACCAGCTGCTGCAGGAAAGAGGGACAGGAGGGTGAGGTGGACTCCGTCCTCCCTGTGGGTACAGGACATCCCTCCTCCTCTGGACCTCCTCCACCAGGACCTCCAGTGCTGCGTCTGAGAACCTGTGCGCCCTCTCCCTCGGTCCCTGAGCTATCCTGCAACGTGTCGCTGTGTCAGCCAGCGCACTCCACACCTTCAGTGGTAGTGGGTGTGTGGAGCTCACGTATACTGCACCACAAAGAGTGCGTCTAATCAGCAGGTGTCTATTTTAGCACCTCCAGGCAAGTTCAAATTATGGTAATCAGCAATTAGCACTAAAGTTGCATACGAAAACTAGACTTTCAGACAGGCATGTCTTATTAGCACAACACCTATTTAGCGCCTGTTTTCACCCTTCCACCAAAATAACCCCCACAAACTTTGACTTGTGTTTAAAGTTATGTTAGAAGTTAGTTTGTCACCAAACAGTTTGGAATGCAAGAAAATAAATCTGACAGAATAAATTGTTAAATCATCATTGAAAATCACCTGTAATTATGGGAGACTACTGCATTTCCAATCAAATTCCTAGCAAATCAATTTAAGCCTCTAAACCTCCATTTAGGTCTTTGCAGGCTGTCAGAATCAGCATTAGAGTACCTCTTTTTGGTGAAACAGTAAACAAATAAACTGTAACTTAACAAAAAACGTGAAAGAAAACTTAACAAATTAAATTAAAATTTGGTTGCCGGGGGTGATGATGCACTCCAGTCCCTGAGGTGCCCACCGGTCGCGGAAGGCCTCGCGCGTGCCGGCGGACACCGCGTGCTCCATCTCCAGGGCCTCCCGGGCGCGAACGTGGCCGCGGAAGAGCGGCAGGCAGTCGGGCCGAACGACCCCCTTCAGCATTGGAGTAGAGTGAACAATAAGCTACTTTGATCACTAACACATGCCTTCTTGGCTTATCAGCAATAAACGTAACAAGCACCTGATTCAAACTGTATACAGAGGCAATACCTGACTGCAGTGGCACTGAAAGAGGCAGTAGAACGGGCAGAGATGTATGGGTAATGTTTAGTGTCCAACTTGTCATCAATGGCATCCTGGAGAAGAAATATTCTGGGTGAATACTAATCAGTGAACAGGGGAATTCGCACGTCATTGTTCTGCTTTGGTGCGTAATAACTCTGAAGAATCAATACTATTCCCTGTAGTGATGTTTTATTCGGATTTTACACCTAATTACTCAACTGCCGTTTGTTCTGCACAGGGTGAAGCCCCATAATAATTCTACATTACTGCTAAAACGTGCAATAGCTTGTAACTGATTAACAAAAACAAAATACAGTACCTGCCTCTCAATCACCAAGAATCTTTATGACAAATCCCAGTACTGCTTATTACTTAAACTATTCTGCCACACCTCCCCCAACTGTCCCATGGGTAAAGGCAATAGATAGTGCAGGACGAAGCCATACAGACCAGAACGCCCCAGGTTTGATTCCAAGTCTGCGCTGAATTCATTGATCTCAGCAAGGTTAGAAAATGGGATTATACCATTAGTTTTAGACTGGGGAGGAAACGGCTATCCAATGACTCAAGTTGGACAGTGTGCATGATGCGCGAGAACAGCATCAGGCTTGGCTATGTTGCCCTCCATGGTACCACAGGCTGCCAACACTCACTGTCTAGGCTAACAAATGAAGGATGGCCACTCGATGACAGAGGGCTTCTGGCATCTATGGAACTGTTGGATTTAAGTTTTATTAGTCCTCTGATCCTACAGTCGTCCAGATAAAAGGGGTTATTGAACAGAGGCCAGGGTGAGCTTGGGGAATACAAATAGAAGCTGTGGGGGGCAGTAAGAAAGCATATAAAATACAGCATTAAATGCCTGTGCTATTAATTTAATTGGTTGAGGCCTATTGAGTGAACTGAATCCAGATGGCAATGATCTTAATGGGGAAAAACTGACACTTTGCTTTACCCTATGTGAATTAGGCCCCATGTTGGCTAAGCACTAATACAGGTGCAACAGCTTGCAGCCCAGTGTTGCACTGCAGATTTTCTAACTCAATTGATTTTGTAAACATTTGCCACAACATGATACTAAAATTGACAACACACCGTTTCATTCTAAAATACATTTCTGACTTGTGGATTTTGTGTTGCAAGAGGACTCAGAACAGGATTTTTCAAATAGCACTCACTTTAATTCTTCAGCCCCTTTTGATCTGCGTTTCATTAACTTCCCATTTCATGAGTTTCTCAACCGCAATCTATTGCAATTTCATTCAAAAGGAATTTCACATTTATAACACCAACTTATATTTGGTATTTCACTTTTGTCAACTTCTCTTTTTATTCATATTCAGTAGGATGTTGGGTAGTCGCCCAAGACTGCATTCAATCAAAAGTAGAAAGAGTTGGACTAAGCGTAGGTTACGTCACCAATTTGCTGAACTCTTCCATTTTGTTCACAAATGTGACCCGGAGTTCCATGTGGTCCATCACTTTACCTTTGTCTCCCATTCTCCCTCTCACCTCTCCATCTTTGTCTTTGGCCTTTTACACAATTATAATGAAACTCAACCCAAGCTGAGGGAACAATGTCTCATCTTTCCTCTAGGCATTTTGCAGCCTTCTGGTCTGAACACTGTCTTTAGTAACTTCAGATTTTAACTATATCCTCCACTTCCTTTACACTTCAACTTTTCTCATCTTTTCCTGAAGTCTCCCACCATTAATTTATTTTATACTTTCCATTCCTTGACTGAAATGATCTGCAACATCATCCAACAATCCTGCCTCTCTGTTTTTGTTCCTTCCCCCCTTTATCTGATTCCATTAATATGCTTGTTTGTCTTTGTTATTTTTCAGATCTGAAGAAGGGGAGGAGTCTGGTTTTTGATTCAGATTTCCAGCATTTGTAGTATTTTTTTATTTACATTAAGTCAATTGAGTTCCGAAAGACCTTTGGATCTATCAGAACCTATTACCATATAGAAGTGTGTACAGTATATAAATTCTAAACAGTTTAGCGTGCAATGAAAATATTATGCTGAATCCCAGAATATCATCCCGTTTGAGAATAACATTACTATGTGTGTCACTCCTCTTTAATCCATTTAAAGACTTGCCTTAAGTCCTAGGTACTTAGATGGATGGGAAGATTTTCAGGCAATCTGAATCCATATGCTGATTAGTAAATGTTTGAGCCTTCCCCCTCTCCCCATTAGATCATTTAGACAGTATTAGTTTATTTGGATTAGAGCTTGAGGATGTGAATATAGGAATGCTGTACAAAGAGTCCAAACTTACAGATGTGGAATAATTGTCCCGTCCAAAACCAAAGACTTCAGCCCTCCAGCCAAAATTAGGCTTTGATTAACAAGGCAAATTTGGTTGAGTGGTTTTCCAGGAGCACGCGAACCATTTCCATTGAATTAGTTAACAAATAGAATTATGACTTATCCATTTACTGAGTGAACAAAGGCCACCAACCTCCATCATGTCCTTGATGAGTGGCGTCCATCGTGACAGCTGGTAGGTCTGTTCGCTGATACGCTCTTTACGCTCTGGTTTGTTCCTACGACGCAAGGTTGACTGAACACCAAGAACAGAATGTGAATTCTTTCTTACTACCGTTGAAAAGGTGTACATTTATTTGACAACATATTTTTTTAAGTTCTTTAGTGCTGAACGAGCACTAAAAGTTTAATGCTACCTGAAGATTTCTGGTACATGTCTTAACCTGCAAAGTTTGCCAACTTCTTAAGATGCAACTTTGAATTTATAATGTACATTGGTTATAATGTTTCCCAGTAATCAAATGCAACCTCCAAAACCCACAAGAAATGTCTCATTCACTGCAGATGACATTATACTGTCCGTGTGAAAATGAACTCGAAACTTAATCACACCCTTTCCCCCCCACCTTTTAAAGAATACTCTGGAGTAGTGCTAATTCTGTAATCTAAATGTGAGGTGTAGATGGCAGATGTAAATGAATCAAACTCAACTCTTGCAGTTCATGTTGTTACTTGAATATCTCAATTTAAGATTACTGCTTTGTAACTATAGGAATTGTTCCCTATATTACTTATGCCTGCTATGAATAAGGAAAATTCTTAAAAAGTACTCAGACAAATTAAAAGCACTTAAATATAGTCTGTAAAAAAGGAAGTCAATTGAAACGTGTGCAGAGTTCAAGATTGAGGGATCAATTACATTTGAAAAGACTGTTCTCTCACTTCTGGGATTTGGTTCAGGTTCGACCCAGATTGACAGGTTGAAAGTTTGATTGAAAGTTTGATCTTCCTTCCAGCTGTACTTGCCCTCACTGAATTGACTTAACACTGTCAACACAGTTCCAGACGGGTGAATGGATAACACAAAACTGCCCATAACTCAACAGGAACTGCGACCAAATTGGAAATCTCACTGAAGAAGACCAGCCAAATGGTTGGTTAGGGAATGCAAACATTCAAAAGACATATTGAGGCCTGCTCTGCTCAGATTGGAGCTCCGGCACATTGCTGGGTGGGCGAGCGGGGGGGGGGGGAATAGAGTGGAGAAAGATTTACTCGGTGTCTAGCTATTGCAAGACTTATTAGCACTTGGTGCTGATAAAGGCTGGTAAAAGTGGAAAATCTGTTAACTTAGTGAACAAAAGTTCACAAGCAAAACATAAAAATCAAAAACCAATTGCAGCTGTTACAATCTTCACAATTAATGCTCTTGGAGATCATTTTTTTGTTTCTCTTTTAAATATGCTTTTCTATTCCATTTTTCCTCTCTTTAGATCCTGCTTATTTCACCATCTTCATACTCTTTCCTCCATTCAGTAAGGCTGCAAACTCTGGCACACAAGCATTATATAACTTCCCTCAACATCCAGGTCATTGGATTTCTATCCAATAATTAGAGTAAATCTGAAGGCTTTTAGTGCTGCTGTGCCTTTACATTGTACGACACTCAAGTAGCACTGTAGTTGCTGGATGCCATAGAATCGGCTTGATCGGCCATCTGCAGACAAAATAGCATTGGCCTATGAACCCGATAATTTTACAGCACAAAAGCAGGCCATTCGGCCTAACAGGTTTATGCTCCACACGAGCCTCCTCTCACTTTACTTCATCTCACCCTATCAACCTTCTATTCCTTTCTCCCTCATGTACTTATCTAGCTTCCCATTAGGACCACGTCACCATTGCTAGGTGTGTGCTCAAAGCATATGTGCTCCATTGTGTAACCGCATGCAACACCCTAGTGATAATGGAGCTCATGGCACTTAGGGAGAGACAACTCTTTGTCTTTCTCAGCAGGGGTTACACCCCTCATCATCGCACCAGATTCTGGTGGAACTCACATGCTGGTGTAATGAGGAGCATCATAAATATCTTTTACACTAAGCTTTTCGGAAGAATACATGAGATACAATCGAATCATTCAGAAATAGTCTTGAAATTTTTCGGATTCAAAGTCCTAGAAAAGTTGGGATCTGGGCGATAATGAAAATTGTTTCCAAGCTGATAGTTCAGCACACAACTGGTACAATGTTAATTAAACAGAATGACATACGTCTGTGATAATGGGGATTCCCAGGTGGGCCATGTTGTTAATGATCTCGCTGTCCTCGGGTGGGATCTGGGCATGCTGAATCAGTTTGTTCAGATTCTCCTCAGTGATTCCTAATTTAGAACCAGGAAGAAAGAGATGGGTTGAACTTGAAATTTTTATTCTTTGCAAAAGAAAATCCAACATCAGAGCTGCTATAACTTCTAGACCCATCACTGTTATGCTGATACAACTCTCCAATAGTTACACACATTTCAGACTTGCAGTATTGGCTTAGCACGGAATGGGGGGCGGGGGAGAGGGGTGCACCCTTGTTCCCCTGATCCCCAATGTCAATTCTGCCACTGAAGAGAGATACTAATTTGAAACCAGGTGCATCCCTGAAAGAAAGCACAATCATTCCCAGGGCATGTATGTGCTTCCTCAAGTTTCAAAACATAGGTACAGAAGCCCCAGGAATAGTCCCCAGCCCATTTCATTACCTGACAAAGGTATGTGGTGTAGGGAGGATTCTGAAAGGGGAGGGGTTAACGGTGAAAATAATTTAAGGTCATCCTTCGGCATGCTAAAACTGTGCATGCATGTAAAGCAACAGTTACTGCATATCTGGTGTATTGGTACACCAGAGTGTCTCACCTCCTGACTCCCCAAAGCCTTTCACCATCTACAAGGCACAAGTCAGGAGTGTGATGGAATACTCTCCACTTGCCTGGATGAGTGCAGCTCCAACAACACTCAAGAAGCTTGACACCATCCAGGACAAAGCAGTCCACTTGATTGGCAGCCCATCCACCACCTTAAAGATTCACTCCCTCCACCACCGGCGTACTGTGGCTGCAGTGTGTACCATCTACAAGATGCACTGCAGCAACTCGCCAAGGCTCCTTCAGGCAGCACCTCCCAAACCCGCGAACTCTTCCACCAAGAAGGACAAGGGCAGCAGGCGCATGGGAACACCACCACCTCCAAGTTCCCCTCCAAGTCACACACCATCCTGACTTGGAAGTATATCGCCGATCCTTCATCGTCGCTGGGTCAAAATCCTGGAACTCCCTCCCTAACAGCACTGTGGGAGTACCTTCACCGCATGGACTGCAATGGTTCAAGGCGGCGGCTCACCACCACCTTCTCGAGGGCAATTAGGGATGGGCAATAAATGCTGGCCTTGCCAGCGACGCCCACATCCCATGAACGAAAAAAAAAGTAGGTCATTTGGCTCATTGAGCCTGCTCTGCCATTATGTTCGCTATGGCAGCCCTATCTTTTTAATCCTAATTCTCTGCCTTTTCTCCATATCCTTTAATGGCCTTACTTCCAGCAACCAGGCTTATATTAACCATGTAAAAATTATATGAGTCCCATACAGATGTATATAGCTCTATCTGGTATGAATGTGGTAGGTGCACTTCTCTCAGCTCTTGGAGTTAATACTGACTTTGGGCGATAATGTAAAACGGGCAATATCGGATCAGCCACTTGTTACATATCTCTCCCGATTCTCATTTCCACTGAAGTCAATGGAAATCTAGGCTGACACTCCAGTGCAGTGCTGAGGAAGTGCTGCACTGTCGGAGGTGCCATCTTTGGATGAGACGTTAAAACCAAGATCCCATCTGCCCTCTCAGGTGGACGTAAAAGATCTCATGGCACTATTTTGAAGAGCAGGGGAGTTATTCCTGGTGTCCTGGTCCCATATTTATCCCTCAATCAACATCACTAAAAACAGATTATCTGGTCATTATCACATTGTTGATTGTGGGAGCTTGCTGTGTGCAAATTGGCTGCCGCATCTCCTACATTACAACAGTGACTACATTTCAAAAGTACTTCATTGGCTGTAAAGCGCTTTGGGATGTCCTGAGGTCATGAAAAGTCGCTATATAAATGCAAGTCTTTTTTTTAAACAAAATCGGTTGAGTTGTATAACCGCCAGCTGATCTGATATCACTTGTTTTACACTATTGCCCAAAGTCAAAATTACCCCCTTGTATCTTGTACGTTGGGATAACTTCATTATTCCAATTTCTCCATCAACTCACTTGTTTTCACACTGTCACCTTTTGCCAAAAGGGTGAGCGAACAATTTATGACACATCTCTCATTACTCATTCCAACCATGCCATTTCCGGCTGTGCTGTCAGTGAGCTTGTTTACTCAGTGCCAGCAGATCACTTCTTTCAATAGTCTGTAGGACATCTCACCAAGTAGTCTAGTGGAAAATGTGAAATGCACTTCATGTGCAGTTGGGAGCGGCAAGTATTAGGTTGCACTTTTGACTTTATCCTGTGATGAAAACAGTGCTTGCAGTAATCTCAAGTGTTAAGCCCTCAGGCTCACAGGCTGTGTCTCTGGTGTTAGCCTTTCTCACTCACCGTTCTTCAGGAAGATGTAGAGAAGGATGATGCGAATTTTATCGTAAGTGGAAACATTGTTGTCCAGCAGTATGGGAACAATGGCTCGCATTGGATCCTTGATCTTCTCTCCTTCAGCATCAGTCCCCATAGCCAAATCCTAAAAGAGACATTTGCAACATTGTTAGAATGTTTCATTTTGCAAGCTTTGCCTCCAATCGTTCAGATCAGCCAAACTACCTAAGATTACAACTGTTCTCTGAAAATTTCTTCCACCTGCCTATACCATGGTCACGAGTCAGATGTGAATTCTGACTGAACTGCAAAGATTTAGTGATGTATCAGCTGGGCTTGAGGTAGGGTAACTATATGGAAGAACGGGACACAGAGTGTGTACCTGAGTATATAGGCTGCGGTACCTAGCAGCTGTCAATATTGCAGTATGCTTTTCAGTTTAGCTGATCAAGTTAAAGTGAGATTGTCCTGAAAATAATTGTAGCAATGAAAATAGAAACTCAACATCGTTAATTCTGGAACTTGAATTCTCACCACCAACACTCTTCTTAAAAAATCAAATATAAAGATTTGAGGAACTACATTGAGTTTTTTCCCTCCCAAACACTTTTGTTAGAAAAAACACCCATCACTATCAACTTAGCACTGCTGGAAAACGTGTGACCTGTCAGGTGGGGACAGGAAAAGGCTTGTTATTCGCTGCCTTCTCTAGCCTGCTGATATTCTTGCTGTCTCTATTCACACATGACTTGCAAAACTATAAATCTGCATGAGTCAGTGGGGTAGATCTTGGGACTTTGTGCGGTAGTGTAAAGCGGGCGATAGCGAGTCGGCAGCCCGTTTTACATCTCCCCCCGATTTTTATTTCCGTTCAATGCTGACTCGCCATCACCTGTTTTACACTATCGCACCAAGTCAAGATCTACCCCAGTGCCTTTCGGAATGGGGGGAGAAGAATAACGTGGGTAATTACAGTGCTACTGGGGCACACTGGGAGGAGTCACTGAGCCTAATAATGGAGAGCACTGAAATTATAAATATATTACTGTAATTTAAAATGCCCATTGTATTTGACGGCTTTGGCAATGTCATTGTGACCCCAAAAGCATTAATGCACCCTGTGTAAAGACATGCAGTAATACTCCTGTGGAATGCTTCACTATTATAAAGGTGGTTTTTTTTAAGAAATAACATGGCTTCATTCCTTCCTGTAAAGGGCATGGCGAGCAGCCTGTCCTCACTGCTGCAGAAACTGATCCAATGGATCCTGCAGATTCACCAATGCACCTCAGAATGCTGAATGCTAATGAGCAGGCTTGTGTGCGTCTAACTTATTTTTGGTACAGTATCCATCTCATTAAAGTATCCCCCCGTGACACACGCTGCTCTCAAACTGAGCGAGCGGGCAAGTCATTAGTTGTCGGTCTTGACTGATCTCTGCCAGATGGCCAGAAGTGAGCTCTTGTGTGCTTCCTTCTCTCTTTCTCCCTGGCCTCTGCCTGCACTTCCTCGTGACAGCTGAGAGCAGGAAGGAGCTCCACATCGGGCACCACCTGTGAAGGAGTGTTCATTTTGAAAGCAAGAAGATACAGAACCTGGTTCTGTGGCTCATGGCAACAATGTGCAGATTCACCGACTGCCTGCACTTGCAGTGGGGGAGATTTTCGAGTTGGGCGGCGACCGGGCACAATATCAGCGGTGCCCAATATGGCAGTCGGGAGGGCCGAGCCACATTAACATTGGGGGGCAATTTTCTCCTAACCCACCTGCTGGGAAACTGATGGCATCGTGTGCAATGCTGCTTTTGCACCCCACCTCATTTTATTCTCCATTGAAGTCAATATAGAGTAATATTGGGCGGGGTGTAAAACCGGCATTCCACCCGAGCCCAGCGAGTTGCTATAGTTACCTCCGTTTTCTCTGCGAGCTCTGGGCACCAAACATCCTGTATTCACTGGTTTCATCCGGGGGGGGGGGGGGGGGGGAGGGACATCTGGTTACTACACACAGCTGGCCGCCAGTTAGGAGGGGTGGTGGGGAGGGAGCGGAGAGAGCATGCCAGGGGCGACGCGAACAGGCCATCAGCGGACTGAATGGTTTTTAGCAGGACCCGAAGGAGCACTCGGGTTTCAGGTGAGAAATAGGCGGCCAGCCGTTAAAAGTCTATGAGGACGATAGAAAACTCTCAATCACGTCTTACTTAGCGGTTCAGATATAGGTCTGCAGTCCCCAGTGGTTTTAACATCTCACCTGTTCAACTCGGCACAACTTATCCACGGTGCCCTGATAGTGTTTCATACAATCCTCAGCAAGATGAAGGTGGGTGGAATACTGTAAAACAAAAATGGAAATGAACCAATAGACTTAACAGAAGTGCACAAACATACGTTTGGTTTATATTTCTAGCTGTATTTCTTTGCACTATTGTGGATATCATTTTATCACTAGCCAGTGAGCTGTAGGGTGAAAAAGTCCAGTCCAGTTACGCTGTTATTCTGTGAGCTTCATTGCTGAGACCAACAATACCTTGCTCAGTTCCTTCTGATACTGGGGCATCTTCTTCAGCATCTGGGACAGGTCCCTCATGGTTGTCTGTAATGAGGATAAAATGTAATTACTTTTATTACACTGATAATGGCTGGCACAGCTGTCACTGTTTCACAACTCACTTGTTGGCAAAGTTAACAGACGTTAACAGACTTTCCCCTCCTTACCCAACAAAATACACACGGCGAAACTAACCACGCATGTGTGTGCGCGCGCAATGCTTGTATAAACAACATCTGTAAAACTGGATAGAATTGCAGGAATATTTGAGGATGAAACTCTACAAAAATGGGGATGTTCGCTGATAACTGCACAGTGTTCAGTGCCATTCGCAACTCCTCAGATAATGAAGCAGTCCATGCCCGCATGCAACAAGACCTGGACGACATTCGGGCTTGGGCTGATAAGTGGCAGGTAACATTCGCACCACACAAGTGCCTGGCAATGACTATCTCCAACAAGCAAGAGTCTAACCACCACCTCTTGACATTCAATGGCATTACCATCGCCGAATCCCCCACCATCAACATCCTGGGGGGTCACCATTGACCAGAAACTTAACTGGACCCGTCACATGGCAACAAGAGCAGGTCAGAGGCTAGGTATTCTGCGGCGAGTGTCTCACCTCCTGACTCCCCAAAGCCTTTCCACCATCTACAAGGCACAAGTCAGGAGTGTGATGGAATACTCTCCACTTGCCTGGATGAGTGCAGCTCCAACAACACTCAAGAAGCTCAACACCATCCAGGACAAAGCAGCCCACTTGATTGGCAACCTATTCACCACCTTAAACATTCACTCCCTCCACCACCGACGTACCGTGGCTGCAGTGTGTACCATCTACAAGATGCACTGCAGTAACTCGCCAAGGCTCCTTCGGCAGAACCTCCCAAACCCGCGACCTCTTCCACCTAGAAGGACAAGGGCAACAAGCGCACGGGAAGACCACCACCTCCAATTTCCCCTCCAAGTCACACACCATCCTGACTTGGAAGTATATCGCCGTTCCTTCATCGTCGCTGGGTCAAAATCCTGGAACTCCCTCCCTAACAGCACTGTGGGAGTACCTTCACCGCACGGACTGCCGCGGTTCAAGAAGGCGGCTCACCACCACTTTCTCGAGGGCAATTAGGGATGGGCAATAAATGCTGGTCTTGCCAGCGATACCCAGAACCCATGAACAAATCAAAAAAAACACAATGGCTTTCTCAACAAAATGTTTTTAAAACTCAGTGATCGACCTATTGTGGAATCCACCTTCAAAGAAGCAGTTGTGAGATACACGGTTCCCAGCATGCACATTTTTGCAAGAAGCTTAACAGTTGGAGGTTTGTTATACACACACACACACACACACAATTTGCTGTTGTTTGTAAAGGAATTGATGATTGTGCTAAATGGGAGCCAGATTGGTCCATACTCTAATGCACAGTGTAAAATGAACACGTCTGTTGTCACTCTGCCTCCATCCCATTCTTCTTTCTGCACTGACTGCAACTGAGGTGATCTCAACAGTACCTGCTTTATATTTGGTTTCTTTTAGGAGTTCTTAAATGGAACAGAATAAAAACTGTAGGCCCGCCAATATGTTAGTCTGCCACATTGGAGCACATGCAGTACCTGTTTCCATCTGAACCATATCAAGGTAGACCCAACCTAACCCTCTCGAAAGGGGTTTTCTTTTCCCCCACTGCTGCCATGTTTTCTCTTTTCTGTTGATGAAACTATCCTGAAGTATAAATTAGGTGGTTTCACCCACAGGAGGGAGAAGCTATGAGGGTAAACTGGGTATAAACATCTAGCCAAGGAAGTGAGGGAATTAACCAGAAATTTCTAACAGGCTATGATAATTTTTCAGAGTCACTATCATTGTCAGAAACTGAAAAACACACTGCAAATATTTGTAGAGTGGGAGTGACTGGTTGGTAGGGTTCAGTGGCTTCCTGATTGGTGTTGGGGCTTTTTAATATGCCTCTGTTTCCTATGTTCCATTGTAGTTTTGTGAATAGTTTATGAACAGAAAAATATTTATCACACGAGAGAAAGCAACTTTCAGAGATAACTTCATGGCAGTAAAAACGTCTCACCATTCTCAGAATCATCCAAGGAACTGGTTCAAACAGGAAAACATGAAGAATTCAACAACAGGCAAAAGAAAAGATTGTTCATATGATGCGCTGAGGTGAGTTGTGTTATTCATACATCGTGGGTAGGTCTAAGTCAATTCATGAGACAGTGACTTGTATTCAGAGTCACAAGATAGGATCAGATGAAGGCAGCTCTTCAGCCTATTTATTCTTATCCTGCCAGAATATCAATTCTATTTATTTTCCAGTGCAGCATTTAGTTGTTAAGTGGAATCCAGTGTCCTGGCATGAACAAATGATCCGGGCAATCAGCTGTTGATTACTATCTAAGTTAAGAGTTACTTTTTAATATCTTTCCTAAATTTGTTGTCCACACTCCTCAACCTTTGTTCCCTTAGGTGCCCTGCCAAATCTGAAAATAGTATTTCAGGCTTATGTTCTCGATTCCATTAAATATCTTGCACACCTCTATGAGATTCCCTCTGAGACAGCTACCTGAGAACCAAGTATCTGCCTACCTGGACATTAATGAATCACTATGTGCTTAAATTTGAACTCCCATGCCATCTGGTGAATCTGTGTGAGATTTCATTGATCAATCTGTTTTAATTCACTCAATATCAATGGTACGGCCCCGATTTTAACTCCAGGTGAATTCCCCGCTCAGGCCCGAGTTAAAATTACAGTCGGGTCTCAATGATGTCATCGGGCCGCAACATGCATATATAAAGAAAGTTCTCAGGTAGCTGTCTCAGAGGGAATCTCATAGAGGTGTGCAAGATATTT
Organism: Squalus acanthias; assembly: GCA_030390025.1. Taxonomy (NCBI): domain Eukaryota; kingdom Metazoa; phylum Chordata; class Chondrichthyes; order Squaliformes; family Squalidae; genus Squalus; species Squalus acanthias. The sequence goes on along the minus strand of CM059438.1, from coordinate 74,779,499 downwards.
AATGGAATCGAGAACATAAGCCTGAAATACTATAAAGAAGGACCCTGTTGGCTCCGGGCGCCTGTCCTTGCTGCCTGCTCAGGAGAGCAGGTTAAAATTGCAGCTGTTGCAATCTTAGCAGCTTTCGGACAGGTAAGAGCCAGGGCGATTTTAACTGCCCGCCCGCCAGATTTCTGCTGAGTGAGTAGTTAAAATCGCTCCCGATGTTTACTTGATAGCTCAGTGGATAAATGCCTTACGCAGTGTAGAATTGAGTCAGCTAGGCCAGAAGGTACTAGCTTTCAACCCTAATCAAGCTGATCTCAGCCAGGGCAGTAGATTTGAACGTTATAGTTGACCTTGGTGCCTCTGGGCTAGTGAAGGAAAACGAATCAGCCAGGGTTCCCATTCCTGATCATTATCTATTGAATTCTGCTGGAAGGTTTAGTTGGGTGAGGACAGAATTAGATTCGGCTGTGTTCGCACATGAATGATGACCACTTCAACAAGCTACCAGAGAGCTAACTGGTGGTTTTATATCCCAGTAAGACTCCTTAGTTTCAGGAGAGGAGGAAAAGAGAGGAAATTAGAAATAAAACAAATGGTAAACAACACACAGGGACATCAAAATTGTCTCCACAAACCTTCTCGCCAGTCGCCATTCTCTTGCTCGAAGAGAAGTCTTTCAAGGACCGCGTCACTTCCCTGGAGAGAAAAATCCTTGTTTAGCTGCATTTCAAAGGGATATTTACACAATCTGATGTGTTGATGTGCTTTACAGAAATGGAGACTTTTCCCCCCCCCCCCCGGTTGACTACCTAGTTCAGGAAACCATTACTTTTTTGAACACACAAGCACTAATTGAACATTTGCTGTCTATCCATTTGATTCTGGGGCATATTTAACATTACCCACTCAAACCTGGATGCTGCCTTTAATAGTTTAGTTCATAAGTTGGACACTTCCCTATTACCAGCGTACAGCACCCTAGCCACCACCATGAGAAAGTCTCTTCGCCTTTACTGCAGGTTTATAAGAAGCAGAGCCCATAAATTCAAGGCAATTATGAGCTCTGCACTTGTGAACTAAATGAGCTCAACTGTCAGATCATAAGGATAAGTTTTGTAAGGCTACAGCCCAAGAGACTTTATGGAGATCCATTGGGAATGACAAACTCCAGATTCACCCGAGTTTGATTATGATGTGCACTGCAAGTGATCAAAAGGACAAACTGCACTGAAGTGGCAAAGATAACTAGCACATGAGTCCTAAATTAGTGTCGTTTGGAATCATTCAAATATTGGAGAACACAACACATGGTAATTCAAATTAAATGCATTTCTGAATTCTTAATATGGATGCTGTTGCTCAGAAGACTTGAAGGTGTCATAGAAAAATAACTGCAATGAGCAGGAAACTGAATCTATAGTTAAGAGTCAGGTATCAGTAGACTGATAGAATGAAATCCAAAGTTTATATTCAAATTTACTTGATCACTCAGCCCAGCCTGCTGTCTTCGCAGGATGCCTGGGAGTCACAGCACTTGCAATATGTGCTGTCATGCATTATCAGCAGGATAAATGACATCTGCTCCAGTGACTGCACTGTATGTCAAAGTTTTCAAACTGAGGTACGCGGTCCTTCGAGGGTCCTCAACATCTCAGGGCATCTGCAAAGTTATCAAATGTTTGTCCAACTACAAAATGGCATAACATGCCTATGTAGCTTCCACTTCAATACTTCTATGCCTGTGCATTTCTGTTGGTACCTATGCTTTAAAAATAAGCATTTTTTGGAATGGTAGTACTTATTTTCTTCTAGTAGCTGACACAGTCTTTTAGAATTGGGTCAGGTCCTCCTAGGAGTGTGTCGGTACCTGCAGAGGATGCCTCTACACAACCACTGCTGTAAAATGAGTTTATTCTATAAACCATTGGTTGAGAATAAAGCAATCTGAAGTTTCAGTGCAAAGGTAACAGCCAATTCAGCTACTTGCCCTCCCCCAAAGTTTTGTAAATTGTGGTAACGGTGTGAAGGGATGCAAGTCTTTCCATTATCGTACATTTAAGAAACAGTAAAGTAACCTTTTCATATTGACAGCCCCCAAGCTGTAGGAGGTCCCAATGTGGTGACTGCTACAGCTTTAATGAGAAGTTTAAAACAATCCTCCATGAACACAATTACACATGTAAGTATAATCAGCTCAACCTCTCCAAATGTGGTTGGAAATGGCAGTAGATGTTAATCAACAGAATTTTTTTTTCTTGGTCACAAAGTAATTCTAAAATGAATGTTCTACAACCAGTACAGAAATGCAGAACAAAGACTGGGACATACTGGGACACTTCTGCAATATGCTTGTGACGCAGAGTAATCCAGAGGTCATCGTCCTCGTCCAGAAGGACCTCCTTGACCCGATTTTCTCCAATTCCACTTGTTTCGTACCTGAGGAGGTGAAAAAAACAGATCAACTTAAATAGAGTCTTCCTGCACTACATGCTATGCCTGGCCAAAAGCTTGGGCAAATAATCTGCTCCCACACCCTGAAAGTACCCACTGGGTTGTGCGCAGAAACAGCCCAAAGGCAATTCTCCCTTTGTTGTGTAATATTTCTTCTCGCACCTTGTGGGTAAGCAGCTGGTTTCTGCTTCATACTCCCCTTCCCCACTGTGGCACTGCTGTGAATGGGAACTCAGTGTGTGGTGGATCATGACTAAATCTACATTCTACCATTCTGTGGGGGCAGCACATTGGCCTCGGCACATACAAGACCACTTCCAATGGAATATTCTTTTTTATAGCTTTCATGTTGCTTTGTAAAAAGATAAATTGCAAAACAACAATGAAGTCTTCTGCAGTTCACCAGCTGCCATGGCATTTGCTCAGTATTATCAATGAGAACTTCTCTAATCTGCAAACAATGCTGGTTCCATAACCTTGATCTTGACCATGCAGACTTCACTTTTCAGACAAATACCTGGATACCCTGGTGTTGTACTGAAGAGTGCAGGTGTGCGTAACAAGGGCACCAGAATATAAAATAAAAGGTGCAATGTTGAATCAAAAATAATATTATGCAAACTAATTGTGCATTAAAGCAGAACTAGTCTGTTTGCTTAGACAATATTAATGTGTCTGTCTGATTTTCATTGTCCTTTTAGCTGAACCTAGCATAGCAAGCAGGAAAATTGAACAAGATTCAATTGTGGAAATTGGGTGGTGCAATGGTGAGAGGAACTGTCCTATCTGAGCTGGCTTTGAATCTAAGGCAGATTGGAATGAAAACTCTCTCTCTTTTTTGTTGTTTTCCTTTTGCTTGTTAAAGTCCTTACGTAAAATGGGTTTGGGTAGACTCAACCCAACTCTAGATGGATGTGGATCCAAAGTACAAAACTGAATGCAATTTGACAATCTCATCCAATAGAAGAAGACAAAATCCAATCAGTGCACTGGAGTTTGATCTTTGGATGAGGTTATGATACACTGTTGAAGGTGAATTAGAGAGTTTTGGTCTGCATCTGGCCTGTGCTGAATCTGACCTGGATGCACTTAGTGCTGATATTGGATGCTAAAAGTTGAAAAGCATGTTCCAGTGCCAGTGTCATCTTGACGAGCATAAATATGTACCTTCCACCAGCTGATATTTTTCCAATAAAACATTCAATTCTTATGTGGTATGGAGGATCACACGCTGATTAGATAAGGAAAACACAACCCGACATAAGTCAGACATGCAGAGGTAACCATTACCCTGCACTTGGGGTCATTTTTACTGAAGGTATTTGTTGGTATTATCTGAAAGCTCTGATCTGAACAATGATAAAGTACACAGGCTAAATGAAAAGGGAGAAAACAAAGCCTCTCACTTGTAAACATCATTTTCAACAGGCAGCAAGTCATAGGTCATGGCCTGGAAGGTCAATTCATGGAGTACAGGAGATGCTGGGTCAAATCCACGGTCAACTATCAATAGCTGTGAGCGTGCTTTGTCGGGGCCCTGAAATCAGAGATTTCAATTATAAGAAGTAGATACAAGCTGGGTAACCGCAAGCTCATTACATTATATATAATAGTGATGCACGCTTATTGATTTAAATATATCTTGGAACAGTAGCCCTTCACTTCAACATTCATTGACGTGCCATCACTTCTCAGCCAATAAACATTGAACAACGTGGGAGCCCCAGTGAAGCATTTTTTTTCCCCGACTCTATTTGGTTCTGTCAGGTCCTCGGAAGCAACTTATACCATTCGCCGATTAAAAGAAAAGGCGAAGAGCCAGATTCCAGAGCTCCTACAATCCCAATTGTTGGGAGTTTAGCAGCAGCATTGTGGGATGGCTTCTCCGCCTGTTTTCCCTCCTCCCCTCTGCAGAGAAGGTAGCTGGCCTGCCGGCCTGGCTGAGATTACGAAAGCTACACGTCTGGTCCAGAACACGAGTCCTGCTGCACTGTGTATTGTTACCTCAGTGAGTAGCCACAGACATAGTAACCACCGAACCTCAGAGATTACCGCTTTGTAACGACTGTCTTGTAATTATGTTACACATCACCATTTAATACATGCATAAGCAAACCAGATAGGTGTACTCTTCTGGTTAAAACAATAAAACTGTAACTTAACTTAAAACATTAAAAGAACCTTAACAAATTAAATTAAAATTTGGTTGCCGGGGGTGATGATGCACTCCAGTCCCTGCCACACCCACCGGTTGCGGAAGGCCTCAAGCGTGCCGGCGGACACCGCGTGCTCCATCTCCAGGGCCACCCGGGCGCGAACGTGGCCGCGGAAGAGAGGCAGGCAGTCGGGCCGAACGACCCCCTCGACCGCCCGCTGCCTGGACCAGTTGATGGCCACTTTGGCCAGGCCCAGGAGCAGTCCTACGAGGAGGTCCCCCGATCTGCCCGCTCCCCTCCGCACCGGGTGACCAAAGATCAGGAGCGTGGGACTGAAGTGCAGCCAAAAATCGAGGAGCAGCCCCTTCAAATAGTGGACGAGGGGTTGTAAACTTTCACATTCAACATATACATGGAACACGAACTCCTCCAGGCCGCAGAAAAGGCAGGTGGCCTGGGAGTCCGCGAACCTACTTAAAACCTCATTGCACAGGAATGCTCCGTGCAACACCCTCTAGGCCAAGTCCCCAATAGATAAAGGGAGGACTCCTGCGTAGAGAGCCCTCCATTGGGGACCCCCACCTCCGCCGGACAGCAAAATGGTGCACTTTCAGCAGAGTTATATTACTGCTTCCCTGTTACTATGCCATTAACAAGCCCAATTAATGAATACCACTAATTTTAAAAATACTCACTAAAGTGTAAGCAACAGCTATGATACCACTTCTGAACTACTATTTAACCTCTTGTGCAATGGAGACTGAAATAAAAGATCCATGCTCTACTGTAGTCCATGTCATATCAATGCTCTAACTTTTTATCCAGTAACTTCAACCCATCCATAATAAATAATTTGCTCCATTTGACATTTCTTTCAAACATAAACTCAGGCTTTTAGAAGGAGTTGGTCTCTTATTGCAAACGTTTGTTTATCTGTCACTGCTAAGTCCGAATGGTCAAGTACTTCACATTTAATTTGATGTAAGAAAACTACTAGGCACTTGGTCTAAGCGTTAAACAAAGCTTTAATCAACTGTTTTACAACATGGAGGTCTAGTTGTGTCCTTCTATAGTTCCGGTTAAGAATGTCCTGCGTAAGCTGGGCCCGTGCCCGAATATTTATACTCTCCCTGGACAGCGCCACCCGCAGGCCACTCAGTATTATTTCATAAGTCATGAATGACAGATTCATGTCATAATTATTGCCCTACAGTGTGGAACATTGTCGATTCCATCTAATAAATAAGAGCTAACAAATATAAGCAAGTCATACAAATCATTAATGGGGAAGGTTCTGCTAATTTTAAAACTTTAGTGCACATAGATCTGTAAATGCCCTTGTAAATCTATGTTAAGGCAAATGGTTCTGATGAGATTTGATTATGTCTTCAGTGAGCTCTTCCACTTTCCTCTGTGGAGTGAAGCTCACCTTGTGCATTGTTTGTGGATTTATAGGCTCGAGTATACTTTGGAAAGCGAGTGGGAGTGAAGCTCGGATCAAACCCGCAACTACTGATAATGTTAAACCAGTCCAGAGCTGTCCTGTAATGTTAAACTATTCCAAAAGGTTCTGGCCACTTGCCAATTTCACATCATGGTGCTTGAGGCATCATTTATAGTTCCTCAATGGGCTTTACTCATGATTCTGATATGAATGAAAAGCTCAGAGCAACTACTGTGTTGATTTATGATCTAAAAATGTTTTGCCAACTGACACATTAAAAAGAGAATTGGATAAATACTTGAAGGGAAATTTTTTTACAGGGCTATGGGGAAAGAGCAGGGGAGTGGGACTAATTGGAGAGCTCTACCAAAGAAACAAAAGCTGACTTAACTTGTCCCATTACCATCTACTTTTGCCTGCACCATCATCCCTTTTGTCTCTTAATCTCTCCTGCCTTCCATCCTATCACAGACCTTCCCTTTTGTTCTTTCCTCCCCTCCCCCCTTTCCCTGCCCCTGCACTTGCTTAAAAACCTGTTCCATCTCCAACTTTTTCCAGTTCTGACGAAGGGTCATCGACCTGAAACGTTAACTCTGTTTCTCTCCACAGATGCTGCCTGACCAGCTGAGTATTTCCAGCAATTTCTATTACCTTTATAGGCTGGGACTTGCCAAAGGAAGATTGTGGAAAAGGATAGTTGCATCTGATTTTGTCGACAGATTTCTATAAAAACAGTTTTTTTTTTTTAAAGTATTCGAATCCATCCTCAAGTAAGTTTATGTTTAGATTGGAAGTAGCTGATCAATTCACAGAATTTTCTCATTTTGACTGAATGGGAAGCCAGCACCCCTGTGCCATTTTGTTGCAGTGGAAGAGGTGCATTCTCAAAAGGCATTAGAATCATAGAAAGAATCATAAAAATTTACGGCACAGAAGGAGGCCATTCGGCCCATTGTGTCTGTGCCGGCCGAAAAAGAGCTCTCCACTGGATGTGACAAGTCAGCTATTAAAGCAGAACCATTTCTACCTATCTTGCTATGTGCAAAACACTTACCTCGCCCATAGTTGGATCATCAGCTTTGTATGCATCTAGTTTGTCTTGCACCAGCTGTGCAAGCATGGCATTTTCTTTATAATCACTGGGAATGTAAAAGGCAGCATATTACTGGAAAAATACCGACACAATTTAGAAACAGGTTTTCAATAAATCTCTTACTTTTCTTGGATGAAGAATGACCCAACCGTAAAACATCAAAGTAGCAGGGCTGCAGTTGGGAATTACATTACAAGCATCTTACGAAACAGTAAATCCTCTTAATGACTGTGCCTCTCTTTTGAGTAATAACATTTTCTTCAAACTTTGACACAATTTAGATTAGATTTTACAGATTAGAGCCCCCAGTGCGGAGCCTCACACAACAGGGAGCTTAAACCAGGAGTTTAGTTGCGTGGGTCAGCCCACACCACATTATTTTCCATCCATTAAAATGAACAGACAAAATGTGGTGTTGGGCACCCTGACCTCCCAGCATTTCTGACCTGCACTCCTCTTGCCCGAAGCTCTGTGCCAGGATCTCCAACTTGCACAATCTACCAGATGGCTAAATCTATAGGGGTAGATCCTGACTGGGTGTAAAACGGGTAGCAGCGAGTCGGAAGCCCATTTCACAAAAGCAAAATACCGCGGATGCTGGAAATCTGAAATAAAAACAGAAAATGCTGGAAACACTCAGCAGGTCAGGCAGCATCTGTGGAGAGAGAAACAGAGTCAACGTTTCAGGCCGATGACCCTTCGTCAGAACTGGAAAATATTCCAGATGTAACAGGTTTTAAGCAAGTACGGAGGGCAGGGAAAGGGGGAGAGGGAAGGAAAGAAAACCAGAAGGGAAGGTCTGTGATAGGGTGGAAACAGGAGTGATTAAATGATAAAAGGGATAATGGTGCAAAGCAAAAGGAGCCGTTTTACATCTCTCCCGATTCTTATTCCATTGATGTCAACGGAAATAAAAATCGGGAGCGATGGAAAACGGGCTGCCGACTCACGATCACCCGTCTTACACTATCGCACCAAGTCAAGATCTACCTCACTGTGTGCTGCTGAGCCATACAGACCAACAAGATCCTGGCTGAATCTCTGATACGCACTGCTGGTGAACTCAGGCAAGGCACTGTGCGGTGTGACAAATGGCTGTGGTGTCCTTGGCTAGAAACAACTAGAACTGAGGAAAATAAAAGTTCATGTTGTGCAAGAATGTCTGAACCTGATATCCGAACACGGGGTTTCAAAAAGAAAATCTGCCTGAGCTCAGGGTTCTGTTGAGATTTCTTCCCAATCTGACCAAGTTATCATTTTACTCGTAGCACGAACCTTAAGCCACCGGTTTGAACTTGAGCTGGATCAGCTGGCTTGACCTTTCGGCCTGATACTAAGTTCATAACTTGTTTGTACGCATTGATTAAAATTGTGTTAATTTTTGAACGCTGTGGATATTGTTGTTCCATTATTTTTACGGTGATTTCCTTTGAAAGATGAAAATACAAAACAAATGGAATCCAGAAATTGATGCCCAATGTTACCATTACTTGGTCACGTTGTGCAGGTAAAATTCTTTTTCTACCGTCACTGTGCTACACACCATTCCCTAGCCAACAGGTCAGCTGGACAACTTGAATTAGATCCCCACCAATGACACTGTGTAGCTGGCTGATTAGACAATGCATGTGTGTGTCTCTCTGTAGGTCTAAAAGTAAGTGAGAGGATTGAAGAGACCTGCCCTCTGAATTTTCTACCCGTGACAGTGTTTTCCCCTTCTTGTACTATTGAGTGTGCCAACTTTCCACAACAATATTACAATTCAACTTCAGGGCATCAGGGCACAGCATACTGGCTTACTAATGAATTGTACCACTGGCTCCCCTCCAGCCCAGATATTTTGAAATGGTTCCATCCGTGATGGCCTATGGTTTCCATGTCATTAAAGTATCTTACAGTATGAAAAAGCATGGAACAAGAAAACACCATATGGGCTACTAAACCTGCTCCTTCTACAGTGCATGTCCAATCTGTCGTATCATGGGCTCTACCCTGCCCAATCTCCCGATGAAACTGTCTGCAATAAATACTCACTGATCTGAAAAGATAGTGAAGAAAATCTCAGGAATATTTACCCATCCCCCATCTCCTTCATTCAGTCATGGCCTACTGCCCTCCAAAGGCAATATTCCTCCCCCCACCTTCCATTTCCAGCAGCAGCTATATCCAAAGAGGGTTCCTTTTCCAATTCTCTTCAGTGATCATCACAATGCAGTAGGGCTACCCTCACTGTGGGAAGCAACAGCCTTCTGGGGCAAAATGACGGGAGCGTCTTTACAAATGTGCTCTTACCCCCTGTATCTGACTGCAGGGTACTCTTTCAGTGTGGCACAGAGGGTTGCAATCTGCTCTGCTAATCGTTCCATGAGAGGGTTTCGCAACTGTGTCTTGTGGGGGCTGTAGAAGTTCTGGAATGCATCTGGTACATCCAGGGAGTAAACCTGAAACACAGAAAACAATTGTTTAAATCCTCTTAGAAACTCGTAGCGTACAGGTCAGGATACAACAACGACAGTCTATTCAGGAAGTGTGGTCTGGTCTGGTCAACTACGAGAGGGCAGACCAATTACTAAACTAGTACCTGTATGGTACTGCGCAAGCAGTCTAGCCATCACAAAGCTGCAAAATTTGGTGCCTCTGTGTACTGCTGATCATCAATCAACATGATAATCCAAGAAGAATCAAACCCAATGCCAGCTCAAACTGAGCATGTGCATTTAGTCTGTTCTCTGAGTTTACTGTTTGTGCCATGCCCACGACAATCCACTTGTAAATGTAAAATCAGGCCAAACAACTTGATCATTATAGTTTTTTTTCTAACCAGCCATTTCATTTCCTGTACTATCTGTGTTTAGTTAAAAGCCAAAATAATTACATGGCAAACCCATGCTAGCGTAAGCTGTGTGTAGAAAGAATGAAAGAAAAAGACTGCAGTGAGCAGAATCCCATCTGTTCGTGGTCACGTGACTGGTTTCCTAGTCGAATTGGAAGGTCCTTCTGTTTGACAGATGGGCCTCGCAATCCTCGGTGCGTGGTTCTCATTGGTCAGCTGGCTATAATCACTGATATTTGCTGCAACGAACTACCACTGAGTCACTCAGCAGAGTGAGACAGCCTTGCACTAAATTATACATGACATGGATTGTGAAAACAACTCAGCAGGGTTAGGAGCATTAAGAGATTGAGGCGAATCTAGTAAACGCAGTAAGGCCAGTGCTGTAAGTTCACTTCTCGAACATTCCTGCCACATTGAGTCCCTTTTTTTTAAATTCTGTTCGATAATATCCACAAAAAAATGGACATAAATAAAAGGCAGTGCAGGATAAGTAGAAAGCGCACAGACAAGCCATCCATATTTAGTGCTGATCTAGGACTCGCATCCATCCAAAATTCGATTAATAAGTCTTTAGCAATCAAAGGACAGTTTTTCCTCAGGAAGCTTTACTTAATAAGGAACTTGTGCAGCATTCAGCGTGGTCAGTTCAAAAGGTGAGAATACTTCTCCTTTTGAGACCTGGAGTTAATGGGGTCGATGTTCACTGCCTTCGCCTGGCGTTAACGGAGTGGTAAATGGCTTCAAAATGGGGTCGGCTCCATTTTGAAAGGGGCCTACCACCGGATGTCCAAAGCGCCCACCTGTTTCAGGCGCTCGGCCTCTCTTAATATGGAAAGGGGGTTTCTATGATGTTAATATGACCCGGATTGCTGTTTTAGATCAGAACTGGTCGGTGCCTGCGCTGTGCACACTGCGACCAGTTCCAAAGCCGATGGTGCTGAAGAGGCCCGCCAAAGGCGAGTGTCAAATTATTTTCGTAGGCCACGGAGAAGCAGGAGTGTTCCTCTGGGGCCCACAAAAATAATCTGGGCAATTTACCTTGCTGGCAGCCACCCCGTGGCCCGATCTTGAGGCCTCAAATTCAGCGAGCTGCATCGGGACACCTGATTGGTGCCCCGCAGTTTCCTTGCCAACTTTAAAGGAGACGGGAGCCTCTCTGTCGCTGGAACGTGAAGCTAACTAGCGCGCTCCGTCAGTTGGTTACCCAAAAGTCAAAATCAAAATAAAGAGATTGGAAAAGCTGGGATTGTTCTCCTTAGAGCCAGAAAAGGTTAAGGGGAGACTTAATAGAGGGCCTCTTCAGCACGCACTGACCAGTTCTGATCTAAAACAGCAATCGGGGTTCTATTTACATCGTAGAACCCCTATTTCCATATTCAAAATTACGAGGTGTTTCACGAGAGCAAGTAGGTAGAAACTATTTTCCTCTGGCAAGGGGGTCGGTAACTAGAGGTCATAGAGTTAAAATAATTGGCAAACGAACAAGAGGGGAAATGAGGAGAAGTTTCTTCTCATGTAGGGTTGTTGAGATCTGGAATGCACGACCTGAAAGTGTGGTGGAATCAGATTTCATACTAACTTTCAAAAGGCAACTGGACATGTACTTCAAGAGGACTAATTTGCAGGGTTATGAGGAAAAAGCTGGGGTGTGGGACTAAATTGGACAACTCTTTCAAAGAGCCAGCACAGGCACGACAGGCCGAATGGCCTCCTTCTGTGCTGTAAGATTTTACAACCCCAATGAGTTTTAAAAATAAGGAGATTTCAAATATCAAAACAATGACAGAAGTCAACAGTTAAAAAGCAACATGGAGCTTCAAACAAAACCCCCAAATTAAATGCAGTGCATGTGGGGGAGCAGAGGGAAAGAACAGCTAGAGAGAGTTAAGAAAGGGGCCACTAAAACTTTATTTCAGTTTTTTAAGTTGCGTCTATATTTGGTGCAGAACAGCTCTAATTTGTAACTAGTAGGATCCCACCATTGGCGAGAATGCACATGCTGGGAAATACTTTGCAAGGCAGTACTTGGTCTCTTTGGTTGGGTGAGCATCTTGCGGGTCAGTGGCCTGCAGAGTCTTTCCAGGGGGTCTGTGAAAACCCCCCAATCGATGGTGGAGAGCGAGCTGGTGCGGAGCGGCTGGGCGCTGCTGAACAGGGGAGCAGTGGCTGTGCGCTGCAGGAAGAAGAGGAGAAGGAGGGAGGGAGAAAGACGGCGGGGCCAGCAGCAGCCGCAATGCTACCGCTAGCAACAGGAGTTGGAGGCGGAAAAGCGCAGGGACTTTTGTCATGGAAAGACGGAGGGGGTGAAATTAGCCTCCTTTGCGCCCGCCGTTAGCGCCTCCGGGGAAATTCGGCGGGGCGCTACTGAGGCGCCAGCCGATAACGCCGCACTCACGCCAGTATCGTCCCGGGCCACTGCGCCGCCGGCGATGACATCATCGGCGAGCAACGCGGCCCCTTAGCACCCCGCCGCGGGCCCTTAGCTCCCCGCCACCGAAATTCATCAGCACCCCGTGAGTCTGCCTCGGGCGATGTCAGCGACTGCCTCGCGGGTCGCGAGCCAGGCCGCACACCGCTGGCGGGGTGCTAATTAAAGGGCGGTCCAGCTGCGCCCAATGCCAACATTTTTTACTTTGGTTAACCTCCAGGTCGGCCCCTCTTGGCGGCTCTTGGCGTGGTCCATGGCCGCCATCGCACAGACCGGCACCACATCTCGGTGCTGGGCTGAGGCCACGGCACCACGCCACCCTGGTGGGCTAGTGGAGGCCGTCAAATGGTCTGCAGAGCGCGCTGCGGCCCTCCCCTTTAACAGAAGGGGAGGGGCGCTGAAACGCATCAGCGCTACGCGGAGCGGTCGCATAGCGCTCCGGCACTACCGCGCTCTGTGCCCCATGCATTGCCCCGAGAGGAAGTGGAGCGCCCGAGACAGCGCTACTCTTCCTCGCCGGGACGGTAAGCCCAATTTAGCGGCCAAGTCGATACTCCCGCCCCGGGCGCTAAATGTGAGGCACTAATTCGGTTACCGCCCCCAAACAGGGCATAACCGAATTTTGCTCCCTGAATATACTTACTGATATAACTGATTTATTTCACTTTTGAAACCTTTCTTGATCATGTTGTAACTGCTCTCTCACATTATAATCTTCACTTACAAGCCGTAAACAGTGTACGTCCGCCCATAAATTCAACCATTTGTGAATGCCTTGACTCACTTGGAGAAAGTAACACAAGGATTTAAAATGTAAAGAAGCTCTTGCTTTCAAATAATTTGACCGCAGATATGCAGTGCTGCTAGCCAAGATCAAATTTACAAGATGCAGCTTTTTTATATACAAAAAGATAAGGATCGGGAGCAGGGCCAGCAGTTTGGAGAAGAGCTGACCGACCGTCTGTAAAGAAAGATCCCGTCCCAACTATCAGCCGGCTGTAGCAGTGCCAGGATATGGCCAAAAAGAACAGGCCCCGTAAGTCGGACATACATTGCATTAGCTCTGTCTGTCCACGGTCAAGGGCTGGCCAAGGAGCAAATCTGACATAATAATCTGGGCAGCACTTGAATACACTGAATAACCAATGCATTTGTAATTTAAAAAAATCAATGCTCTAAAATCACTATCATTTTATACATACATGCTTGAGGGATTCCCATTTTGTAAATGTCGCCATAGCTATATTGCGATTCATTATCAGAAGATCCTGGTAGAGTATCAATACAAGGGGGCAACAATAATTTAGATGGGCGATCAATCATTACTAATCCATTTGAAAAGAGGTTGTTCAACCAAAACAGTTTGAGAGCCCCTGCTGTAGATAAATGCCTGGCAGCAATGTTACACCAAGTCAAACATCAGCCATGTGGCAAGCAAATAATTCTCTCCCTTTCCCTCCCCTCCTCCATCACATATATTACTGTTGCTCTGCCATTGAAATTCAGACCATTCAAAATACAAGTTAACTAACAAATATCAATTTATTTTTTCAATTTAAAAAAAATCCACCAGAGTTGCAACCCTGGAAAATCTCTCCAGCCGACCGTTAACCCCAGCAGCTGTTGGATAAAATGTCTTACCTGTGATTCATATGGAAGAAAGGCAATGTTGATCTCAGTAAGGGTTTTGATAACCTTTGATGTACGGGACTTTACCAGCTCATTAAACAACGGGTCTGCGCAGGCTGTGAAACGCAAAGGCAACAGTTTTGAAGTTCCTCTTTTGAACAGTAAGGTCAATGTCAAAACAGCGTAATATGTGCAAATTAAAACAGATGACAAGTGAGACTGGGGGGGGGGGCGGGATTTACAATCAACCTCCCTCTCGCTGCTGTCTCCAGCTTTAAACTTTCCCCAGTACTTCCCACAGAGACTGGGATTCCAACAAAAAAGGAAAAGCAATATGTCCCATCAGATACAACATGTCCCTTAAAAAATATGGAGCACATCGCTACACTAATATAGCATATAATTTATCAATGATCACTTGCTTGGACTACTTTTTAGAATAAAAATACAAATTTCTCACTCATGCTTGATTAATTGCTTCAGAACTGTGAAATAATTACTTTATTCTACCATCTGTGAATCATGACATTATTATGCAACAATATTACAACAGCAGTCTATCAATCAGTGACATTTTCGGGCTAATTGTAACCAAGCATTAAGACTTGGTCAATCTTCCATGATGTTGCACCAGGGGAGTTATCCTTACCATTCAGCGACAGGCTGGAGGTAACCTGCATTTCGAAATACAAAAGGCCAGTTTCTCAAAGATACTCGCGTCTTGTAACTAACCTCAAAGCTGACATTATCACCTTCAAAGCTCTTAACAGGAAGCATCTCACATGAGTAGAACACGTGTCTCTAGTATCATCTGTATACTTACAGTCCGTGAAGAAGACATGAGCTGCCCTGTACTTCGAGGAGGGAGCGTCCTTAAAATCATTGATCAGTGCACGCACAGACTGGAAAGATAAAATCTCCATTAAGTAATGTTCATTTAAACAGGATGAACTACACTTTAACAAAAAAATCCTTTAACCAAATAGTTATTGTACTATTTGTGCTGATCACTCTGAAAATCAGGTTATCGTTGCATGTGTACAGTTAGGAAAGTAAAGGAATGTTAGAGATACAGCTTCTTGACTTGTGGTAAGCCGAGAGTTAAATGGTTTTCAATCAGTGCTGCACTTTACTCATACGATAGCAAAATACTGCGGATGCTGGAAATCCGAAATAACAACAGAAAACGCTGGAAAAACTCAGCAGGCCAGGCAGCATCCGTGGAGAGAGAAAGAGAGTTAACGTTTCAGGTCTGATGAAAGGTCATCGACCTGAAACGTTAACTCTCTTTCTCTCTTCACGGATGCTGCCTGGCCTGCTGAGTTTTTCCAGCGTTTTCTGTTGTCTGCACTTTACTCAGCCTGTTGATAGAATTTTTTCTCAACAAAAATTACTCTGATCGATTGAAGTGGGACAACCTGAAGGAGACAGCAGCACATGGTTCAACATATAAAGGTACGTTCTGGTACATTTCCTACATCAGCTGTGGGCATTGTACCATCAGGATTTTCCAGTGAATAATCTCATTCTTAATGTGTGCTTGGGTTCGACAAACTGAATTTCCAATGTTAACGGGAGCTCGGGTAATTCTCATACACTAGAACACACGAAAGTCTCGTTTATTCATGTTTCCCAGTGCATCTAAATTCTTACTTGAATTAGAGGAGATCGTGTGATCATTACTATCTACTTCCACCTCTGTAACATCGCCCGTCTCCGCCCTACCACAGTCCATCTACCACCGAAACCCTCATCTATGCCTTTGTCACTTCTAGACTCAATTACTCCAATGCCTTCCTGGCCGGCCTCCCATTGTCAAGCCTCCATCAACTTCAGCTCATTCAAAACTCTACTGCTCATCTCTTATCCCGCGCCATGTCCCACTCACCCATCACCCCATGCCCTCGTCTGAACTATATTAACTCCCAGTCACCCAATGCTTCAAATTCAAAATGATCATCCTTATATTTAAACTTCTTCACGGCCCCTCCCTATCTGTAACCTCTTCCAGCACTACACCCCACCCAAACTCTCCATTCCTCTGACTCTGGACTTTTGTGCATCCCCTTCCTTTTGTTCCACCACTAGTGGCCATGCCTTCAGCTGCCAGAATCTGGAATTCCCTTCCTCAATCCCTTTGCGACTCCACCTCCAAGACTCTCCTTCAAACCCACCTCTTTGACCAAGCTTTTGGTATCCCCTTCCAATATCTCCTTCTTTGGCTCAACATCCTTTCTTCCTTATGTTTCTGTGAAGTGTCTTTGGATAGTTTTATACATTAAGACGTTATATAAATGTTGGTTGTTGTTGCTGTTGTTGTTGTCCTTCTTTGATTTGCGGGTCCCATTGATACATTTTGATTCCGCTTTTATATTGTTACCTGAGTTTAGGAAGGGTTTACATGACCAATGTGATGTCAGTATGGCCTAATACCCATGTTTTACCAGTACAGGAATCCCGCCCCAACTGCGGTTTTGCCATATGCGGATTTCAAGTATACACGGTTTCCTCTCTGCGACAACTTTTGCCAACCACGGCAGTGAATTTTGCGTATACGCAGTTTTAAAATTTAGGATTAAGGTAAATAACAGGATTTTATTGCTTTTATATTCTTTTTTATTGTGTTATTTGAACATTTATACTGTATTTGCCAACCGCGGTTTTACTAACCACGGGGGTTTTCAGGGACGTACCCCCCGCGGTTGGGGAGGGATTACTGTACAATGGTACAAGGAACTCGGCATATATCACATAGAATTACATTGAATTTACAGCACAGAAACAGGCCATTTGACCCAATTGGTCCGTGCCGGTGTTTATGCTCCACACGAGCCTCCTCCCACCCCTCTCCATCTAACCCGATCAGCATGTCTTTCTGTTCCTCATGACCTTGTATCCCTAAAGGCTTGTCTGTGTTTGCCCAAGAGAAGGGCAAGTGGTTTGTAATCACTCAGAAACCAGCATTTTCACTGCCTCTGGCACATTTTATGCGACAGTACAATACTTGGGCAGCAAACCTCGCTACGCGGTGTATGCATTGACATTTGTGGCAAGTGGCAATGAGCCAAATAATTTGCCCTTCCTAAAGTCAAAGTAGACTTTAAAATCAGTGTGTGCATGTACTTCTTATTCTGTTGAGATTGTTTAAAGCAGTGACTTACTTCTTCAGAGGGTGTGATGAGATAAACAGCTTCCAAACTGGGGAGTGGTTCTCTCCGCTTATTTATGTCTTCCACAACTTCACATAATCGCCATTGAGATGAAACAAACAGAAGTTCAAGTGAACAAAGGTCACCACACGCAGTAAAAACAGTTGGTAAAACATCTGACCCCAAGGTGAGGTGTGCAAGAGTGTTTGATGGACAGAAGTTAATTTCAGGTTTAATCAATTGCCTTTCTCTCTCCTATCTTAGACTGAACTGTGGTCCTTTCGAAGAAACCAAATACTATCTTCCCAGTTATAATTCCTCAACTGCATCAAAAAAAAACTTAACTAGTTGTCGCTTTTCAAAGGTTGGTTTGGCCCTACTGTAGATACCTACCCTTTTATGTTCTGGATCTTCAATTAGTTGCTCGTCAAAATTTGTATTCCTAATGCATTTTGTTCTTTGTTGTTTTAAAAACGCCCCCTTCATTCCAGCTACCCCAACCCCTTTGTTGCGTACAGATCTTCAAATGAGATGGGGTTGTCACCGAAATCCAGGCCTTTGTCACTTGTGAGTGGGCAGTAGGTCTAACAGCACAGTTGAACTCACTGTTCCAAAACATTGCACGCACCTTTTGTTTTAAGATTTTTTGGTTTAGTGTTGATATTTCCACACAAAGGTGAGACAACGACGTTGTCACGGCGAGGTGCCAAGAACCTCCCAACAGGCAGGGATGACTGGTGGTGAAGTTACCATGGACTGTGCTTCAGTATGGACAGTAAAGAGTGGAACAGGCATAAGTCTGAGAGCGTCACCTCTCAGGCCGTTTTGGTAAGACTGATGTGTGAGGTGACATGTCTCTGGAGAGAAGGGGGTGGAAAATTAATCATAGGACCCATATCCCTCCAAATAAGTGGACAAATCATCTCTATGACATATTACAATCTAAGCAAGTAATTCATGGGCTTCAGCTGGAACTGAGGAAGAAACTAAATGTATGGGTCCTTCCCAGCAGTCCCACCAATGCCCTTCAAAAATGTTGGATCCCACCATCCCACAGCCCAGCTGCACTGGTTGAAGTACCACACAGACCTAAACTTCCTGCCAAGGAGAAACCTTAACTGTATCCTCGCCAAACAAATAGAAGTCTGTGTTTGTCTGAAAATTCTGACTATACTGTAATCTTAAGTGTGTAAACTGCACAATTTCCTGATGACCTTTTTGTTTAACTACGTAGTTGTGGGTAGCAAAATGCTAAAATTGCCTCGAAATGTGTTTGCAATACAGCTCTTGGGAGCTTAACAGTTGAGTAGAACAATGGTCCTTTAAAAAAAAACAACACAGCGATTAAAAAAAGTCCTCTGTCTAGTTTTCTGTCCAGTTCAATGTTGTGTTATGGAGAAACATTCCCTGTAACATTGCAATTTTTCACCAGTAGGAGGCTACCACTGGCTTCTCTTTGTACAGTGCATTCTGGCAGGAACAAGCTGTGCTACAAAACTCACCATAGAATTACAACTCAACAAAATTACATTTTGGGGTGGTGTGTTGGTGCAGCTTGCAAGAGCATTCCTTGGCTGCAGGATCAAGCAGAATGAATCAAATACCTTTGAGTAAGGAGGAGTTCACACTGAAAAAATAAGATCGTTACAACATTACTAGCCACACGGATGATGTCCTGCCCAGAATGCATTTCAAAAATGAGAGCCAATGCTGATTTTAAAAAATCAACATTACCACAGCAGCACATGGTGAAAAACACAGAGAATCTGCTTAGAGATACATTTATTAAACTAAAAAAAAGGATGTTGAATTACCTTTTTTAAAATAATGAACTTAATTTACTTTTTTTTTTAAAGTCCTTAAATTGATATTTTCACTGAACCATCTCTTCCATCCAAAAGGAAAGGACAGGCTTATAATGGAGTTAACAGGAATGATCAGATAAGGAGAATATTTTCTCAACATGTCTGGGGAGGGTTAATCCTATTAAGAGATTTCTGCCATGGGACTGTGTATTTACTCTATCTGAAGGCGGACATCGATCGGCCTCAGAAGAGAATGAAGACTGGGAAAACAAATGTCGATTTGTACAGAATGAAAAAAAAATTAAACAGCATTCTCCCATGTAGGTCTTGCAATTACTTTCTCTTTATCAATGTCATAATCATGGGTCTAGATTTTATGTTGTGAATTCTGAAGGCAGGTGGTGTCATAGGTCTTGTTCGGTTGGCTGAAGTGCTTTGACAGCCATTCAGTTTTGACTAACAATGACATTTGTATTGAAACAGAAAAAATTGAATTTATATAGCATCTTTCACGACCTCAGCATGTCCCAAAGCACTTTACAGCCAATGAAGTACTTTTCAAGTGTCATAATGTAGGAAACGCGGCAGCCAATTTGCACACAGCAAGGTCCCACAAACAGTAAAGTGATAATGACCAGATAATCTGTGTTAGTGATGTTGGTTGAGGGAGAAATATTGGCCAGGACACTGGGGAGAAATACCCTGCTCTTCTTCAAAATAGTGCCATGGGATCTTTTACGTCCATCTGAGAGGGCGGACAGGGCCTCGGTTTAAGATCTCATCCAAAAGACAACATCTCCAACAGTGCAGCTCTCCCTCAGTACTTCACAGGAGTATCCGTCTAGATTTGGTGTCCAGGTTTCTAGATTGGGACTTGAACGCACAACCTTCTGAATCAGAGACGAGCACGCTACCACTAAGCCACGGCTGACACCTGAGGATCTTTGTTTGTTCTGGGGCTACCCGAAGCTGAGCGATGACCCGTCGCTTTCTAGTTTCTTTGCTTGCTGCTAAGTTGGTGAATTATTTAAATGACACTGAACTCCACAGGACCGTTGTAAACTTTCAAAAAGGATGGCATGCATCTAACTTTACAGGGATTTTCAAAACCATTTTTGAGGAGCCTCAAGAGGAAGAAGTGCAACTTTGCACAACGGTTGTAACTGTCAAACTACCGTCATTAAAGCTGACTGCAAAGCAGTCTGGTTCCAAAGCTAAGAACGTCAACAATAACTGAAAAGAAGTCGCCAAGAAAACTCACTTGTGATGCCCTCTGTCATGATGTCAGTCATCTTACAACAGGACGACAGCATTCGCATGCTGAGCTGATCCACCACCAGCACCTAATAAATTACACAAATACAGTCATCAATATAGGCATAAGCAGCACTGCACCTAACAGTAAGACTCTGGCCACCATATTAATCACTGAGCTGCTTTTCAGCTTGGTTACGTCTGTTATTTTCAAATACAGGTTCAACACACAGTGGGATATAACAATTTGCTTTATGAATGAAGAACTCACACGCAGCAAAGCTAAAAGAGAATTGGGAACTTCTTATTCACAAGTGGAGCACTTTGCACCGTGCATATGCGGCACATGGGGACTTTGGTAAATGCACTAGTCAGCAACGGTCAGGCAAATGACCTGCTCCCAGGCCTCTACCACTGATGCATTTAATGGGACCCCTGTGAGGTGTGCAAGACCAGCATAACTCTCCTAATAATGCTTAGTTCTGTCACTCACTTACAAAAAAGATCACCACTTTTTTGTGGCACAGCAGCTACTGACAAATTATGAGCACGTTACTCCGAATGCATTTATGAGATCTATTGCATGAGAGCAAATGGAAACTCCAACATTCCATGGCCCAATAAAATTAGAGCTTGTTTTTAGAGATGCCTCCTTTGCACCTTTGAAATCCAGCCCCGCTTCATGTGATGAGGTCTCTTCTCTCTCACCCCATTTCATGTGGGAAACAATTGCTAGATCTGCTTGCATCTATGTGGAAAACATAATTTTCCAAACTCTCCCCTTTCGCAAATCATTTGTTGGTTTCTCTTCTCACTTGAATCATCTAACAATTAAGGAACAACAGAAAATGCTGGAAACACTCAGCAGGTCAGGCAGCATCCATGGAGAGAGAAACAGAGTTAACGTTTCAGGTCTGTGACCCTTCGTCAGAATTTAGAGCTTCTCTTATGATCCCTTTGAGCATCTTACCTATTACTGATCAAACTAATTGGCCGATAGTTACTTGGTTCTGCCTTGTCATACTTTATAAAAATTGGAACTAGATAAACATCCTTCCCGTTCAAGGGAACAGTCGCTGACTCTAGCGAACTGTTAAAGATATGAGCAAGGGGTTTGCAAGACACATGACCCATCTCTTTAAAGACCCAGTCGGGTGGATGCCATCTGGGTCGGCAGCCCGGTCAGTCTATTTTGGGGTTACTTGTTCTATCTAAGATGATATCCTCATCGATTTTAATATTTTCAATTATTATTCAATGCAGTTGCTATGCCGATGTAGAACCTTCCTGCCAAGCAAAGCTCTGCGGCAGGATATCAACGACATGAAATATCAATCTTTTTGTCGATGACTCTTGCTCATTAAATCCTTGACCCAAAAGCATTACTACAGTACATCACTATGAAATGGAAAGATTCATACCTTCCATTCTCCCTTCTTTTTCACCTTCTTGATGACGTCATTCATAATCTCTGCGATCAGAAAGAAATGTGTATTAACTTTCAAAATAAATACACGAATATCTAACGGAATGCAACCCTCCTATGTAGACACAATGGGGGTAATGTTGACTTTGTGCCATAGCGTAAAACGGATGATAACGAATCAGCAGCCCGTTTTACATCTCTCCCGATTTTTATTTCCATTGAAGTAACTGCGCATAAATTTTAGGCTCCAGTTCGATGACTAGCTTTCTTTTTCTTGGTACTGTAGATTGTTTTACATCTGCAGCAAAAAGGTTGACAGCTAGTGTGTGATAAATGTGTTCTGGATGCAATAGTTTTATTTATAGAACAGCAGATCTTCCATGGAACTGCTCACAGTGAGTCAGATGATAGTGACCTTATAATAGGAGTGTATTATTCTGCTGCTAAAGTGGAAGACTGTCTCTTAAACGCTCCAAAATCTAATTGTTGTTAAGTAAATACGGCCTCAGATTAATCAGATTTTAATTATTTAATGAGGGAACTGTGCAGGGTGAAGCCAATCAGATTTAATTACTCTTTGTGCTGCAGGTCAGAATGCAGGATGAAATGTTTGCCTTTGTTTTCCTTGAAAGTATGACTGGGCTACATAGCTTCTGACTACTGTGTTACTGAGGTACTTTTTGTTGGTCAGGAAGATTGTCTTTCCATTCTGAATGTGGCTTTCTTTCTCTCCTTTTTTATGATTGTTGGAAGAAATTTTTATATGAGCCAAATCAGCTGCAAGAAATTTGTCTAAAATAATTTTTCCTGTAATGAAGAGTAACAGAGAAGTGATACAGGAAATGTGGCCTGACAAACAGGAAACAGAGTTTTCATTATTATTATAGAAAGAAAGATCTTGTATTTATATAGTACCTTTCATTCCAAAGCACTTGGCAACAATGGATTACTTTTGAAGTGCACTCACTGTTGTTAGGTTGACAATTTGACAGATGATTTGTACACAGGCAGGTCCCACAGACAGCAAATGAGATGAAAGACTAGATAATCTGTTTTTGGAGGGAGGAATGTTGACCAGGACACTTCGTCCAAAAGGCAGCACTTCCTCAGTACTGGACTGAACTATTATCCGTTATTATGCACTCAATTCTGTATCAGGGCTTCAACCCACAATGGTGGGATCAGAGGTCAGAATGCTACCATCTGAGCCAAGCTACAGATAAATATAGATGTGTGAGGTTCATAGAAACATAGAAGATAGGAGCAGGAGTAGGCCATTCGGCCCCTCGAGCCTGCTCCGCCATTCAATGAGATCATGGCTGATCATTCAAATTCAGTACCCTGTACCTGCCTTCTCCCCATATCCCTTGATACCGTTAGCTTTAAGAAATATATCTAACTCATTCTTGAATATATTTAATGACTTGGCCTCAACTACCTTCTGTGGTAGAGAATTCCACAGGTTCACCACTCTCTGGGTGAAGAAATTCTTCCTCATTTCTGTCCTAAATGGCTTACCCCTTATCCTTAGATTATGACCCCTGGTTCTGGACTCTCCGACCATCGGGAACATTCTTCCTGCATCTAGTTTGTCCAGACCTGTCAGAATTTTATATGCTTCGATGAGATCCCCTATCATTCTTCTATACTCCAGCGAGTATAAGCCCAATCGACCCAATCATAAACATTTGTGTAAAATTGCATTCACTATTTCCATTACAGTGCATGAAAAGATTTTGTAACCACTGCAGCATACCCATACGTTGCAGTTTAAAGGACACCGCCATCTTTAAAAAGTGTTCAGTGGAGGAAGAGCCGCATGTTACTTTCATCACACTGATATGCACGAGCGAAATGATAATCCGTTTCACTGAGATTTGCATCATTGAGCTTTGCAATTGTAAAATATGGCAAAAAGGTTTGCCGAGGTTCTGAAACTTTCGTGCTGCTCCACAACAGTTTGAATCTCAGCGTGGGGAGGTTTCTGCTCTTCGCTATCTGTAGTCAGATCAGGAATTTGTTCTTTAGTACTTAAGGTATTGCTCCAAATAACAAACAAAGGTTTTTCCCCATTACTTAACCCCAAAAAACTGTTCTTGCAAAATTAACTCCGTGTTCATTGTTGCAATTTTAAAAATCTAATCTATAATTTGTACTGTTAATTGTAGTAAATCCAGATTGAATCTGCTGTCCTCATGTAAATTAGAATTTTCAAGGAACCCATGAGAAGCCAAATGTGTTGTGCGAAACCATACCAGTCAATGGATAGTTTAAAAGAAAAATTAACAGTAGGATCAATTTTTAAAAAGGTGCTGAAAGGTGAGTTAAGCCTTTTGGATTGAAGTGTCTCTTTGAATATGTTTGATAATGGGCAAAGCCAAACATGTTGTTTCTTTTTAAAGAACTGAAAGTTCGATTTCCAACAAGGAACAACTGCTTAAACACAACTATAACAATATTAAGATCAAATACTCCAATATAAATGCTCAGTGAGGGCAAAATACAGAATGCTGTGAGAAAGGAGAGATTGCATTCCAGAGTTTTAAAGAAAGCAATTCCACCTCAGCTTGTGAAATATCCAGTTCTTATTTTCACTTGTTCAGTTCCCGGTTTGTTAGGCAATCTCTGCCGAGCAGTAGTTGGGACACAGCAATTAGCCCACAGGCTTGGGAGGGGAAAATTCAGAGAGGGTTGCAGCTCCTGGTGATTGACCAATGGCTACAGCTGTTAATTGTGCTTGTTTGGACTTTGGGTGATTTGTGATGCATTACAGATACACACTAAGCTCTAAGGGGATGTGAGGGAAAACTTTTTTAAATCAGCGAGTGGTGAGGACCTGCAACTCGCTGCCGACGGAAGTGGTGGAAGCGGAGACACTCAGGGCTGGATTTTGATACTGGGGCGGGTTGGGGTCGTGTTATCCACTTTTCGTGTTATCCACCCGACTGCAATTAGAAGTGGGAGATTGATGCAATTTTCACCTAATTGGGCAATTGAGTTCCAGCATGTGGGAACCCATGAAGCAATTAGTGTTTTGAAATAACAACAGAAAACGCTGGAAAAACTCAGCAGGCCAGCAGCATCTGTGGAGAGAGAAAGAGAGTTAACGTTTCAGGTCGATGACCTTTCATCAGAACTGGGAAGAGCCGGAAATCAAATAGATTTAAGGCCAGGGTAAAGCTGGGAAAAAGGGGGAGGGGATAAAGGAACAAAGGGGAAGATGAAGAGACATTAAGAGACATTAAGAGATATGCAAGGCTAGAGGTGGTGTAAATGTGACAGATTAAGGCTGAATGAAGTGTGAAATCCACTGGCAGAATGAAGGACAGCTGCCAGCTTCTAGGAGGAAAAAAAAGGTGGGGGGGGACAAATAAAAGGGTGGATAAAATAAAATATAAATGTGATTGGAGCTGAGGTTATGATCTAAAATTGTTGAACTCGATATTGAGTCCAGAGGGCTGTAGCGTGCCTAAACGAAAGATGAGGTGCTGTTCCTCGAGCTTACGCTGAGCTTCCGTGGAACAGTGTAATAGGCCGAGGACGGTGAGGTCAGAGTGGGAGTGAAGCGGTGAATTAAAGTGACAGGCCACCGGGAGCTCAGGGTCCCCCTTACGGACTGAACGGAGGTGTTCCGCAAAGCGGTCACCCAATCTGCGTTTGGTCTCCCCAATGTAGAGGAGTCCACATCGTGAGCAGCGAATACAGTATACTAAATTGCAGGAAGTACAAGTAAATCGCTGTTTCACCTGGAAGGGGTGTTTGGGGCCCTGGACAGTGGGAAGAGGGGAGGTATAAGGGCATGTGTTGCATCTCCTGCGCGTGCACGGGAAGGTGCCGGGCGAAGGGGAAGGGGTGCTGGGGGTGGTAGAGGAGTGGACTAGGGTGTCGCGGAGGGAGCGGTCCCTACGGAATGCTGAAAGGGGAGGTGAGGGGAAGATGTGTTTGGTGGTGGGATCACGCTGGAGGTGGCGGAAATGGCGGAGGATGATCCGTTGAATGTGGAGGCTGGTGGGGTGAAAGGTGAGGACAAGGGGAACCCTATCGTGGTTCCGGGAGGGAGGGGCAGGGGTGAGGGCAGATGTGCGGGAGATAGAACGGACACGGTCGAGGGCCGTGTCGACCACGGTAGAGGGGAATCCTCGGTTGAGGAAAAAGGAAGACATGTCGGAAGCACTGGTATGGAAGGTGGCATCATCAGAGCAGATGCGGCGGAGACGGAGAAACTGGGAGAATGGAATAGAGTCCTTACAGGAGGCGGGGTGGGAGGAAGTGTAGTCCAGGTAGCTGTGGGAGTCGGTGGGCTTGTAGTGAATGTTAGTCAATAACCTATCCCCAGAGATGGAGATGGAGAAGTCGAGGAAGGGAAGGGAAGAGTCGGAGATGGACCATGTGAAGGTGAGGGAAGGGTGGAAATTGGAAGCATAGTGAATGAAATGTTCTAGTTCAGGGCGAGAGCAGGAGACGGCACCGATACAGTCATCAATGTACCGGAAAAAGAGGTGAGGGAGGGAACCCGAGTAGGACTGGAACAAAGAGTGTTCCACATATCCCACGAAAAGGCAGGCATAGCTAGGACCCATGCGGGTACCCATAGCAACACCTTTAATTTGGAGGAAATGGGTAGAGTCAAAGGAGAAGTTGTTCAATGTGAGAACAAGTTCAGCCAGGCGGAGGAGGGTGGTGGTGGATGGGGACTGGTTGGGCCTCTGTTCAAGGAAGAAGCGGAGCGCCCTCAGGCCATCCTGGTGGGGAATGGAGGTGTAGAGGGATTGTACGTCCATAGTGAAGAGGAGACGGTTGGGGCCGGGAAACTGGAAACTGTTAAAATGGCGGAGGGCATCGGAAGAGTCGCGGATGTAGGTGGGAAGAGACTGGACAAGGGGAGAAAAAATAGAGTCGAGATAGGAAGAGATAAGTTCCGTGGGGCAAGAACAGGCTGAAACGATGGGTCTACCGGGGCAGTCCTGTTTGTGGATCTTGGGAAGGAGGTAGAAGCGGGCTGTGCGGGGTTGGGGAACTATGAGGTTGGCGGCTGTGGGGGGGAAGATCTCCAGAGGAGATAAGGTCAGTGACAGTCTTGGACACGGTGGCTTGATGTTCGGTAGTGGGGTCATGGTCCAGGTGGAGGTAGGAGGAGGTGTCAGAGAGTTGGCGTTCAACTTCCGCTAGGTAGAGGTCGGTTCGCCAAACAACAACAGCGCCACCCTTGTCAGCAGGTTTAATGACAATGTCAGGGTTGGATCGGAGAGAATGGAGTGCTGCAAGTTCAGAGGGAGGTAGGTTGGAGTGAGTGAGGGGAGCAGAGAAATTGAGCTGGCCGATGTCACGGCGGCAGTTAGCAATGAAAAGATCAAGAGAGGGTAAGAGGCCAGAGGGAGGGGTCCAGGTGGAACGAGAATAGTGTTTTGAGTCTGAAAGTCGCCTCTGATGATGTCATCATTACTGCTGCATTGAAGGTCTTCAGAGACTGCCTGGCCTTTGCTGTGAGAGGACCTGGATGAAAAATGAGCAGCAGGAGAGAGAGAGTGAGAGAGAGAGCTGCTGCCAGATATTTTTCCTCTTACTACTACTACTCCGTTGTAATAGTGGACCTGCAGCTCATAGTCAGCTTTCAAAATGTGCTCCCGCCAGGTTTCACATTCGTGGTTCAGAACAGGCGTGCTTCATGTAGAACAAGGGTTAAAATCACAAAGACCTTTCAAAATGGCATGATAGAGCCAATTTAGTGCTTGTTGAGGGCCTTAACAGCCTATCCCCCTATCCCGCCTCTTAAAGGCGGGACGGAGTCGGGACCAGCAGACACGATTTAATGAAAATTGCGTGGAGGCGGGATGGAGGCGGACTTGTGCCCGCCTGCCAGTTTTTGCAATTTTAACCCCCCACACACCTCCAAACCCGCCTCCACGGGTCAATGAAAATCCAGCCCCCAATGTTTTCAAGGGGAGACTGGATAGACACTTGAGGGAAATAAACTTGCAGGGCTACGGGGATAGAACGGGGGAATGGGACTGACTAGATTGCTCTACAGAGAGCCGGCATGGACTCGATGGGCCGAATGGCCTCCTTCTGTGCCGTTATGACTCTATGGGGGCAATTTTCTCACTGGAGGCGGGTTTCGGTTTGGGTGGGTTTGAAACCCGCCTCCACTGATAGTTTTCAAAAAATTGAGATTTTCCCATGATTGGCCACTTGATTTCAGAGGTGTGGGATGCCCTTGCTCAATTAGTGTTTTGTGACTGAAACTCGCCTCTGTTCACAGCACTTTTCCAGTCTGATTTTATGGCTTCTTGCTCCCTTGGCTCATTCCACAGGATTTCTACCTATCCTGCACCACCTGCAACATTTTTTGAGAAGCCACTATGTCCAATTTCAAGGCAAGGGCCTCCCCACGGCTCTCGGATGAGGCGCTGCAAAAGTTGTTTGAGGGGGTGACAGCTAGCAGGGAGGTGCTCTTCCACTCATCTGGGAGGAAGAGGCCTCCCAAAGAAACCTCTGTGGGTACAGCTGGCAAGGGATATAACCTCCACATCTGTGTGCAGATTGGGAGAATGTTTGTGTATTGATGAAATGCCATCCCTGTTGGAAAGCATTAAAATGATTTGAAGTCAAAATGTTGGCGTTATGGCATCTATTCTTTCACCTTAGGCAGCTCCACATTGTGGCGTCCGCCGCACTTGCGCTGTCAGGTTGGTGGCCTGAGTGAAAGGAGGCCAGAGAGTCATGTCCATTGTCAATGATGTCCTCGGCTGGAGCCAAGGACATGTGCCAACTTGGGCAACCTATGCAAATCTGGCCAGGATAAGTTAATCCCTTGCATCCTGGGCAGCCATGTGCTCACATGCTGCCGCTGGTCGATACACCGGCGCTCTGACCTCCTCCTGCTCCTCCTCCTCCTCCAGATCCTCCTCCTCAGCCTCCTCCTCTTCATCTGAGGAGGACTGGAACTGAGCCGTTTGCTCATCAGGAAGCTGCAAGCCACGACGCTGTGCGATGTTGTGCAGTGTACAGCAGACCACGACCATTCTGAGACCCTGTATGGTGTATTCTGCAGGGCTCCACCTGATCGGACAAAGCAACGGAAGCGCATCTTCAACAACCCAATGGTTTGCTCTATGATGGACGTGGTCGAAATGTGGCTGGTGTTGTAGCGCTCTTCAGCCTCGTTAGCTGGCCTCCTGATCAGCGTCATTAGCCACTTCTGTAGCCTTTGTCACCAAGGAGCCACCCGTTAAGTTGGTTTGGTGGATTGAAAAGCAGAGGAACACTAGAGTGCCGCAGGATGAAAGAGTCATGGCAACTTCCACAGAACCTGGCGCAAACATGCAAGAACTCCTTCTTGTGGTTACACACCAGCTGTACGTTGAGGGAGTGGAAGCCCTTTCGGTTGACAAAGATAGCTGGGTTATGATGGGGTGCCCTAAGGGCCACACGTGTGCAGTCTATGATGCCCTGCACCATTGGCATGCCTGCCATATTTGCGAATCCAACCGAACGGGCGGTTATACTTGCTTGATCCCTTGTGAACTGGATGTAATTGTGGGCCTTAGCAAAAAGGGCATGGGTAACCTGTGTGATGCAACTGTGGGTGGCCGACTGGGAGATGCCGCTGATGATCCCTGGAAGGAGCCTGAGGCAAAGAAATTGAGTGCGGTGGTGACTTTGATAGCCACTGGTAAGGGGTGTCCACCCATTCCTCTGAGCACCAGGTCTTGCTGCAAAAGGCCGCAGATCTCTCGGACAACCTCTCGCGAAAGTCTCAGCCTCCTTTGGCACTGCTGCTCACTCATGTTGAGGTAGCTCATCCTTTGTCTGTAAACCCTCTGTCGGGGGGTATCTCCTGCGGCGAGGTGCCTCGATGCGCTGGTGCCTTCTGCCCTGTGCAGCATCAGGTGGCTGAGCAGGAGGTTGGGGCTCCTGCTGATGTTGCTGCTGAGCTGCCTGGTTCTGCTGCTGCCCTGGATGCTCCTCATCCTCATCTGAGGTCCATGCACAAAGAAAACAAATGGTTCCCATGCTGCTTGTAGATGCCTCCTTTGGGGAAGCGCTCATTGCAAGCGGAGAGAGGGTCTTCCAAGGAGGTCCCAGAGTTGATGGAGTCAAGCTGCAGCACCTCCTACTTCGGAAGGCCTTCTAAAAGTGCTCAGAGACCTTTTAAAGCCAAGGTCTGGCACCTGCAAGTAATCCTTGCTGCAATAAACGATGTCTTGTTAGACCTGCAGCCGTGAGGAGGCCACCCACGAG
Source organism: Squalus acanthias (assembly GCA_030390025.1). Lineage (NCBI taxonomy): Eukaryota > Metazoa > Chordata > Chondrichthyes > Squaliformes > Squalidae > Squalus > Squalus acanthias. Next base: position 74,749,599 of record CM059438.1, on the reverse strand, counting down.
TCAACCCGCCAGGTTTACCTGGCGTGGTTCAGAAGTTGCGTGGAGCACACCAAAATGCTGGAAAAATCACGAGGGCCTCTCAAAATAGGCTTAGAGAGGCCCTTAACAAGCATTTAAGGATGTTAAATAGCGCAATGGCCAGCTGGAGGCGGGAGCGTTTCCCGACCTCCAAAACCGGCACCGGCAAAATCCCACGGAGGCGGGTTCCCAATCCGACCTCTTTGAATCTGATTTTCCCGCCTTTCCCGCCTCCAAACCCGCCTCCTCCGACGTCAGAAAAACGCCCCCAAAGACTCGATGACATGTGAAGGAGGAAAGATCTGCATTTATATAGCGCCTTTCACAACCTCAGGACATCTCAAAGTGCTTTACAGCCAATGAAGTACTTGTGAAGTGTAGCCACTGTTGTAATGTAGGAAATGTGGCAGCCAATCTGTGCACAGCAAGGGCTCACAGCAATGTGATAATGACCAGATAATCCATTTTAGTGATGTTAGTTGAGGGATAAATATTGGCCGGGACAGCAAGGTTAACTCCCCTGCTCTTCTTCGAAATAGTGCCATGACATCTTTCACGTTCACCTGAGAGGGTAGACGTCTCATCCGAAAGACAGCACATCCGGCAGTGTAGCACTCCCCAAGTACTGCTCTGGGAGCGTCAGCCTAAATTTTGTGCTCAAGTCTTTGGAATGGGAATTGAACCCCCAATATTTATGACTCAGAGGTGAGAGTGCTACCAACTGAGCCATGGCTGACACCCAGTGAAAAATGGCAATTGAAGTGAGTCACAGGAGGGCTACCAGTGAGGGCTACCACGACTTTGGCGGGAATCCAAAAATTGTAAACAAGAATTTGACCCTGGTGGTTTGAGATATTCAGCAACCCGAGTTCAGTAAGTCTTCTATATCACATCACTGAATTATGTAGCTTGGATCCAACAACTTGGGGGTCACCCTTCAGTCCTCGCATATGTATCAGTCTCTGGTCGACATATCGCAATTTACAAAATTGTTAAGCTTTTCAAATAAGTCTTGATCTTCATTTTTGAATGGGGTGGTTTTTTTTTACTGTTACTGATGAGAAATGAGAAATCTTGACAGATTTTTTGTAGAATGCAAGGGAAACCAAGTAATTTCCTGAGTTGGGGCACAAAAATATTTTTATGGTATGTTCAACATCCAAGAATAAAGTTCAAAGGAAGGACATAGTTGGTGTGAGCTAGTGCTGACAGCAGACAGGGCATTGGTCTGCTTTATGAACTCAGAAGCCAGAATCTTTGCTTCTTTCTCCCCATTCTGAGTGTCCACCACGAGTGATACACTGCCAGTGAAATCAGGGGGGAGGTGGTGGGGGGTGGGTTTGTGGGTGGGGGGGGAGATAGCTGAACGGCTGCATATCCACAATTGCAATGACGTCAAACAAAAGTGACCCAATGATTTTTGCAGCATACTGAAGTGTTTTGGAACAATCTGTGTCATTGCATTGTAGTGTTTGGCAAACAAGAGGAAAAAGGTCTGAGAAATAGCTTTTCATAAAAGCAGTGCCTCTGCAAGTAATAGGAAAATCTAAACTGATCTTTTCAACTTGGACCTCAGATGTCACGACTGTCGTGTGAAACTGAGCACATCTGGTGAAAATCTAAGAGCTGTAGGTCCCAGATATGAAGTTGGGGTATTGTGTGTCCCAGCCATAGAAATCCATCATAAACTGCTCATTGATTCCTAGCTGCTTAATACTGGGCCAGAATTCTGTGCATCATCATTCCCACGTGGATATTCTTCTAGAGCTCTAGACCTAGACCTTGTGAGTTAAATAGCGGTGCAATAGTATGTAATTTTCCAGTGCTTTACAACAACATGGTTCAGTGAAATTGTACCAGTAAAGTGTAACTAACTAATAAACCAAAATGCATGCAGGCATTACAGGCAGAAGTGGATACCTGACTAGTTCTCTGCACTAATGGCCAGTACTAGATCTCAAAATAAATGCAACTTCTTTTTTCTCTCTTTCTTTCTTTCATCCAAAAGTATGAATCGGTTACTGTTAAAACATTGTTTTATATAATACAATGTTTTAACTTACAGATTCTAGCCTTTCGACTAAGGACAGGTGTTGGTGCAGACACTACAGTGAGATCTCTCTGTTATTCATCCCAGGTATACCAAATTTTTATATTTCAAATAACAGGTTAGGAGGCGGTTCCTGTGGACACTGGAGAATTTAATAATTTCTCTACTTTCAGGACACCAGTTATGGAATCATAGAATACTACAGCACAAAAGGAGGCCATTCAGCCTATCGAGTCTGTGCTGGCTCTTTCAAAGAGCAATCCAGTTAGTCTCACTCCCCCGCTCTTTCCCCATTTCCCTGCAATTTTTCTCTCCTTCAAGTATTTATCCACTTCCCGTTGAAGGCTACTATTGAATCTGTATCCACCACCCTATTACCAAATTCTAACCACTCGTTGCGTAAAAAAAGTTTTCCCTCATGTCGCCTCAGGTTCTTTTGCCAATCACCTTAAATCTGTCTCCTCTGGTTATTGACCCTTCAGCCATTGGAAACAATTAACGCACATTAATTTCCTGTCTGATATGTTAACACATTTTTTAACCTGTTAACGGGTTCAAATGCCACAGACAGGAATGCTGGCATAAATGCATTAACGAATGCACTAAAAAGAGCACACACAGGAAATGAATCCATGTACAGCCTATAGTGCCCCACTGTTTGACCTCAGAATGCATGCTAGGAAGCAATTGTAAAATTCCCTTTTGTCAATGTACTGAAAATACACAAAGATAGTTCTGCATTGTGACACGTATGAATCTTATCAAGGGAATTTTTTTTTAATTCCAACTGTTAAATGATTCCAGAAGTCCAATCATTCCATGTGTTAATTGTTCTTTGTGCAGAAATGGGAAAAGGAAGAAATTGACCTTTAGAATAAGCGTGACTCAGTGGGATACCACAGCTGACAGGGGCAAACATTAGCAACACACCAGAGCTGAGGGGCCCGATGGACTGGGTCAGTACCACTCTGTGATAGCGGGCCCACAACAAAACCGAATAAGAAAATCACATGGTGAAAAATTACTTTTCAGTGTAAAAGAAAAGAACGGCTTGCATTTACATAGCGCCTTTCACAACCGCAGGATGCCCCAAGGTGCTTTACAGCCAATGAAGTACTTTTGAAGTGTATTCACTGTTGCAAAGCGGCAGCCAATTTGCACACAGCAAGCTCCCACAAACAGCAATGAGATAACGACCAGATAACGTGGTTTTTTTTGAGTGATGTTGATTGAGGGATAAATATTGGCCTGCCCTTCTTCAAAATAGTGCCATGAAATCTTTTACATCCGCCTGAGAGGGCAGACAGGACCTTGATTTAATGTCTTATTTGAAAGGTGGCACCTCAGACAGTGCAGCACGCCCCCAGTACTGCACTGGAGTATCAGCCTAGATTTTTGTGCTCAAGTCTCTGGAGTGCAACTTGAACCCACAACCTTCTGACTCAGAGGCAAGAGTGCTACCCACTGAGCCACAGCTGACCTATTAGGATACCCCCATTGTGTTACTAATACACCCTGTAGATTGTGGAAGTAATTTGTGGCTTGTGTATTAAGTGGTTGAATAAATATTGCGTGGCACATTGGTAGTCAGTAAATGGACATTGTTTCATTTTTAATTATCTTACCCTTTAGAATATGAATTTGCTCTTGTTGGACTGTCTGTTGGTTACATGCCTACGGCGCATTGTCTACTCAATGCACTGAAGTCCCACTACAGTGATGCAAAGCTCTTGCAGACTGCTCCAATGCATTGTGTTGTAAAATGCTGGGTTGCGAGGGTTTCACTCGTATTTCCTCGCCCATTGTAACTCCCAATCTCAACTGTGCTGCTTTGAGAGGCTGAATACCTACCCACAGGTAAGGGAGGGTGGGAAAATTCACCCCAAGCCCACTCTTGCCATCTTTAAAGCAACGCTACACTGGGAAAGGTCCGTGATCTGTCTTCTTTGTCAGAGGCTTGAAGGACAGGAAGCAGAAAATTCCCTTTGAGAACGTTAAACAAAAGCAGAAAACGCTGGCAAGGTCAGTGGAGAGAAGAGAGGAGTTCACATTTTCGAGGGTGCACCCTTCGTCAAAACTCAGAAACGTTGAGAATGTTATTCGTTGAAAGGCAGCTTGAGGAGCCTGGAAGAACGGTTGTGGTGGTGAGGCTGCAGCTTTCCTGCGAACTCCGTGGTCAGACTGGCATTATCTCAATTACGACAAGGGCTGATTCCAAATTAATTTCTGCCTGTTGACAGAGCGCTGAGCAGTTCGCTGACGTAGGCCTTGCCCTCCCAGGTGTTCTGCAAGCTTCTGACTCAGTGTTTGCCGATCGCTCATGTGAACAGGAAATGTAACAGCTGGCTGTGTAATTAACCTTCCCGGCTATTCCAATAGGTCTGACTATCCTGTCAGCATCAGCAACTTTGTTTCCATTTCGACTGAGAGTTTGACTTTTATAGTTGCATTTTTTTTTGCAATGTAGCAAATAACGGAGCAGCTTCACAAATAGTTTTAAACGCTGGTGGTAAATGAGCAATGATTATCCCATAATAAAAACAGAAAATGCTGGAAATACTCAGCAGGTCAGGCAGCATCTATAGAGAGAGAAACAGAGTTAACGTTAACTCTGTTTCTCTCTCTACAGATGCTGCCTGACCTGCTGAGTATTTCCAGCATTTTCTGTTTTTATTTCAGGTTTCCAGCATCCGCAGTATTTTGCTTTTGTATTGATGATTATTATCCCATGCCCTTGTCAACAGCACTGTGCAATTTTTTTTTTGAGTAGTCAAAAAGTGTGACAAAAATGCTGTATTGTTCTCTCGTTTTAGTTAGTGCCTGTCCCTTTAAGTCTAGTTGCTGTACATAAGCACTTTATGTACAGTAACTTTAAAAGAAAACCAACCACAGTTCAGTACCTTGTATGAAAACGGTGCTGAAATGTTTGCACCGCATCAGGACTAGTACCTTCATCACAAGACTTCTGCCACGGTCAGGCTGGCAGCATCCGTTAGCGTACCTGTACCAAAAATCAAGTCTATCCGAAATCTCCCCTTCTACTTCTTCACCAAGATGAGAACTCACCTTCAGTACCTGCTACCTTGAACAATGATATTTAACAGATGTGATAGTCAACAGGTTGCCCTAGATTTGGCAGAAGGCTTTCTCTGGTACCCCTTTGTACTTTTCTGTACAGTCTACTCCTTTTTAATTTGCAATTTTTTTGTTATTTTATTCATTCCTGGGATGTGGGCGTCGCTGGCAAGGCCAACATTTATTGCCCATCCCTAATTGCCCTTGAGAAGGTGGTGATGATGAGCCGCCTTCTTGAACCGCTGCAGTCGTGCAGTGAAGGTACTCCCACAGTGCTGTTAGGGAGGGAGTTCCTGGATTTTGAAAGCATGCAAAAAATACCTCTTGTCCTGTGTTATTGGAATGACTTAAATCGAACTATTGGATAACAAAAAATGACTTTGAATTGACAGGAGTGGGCTGCAGTGAATTTTTGTAAGAAAGAAAGACTTGCATTTCTATAGCGCCTTTCACGACCACCGGACATCTCAAAGCGCTTTACGGTCAACGAAGTACTTTTGAAGTGGAGTCACTGCTGTAATGTGGGAAACGCGGCAGCCAATTTGCGCACAGCAAGCTCCCACAAACAGCAATGTGAAAATGACCAGTTAATCTGTTTTTGTTATGTTGATTGAGGGAGAAATATTGGCCAGGACAATGTGTAAACAAGATTACTGATCCCTGGCCCTCTTCAGTAGTACAGGCTGAGCTAGTTTTATAATTGCTCTACCTTGAGTTAGGTAACCTCAGCCAAGAGGTGCATTGTTGACATTATAATCCCTGGGCAAGGGAGGTAAAAAATCAGTCAGGGTTCCCACTCCCAATCACTACCCACTGAGTCCTGTGTGTAATAAAAACAGAAAATGCTGGAAATACTCAGCAGGTCAGGCAGCATCTGTGGAGAGAGAAACAGAGTTAACGTTTCAGGTCGATGACCCTTCGTCAGAACTGGAAAAAGTTGGAGATGGAACAGGTTTTTAAGCAAGTGTAGGGGCAGGGAAAGGCGGGAGGGGAGGAAAGAACAAAAGGGAAGGTCTGTGATAGGATGGAAGGCAGCAGAGATTAAGAGAAAAAAGGGATGATGGTGCAAGGCAAAAGGAGATGGTAATGGGACAAGTTAAGAAACAAAAGATGACTCTAGATGAAGTGTAAATGGCAATGGCAGAATGATCGACAGCTGCCATGTGAGAGAGAGGGGAAAAAATGAAAAAAATAAATGGAAAAAAAGATAGGGGCAGAGGTTATGGTCTGAAATTGTTGAACTCGATGTTGAGTCCAGAAGGCTGTAAAGTGCCTAATCAAAAGATGAGGTGCTGTTCCTCAAGCTTACATTGAGTCCTGTGTGTAAGTAGACATCAGGAAGTAAAAGAATTGGCACTTGGCTGTAATGTTTCCCATTACTGAATAGCCGAATCTCATACACAACCATCTGGACAAGTCAGCGGAGGACTGCTGGGGCCCATGGAACTCTATGGGATTCTGAGTAACTGCATTTCAGGAGATGAGAGGAGATGATTGGGACCAACAAGAATGCTTTTTTATTTTTTAAAAAGTACCCAAGATATCATGAATTCGACAGGTGTTTCTGCATCCAAATGTTGTGTCCCAGCAGTTGCAAACACCTGTTGTGGATTCTATCCCTTCAGTCACTGGAGTAAAAGTGAAAATGGCATTGTGACAAGTTAATGAATGGGCAATATATAGGTGTTTGTATCTGCCTTTGTCTGTAATGAATGAAATTAGACTAGTGGGACATGGCCAATGGGTGACTCTGGTGTAATAGAAAAATGTAAAACAATTCTTGTAATCCCTTTTAGCACTCGGTGACGGTTATTACAATGTGTATATTCATCTACACTTCCTAATTAGTTTCTGCTCCTCACTGACTCTAATCGGAGCCCTGCTCTCCTCAATTGTAATCTGCTCAGAGAAAAAAAAGAAGAAAGGATTAAATCTAATTATAGAAATAAAGACGTGAGCCAGTTTCCTGATCCAAGTGCTGGAGCAATTCTTTCTTTCAACTAAGAAATCCCCTTAAATCTCAACTGAAGCAGTTCAACAACAGGAAATGACACCACAAAATCACCAGAGGACAGAAGCAGTTGTCAATTGTCTTTATTTTTAATGGAAAGAATGAACTACAGCAGCGTTTTGAGCTCGGTGAGGAATGTGACGATGTGCCATTAAGCATTCAGTATTTCAAAGTATTTTTTGCAATTTCTTTAAAATCCTCACTTGGACACTGCCTTTCCTGCTGGTCCTCACTAAATATATATTTTATTTCCACCCTTTTAATTGCAGTTATGTATGTTTCATGTTCAAAATTGCTTCCAAATATATCCCAATGAGGTGGGTTTCTCATAAGTAAATCTTTTCGGTTGAAGGAAAATTGAGTAAAATATGATTGAATTATTGATCATTTAAAGTATTCCGTCCCGTTAGCCAAACAACAACTTGCGCTTTAATATATATTTATACAGCACCTTTAATTTAGTAAAACATCCCAAGGCGCTTCAGAGGAGCATTATCAAACAAAATTTGCCACATAAGGAGATATTAGAACACAGCTAACAGCAATATATTACTGACTTGGGAATGCTTTTTGACTACACCAGTTACTTATTGATGATGTTTACAGCTGCAAATGGCACATCATCACATTCTCCACTGAGCCCTGAGTACTGCTGACATTTTTCTGATCCTGCCCCACAACTAAGCGAAGACTGTGAAAGGGTTCTGATTTTAGAAACCTTTTATAAAGTAGCTGGAATTCCATCAGAAGTGTGGCTGTAACACATATTCCACTCACCTTCCAATAAAAATTGACTTCTGACAGCTGTTCATCTCACCCAAAGATGTACCCCATTCTAATTCTGTCCACCAGAACCAGTGTTGCATGAGATTCAACCAGCTACACCTGATTCTGATTTCAATACAGTTGCTCACCAGCAGTACATTGAACCCAGTGGTACAGCTGATCCATGCTATCAAATTACTTCTCATTCACTTCACTTTATAAACCCATAGGCGAAAGGCACAGCAATTCATTCTGATCTCAAAATATCATCAATGGCTCATTATGCTCAATATTAATTAACAGAGTTAAAAAGCCAATTTCATGATATCAGAAACAATTGAGTCTTTGTATGTATATTGCCATTTTTAATTTCCCTCATTTTTTTTTTTAGCTTTTTTTTCCTGCAACATAAACTATTCCTCTGGCCAGACAGTTGGCAGGTGAAGAATGGCCTGAGGTGATGGGCCTGAATTTTTTTAACTTCCTATTACTGTAGGGAAATGCTTTGCCCTAATGCTTGAGATTGAGAAATTTGCGACATGGTAATCTACCAGAATGATACCCGGACTCCAGGAGTTAAATTGCGAGGAGAAATTACGCAAACTAGGGTTGCATTCCCTGGAATTTAGAAGGCTAAGTGGTGATTTGATCAAGGTTTTCAAGATATCAAAGAGAACTGATAGTTTCTCTCTATCTACCCTATCTCCGCTGCTTGGGGAGCCGAGGACTAGGGAACATAGTCTAAAAATTAGAGCCAGACCTTTCAGGAGTGAAGTTAAGAAACACTTCTACACACAAAGGGCGGTAGAAGTTTGGAACTCTCTTCCGCCAACGGCAATTGATGCTAGATCAATTGTTAATTTTAAATCTGAGATTGATAAGATTTTTTTGTTAACCAAAGCTATTAAGAGATATGGGGCAAAGGCGGGTATGTGGAGTTAGGTCACAGATCAGCCATGCTCTCATTGAATGGCGGAACAGGCTCGAGGGGCTAAATGGCCTACTCCCGTTCCTATGTAATCTCCAGTACTGTAATGTACAATTCTGTGTGGGGGAGGGAGGTCCTTGTATCAGAGGTTAGTGGGAGGGTTTTCCAGAGTCTGAGTATTCGGAGCAGCGTGTTGGGAGTGTGGAAGTGGTTTTGGAGTGTGTGGGGGGGGTGGGGGGTGGTGGTCACTGTTGTTCAGGTTTTCAGTGGTGGGCCATGGGACTATTTGGAACAGGGGCTACTGGGTGTTGGGAGTACTGGGTCAGCAATCCCAGAGGGTACAAACACTGGGAGAAGGTTTGCAGTTTCTAAGAACACTGGTAATGCTGTATCAGGGATATGGGAGTAATGGTAAGCAGATGGTGTGGTCTGGGAGCATTTGGGAAAAGGATGCATGGCAGTTTGAGTCCATTAGTAGTGGGGGTCACAAGATATGAGAATTGGGATGGGAGTGTTTGGACAGTATGGAAGTACTGTGCAGAAGGACTTACAGCCCAGAACGATTGAGAAGGGGAAGACTTAGGATGTGGTAATGTTGGAATTATCTGGGGAACTTGTAGTATTGGGGCGAAGAAGAATGAAGGCAATAAGTCTTCATGTATTCTCTCCTCCCTCAGAAACTTCACAACAATGTTTTCCCATCCCTGAACTGTGAAGGTTGCTTTAGTTAATTAAAGTATAATCATTGCTGATTGCACTTTAAATAACTGAGATGGGCCTCCCAGCTCAATGCTGGAAAAGCCCTATCAGGAAACCCACCCACACACCTTCGGAAAAGGACTATAGACGTATTTCCAGCCAAGGCCAGAGATTAGTTTCTAACTATCTTAGTAACAGCCCAACACGTGCTTCAAACAGTTTTAAAGCCAGTTCTTGGGTCCCGGCTGGGAACGGAGCTACAGACGTTTTCTTGGAGCAGAGCTGGGGGTAAATGCAGAAGGGGTTGGTGAGCAGCAGCACAAGAGAGGGCGAAGGGATGAGAAGTGTACTCACACTTGAAGTGCTTGGGAGCTCGAGAGTGATTCTGCTGGCAGGAGGGAGTGTGAAAATGTTGGGAGCTTTCCAGGCAGATGGGACTGTGGGGGACAGTACTGCAGAACCTTGGAGATGGAGCTGAGAGGACTCAATCAGAGACAATTGCAATGAATAGATACTTTTTTAAAAAGTGTGACAGATAAGCATGGTGGAAACAGCATGACAGGAACGCACTACAAGAACTAACTAACACAACTTACAGAAAGTGCATGTTGTATGCAAGACATCTATATATCTCATTAAAAGCCTTGTGTCTGTGCTCCTTGGTCCAGTTATCCCACACCCACTAACTCCACGACACCTGCTCTTGACTCCACATCTGCAGCACCATGGGGGATCACTATAGAAGCATACTGCTGATCGAAGGGATATAGCAGTCCTTGGTAAATTACCTGCACTTCTTGTATATTTCTATCTGTATTCTTGCTACCTGAACATTTCTGACAAGAGAATCTAATCGCATAACAAAAAGTTATTCATTTATTGCAGTGTTTTTCTCTGGTAAAGTAATGTAACATTTATGCCCAGTTGGTAAATTGAGTTTACCCTCACAATACTGATCATTTCTCTTTCTTTGGGGTAGACTTTGACTTTGTATGATAGGGTAAAACGGTTGATAGCGACTTGGCAGTTCATTTTACATCTTTGCCATTGAAGTCAATGGAAATAAAAATTGGGAGAGATGTAAAACGGATTGCCGACTCGCTATTATGTTTAGAAAAAGATGTTAAAGTGAATTGAATTCTGTAAGCCACATTGTAAGTGTTCACTCGACAGCTGGAGTGTTTGTCCCAGCACAAATCTATGGCTGTACCATGAACTGACCCTCCCAAAACTCTCCAGTATCGAGACAGTGCCACCGCAACAACTATACCATAGCACCTTTCTGAATATTGCTGTGGCCAGTCCCTGGTTAAACCTGCAGAAGCCACAGCTTAGTAGAACATCCCAGAAATGCGCAAGATAATGCTTCCATGAAAGCCCCTCTAATGACACAACAGGAATCTTGGCCCATTTCAACATAATTGGAATGTAACAGGATTCAGCCGAATTGCTGAAAGCAAGATTAATACTGACTGAAATTCTGTCCTCCCCACTTCAGAGAATGAAGATGACTTTGTTTTCAGCCATCTACCAGAAAAAGCTGGACAGACACAAGAACAGGATATCGTCCGGACCTCATGGTTTTAGGCTTGGTTAGACTTCAGCAGGTTTCAGCTCTTGAAAAATCAGAACATCATTTGAGGAGTTTTCCTCCCCGTGAATGTTTACTGTTGGGAGGCTTTGCATCCAATCTCACAATGGGATACCCATCCATCCGCTGTGCCCCATATTGACACAGCTTCTGCGGGCAAGGGACAGCTGAAGCAACTAATCTCCCCCCAAAAAATAAATTCCGCTTTGGAAACGTTAGCTTTTCAGGAGCGGAGAGGAGAACGAGCAGCACATATTCTGCACACTTGATGCTGCTGCTCTTTGCGTTGTGTCCGACAGAAACATCTCAATGTGGTCCACACAATGAATTACTTTTGGAAGTGCATGACTGTTGTTATGTTCTTTTTCTTCACCATTTTGTCCCCAGTTTTTATCAATGACAAAGAGAGGGGTTCAATAGTATACAACATATAATATAAAATATTGTATATGTGCAACGATCACCATTGTAGAATGCAAAGCAGATGGCCTACTAGCAACAGCTGCCTCAGAGCTCGACCTATTTAGCTCCCACCCAAACACTGCCATAAGTCCGAGGGCTAGAACCTAATACTTTTAGATAAGGACCAGCATCAAATGTTTCACAGCAAGTCTGTCAGCATCTGTAAAGAGGAAGGACAAGTTAACAATTTGGGTATAAACCCTTCTCTGAAGATGGATACACATCCATAGAAACATAGAAACATAGAAGATAGGAGCAGGAGTAGGCCATTCGGCCCCTCGAGCCTGTTCCGCCATTTAATCAGATCATGGCTGATCATCCAAATTCAGTATCCTGTCCCTGCTTTCTCCCCATATCCCTTGATCCCTTTAGCCTTAAGAAATATATCTAACTCCTTCTTGAATATATTTAATGAATTGGCCTGAACTGCCTTCTGTGGTAGAGAATTCCACAGGTTCACCACTCTCTGGGTGAAGAAATTCCTTCTCATCTCAGTCCGAACTGGCTTACCCCTTATCCTTAGACTGTGGCCCCTTGTTCTGGACTCCCCCGCCATCGGGAACATCCTTCCTGCATCTAGTCTGTCTAGTCCTGTTAGAATTTTATAAGTTTCAATGAGATCCCCTCTCATTCTTCTAAACTCTAGCGAATATAAGCCTAATCGACCCAATCTCTCTTCATACGTCATTCCTGCCATCCCAGGTATCAGTCTGGTGAATCTTCGCTGCACTCCCTCCATGGCAAGAACATCCTTCCTCAGATAAGGCGACCAAAACTGCACACAATACTCAAGGTGTGGTCTCACCAAGGCCCTGTACAACTGCAGCAAGACATCCTTGCTCCTGTACTTGAATCCTCTCGCTATGAAGGCCAACATACCATTTGCCTTCTTAACTGCCTGCTGCACCTGCATGCTTACCTTCAGCGACTGATGCACAAGGACACCCAGGTCTCGTTGCACTTCCCCTTTTCCCAATCTATTGCTGTTCAGATAATAATCTGCCTTCCTGTTTTTGCCACCAAAGTGGATAACCTCGCATTTATCCACATTATACTGCATCTGCCATGCATCTGCCCAATCACCCAACCTGTCCAAATCATACTGGAGTTTCTCTGCATCCTCTTCACAGCACACACGCCCACCCAGCTTTGTGTCGTCTGCAAACTTGGCGATATTACATCTAGTTCCCTCATCTAGATCATTAATATATATTGTGAATAAGTGGGGTCCTAGCACTGATCCCTGCGGTACCCCACTAGTCACTGCCTGCCACTTGGAAAAAGACTCATTTATTTCAACTCTTTGCTTCCTGTCTGCCAACCAGTTTTCTATCCAAGTCAATACCTTACTCCCAATCCCATGTGCTTTAACTTTGCACGCTAATCTCTTATGCGGGACCTTATCGAAAGCCTTCTGAAAGTCCAAATACACCACATCCACTGGTTCTCCCTTATCTATTCTACCAGTTACATCCTCAAAAAATTCCAGTAGATTAGTCAAGCATGATTTACCTTTTGTAAATCCATGTTGACTTTGTCCGATCCTGTCACTGTTTTCCAAGTGCTCTGCTATTACATCTTTTATAATGGACTCTAGCATTTTACCGGTCTATAATTCCAAGTTTTCTCTCTACCACCTTTTTTAAATAGTGGGGTTACATTAGCTACCCTCCAATCCATGGGAACTGTTCCAGAGTCTATAGAATTTTGGAAGATGACCAGCAATGCATTTACTATTTCAAGGGCCACTTCCTTAAGTACCCTAGGATGTAGATTATCAGGCCCTGGGGATTTATCGGCCTTCAATCCCGTCAATTTCCCTAACACCATTTCCCTACAAATACTGATTTCATTCAATTCCTCCCTCTCATTAGACCCTATGTTCCCCGACATCTCTGGGAGGTTATTTGTGTCCTCCAAAACATTAACCTTCTCTTTTACAGAGGCTGATGGGCTTGTTGTGCATGTCCAGCATTTTCTGTTTGAGTTCCGATTTCCAGCAATTGCAGTTTTGTTTTTCTTTTTTATTTGTGCAAAATGTTCCGTGGTCACCTGATCTACCGATCGCAGAAACTCTGTCTGCTCGAAATTCAACTGATGTTTGCATAAGCAATATAAATAATTGTAGTTAAGGACCACCAAATAAATGAAAGGTAAAATCAGAAAAGAAAATGGAAATCGTATATTATTGTGCCTTCAAAGTGGGCAGGTTGAGGGTGAGAGGTGGCCAGAAAAAAGTAACTGAAACATATGGTGAATGAGAACTGAGATATCACAAGGAAACTGTATGCATTGGCTAGGAGCAGAGAGTGAACTGGTGATTTTTCTACACATACTTGTTGCACACCAATAACTCAGAAATATCATCTTAGTGTCCTAAATAAAGTTTAATTAAAGGAATCATTGTGAAGAATATCCATTTAGCGATAAATGAAAGAGTCTCGCCTGCACAGCCCTGTGACAATAAGATTTCAAAACCAAAATCAAAACTGAAACCGGATTGCGGGTCTGTTTATAAATTGATTCCTGATGTACTAATGGCTAACAGAGACATTGAGGGTAATTCTGACTCTGGTCGATGGTGCAAAACGCGCAATTTCAGCTCGACCATCCGTTAAACACCTCTCCCGATTTTTGTTTCCATTGAAGTCAATGGGAAGAGGTGTTTAACGGGTGTAAAGGTACAACTGTCAGATTTACTGCCCAGTCAGTGATGCTGTCATATGACATACACGATTCGAGTCGTATTGACTCAGGCAGGTGCTAGGCCACCACTTACCTATGGAAAGCAGATGAGGACCTCTGTGCAAAATGGTTCAATATGTAAACATGGGATTAGGTGGTGGTGGGTCGGGGGGAGTTAACCTGATTAATTTGCAGTTCACATTTAACTGAATGGATTTGTTTACTGCAGGATACTCTTCTGAAAACAGAAAATATTGCATTAACATTTTGGCAGTAAATCAGTGGATTCCCGGCCAAAAAGCCATTACCACCTGCCCATAAAAAAATCCAACTCATGGAGAGGGATATGAAGACACTGCTAGGATATACAGGATAACGGTGTACTTACAATACCTCTTTAGATGGGGAGGGAGGGAGTTACCACTTTGGGTCTATGTGAATTTGCTTGCTGTGCTTATGCATAGAGGTGCACCATGGAGCCAAAAATCAAATGTAGATTTATTACAAATAATAGATTGGCTCAAATAATAGAAATGAGGGTACCTGTTGCAGACATAGCAGATGTTTCCTGCAACATGGAGAAAATTTCAGCAGTGAAGTTTACGTAAATGCATCAAAATAAAAATCAGTTCTATTTCTACAAAGTGTGTTCCTGTTTATCACTTCAGTCACACAAAGCCATCGACAATTACCAGTGAGATTACAAGGCAAAGTGAAGACTGTTCACAGAGTGAATTTACTGTCTGTTGTGCAGAGTGTAGAAATTTTGGAATTGTTATGTTAAATGGGAGAGTGAAGCATTATTTTCCTTTTCACGCTAAATTAATTTCACAGTGCTCCCTTTCTAAAGAGTTGTGGACATCGAGCATTGCATAGGTGAGCACCTTTACTTAAAACTGTATTAATACTTTGTAGATTCATCTAGATTTTTAAACATGTTGGGGTAGATCTTGACTGTGCGCTAGTGTAAAATGGGGTCATAGCGAATCGGCAGCACGCTTTACATCTCTCCCGATTTTTATTTCCACAATGGGCTGCCTACTCGCTATTGGCCGTTTTACACTATCACACAAAATCAAGATCTAACCCATTGTGCTCAGCAGTATAAAGAATGGCAGAGCTGGGAATTAGATGGAAGGAAAGACTTGCATTCATATACCACTTTTTAAAATTCGTTCATGGGATGTGGGCGTCGCTGGCAAGGCCAGCATTTATTGCCCATCCCTAATTGCCCTTGAGAAGGTGGTGGTGAGCTGCCTTCTTGAACCGCTGCAGTCCGTGAGGTGAAAGTATTCCCAACAGTACTGTTAGGGAGGGAGTTCCAGGATTTTGACCCAGCGATGATGAAGGAATGCCGATATATTTCCAAATCAGCATGGTGTGTGACTTGGAGGGGAACTTGGAGGTGGTGGTGTTCCCATGCACCTGCTGCCCTTGTCCTTCTAGCTGGTAGAGGTCGCGGGTTTGGGAGGCGCTGTCAAAGAAACCTTGGCGAGTTGCTGAAGTGCATCTTGTAGATGGTGCACCTTATCATATCTCAGAAGTAGCTCGGAGTGTTTCACATGCAATTAATGGGGCTGCTTTAGTTAGAACAAAGATTGTGGGATGATTTGAAAAAGATGTGTTAAATTATGTTGGGATGGAAACAGACTGGCTGGAATTTTCTGGAGGTAGGTGGGTTGGAGACGGGGGGGCCCGAGGCGGTTGGGAAATGCGGGAGGCCAGGTTTCCCGCAGTCCATGTCGACTTTAACGGCAGGGCCTGATTTGCATGTGAGGCCTCGGTTGCCTGCACGCAGCCAACCAGATTGAGAGCTGGCTGGCTGCGGGCGGGTAGGCCTGCAGCTGCAGAGAGGGAGGGAGGGTTCGGTCTGGGGGAAGGATGGGGGAGGGGGGTCGGTCAGGGATCACGGGGGGCTCGGTCGGGGAGTTGGGGGGGATGTCGGGCGGGGATCGCCGGGGGCATCGGTTGGGGATTGGTGTCGGCTAGGGATCGGGGAGTCAGCCAGGTGGACGTAAATAAGCGGGTTGGTTGCACCCGCCCCCCCAACCCCGTGTCCCGCCTCTGTTAAAACCGGAAGTGGGCGGGTTGAAGGCGGGGTCGGGTCGGGAATCTCATTTTTAACAATTTATCTGCCCCCACGCTCCAAACACACCCGTTTTTTAGGGGAAAATTCTGGCCACTGTTTCCAGTGATTGAGGAGTCTAGAACAAAAGGACGTAGATATAAGATTAAATTGTTGCTTTGTATGACAGGAAAAGCTTATAATGGGGAGCTGATGACAACCTACATGTGGTCTCCCTGTGTGTGCTAGTTCACCGAGAACATGCCAGCTAACGTCGTCAAGAAGACGTCTCAATGCCCGAAAGCGGCCTCCCGGTCTGAAAAGCATGAAAGCATCGAACATGTCAACCAAAGGTCCCTTTCTGGACCAACCAACCAAGGTAAGATAAAAGCAAGAGATATAGGACAGAGAGCAAGAGAAACCTTTTTTACACAGAGGGTCATGAGGCTGTGGAATACATCACTGCGGTTCGTGACTGAAGCATAGACCGTGTCAACATTTATGAATAGGTTCGATAGATGGCTGAAGGAAAGGGGAATAAAGGAATACAAGAACAGAACAAGCTCATAGGTTAGGACTACTGAACATGTGGAGGACTCAGACTGCTTGGGCCAAACAATCTGTTTCCGTGTTGCAATTTGTATGTAATTCTCTATGTAGTTCTGCATAATTAGTTTGATGTTCAAATACTTTTGTTGTATAGGAAAACGGATCGTTTTCTTCACATTTTTATTGTATTATCAGCTCTAAGTAATTCTAGATCAGGTAGAGTATGTGTTGGGTGCAGAGAAAACCTTACACTTGGCATTGTCAGAAAATTGGGGCTTAGGAGTCACCCTGTCCCCACATCTGGATGACCGCAAAATAAGTAACAGAAGGAAAAGAGATTCTTGATGGTCTTCAAGAAAACTACCTTTAACAACTGTAAACTTCTGATCATAAACTCACATTATAATGAACCATAAAATACAACAGAATCACTTTTTTTTTAAATAAAGTGATTTTTTTTTTAAGAACAAGAGTATAAAGTTTCTGACAATATTGTTAGCTGCAAGCAAGTGTTTTTAATATAGTTCAATTTTCAGACTTTCAGTTTAAAGGGTGCATTTTGACAAATATACATATATTTGAAATCTATCTCCATACGTGGAGCTGTTATCCCGCTGTAATGCCACTCAATTTCAAATACAAATCATAGCATATGAGAAATACAGTCAGCTTCATATCATCAAGTTGTACTTCGGTGTCAGCTGTGGCTCAGTTGGTAGCACACTTGCCTCTGAGTCAGAAGGTTGTGGGTTCAAGTCCCACTCCAGGGACTTGAGCACATAAAGCTAGGCTGACATTCCAGGGACTTGAGCACATGAAAGCTAGGCTGATGCTCCAGTGCAGTGCTGAGGGAGTGCTGCACTGTTGGAGGTGCCATCTTTCGGATGAGACGTTAAACCGAGGTCCCGTCCGCTCTCTCAGGTGGACGTAAAAGATCGCATGGCACTATTTCAAAGAAGAGCAGGGGAGTTATCCCTGGTGTCCTGGCCAATACTTATCCCTCAACCAACATAACAAAAATAGATTATCTGGTCATTATCACATTGCTGTGTGTAAATTGGATGCTGTGTTTCCCACATTACAACAGTGACTACACTTCAAAAATACTTAATTGGCTGTAAAGCGCTTTGAGAGGTCTGGTGGTCGTGAAAGGCGCTATATAAATGCAAGTCTTTCTTTCTCATTTGATAACATGTCTTTCTGACAAATATTACAGAAACCCAAGGCACAATTTTTGTAATGCATGGAGGAAGAAGATTTGACCCAATACAGTGCCAACAATAGACCAACTACCCTTAGTTCAAGAATGGTAGTGGATTAAATGACATTGCTGGTTGCATTAATTGGATTGAACTGTATTACCCCAGCATCAGATGGTTTTGCCACTGACCCACTGAATGGTATCCTGGATTATATTTTTATTTAACTGAAGTGATGTGTTTAAAATGTCTGCCCTCTAAGATGCAAAGGGATGTCCTCCCTTTGTAATCCACTGTGATTTTGTCCAGGCTGTTATGATTTTGTCGGCTTTTTAACTAGGTTTGTTTTACTAGGTGTGACAAAATCCATTGGACAATTTCAAATTTCAATGACTGCCAATTAAAGGAATAAGTAATCCTAATAAGGCATCAGGGCGCCCGTATAACATGTCCCCAAAGAGCAAAGGAGAAACACCGAGCAAGTTAGCTTGTCCCGCTCGCATACATTTCACACCATGAAACTCCACAGCAACACGGGCAGAAGCCCTCATGCAGGATGTCCATCCATCCTCATTGTTAACCGAAAGAAAAAGCAATTTCCAAAGAAGAGGGATGCATTTTTAAATCCATAATTTCTACATTGAAACCTATTTGACAAGAACTTGCTCAGCCGCCTTGTTTTAGAAAATGTAACTAGAAATGTTGGAACCAAACTTGAAGCTGCCATTGTACCTTTACCTGACGAAGGGGCGACAGCTCCGAAAGCTTGTAATTTTAAATAAATCTGTTGGACTATAACCTGGTGTTGTGCGACTTCTCATTTTTGCAGAATCTAGACAGTGCAGACTGTGCTCATTTTTGTTGGCATTTGCAGTTACGTTCACCGACATGGGACAAACTAGCAGCTTCCCCAAAACCAAAGGCAGGTGCAAACAAATCATGCTTAGGAATCAAATGTATTTCAAATTTCAGCTTTACTTATATATTAATAAAATATTTTATTATTTTTGGCAAATTATAAATGCACTGTGCTATAAGGAGGAAGGTGAAGATAGCTATGATTTGAATTTTCTTTGAGCAAGCAATGACTTTGCATGAACAGCAAGTGGACTGTACACATAAAGGGCCCAACATAATTCACTATCAGCAACTTTATATCTTTGTTGAGACAAGTGGAAATTGTGTCAGCTGGAGGTCAACTGTGACACCGCGACTTTTATAAATGTCCAGTCTCACCTCAGACACAGCCACAACTGCTCCTCAGCAGGGCAGGATTCCAGAAATATGTTCGAAAAAAGAAAGACTTGCATTTATATAGCGCCTTTCACGACCACCGGACGTCTCAAAGCGCTTTACAGCCAATGAAGTAACTTTGAAGTGGAGTCACTGTTGTAATGTGGGAAACGCGGCAGCCAATATGCGCACAGCAAGCTCCCACAAACAGCAATGTGATAATGACCAGATAATCTGTTTTTTGTTATGTGGATTGAGGGAGAAATATTGGCCAGGACACCGAACAGCAATAGAGGTGCGGTGAGAGAAGAAAGAAACTTTGCTGAGGCAGCTCAGTTCACCCAACCCACTCTCATGTATATTCTATGTATAACAACAACTTATATTTTATATAGTGCCTTTAACGCAGTAAAACATCCCTAATCGCTTCACATGAGCGTTATCAAACAAAATTTGACACATAAGGAGATGTTAGGACAGATGACCAAAAGGTTGGTCAAAGAGGTAGGTTTTAAGAAGCGTCTTAAAGGCAGAGAGAGGGGTAGAGAGGCGGAGAGGTTTAAGGAGAAAATTCCAGAGCTTAGGGCCTAGGCAGCTGAAGGCACAGCCGCCAATGGTGGAGCGATTAAATAAGGGGATGCGCAAGAGGCCAGAATTGGAGGAGCACAGAGATTTCGGAGGGTTGCAGGGCTGGAGGAGGTTACAGAGCTAGGGAGGGGTGAGGCCATGGAGGGATTTGAAAACAAGGATGAGAATGTTAAAATTGAGACGTTGCCAGACCGGGTGCCAATGTAGGTCAGTGAGCACAGGGGTGATGGGTCAACAGGACTTGGTGCGAGTTAGGACACGGGCAACCCAGTTTTGGTTGAGCTCAAGTTTATGGAGGATGGAAGATGGGAGGCCAGCCAGGAGAGCATTGGAATAGTCAAATCCAGAGCTAACAAAGGCATGGATGAGGGTTTCAGCAGCAGATGAACTGGAGTTGGGCGATGTTACAGAGGTGGAAGAAGGCGGTCTTGGTGATGGTGCAGATATGTGGTCAGAAGCTCATCTCGGGATCAAATACGACACCAAGGTTATGAACGGTTTGGTTTAACCTCAGAGAGTTGCCAGCAGTATTGGCTATTTCTCTGGCTTAACATGACTACAATATAATTACTTGTTCATTTAAATATTCCCAATGGTCGGCAGCAGAAAGTAACTGGGGCTAATTTGTCTTGCTGCCGTATGAGGAAAGGTTGAGCAGGTTGAGCCGATACTCATTGGAGTTTAGAAGAATGAGAGGTGATCTTATTGAAACATATAAGATTCTGAGGGGATTGACAGGGTGGATGCTAAGAGGATGTTTCTCCTAGTGGGGGTATCTAGAACTAGGGGCCATAGTTTCAGAATAAGGGGTCGCCCATTTAAGACGGAGATGAGGAGGAATTTCTTCTCTCAGAGGGTCATGAATCTTTGGAATTCTCTACCCCAGAGAGCTGTGGAGGCGAAGTCATTGAATATATTCAAGGCGGAGATTGACAGACATTTGAACTACAAGGGAGTAAAGGGGTATGGGGAGAGAGCGGGAAAGTGGTGTTGAGGCCAAGATTGGATCAGCCATGACCTTGTTGAATGGCGGAGCAGGCTCAAGGGGCCGACTGGCCAACTCCTGCTCCTGTTTCTTATGTTCTTATGTCATTCATCCAGGCCTTAAGGGTCTGCTGCAGCAGAACCTTTCCCAGTGATTGATATAATAGCTTTGGAGAGTAGGGTTTTCCAAGAATTGAGATGGACTAAAAAAAATGGCACTGTCCCTTTCAATAAAACTGTTTTATTGATTTGTTGCTGAACTGTAACCATTGAACAGCTTCTTATATTTATTTGACTAAACAGTACAGTGTTGCTAAGCACTTACAAAAAGTCAATTTTGCTAAAAGGCCACTTGATAACATTTTAATGGCAACAATAGATGAAAATTAGCTGTTGGTTTCTATGCAATTCGGAATAAATGGATTTATTTGTGAATGTTTTCAAACATGGAGTAAATTGTTTGTTCGTTGTTGCCTTGCTTGGTGCAAAACCTTAACAGAATCCTGGTCTTCGGGAACACTCATCATGCAACCATTTTTAGGCAACAGCAATCAAACTCCAGAGTTTTCCAATGGAAAATAGAACAGAAAAACAGAATATTTTTTAAATGGTGAGAAACTTTCAAATGTTGGTGTTCAGAGAGATTTGGGTGTCCTCGTGCAAGAAACACAGAAAGCTAGCATGCAGGTACAGCAAGCAATAAGGAAGGCAAATGGCATGTTGGCCTTTATTGCAAGGGGGTTGGAGTATAAGAGTAAGGAAGTCTTGCTACACTTGTACAGGGCCTTGGTGAGACCACACCTGGAGTACTGTGCACAGTTTTGGTCTCCTTATCTAAGGAAGGATATATATGCCTTGGAGGCGGTGCAACGAAGGTTCACTAGATTGATCCCTGGGATGAGAGGGCTGTCCTATCATGAGAGATTGTGCAGAATGGGCCTATACTCTCTGGAGTTTAGAAGAATGAGAGGTGATCTCATTGAAACATACAAGATTCTGAAGGGGATTGACAGGGTAGATGCTGAGAGGTTGTTTCCCCTGGCTGGAGTGTCTAGAACTAAGGGGCATAATCTCAGGATAAGGGGTAGGGCATTTAAGACTGAGATGAGGAGGAATTTCTTCACTCAGAGGGTTGTGAATCTTTGGAATTATCTGCCCCCGAGGGCTGTGAATGCTGAGTCTTTGAGTATATTCAAGGCTGGGATAGATAGATTTTTGGACTCTAGGGGAATCAAGAGATATGGAGATCGGGCGGGAAAGTGGAGTTGAGGTCAATGATCAGCCATGATCTTATTGAATGGCGGAGCAGGCTCGAGGGGCCATATGGCCGACTCCTGCTCTTATTTTTTATGTTCTTATGTTCTTAAAATGAATGACCATAAGCAATGTTATAAAATAATCACTGTGAAGAAAATTAATTCAAGATGACAAATCAAAGGGCACTGAAGCGTTCATGTGAATAGGCCCTATCTAATGCAAGCAGGGGAGCAGAGCGACTCATTTTTCCATTCTGATATTTCTAGATCTGTATAAGATCACATTTTCATAGAAATTGTGCAGGAGATGTTGTTTTGCAGTATGAAATGCAATGGCGATCACTTTGAAGTAACCTTCGTTGCAGTTCACACAAAGCACTGGTGACTCTCGGATGTTTGCTTTGACCTTACCCACTGATGAGTTCACAAAGCATACCCAC
The DNA here is from genome assembly GCA_030390025.1 of Squalus acanthias. Lineage (NCBI taxonomy): Eukaryota > Metazoa > Chordata > Chondrichthyes > Squaliformes > Squalidae > Squalus > Squalus acanthias. The sequence continues at coordinate 74,727,001 of CM059438.1, read as the reverse complement.
TATCCTAATAGTAACAGGCTAAAATGTCCCCACAAGTCTTTTTTTAATGGGAAATTACAGAAAGTTCTTACCAGAGGCCTCAGGTCAACTGTAGTGTTGTGCACACACCTCAACTGAGAATGTTTTAATAATTTTTACTCAATGTACAGGATACTCTTTCGTATCCGGCACCGACGGGACCGGGATGGTGCCGGTTGATTAAAAATTCCGGATAACGGAGAGGTATATCTACCGAGGCTATTTTTAACAAACAAAAATTAAAAAATCAAGAAATGTGCAGTATAATTGGGTACTCCCCTACAGAATGTTGTGATAAATGGATGGTGGAAGATGCTTGATTAAGTACAGTAATGCCAGTTGAGGGTAATCCTTAACTCTTTAATTACTTAACAGTAAAACAAAACTTATAAACGACTGTATACTGTAGTTTTCGGAGTATGAATTCTGCCGGTTATTAGAGAATTCGGATATTTAGGTGCCGTTTAAACGAGAGTTTCCTGTATATGTTAAATGGTTGCAAGCAAGTGCTTTTAAAGAGTTTATTGCCCCTCTTTTGAAATTTTCACCCTCCCCCATTTTAGACACCATTCCCTGACCAAGATGGCTGTCAGCAGGTAAGATGCTCCCATGCTTCTACCAATGATGCTGTTGGACGGTGTGCATGAAGTACACAAGGGTGTCACATCTTGAATTGCCCTATTGATTTTATTTCCTCTTTGCCAGCACTGTGGGATAAAATGATTTCTCAACAGACGGTCCCAAACTGGGAGCAAATTATTTTTATCCCTTTGTCGTCCTTGCTGCTGCAAAACTAAATAGAATCTACGCAGCACGTCCCTCTTGACGGAGGTAAAAAAATACACCATAACAGGAGGACTGTGGTCACATTCGACATTAATGGCCAGCTGCACCAACCCCTCCCCCAACTCGAGTTTTATTTTGGAATACTCCTTCCGTTGCACAACCCAATACCACAAGAGCAGCTTCAATGAGCTATAGTTTAAACCTATCAGTAACTGCAAGCAGCAGCTTGCTGCACTGTCCATTACACACTGTCCTCTAGCCCTCAACCACATGCTACACAGAAAGTTGGTTTAATATCAGACAATGTGACCTGTTCCTCCATCATTAACAGATCCCAAGGACTCAGTTTGGGCTCAATGAATTAAATTACCATTCAAGTTCGCTAATATATCACTTTCCGCTGTGTGCTGTTTCACTTAGCTAAGGGTTGTTATGCCTGGTGTCATTTGATCTGTCTGATATGGATTATTGTTTGTAATAAATGCCATAATTGAAAAGAGCTCAGCAAAGAAGCTGAAGTTTCGAATGCATCAAAATGATCTTCATTTCACCTCCAGATAGATACTGTCCCACCAGGCACTGGACCAGGTTTGTAAACCGAGGATTGTGCAAAAGTAGTGTGTGACCTGGTGATCTTGGTGCTGCCAGCCATATTTGCTGCTACAAATTATCTATCCATTTCAAGTTAATTCCAGATTTACATAAAAAATGGAATCATTTTTAACTTGCAGCAGATATACTGACCTCAACACAAATTGACCCCATCAATATAATAAAACTCTGCCACCCTTGCTCCTCTGACAGTTGCCATGCTGTCAGATTACATGCTCAACACTGAGTTGTGGACAAGCTAGAACATCCACCATTGGCAGAATTGCCTTTAGTTGCCTAGGCCCCAGGTCTGGGATTCCCTCCCTAAGCCTCTCTGCTTCTCTACTTTTCTTTCCTCCTTTAAGATGCTCCTTAAAACCTGCTTCTTTGGCCAGGCTTTCAGTCACCTGTCCTAATGTCTCCTTCCTGGGCTCGCTGTCAATTTTTTTGTTTGATTACATTCCTGTGAAGCACCTTGGGACATTTAGCTACATTAAAGGCACTATATAAATGCAAGTTGTTATTGTTGTTCTTGTGATATATGCGCTCCCCCCCCCCACACTCCTTTCTCCCTCTCTAATTCAAATAAACTCTCCACATATACACAGTCTAGTCCCATCATCATTTTAAATACTTTAATCCACTCTCCCCAAAGGCTGTGCTAAAGTAAAAAGACCCAACTCCCTGTGCCTATTGGGATGGCTAAGGGTTGTTAAAGTGGAGTGGACTGGAGTAGTTCCATTCAATCTCCCCCATTTGGCCTGAGCTACTTATTTGGTGCAAGGGTGCCTTTGTCTCAAAACATGAGCCATCTCTTCAAACTTCTCTCTGTGCCATTCCACTTTGCGTGGAGGAATTTCTTCTATTTGCAACTGTAGTATGCATTCAGTTTCCTGATTTCTTCTTCCACCCAAATATCTCCAGGAGAACATTTTGCCATTAACTTTTTGGCTGGACTTTTCTCCAACAGTTTGGTCACCCTGGGCAAGAAGGCCAGAAGGTCCACTGGCATGTCAGCTCCTGAGTTTGCTGAAATCCAAAATACACATGATGGATGCAAAAAATCATCGAGGGATCTGTTAGTGCTGAAAGTGTGACATTTATTTTATGGGGGGGCGGGGCTCTGAAGGCATGTCCCTCCACAATAAAAATTTGACTTCTTACGCTTGATTTGGGGGACTTTCTGGAATTTTGGAACCTATTGTGATTCTGAGTGTAAATCTCTGTACTTATTTTGAATTAAGTAAAACTCATCACCACTCAAACCTCACTTCCCATTTTAATTCCAGATCCTGAGATTCTAACACAACAATAAATGATATTCTCAGAAGACAACCGCTCATTTATTTATTTTTCCACCTCAAGTTCATGTCCAACTTACAAGGGAAGAAAGTCAAATCTAATTGGTTCGAGCAGCCTCCAGTGTGCCCTCCATCCAGTCAAATTGGTTATAACAATCTCCAGTCCTGCCCTCCAACTGATCCTGCCTTTCAAATGATTGGATGGCTTTATACTGATGACGTCTAATCACAGTGGGGAAAAGCTATTTTTCTCTTGTGAAATGCTGACTATCAGCTTGAAATGCTGAATGTGTGATTTTTGAAGGACATCATCATCCTTCCAGTGAGATGTTGAGCTGTTTCAGATCCTCCTCCTTTGATGGCGAAGACATTTATGCTGCACCAGATGCAACAAATGCAGCATCACAACATTATATTTACAAAGCAACTTAACTTCTCTTTTCAAGGTTTCCCACAGCCACAATCATTGATGTGTTGCGGTGATGCCACGGTTCGTCAAATGAGTAAGGGGAGTTTAGAATACTTTGCAAGGATGAAGAGGCAATAGCTTCTCTCTGTTACACCTAATGATGTTTCACTTTCTACATTTGATGTCGTGCCACCATTTTTAGAATATAAATATACTTCAATTACATGGAGAAGTCATTGGTTAAACCGATGTTAAACGCTATGGCCTTCTTTCTAAATGTTGGCACTGGGCCTGTGCAGTTGGACCTGTCCCAAGTCTTCCAAGCATCTATTTCCGAAATTTGATATTTTTAGTGCCCTTCACCGATTTTGAAAGAGCTCAAGTGGGCGTGCCCAGTTTCCAGGCCACTGACAGATTGGTGACAAGGGCAAGATATGAGCCTGCTGTTTCCGCCCCTCTCATTAACCAGAGGATTCCAGTTAGTGGGAGGGGAGACCAGCATATTTATGCACTGTAACTGGACTAGGGGTTTTCAAGAAAATGCATCTTTTTTCCCCCATTACATGTCTTTTTCTTTTACAAGATTAATACTGGCTGTGGGGGAAATGGTAACGTCTTGGGAAATTCACAATGATGGTTAACTAGTCTACCCATATACAGCAGAATCCTCCCTGTGGTACAGCCCAATTGAACATACATGGAGATAATGCTCATCAAATGGAACACAAATGAATTTGCAGCAACCTTCCCACCGCACTCCTCCCCCACCCCGCAACCTCCCCACAGCACTCTTCCCCCCCCGCAACCTCCCCACCACACTCCTCCACCCCCGCAACCTCCCCACTGCACTCCTCCCCCCCCGCAACCTCCCCACCACACTCCTCCCCCCCCGCAACCTCGCCACCGCACTCCTCCCCCCCCGCAACCTCCCCACCACACTCCTCCCCCCTCCTCCGCAACCTCCCCACCGCACTCCTCCCCCCCCCTCCCCTCCTCTGCAACCTCCCCACCGCACTCCTCCCCCCCCCGCAACCTCCTCACCGCACTCCTCCCCCCTCCTCTGCAACCTTCCCACCGCACTCCTCCCCCCCCCGCAACCTCCTCACCGCACTCCTCCCCCCTCCTCTGCAACCTCCCCACCGCACTCCTCCCCCCCCGCAACCTCCTCACCGCACTCCTCCCCCCCCCCGCAACCTCCCCACCGCACTCCTCCCCCCTCCTCTGCAACCTCCCCACCGCACTCCTCCCCCCCCGCAACCTCCCCACCGCACTCCTCCCCCGCAACCTCCTCACCGCACTCCTCCCCCCCCCGCAACCTCCTCACCGCACTCCTCCCCCTCCTCTGCAACCTCCCCACCGCACTCCTCCCCCCCCGCAACCTCCCCACCGCACTCCTCCCCCCCCCCCGCAACCTCCTCACCGCACTCCTCCCCCCTCCTCTGCAACCTTCCCACTGCACTCCTCCCCCCTCCGCAACCTCCCCACCGCACTCCTCCCCCCCGCAACCTCCCCACCACACTCCTCCCCCCCGGCAACCTCCCACCGCACTCCTCCCCCCCCGCAACCTCCTCCACCGCACTCCTCCCCCCTCCTCTGCAATCTTCCCACTGCACTCCTCCCCCCCTCCGCAACCTTCCCACCGCACTCCTCCCCCCCTCCGCAACCTCCTCACCGCACTCCTCCCCCCTCCTCTGCAACCTCCCCACCGCACTCCTCCCCCCCGCAACCTCCCCACCGCACTCCTCCCCCCTCCTCCACAACCTCCCCACCGCACTCCTCCCCCCCCACAACCTCCTCACGCACTCCTCCCCCCCACAACCTCCTCACCGCACTCCCCCCCCCTCCTCTGCAACCTCCCCACCGCACTCCTCCCCCCCCCGCAACCTCCTCACCGCACTCCTCCCCCCTCCTCTGCAACCTCCCCACCGCACTCCTCCCCCCCCGCAACCTCCCCACCGCACTCCTCCCCCCTCCTCTGCAACCTTCCCACTGCACTCCTCCCCCCCCCCCCGCAACCTCCCCACCGCACTCCTCCCCCCCTCCGCAACCTTCCCACCGCACTCCTCCCCCCTCCTCTGCAACCTTCCCACCGCACTCCTCCCCCCTTCTCCGCCACCTAAAGCACAACAACAACTTACATTTATATAGCGCCTTTAATGTAATAAAACGTCCCAAGGTGCTTAACAAGATTATGGTGCCCAGCCCTTGCACCAATTTCAGAACGGAGCACAAGATGTTTTATCTGGTCTGTTCGGACAATTTTCAGGCTGTGATTTGCTACTGGAACAGGGAACAGCAGTGTAGACTCTCAGTGCCCTTAACTTTTATAACATTGGGTATCTGCCAAACGGGATATTTAGGTCAGGGATATTATCGGAAAAGCAACTGGAAGGACTTTGGGTTGCACAGGAAATCAAGGGCTTCTTATCAAGTTTCCTACAAGCTGGTACTTTCAACAACTGTGCTCAAATTTGAGCGTGCATGCCAACATGTGCATGATGAACCCACACAGGATGAATTTCCCAAGGGGGAAAAATTCAGTTGGTTGCGCCTCCCGTTAGCGCCTTAAGAGGGCGCTAATGGGGCGCAAAGCAGCTAGCGCCCGGGCGCAGCGATGTTTGCGCCGCTCGCGAACTTAACCAGACATTTTGCGGCGGCGCTAAACTTTATCGCCGCGATCTCCTGCGCCGGCAGATCATGACGTCACTCGAGTGCGCAACGCCCCTGGTATCGCCCCGGAGCGGATATTGAGTGGCGCCCCCTGCCTTACCGCCTGACGCTAGCAACGACAGGTTGAGGGGAGCGTTCTGCAGTCATGAAGGGAAAGGGGGAGCACTATTTAAAGGTGACCGCTTCCTGCCTTTTATTGTTGGTGCCATTTTTGAACTACGCATTCTGAGAGAGAGAGGGAGAGACTTCTGGAGAGATTCAACGTTGTGTGAAGGAGTTTTGGGTACTGAGCAGCACTTTGCAGGTTCATTTTGATTTGCCATTCCTTGTATCGATTTAGCAGAGACTGTGGGGGCTGCATTCTGAGCTCTTGGCCTGGTACTCTCCATTGTTCTTTCCAGCACATTTGATGTGCAGGTCTCTCCAGGCCGAGATTCAAGGCTGCAATGAGCAGGATGTGGATTGAAAGCAAGATTAACCATCCCCTTTAAGAACTGGCCCATGCCATTGTGTGTGTGTTCCATTGCTGACTGATATTACATGAGCTTCGCCAGCGCTCTGAGGTAGCGCCTCGCTCCTCGGCCTTTGCGCCTTAAGACAGGTGTGAAGCGCCTGATTTAGCGCTCCAATCACCTCCAGGGGTGATAAAAGTCAAGTTTGCAGTCGGTGGTGATAATTAGCGCCAGGCGCTAATTTTTGCGCCCGGACGATATTTGCGCCCCAAACGGGGCGCGACTGAATTTCCCCCCCCAAGACTTTACCATTTGCCTTATTCCCACTACTAACAGGGATTTAAGTAAAACTGGATAAGCTACAAAGGCTTTAGCTTTCTAGTAGAATTGAAAAAGTTATATTTCATTATATTTGACTGGACAGCTAGAGTAAAATAATCCAATGAGTACACACCTAAACTGAGCAACATACCAGCAGGAATCATGGAGTGATAGAATACAAGTCCATGTTTACACTTCTCCACACAGTGAGTTCCTGATCTCAGCTGAGCTGGCAGGGTAAGACTGTGAAGCGCCTTCCCACAGGAAAGGAGAGAAAAGTCCCCAAATAAGTCAACCCTGGCTACTCTCAAACATCTCCTATTGGTGAGTTAACAAATAGAACTGGCAGAAACCTGGGAACAAGTTGCTTGTCCACCTCTTTGGTAATGGAATGGTGTCTGGTACCTATCACCGATGAGGCAGCCACGATCACTACTTGCTGTGGGGAATTCTTGTTAAAAATTCATAGCCGCTGCAGACTAATAAACATCAAATCCTCTGTTAAATAATACTTTGCCCATGGCTTTATTTGTTTTACCCTCCGGGTATCAAGCGTCGATGGGCCATCACTAAATTTCCACTGGTTGGTGAGTCAGTAACTACAGAGCACATAAATTTAAGATCATCACAAAGAATGAAGGGAGAGGTTTGGAGCACTATTTTTACACAGAGGCTTGTTAGGACATGGAATGCCCTACTGGAAAAGGTGGTGGACGCAGAATCAATGATAGCTTTTAAAAGGAGAGTGGATAAATGTTTGAAAAGAATTTTTTTTTAAAAAGGTATGGAGAAAGATATGGAGAATAGGGCTAAATGGATAGCTCTTTCAGAGAGCTGGCAGAGGCACAATCGACTACATGATTCCCTTCTGTGCTGTAAATTTCAATATGATTCTGTTCTATAAGTTGTCTGACTCTGTGAACGGAATTTCCTGGAGCTGCCCGCAAAATCATTTACTGTGGCAAATCACATCTGAAATTATTTCAGACGCTCAGAAATATAGATGTCAATCTGCTGATGAGATCAGATCAAACTTGAAGACAGTGATCCTTCTGACTGATTGATTGAAAACAACTTGACTTTGACTACTTTTCAATCAGAAGACCAATTTTAAGCTATGCAATCATGAAAATGGAAAGTCAGATGGCAATTGGTCAGTTTGAGAGAGAAAGACATGACTAGAGGGGAAAATTGAGGTTGTATATATGGTTTAGGAACCTCTGAACACCATTTTACAGCTAGTTTGGTCAGCATTCTTCACATTGACTACCCATAATCACATCAGCAAGCATTTCTGCCCTTAAGGAAGTGTTGAAAATTGCACTAAAACTCCGCAACTTAATGCACGCTATCCAAGAGACTGTCACAGCACCGGATGTCCAAAAAACCCACCTGGGAGCTCTCCAATCCAAATGGGATGACCTGGTGCACATTGAGCCAGTTGTGCAGTACAAATGCAGCTCTCCAAGCTTAATATCAATCCAGCTTGCAAGGCCCAGTAACTGGGTAGATTTCTGCAAAACTAACAGCAAAGGCAAGCTTCATATGACTGATCGTCACTTCACAGTTGGAATGAGGTGAAGAATCCCACTCCCAATGCAACAGTGTATTTCAAGGATGAGAGGTGAGCCATTCAAAAATAATATTGTAGAAATCGTTTGAGATTTTCACTAATTCACAGTCAGAAATATCCACTTATTAGCAAAGACTATGATAAGACAAAGTGCTTTTAAGAAAAGTCCACGGCCCATTATATCTCACAGCTGGTGTTTCTTAAACGGATTTTTTTTTTTCGAAAACAGTTTTCTGGTGAAAGGTTCATCTGCAGCAAGTCGAATGTCATTTCATGCAAGTGAATGTGAGCCGTTGAGATCACTGAACGGGCTCAGTGTGGGCAGTGCCAGGAAGCTCACTGACACTGCGTTTACTCAGCATCATCTGAAAGCTTACACACAGGCGCTATGTTTTTTTCTTTTGAATGCTTTTCCGGGATGAGTTTTCCTGCATTCCCAGTCAGCCAGTAGCACAACTTGGCAAGGAATATTTTGCCAAAAAAAAACACTTTTTTTTTTAAAAGGCTCACAACTAATTTTGGAACATTCAAGTTCTGTCGTCCCTACTGATGTGACCTGCCAATACAACTGGGATTTCCAGGATATTGTATTTATTTTTCAATGGTTTCAATGCTTATTTTTTACATGCTCTAATTTGGAGATTTTCTTGGGAGTGCTTTCTATGTTATTTTTTAAAAGTAAAAACCAGAATAAAATTAGGTGAACAACAGAAACCCTAAGGCCGTGAATTTGCCGGCAGTCAGAGGGCGGGTTTGGAGGTGGGTCCGGGGTTAAAATCAAAATGATTGACGGCAGGTTGCGAACCCGCCGCCATCCTGCCTCCACACAACTTTACAAAGAGTCGGGTCTGCGAGTTCCGATCAGACCCGACGCCAAGTGGCGGGAGAGGCACTTAAGGCAGTTAACAGCTTGTGAACTGCCTAGATAATCTGATTTTAAGAAGCTCTTCCCATTTTGCAACATTTTCAGCGCGTTGCGTGTCGTGCGACAAACACGCCAGCTGATTGTGCCGGGTTCAGCAAGTAGGTGAATAGTTGACAGCTGCTCCTGCAGCATAAAAGCTGACCTGTAACATAGCTCACTTTCAGATGTCAGAACTTTCTGTTTTGAGGTTTTGGAACACATTTTGCAGGTCTGTTGAGTTTGTAAGTGTTTAAGCTGAGATCCATATGCACTGTGACATCCTTGGAAAACCCTCTCCCCTCATTGACTGTGCGCTTATAACATCTATTCCTCAACTGAGATATATACCTGCAAAATGGGAACAATTTTTCTCTCTCATCCTGGTCCTCAGAATCGGAGGAAGAGCAGCCGCGGCAGCAGCAGAACCAGGCACAACAGCAGCAGCAACAACAGGAGTGCCAACCTCCTCCTCAGCCACCTGATGCTGCACAGGGCAGAGGGCGTCAGCGCAGGGCTGCACCGCCCCACAGGAGATACCCCCAACACAGGGTTTACAGGCCGAGGATGAGCTTCCTCAACATGAGTGAACAGCAGTGCCAAATGAGGCTGAGACTTTCGCGAGAGGTAGTCGCTGACATCTGCACAATGCTGCACCAACACCTGCAGCCCAGAGGAGCGGGTGGACACTCCTTACCAGTGGCTGTCAAAGTCACCACTGCACTCAACTTCTTTGCTTCAGGGTCCTTCCAGGGATCAGCAGCAGACATCAGCGGCATCTCCCAGTTGGCCGCACACACTTGCATCACGCAGGTTACCGATGCCCTCTTTGCCAAGGCGCACAATTACATCCACTTCTCCAAGGATCAAGCAAGTGTGCGTGCGGTTGGGTTTGCAAATATGGCAGGCTTCCCAAGGGTGCAGGGCGTCATAGACTGCTCACATGTGGCCATTAGGGCATCCCATCACAACCCAGCTGTATTTGTGAATCTTTGTGAGGCTTTCACTCCCTTAACGTCCAGCTGGTGTGTAACCACAGGAAGAATATTATGCATGTTTGCGCCAAGTTCCCTGGCAGTTGCCATGACTCGTTCATCCTGCGGCAGTCTACTGTGCCTCAGCTCTTCAATCCGCCAACCCAACTTTCCAGATGGCTCCTTGGAGACAAGGGCTATCCGCTGAAGATGTGGCTAATGACACCAATGAGGAGGCCATCAAATGAAGCTGAGGAGCGCTACAATGTGAGCCACATTTCCACCAGAAGCATCATAGAGCAAACCATCGGCTTGCTCAAAATGCGATTCAGATGCCTCAACAGATCTGGTGGAGCCCTACAGTACGCACCAGCCAGGGTCTCCAGAATCATCGTGGTCTGCTGTGCCCTGCACAACATCACACAGCAGCGTGGCTTACCGCTGCCTGAGGAACAAGTGGCTCAGGGCACAGCCTCCTCAGGAGAGGAGGAGGAGGAGGCAGCAGATGAGGGTCACCTTGCGGAGGTGGATGTGCCAGTTCCACCAGCACGCGCGCACATTGCTGGCCGTGAGACAAGGGCTACACTAATCCATGCCAGATTCGCGTAACTTTACGCATCAAGCACATGTGGCTGGCACATGAAAATGCGTGTCTGGCCGACCTTCTTAACACACCATACAGCATCTGTACAATAAACGGTGGTTTCCTATCACTCTCACCACCATCGTTACAGATGAAAGGCACCCTGACCCCTCACTGTGCAACTTCCATTTCTGAGCACACATAGGCTAACTCTTTGAATCTTTGCCATTGCATTTCTTTAATACAATTGAAATAATGATGAGAAACGTAACTTTGTATTAGATCAAAACACCCAAGTGACTACCCTTGTGACTATTTGTGTGTTAACTTCTCTTACGCGTGCTTCTACATGGTTCTTCCCCTGTGGCTTCAGCAGATGTAGAGGCACCTTGCTCACTTCTATGCTGCGCCTGCTTTGACGCCTTTGCCGGGCGTCCTCTGAGTTTGGGAGCCTGGGAGGGCTCTGCAACAGTCTGCTCCTCCTGCGGCTGTGCAGGGGCTGAGACGGCCATCTCAGTTGGGTGAGGAATCTGGGGCTCTGACCGAGGGCTCCGCAGTGGCATGGGAGTGTGAGCGTTTGGAGAGGAGCCCACACTTCCTTGTTGTCGACCACCAACATCCCTCTCATGGGTCACCCACACTTCACTGCTAGCAAGTAGCTGGAGAGCACCTTGCTGCACATCAGTGGGGCCATGAGGACCCGTCTCTGTACTGACAGTCCTCATAACAGGGACATCCATGTACCTCTGGTGTCTCTCCTCAATAGATGCTCATCTATCCTCCATAGCAGACCATCTATTTAGAAGAGTCATCATGTTCATTTGAGTCTGGCGATTTATGTCCTCCATGGAGGTTGCCATCCTTTCCATAGCAGCACCTACATTCGCCAATGAGTGCACCACAGCATTGCTCATGTTTGAGATAGACTCCTCCATTCTCTGCACACTCGCAGTTACAGTGGTTGCAAACCCTATCAGAGACTCCTGCACTTGTTCCTGAAGTTCCAGCACCGCTCTCTTTCTGGATGGCCCCAGAGGCAGCTAAGCAGAGCTAGGAGAATCCAGCGCCCTCCGACGAGGACTCTCCTCTGCTGTCGCTGTCTCCACCATCTGCGGATGCTCACTTGTGAGCTGTGATACACCAGGTGACAACACTAATCTATCTCGCGAATGACCCACCGAGGTGTGCGTCTCTGCGCTGGTGCTGGGTGCGCTCATTTCTGCTGGCGCTGCTCCCTCAGAGGCTGCAGCTTCCTCTGAGGAGTCTTCCGGCTCTTCCTCCTGGACAGTGGGGAGGGGGGCTCTCTATGGTCCTGTGGGGGAGTTAAGGCATGAGTTAAACATGTGATATTAACGTAGCAGACACATCCCATTGTGCAGATGATCAGAACTCAATCTGTATGAACATCAGATGCCATATCAGTCACTCATGAAATCTAAATGAGAGGGTTGCAAATCTATTCTGTCACCAGCTTGCTCTACTGCGCCCATCTCTCCGTCCCCAACTTCCAGCTCCTCAGCACCTCCGATGATCTCGAGAGCAGCCTCCTCAGCGGTGGTTAAGTGCACCATGGAACGTGGCCCTCCTCCTGTCCTCCCCCTCTCCCTCTTATTGTGGGCTCTCTCTTCCTGCATTGAGGGACACAAGTGGAGTTTGAGCGAGAATGTTGGAGTCAGTGTAGAGAATCCATAGCATAGATGCTTAGAGGGAGACAAAGATGGAGTGAGGTGCCAATACCAAGGGCCCTCCCTGTGCGTTGTTAGTTGTTGTCATTGCATAACAGTGATAGCGAGTGTGAGGGGTGCATAGTAGAATGGTGGAGTGAGTCTGTACATAGAGAGAGAGGGATGGTTAAGGGTGCAAGGGATGTAAGGGTAAAGTGGGATGTGCAGGAGTAGGTTGACAATGCAGAGTGCTGGTGATGAGAGGAGATGGGGAGCAGATTGAAGGTAAGTGTGATGTTATACTTACTTTTGCTAAGCGTAGCAGATCATTGAACCTTTTCCTGCACTGAACCCAGGTGCGTGAACACAAAGACCTGGTGCTCACCTCCTCAGCAATTTGCAGCCAGGCTGCCTTGATTTACTGAGGAGGCTTCCTACGTCCATTGGAGGGGAACAGAACCTCCTGCGCCCTCTCACTTCCTCCACAAGAACATGGAGGGAGTCATCATCACATTTGGGAGAAGCCTTGGCTCTTGAAGCAGTCATCTCGCTATCAGTAACACTGAGAAGCATCAGAATGTGAATGAAACACCACAAGGCTGCATGGGCCCCTTAAATGCAGCTGAATCGAAGCGGCGAGCAGCAGACCCGAACCCACTGATTGGGCCGGGTAACGCGCACGGCGGGCTGAATAAGCCCAGTTCAGTCAAAATAGTTATTTCAGTGCGGCTGAAACCGGCAGCGGGACCGGAACCCTGACGCAAACCCGCCTCCGATGGCAAAATCGTGGCCTGGGTTTCAGCCTCACATTGTAATGGAGCACATGCAAGAAACAATTAGCCAGGCCTTGGGCAAAATTGGAGACTGAGCGGGGAGGGCCGAGAGGACCAAGCGTGACATCAACCAAATTGTAGAGTTGACTTCCTCTCATCTGTGTACGTAGCGACATTGTCAACAAAGGCAGGAGGGTGTCCTCTGGTCTGGAAAAAGAAACATTTCAGACTAGATGGAAGGTTCTTTCCCAAATAGCCTCCTTCTTGTGCCATAAAATTCTTTGATTACATTCCATGTTCAATGCTTCCAGTGTGACCGTGAATTTGGAGTTTTCTCAACAAAATAACTCCAATTTAAAATGGGGGAGCAGGGCTCTCAGCTTAACTAGAAAACCTAATTATAACTGACTTTCATTGAACGATATTCTCCGTGCAGTTGTGAAGGAGATCCCTCTCTGAAAAGGTTATTCCTGTATCTTTAATTATAAAGGCTATGAGACACAAAAGGGGGGTAAGTACCTAACAATGAATATAATTCTCCTTGGAATAGCCTCCCTCTTGTAAATGCACCCAACCGTGACATAACCTGTCATTAACCAGAAGAGACAACATATGTTTTCGCCACGCCTTCACACACAATAACAGGACAATACTTTAGAAACTGTGAAACTGTACAAAGGTCTTAAGAGTGTCACTGATTACTTGCTGCACTGCATCACCGCACAAGGCCGCATGGTGTTGCCGTCTGGGTCACAAACATTGGAATCCACAGATTTTCGGCAAAGGCAGCTCCTCTCGTCAGTTCATCCCAGCAAGAACATAAAAACATAAGAATTAGGAGCAGGAATAGGCCATACGGCCCCCCAAGCCTGCTCTGCCATTCAATAAGATCATGGCTGATCTTCGACCTCAACCCCACTTCCCCGCCCTATCCCATATCCCTTGATTCCCCTAGAGTCCAAAAATCTATCTATCTCAGCCTTGAATATACTCAAAGACTCAGCAACCACAGCCCTCTGGGGCAGAGAATTCCAAAGATTCACAACCCTCTGAGTGAAGAAATTCCTCCTCATCTCAGTCTTAAATGGGCGACCCCTTATCCTGAGACTATGCCCCCTAGTTCTTGACACTCCAGCCAGGGGAAACAACCTCTCAGCATCTACACTGTCAATCCCTCTCAGAATGTTATATGTTTCAATAGATTACCTCTCATTCTTCTAAACTCCAGCGATTATAGGCCCAATGGCAAGGATCCACGTTTGAAGAGAGCATGGGTTGGAGAATCAGTGCCATAATGTTATGGGCGCACTGAATTTACCCGATAGTTCCAAAACAAAAATGAACTTTCAAACGCAAGTTTAAATTTCAGATAAATTTTCTCGGTCTGATACTACATTATTTAAAATGGGTGATAAAATAGGTTTGTATTCTTTCATTTTCGGGCTGTAAGGGATAGTCTTCATGCAAAAGTGTTTGGCAAATGTTCTTTTATTTATGGTGGCATTTTCTGAAAGAGGCCCAATGATGGCTTTTGGCACTATTGATATTGATATTGTTGTGCCAAGTGTTTGGTGAAGCTTTGTTTTGGCTACAAACAGATTTCAGAAATTTGGGGGGAAAAATTGGGTTGCTTTGCGCTTCCCTAGCGCCCGGGCGCAGCACCGCAAACGCCTCCCATGAAATTCAGCGGGAGGTTAGCGGCAGCGGTAGCCGGTAGTGCCCCGCGGCGCTGCGCCGCCGGCGATGACGTCATCGCCGTGCGCAGCGCCCCGCTCGCACCCCGGCCGCAAACTTCAGTTGCGCCCCCTGACCTATCGCCGGACGATATGTCCGACAGGGTCAGGGTGGCGTTATTGCAGCCACGGCGGCGCTACTTAAAGGGCAGGTGTCAGGCGGCCATTTTTTTTTGGCCGACTGCCAGCACCTGCCCCCTTCCCCTTTTTTCTTCGGGATTCCGGCTGCGATCGCTCTGCCCGGCGCTCCTCTTGAGTGCCGGGCTGCTTTCCCGGCACCCCGCTCCCCGGTAGTCGAGCAGGGCCCCGGTGTGCGCAGCGCTAGGCCCCTCCCCTTTAATCAGGGGAGGGAGGCCTGCAATGACGCGGCGCTATGTGCCGACACGCATGGTGCTGTTGCACGTAGCGGTGCGATATTCAGTTGTAGCGCCCCAAGAAGGAGGTGGAGCGCTTCCAGTAGCACTCCGCCTCCTGCTTGGGGCGCTACCACTGAATTTACGGCGCAGGGGCGCTAACTTTTTTGGGGTAGCGCCCCGGCGAAGTTAGTGCCCCAAAGGGGGCACCACCGAATTTCACCCCCTTTGGTGCCCTATAACGCGGCCATAAAATTACATTAACCTAAAGAATTTGCAATCACCGATTCTACTCTTACCTTGAATTGTTTCTTGTAATGGTTTTTTATTCGGCATTTTAATCACTCTCAGTGCCATAGTATGAAATATAAACAGCTTGAATGTGTTGGAAAGCAATATCATTGCAAAATGTGAAATGGGGCTGAGTGGCTCATTCATAATTACTTAATTGGTGGCTCATTACTTTCAGATCCTACACAGACATTCACTATAAAAATCACAATGGTCATTCAACATTCTGTTGAATTGTGTGCCACAGAGTAGCATGCATTATGGAACGAGGTAATAAAAGGGCTGTGGAGGCTCTATCGCACGTATCCTGAGTGTGAAGGTGTACAGTCCAGCCTTATTCCATTTCTGAACCTGTTAGATTTGCTTTGCGAAAAGAGCACCAATTAATTTCAAATTGCTCTCCCCTGCACTGTTCATTTTCTGATATTAAAAAAATGAAAATTACCAGAGGACGACTGAATTTTATCTGCCGTGTGTGTTGAGTGTTTGCTTAATAAATTTAAAATTCTAATTCTATGTAAATTTTAATTAAAACAATTGAAGTTCTGAATACACTGTATTAGCAACACTGTTTTCACCAAGGGCGCATTGGTAATACTGTGGACTAATGTATATCTCAGGCATAGGTTCAAGGTAACTCACTCTGACTGACCACGGGGGCACTGACCTTTTAAGGTGTTGCGAGTGTTGGGAGAGTGCCTGCACATCAAGATAAACATCGGTAAGAGAGTCCTCCCTAGTTACATTTCATAATGTAGTGTCATAATTACTAAATAACTCTTTTTAAAAAACTATTAGCAGTCAATTTAACCATATTGACTAAACACATGATACCATGTAGGTTTAGGATTATGTTAGATTTATACAATTGATATGAGATGGAGGTCAGTCACCTCGTGAGAATGTAATAGTTCAGGTCCTGGTGTGATACGCATTTACAACACTGAAAAATGTGAGTGCTTTGTTGTATAAACGTTTTGTAGTTATTTATTTTTCATTGGTTCAGAGTGGCCGCTTATGGTGCCATAGAGTTGGTCAATATCTGACAGAAGCCATTGTTGGAGTATGAGGCAAGTCACTGCTATGTGATGCTGATGACATTCATTGCAGCCCAATGAGATATGATATCAAATCGATCATGGAGCCACGTTCAGTCTCTTAATAAATGTGCATGAATCCAAACATTTTAACCACCCGAATTCAACGATATTAAAGAACTATTGAAAAAAGAGAAGGTTGGTAAATATAATTCTGGTAAGGCCCCCTAATCTAGTACAGCCAAATCTCTGTAGTCATATCAAAGAACTCTCATCATCACTTTCAATGAGCATTCAGAGCAACTTGATTTTACTGAATGTAACATTCTTCTGGGATGCTGAATGATCCCACCTCATGATAAACCATTTGGACTCTAAGCCATCCAAGCCCTTAGCTTTGAAAGAAAAGAAAGAATTGCATTTATATAGCGCCTTTCACGACCGCCGGACGTCTCAAAGCAGCTTTACAGTCAATGAAGTATTTCTGAAGTGTAGTCACTGTTGTAATGTGGGAAACATGGCAGCCAATTTGCGCACAGCAAGCTCCCACAAATGTGATAATGACCAGATAATCTGTTTTTGTTATGCTGATTGAGGGCTAAATATTGACCAGGACACCAGGGATAACTCCCCTGCTCTTCTTCGATATAGAGCCATGGGATCTTTTACGTCCACCTGAGAGAGCAGACTGGGCCTTGGTTTGACGTCTCATCTGAAAGACAGCACCTCTGACAGTGCAGCGCTCCCTCAGCACTGCACTGGAGTGGCAGCCTAGATTTATGTGCTCAAGTCGCTCTCCAGGGGACCCACAACCTTCTGACTCAGCGGCGAGTGTGCTACCAACTGAGCCACAGCTGACAATGACGTCCTAACCATCTCAGAATGTAATCACTAAACAGTTACACAAGCTCCACTCCCAAATCCCATGTGGCTACAGATATTGGCTGGAACAAAATAACTTTGCATCGCCGGTAGCTCTCCTAGTTTTGCTTATGCTTCAGCACTCATACGCTCTCTTCTCACTTTTTATGTTAAAAGCAGCTTTCTTCAGATGGCAATGCTGAAATGAAGTATGTGAGATGGGGGGCTGGTGAGGAACAGAATGAAGCTGAGTGTGTGATTTGGCTATGGGAGATGGAAATAGCAGGGTGTGGGGCTGCACATTGAAACAATTCAGTATCTTCCCCTGTCTTTGATTCACGTAAACTATCGACTAAATGAGGTGGTTTTTGAAGCCGTTGGGTATAATGACATGGGGGTGGAGATTTCCTCTCTGTTTTAGGTGCAACAAAGTCATAAATGACATTTTTAAACAAAGTGTTTACAATATGGCTCAATCTTCTCAGCTTTGAAAGCGAACTCTGCTGAATGCAATCTATTAAGATATCCATGTTCGCTTGTGTTATACTTGTCTGAAAAATACACTGCAGCCATCCCTATATGAAGCTGCAGTGTAAGAACTCACCAGCTCCAACTCAGCTTGAGGATGGTTTCTTACAGTTTTGGCATAAGTGCAATCCATAACAGACTGAACTTTCCCCGAGCCATTAGCAGTTTCCTGTCATTTTCACCAGGCATTTCTATGATTATTGTCAGTCCATCGATGCTCGCATTTTTCCATTAAACACCATTCCGACTGCTGGTCCAATTGAGAACCATTTCTCAACCAAAAAAGAATTAGCTGTGAAGAGAATACTCCTGGGTAAGGCTGCACTGTGGCTCTGTCCTCAAAAAAAAATATTGGGGCTGCTTTTTATTGAAGAACTTGCAATGAAGGGGGCTTGCTTCCCACTTTGGATCTGCCATCCACACCATATTTAGAATACCCTGTGACATAAGAAAACTACTAGGCACTTGGTCTAAGCGTTAAACAAAGCTTTAATCAACTGTTTTTCAACATGGAGATCTAGTTGTGTCCTTCACTAGTTCCTGTTGAGGAATGTCCTAAGCAAGCTGGGCCCATGCCCGAGTATTTATACTCTCCCTGGACAGCGCCACCAGCAGGCCGCCCAGTATTACTTCATACATGAATGACAAGATTCATGTCACCCTGCATGCTGAGCCTCTGCACCACCAGCTGCCCATTGAAACCATTCAGTCATGGTTTGCCTGGGAGCTGTGGTTCACCACGGGTGCTCCTGTAGCCGAGTATCAGAAAGTTGGAAGGAACACCATTCATTTTCAAGGAGACCAGCTCATTGCAAATAGTTCTTCTTTTAGCTTACAAATGTATTTTAATTAAAAAAGTTGCGCACAAGATGTATTTCACAGACGAATGCGACAGGACGGGACCTTTGCATATAATTATGTACGTTGCTTGTCTTAACCGCGAGACAAATATCCCTGCATGTATACCACCCTGTCATTGCCCAGAACTAATGGCAGCATTAAATCGTTGCAGTTTTCAAATCATCTCGAAAGTGGTGCCAAAAATATTGCAGCACAATTAATAAAACTGCTCACAGAAAGAGATCTCAGACAGACAGGTGGAATGAGCCATGAGCTGCAGGGACAGTGTATCAACAGACATCAGTAGATGCAGAACTTGACAAACAGCGGGCTGGCAATACAAGCAAAAGAATATTTACCAGGCCCATATTACCTAGCACTAATGGACAGGCATTGCCTCTGGCTCTTCATGCTGAGCAGACAGGTTGTAATTGATTTACGGTGTATTTTGGAAATGTAGTCTATCTCTGCTAGTATAAATGACAAGCTAACTTTGTAAGTAACTGTTAATAGTTAATAACTTAGTCCACTGGTTTCAGTCATTAAAACTATTACAATTCAGTTTTATATTACCTGCTTCTTCCAGGAGCTGTATAATGATATCAGCCGGTTTATCATGTCTATGCGCAAATAATAGGGTGTAACTGCATTGCTGTGAGGATAACAACAACTTGCATTTATATAGCACCTTTAACATAGTAAAACATCCCAAGGCATTTCACAGGAGCGTTATCAAACAAAATTTGACACCGAGCCACTTAAGGAGATGTTAGTACAGATGGCCATAAGCTTGGTCAAAGAGGTAGGTTGTAAAGAGCGTCTTAAAGGAGGAGAGAGAGGTAGGGAGGCGGAGAGGTTTAGGAGAGAGTTCCAGAGTTTAGGGCCTAGGCAGCTGAAAGCATGGCCGCCAATGCTGGAGCGATTAAAATAAGGGATGCGCAAGAGACCAGAATTGGAGGAGCGCAGAGATCTCGGAGGGTTGTAGGACTGGAGGAGGTTACAGGGATAGGGAGGGGCGAGGCTTGGTAGGATTTGAAAACAAGGATGAGAATTTTAAAATTGAGGTGTTGCCAGACCGGGAGCTAATGTGTCTTCCCAGAATCAAGTACAAACACTGGCATTGTTTGATATCACCATTGGATTCTCAAGGACAGTGGATGCTATTAACTGCAAATGTGTAAAAATCTCTCCACCTTCCATCAGTTCTACTCCTTATCTAAATTGAAAAGATTGTCATTCAGTGAATATCTAGGCAGTAGTGACTTCAGAAATATTCTTCCTGATGTTTTTGTATTATCCAATCCACTGGCAGTTTCTTTGCCTGACCTCACTCCTTCTTTTGCTGAGCATTTGCGTGTGATGCCAGTTACAGGGTTGTCTTTTGGACGATTGTGACAGTGGCTTCAAGACATGACTGATACAGAATCCTGCAGGCCAAAACTACAACTGAGTACCTCAATCAATTCATTCTGTTATTGAATAGACAGTTAGGATGTTGAAAGTAGACTTACATGGATGAACTGGTCTGCTAGTGCAATTCAGAACATCCCTGTAAAGATGTATCAGGTCTTTGTGATACACTTGCACAGCATTATGATTCGGCATGCCCTTCATGGTTCCATAGCCTGCCTTGACTCAAACCTGAAGCATGACCACTG
Organism: Squalus acanthias; assembly: GCA_030390025.1. Lineage (NCBI taxonomy): Eukaryota > Metazoa > Chordata > Chondrichthyes > Squaliformes > Squalidae > Squalus > Squalus acanthias. The sequence goes on along the minus strand of CM059438.1, from coordinate 74,706,684 downwards.
GGTGAGATACCAAAGGGCAGCTGATGTCTATGGAACCATATCTCAGCAATGGTCCATGTCTTCACAAATGGAAAGAAGAAACGCAGAGATGATTGGTGTGGGGGGAGCGGGGTGCGGGGGGGGGGTGGGGGGGAAACCTTTGGACACTCAAAATGTTTTTTTAATTAAGGCCACGCACCTTTAATTGAAAACTCTTCACACAGCAGTAATTTCAGCTTCAATTTAACCATATGCTGAAGTGTTGCTTGAATTGTACATAAAGCGTATTATTTACAATGTGTTGCCTCACAATATTTTGGTAACAGACTACATTAGAAAGACACCCAACAGCTACATGCACTCTCAAGTCCAACAGAAATTGCTGATCACTACCTCACAGCCTGCAACCTATTATCATTAGCAAGAATGCAGGGTCCTACAATTGTGCAACGTATTGTATGCAAAAAGTAAAAGAAAAAAAATCAGTCAAAATGTGGATGAGGAAAAACAATTTTATGTGAAACAATATTTACAAGAATAACATTTTAACATTTTACCGTGTCCTGTTTACCATGTTCTTGGCAAGGGCTCCAAGTTACTGGGTGTTGAATTGAGGGGACAAGTAATTTGAACTGGAAGACTGTACGGTATTTACATAAAAATCATGGGGCACCCAAACCGCATTGGGGCTTGAGGCTAATTTTCTATTCTTAGCACCCTAGGATCATCAGAAGTTTAATCAGAGGCAAAATCCCAATGGGTTGTTTCAAGAGAGGCACACTGATGTGCAGAGACAGTCAATATACCCAAAGCGTACTTTCAGTATTCTCAATGTTTATGTACAAGTGTTGCAGAATGATAACAGAATGAATAATACTTTGCTGGTCTGCCATCCAATGTAGGTCATAGACAATAGCTCTCCCTAGGGCTGCGTGTTCTCGGCCTCAAGAAACCTTGTGGAAACAAAGCATAGACCCCTGACCGAGGTGACTAAGGAATGCCTTTGCTACATGTATTTGATTAAAGTGAACCCTCTGTTACATTGAACTAATGCTAATCCCTCTTGTTGCTCTGTGACTGCCACTTTTGTCTATCAGAATGGAGGCACTCTTGCTGCTGTCTCTGAATACTAGGGTTTAAGCACACCAAAAAGTCTGGCATCGCACATGGATTTTAAGTGGAAACTCCGCAAATGATTTGTGAACTAGTCGATGAACAATCAGTCTTCAAATGTCTGTATGTCAATTGAGCTTTCATTCAGTTATGCTTTGTCGGCAAAATGTGAAGTTGTGCTGTACTTTACGTGATGAACTATAGTTAAAATCAGGCAAAGTCTAAAATTCTGTGAGTAGAAACAGTAATAATTTAATATCTTGTGCTCACAGACTCAATACTTACTACAGGAAACTTTCGTTTATCCGGCACCCTAATATCCGGAATTCTCGCTTAACCGGCAAAAATCAGGTAAGTTTTATTATACAGACAAGACCCCGATTCTGACCTTTCGCCCCCACGAAAGGGGGGTCAACGTTCTTCCGACTCCGACCTGTCGCCGCCACGGAGGAAAAAGCCGGAGTCCCGTTTACCTTCCCTCTCCGGGTCCCAATTGTTCAGCCTGTGGCCGTGTACGGGGCTCTCGTACCTTGGTAAGTATACCTCTCTGTAATCCGGCACTTTCGATCAACCGGCACCACGCCGGTCCCGTCGGTGCCGGATAAACGAAAGTTTCCTGTAGAACTTTCGGTAGGACAGAAGCTTTCCAGCCTAGCTGGAGGCTCTTCCTTCTCCTTGGTGGATTCCGCCTAGAAGTGCTCTACCACCTTCTTAGCAGGGCTCCCAGATTTTACTGATCGTAGAATGATACAGCACAGAAGGAGGCTATTCGGCCCATTATGCCTGTGCCAGCTCTTTGAAAGAGCTATCCAATTAATCCCACTCCCCTGCTCTTTCACCATAGCCCAGCAAATGTTTTCCCTTCAAGTATTTATGCAATTCCCTTTTGAAAGTTATTATTGAATCTGCTTCCACCATCCTTTCAGGCAGTGCATTCCTGATCATAACAACTCGCTGCTTAAAATATTTTTTCCTCATGTCGCCTCTGGATCTTTTCCCAATAATCTTCAATCTGTGTCCTCTGGTTACCGACCCTTCTGCCACTGCAAACAGTTTCTCCTTATTTACTCTATCAAAATCCTTCATGATTTTGAACGCCTCTATTAAATCTCCCCTTAACCTTCTCTGCTTTAAGGAGAACAACCTCAGTTTCTCTAGTGTCTCCACATAACTAAAGTCCCTCATCCCTGGTACCATTCTAGTAAATCTCCTCTGCGCCCTCTCTAAGGCCTTGACATCCTTCCTAAAAAGTATGGTGCTCAGAATTGGCCACAATAATCCAGCTGGGGCCTAACCAGTGTTTTATAAAGGTTTAGCATAGCGTCCTTGCTTTTGTACTCTGTGCCTCTATTTATAAAGCCAAGGATCCCATATGCCTTTTTAACAGCCTTCTCAACTTGTCCTGCCACCTTCAAAGCTTTGTGTATGTACACCTCCAGGTCTCTCTGTTCCTGCACCCCCTTTAAAACTGTACCATTTAGTTTGTAATGCCTCTCTTCATTCTTTCTACCAGAATGAATCACTTCACACTTCTCTGCGTTAAATTTCATCTGCTATGAGTCTGCCCATTTCATCTGTCTATGTCCTCCTGAAGTCTGTTACTATCCTCGTCACAGTTTACTACATTTCTGAGTTTTGTGTCTTCTCCAATCTTTGAAATTATGGAATGATTGGAAGATTGTGGCCAGAGCCTTCGCAATTTCCACCCTTACTTCCCTCAGCAACCTAGGATACATCCCAACCAGACTCAGTGACTTTTTGACTTTGAGCACTGCCAACCTTTCAAGTACCTCCTCTTTATCTATTTTTATCCTATCCAATTTCTGAACTATCTCCTCCATTACTGTGATATTGGCAGCATCTGCTTCTTTAGCGGACAGATGCAACGCACTCATTTAGTACGTCAGCCATGCCCTCTGCCACCTCAAGATGATCTCCTTTTTGGTCCCTAATCGGCCCCACCCATCCTTTGACTACCCTTTTACTATTTATATGTTTATAAAAGTCTTTTGATTCCCTTTTATATTACCCTGCTAATCTATTCTCATACCCTCTCTTTGCCCCTCTTATTTCCTTTTTCAGTTCTCCTCTGTACTTTCTGTATTCAGCTTGGTTCTATACTGTATTATGAGCCTGACAGTTATTATAAGCCTCCTTTTTCTGTTTCATTTTAATCTCCACATCTTTAGTCATCCAGGGAGCTCTAGCTTTGAATGCCCATCCTTTCCCTCTCATGGGAATGTCTCTCGTCTGTACCTGAACTATCTACTCTTTGAAGGCCCATTGCTCACTTACTGTTTTACCTGCCAATCTTTGATTCCAATCCACCTGGGCCAGATCTCTTTTCAGCACACTGAAATTAGCTCTCCTCCAGTTGAGTATTTTCACGTTTGATTGTTCCTTGTCCTTTTCCATAGCTACTCTAAACCTAATGGTACTGTGATCACTGTTTCCCAAATGCTCCCCACTGAAACATGCTTCACTTGCCCCACTTCATTCCCCGGAACCAGATCCAAAACTGCTTCCTTCCTCGTTGGGCTGATCAAAAAAGTTCTCTTGTACACAGTTCGTGAATTCCTCCCCCCTCTTTGTCCTTAACATTGTTATTTTCCCAGTCTATATTACGATAATTGAAGTCTCCCATTATCACTAATACATAGTTCTTGCATCTTTCTGAAATTTGCCTGCAAATTTGCTCCTCTATCTCTTTCCTGTATTTGTTGGCCTATAGTATACACCCAGCAGTGTATAAGCTCCTCTATTGATCCTTAATTCGAACCAAATAGATTCTGTCTTTGAATACTCAAGTACATCATCCCTTTCCAGAGCTATAATAGTATATTTGATCAATACTGCCATCCATCTTCTTTTATTCCTTCCCTATCTTTCCTGAATACCTTGTAGCCAAGAATATTAAGTACCCATTCCTCCCCTTGTTTCTCCTCTCTAATGCTTCATCCTGGTGCTTCTTCCCCAGCCAAATGATGTCCTTCCTCCAGCTAAACTGCTGAGAACTTAACACAGTCTGTCCTGTTCCCTGCATATCATTTGATTTCAAGCAGCTATTTGCATCAGTCTTCCCCAATTATTAATTTTCTGAACAGTGTTCTCAAGCTATGGTAGAACATCTCCTGCAGATTTTTACACAACTTAGAGATCATCAACAAACAGATCCACCTCAGTTTCTTTCTGGTATTCCCAATGGTGTTTTTCTCCCAGCCATTGTAGACAAATTTTCAGTGTTGAATTTATTGCCTTGGTGCAGTTCAACAACAACAAGATGATGTACCACCAAAGGTATCTCTGCTTCTCACTGAGGACAAAAACCTGGTCCTGTGTATCCCAGGCTAATTAGTGTTTGGCCCTTTTTAGTACAATTATGTCTCAGAAATTGCTGGAATAATAATGATGAGTTCCTGCCATTATAAGTGCATAAAAAAACCAATTTGTGGCGAGGAAGAGATATGCCATGAGTTGCAAATTGTCACTAAATGCTGGACGATTTGTACCGCTCCACCATTATCCTCGCAAAATCGGGAGCTCGCCGTCCACCTCCTCATGAGTGTCAAGAAATTGCTGGAATTGCACCGTAATTATGAATGAATCTTGTCACAGCTATTTAGGGCTGGTATTTCATGGCCTAAGGACACTGTTAATGACGTGATCCTGACATGCCACTCAACCTTGGAGGCCCAGAAAGGGAAGAATTGAAACTGTGGTAGTAAATTGTTCCTTGAGGTTTTAAAATTTTATATTTTAAAATGTTATTCTTACTTTTCCTTTCTGCCTCTTTTCTCTCTCTCTCTTAATCCAATCTTTCTTTCCCTCCCTTTATTTCTCTTTCTGTATCTAATTTCACTCAAATTCACCATATTTCTTTCTCTGCTGTTCGCTCTGTTTCTTTCTCTGTCCTTAAATTTCATTGGTAAAGGAGATAGGCCATTGGCCCGACGTTCAGGAGGTCCCTATTCACCGTTGACCCCTTTATCAATTCACATTTCCAGCAATTTGCAGCACAAAAATAATACGACCTGAAGGGTGAGGAAAAAAATCCAATTCACGGCGCTCGCCACGTGATGCTCCGCTCCAGCAATTTCTGGGCCAATGTTTTCACTCTTGGCCACATAAAGAAAGGAAGACTTGCATTTATATAGCGCCTTTCACGACCACCAACATCCCAAAGCACTTTACAGCCAGTAAAGTAGTTTATTGAAGTATAGTCACTGTTGTAATGTAGGAAACGCGGCAGCCAATTTGCGCACAGCAAGCTCCCACAAACAGCAATGTGATAAAGACCAGATAATCTGTTTTAGTGATATTGATAGAGGGATAAATATTGGCCAAGACACCGGGGATAAGTCCCCAGCTCTTCTTTGATATAGTGCCATGGGATCTTTTACGTCCACCTGAGAGAGCAGTTTAATGTCTCATCCGAAAGACGGCAACTCCGATAGTGCAGCACTCTCACTCTGGAGTGGGACTTGAATCCACAACCTTCTGACTCAGAGGCAAGAGTGCTACCCACTGAGCCATGGCTAACACATGGACCGAGGAACAGCTCAGTGGGTCCGGTGCGGCCGGTGTCGTTGGCAAATCGCGGCCTCGCTGCTGGCTCCACCCCGCTGCCTAAAATGAACTTACCTCAATGGGGCTTGTTAAGCCCGCCCAGCACGGGCAACACGGTGGCATAGTGGTTAGCACTGGTGCCTCACAGCGCCAGGGACCCGGTTCGAATCTGACCTCGGGTGACTGTCTGTGTGGAGTTTGCACATTCTCCCCCTGTCTGCGTGGGTTTCCTCCGGGTGCTCCGGTTTCCTCCCACAGTCCAAAAATGTGCGGGTTAGGTTGATTTGGCTATGATAAATTGACCCTTAGTGTTAGGGGGGGATTAAATATGTGGGGTTATGGGGATAGGATGGGATATGTTAGGGGGGAATTAAATACGTGGGGTTATGGGGGTAGGGTGGGATATGTGTACTGTGGGGGTTAAAGCAGGGACAGGGTACTGGATTTGGATGATCAGCCATGATCGTATTGAATGGTGGAGCAGGCTCGATGGGCCGAATGGCCTACTCCTGCTCCTAGATTCTATGTTTCTATGTAGCACGTTACCTGGCCCAATTAGATGGAGCTGGTCTGGTGACATCATTCATGACATGTCTTGTGCCGGTTTCCTTAAAGGGACCATAGCCACTTTACTTTTGACATTTGTGCTGTCAGTGTTCTACAGCACTGAAGTGCTGCAAACACTGACAATCACTGCACAGAAGTGCACGGCTGCACCCAGGTTCTCCCATGACTCCCTCCATATGCTTATGGAGGGAGTCACAGCACACAGTGAGGTTCTCTTCCCTTCTGATGGGCGGAAGAGACCTCCCCAGGAGACCAACACAGCCTGGTTGCACATTGCAGAGCAGGTCACAAGCAGGGATGTGGTCAGGAGGAGCTGGGTGCAGTGCCGCAAATGTTTCAATGATCTCAGTTGATCACGAAATGTGAGTACAAAGCCACACTCACCTTCATCCTGCTGGGCCTCTCATCACATCCCCATCACTCTGCCTTCCCTACCCTACTCCTGTACATCCTTACTCACACCAACTTACCTTGGACCTCCACCAATTCCTCTCTCTCTCTATCTACATTATCACATCCCCATCTCACTAGCCACCCCTCACACTCACCCTCATCCTAGTGCAATCATACCAACTAACAACACACAAGGGTAGCCACTTGGGTGTTTTATCCAATGTTCATGTAAAGTTTCTGTTAATGCGCTGTCCAACATTGAAACCTTTATTTTCAACACTTTGCATTCTTGGACAGATTTGTCTGCACCTTTGGAAGTGGCTTAGTGAGTTGCAGTGAATGGTGAGACATAACGGTACCCCCCGCAATGGTGATGAGTGTGAAAGGAATGACTTGGGCATTGTAGGGATGCTTTATGGTGTTGGTGTAGAGTGGTGCCAACCTGGCGCATCATGTGGCAACCAGGGTGTACAACATCAACTGAGGTAAATCTGGCCATGGTGAGGCCATCCCTGGCCTCCCAGACAGCAATGTGCTCGGGTGCTGCTGCCCTGTGTTCTGTGCAGCATCAGTTGATTGCGGAGAAGGTTGGTGTTGTTGTTGGTGTTGCTGGTGTGCCTGGTGCTGCTGGTGTTGGGGCTGATTGTGGTCAGATTCTGAGGACGAAGGTGAAACAGTATAAATGGTACCCATGCTGATGGAATAGACGGCAGGTGAAGTTGAGATGACAGAGGCAATCTGTCAATGGTGAGTGAGGTTGTTCCAATGAGGTGACACTGGATGGAGAGTTTGCTCCAAACACTTGCAACCTGCATAAAGCTCAATCTGTTTTCCAAATGCAGTAAGCAACAGCTTCTGGGCTTGGAAAGTGAACAGCTGTGAGGTGGGAGCTTTTATAGTACATTTCAAGCTGTCAACTAATCAGCTGATTCAATTGCCATTCAACTCCTGCCTCAGGTTAATAGACGTGGTCCATGAGCAGCATGAACCCCGTGGGCGAGCAGTTAAAGTTAAAAGGTAAGGTTAAAACCATTATTAAGGGTCTGTCAACAAGCCAACAACTGCTTTAATTGGGTCGCCCGCCTCTGCGGGTTGGGTCCGATCCGAGATCACAGATGCACCATTGGGAAAGGCGGGATGACAGTGGGTTCCCGACCCGCTGTCAAAAAAATCAAATTTCCCACCCGACCCGCCACTGATCCCACCTGCTGACCCCCCGGAAAAATCCAGCCATGGTCACTGCTTTCCCAGAAGTCATAGTTTGTGTGCAGAAACCAGCACAAGGGTCTCTGCTGTACATGTGCTAATACAACTATACACCCTGTGGAGAACAGATAGCTTCTGAGATTTACACTGTGGACTACTCGCATACGAATGCAGAATACATTTGTTTGAAATTCTTCTCCACTACTTTAGCTAAAACAGCAGAAAGGAATTTCAGACTAGTGCATTAACCATTGTTAAACTTGCATCCAACAGCATAACTTCACGCAGAGTGTAAATGGGGTGTACCTTCATGTCACATAGACCATCAAACTCTTTCACAATGTGCATGAATTTATAGGGGAAATGGTACCTATCATTGGGGATGAAACAAACAGAATTCCAAATCCAAATGAACCAATTGGTTTGATTCTGGTTCATTTAAATGTGGCACATAGAAACTTAGAAACATAGAAGATAGGAGCAGGAGTAGGCCATTCGGCCCATCGAGCCTGCTCCGCCATTCGATGAGATCATGGCTGATCATCCAAACGCAGTACCCTGTACCTGCCTTCTCCCCATATCCCTTGATACCTTTAGCTTTAAGAAATATATCTAACTCATTCTTGAATATATTTAATGACTTCGCCTCAACTACCTTCTGTGGTAGAGAATTCCACAGGTTCACCACTTTCTGGGTGAAGAAATTCTTCCTCATTTCTGTCCTAAATGGCTTACCCCTTATCCTTAGATTATGACCCCTGGTTCTGGACTCTCCGACCATCGGGAACATTCTTCCTGCATCTAGTTTGTCCAGACCTGTCAGAATTTTATATGTTTCGATGAGATCCCCTCTCATTCTTCTATACTCCAGCGAGTATAAGCCCAATCGACCCAATCTCTCCTCATATGTCATTCCTGCCATCCCAGGTATCAGCCTTGTGAATCTTCGCTGAACTCCTTCCATGGCAAGAACATCCTTCCTCAGATAAGGCGACCAAAACTGCACACAGTACTCAAGGTGTGGTCTCACCAAGGCCCTGTACAATTAAGAGTCTCACGAGTTTGTGTCGGCCTTTCTCATTGTTAAAAATAAATGGTGGCCCCCAAATACACAGTAACCTAATGTCCCCTTGCAAGCTAGCACCATCAATGAGTGTATCCCAGTCTAAGTTTTCCCGTTGTCATGGAAAGTGGTACACAAGCAATTGTCATCCACGGGGTTATTGCAGCAAAGGTATTGACAGATATTAAAGAATCGGCAATCTAGTTGGGAAACTTTAATTCCTGCCAATCTAAACAGGGAGGAGGTATCACTAGAGTTGATGTTTATTAAATATGTGTCTGATTTCTCCTCATCTTTTTGGTAGTCCACTAGAAAAGGAGTTGTGGTGAGTGATGGGTGCAAGTTTCCTTAGATTTGCTTCTTTCTGCAGGCTTCAACCCTTAGGGATCCAGAGTTGCCTCATCTCAACAGCAGAGATGACAGAATGGCTGCTACATTCTCAGATGCAGCAGCCATCTGCTTTCTGCTGAGGAGAGAGGTCTTGGTGAGCCTTCTGTGCAAGGGCTCACCTGAGAACAGAGATGGTCAGTGTTTGACAGCTTCTCAAAGCTGTCAAATGCTGACAATCCATCTGTCAAAAAAATGTTGACAGATGAAGCGTCATACGCTAACGTCATCTGTCACCGGCTTTCCCTTAATTGGCCAGCTAAACCCGCAGGGCAGGCTTAACAAGGCCAATCAAGGGAAAATAGCGTGGGTTCATCAGACGTCGCTGGGGGCAGGACTGAAACCTGGAAACCAGCAGTCACACCTCCAGATCGCGGTCCTGGTGTCTAAACATTTGGCCGAATATCCGTACTCTGACAGTTTATGTAGGCCTGTAGTTTACTAATTATTTCTCCAGCAAAATGCAGTTCAACAGCCTGGTGACATCACTGTTTCAGCACACACATGAGGAATGGTTGCTTGACTGAAGTATAGGATGGATGCAGCTCCAGGAGAGGCGAAACTGGGGAAAAAAGGAACATGTCCTCAGCAAAATCCAATGTGTTGAAACACTGAGACACAGTTCAGATGAGGTGAGAAATTCATGAGTTATTGTAAAGATCAGCAACATAACCTCCTGCTGAAGACGGCAGCTTTGTCATTGTTTGATTTAAAATGTGTCATTCGCATCTCAATTCCCTGGCAGTCATGCATTTTATTTCCCTACAGTGATACAACCAACCTCTAACTTTGAATGTTTTTTGTCTCTATGTTGACGTTGCAGACCTACCTTCAATGTCTCTTTGCTGTATGACACTGTACTTTGGCCTAAGGCAGTCTGTGAGTTTTAATCTTCATTCCAGCTAGGTGGGATTTTCAAGATACTGCTGCTTGCCTCTTGAGAGCGAGCTCACTTGACACATTGACAAGTGTTAAGAGTTAGAGATGCCAACTCTGGTTTGACATTTTCCTGGAGGTTTCATCACAGGATCACCCACCTCCAACCACCCTGCCCCATCAAACAGCCTCCTTTTCCCCCAATACAACTAATAAAGAAAAGTGTTCAAAGAAAATTTTTTTAACTTTTTTTTTTAAATCTCCCTATGATTTTTCTCCTGGGAGTATCCAGGAGATTCATTCCTGGAGACTCCAGGACAATGCTGGAGAGTTGGCAACCCAAGTTTAGAGTATCATCTGCACTTGCCCTTTTGACAGGTAAAGCGTTTAAAAAATGAATCCATTCCTTTTTTAATTGTTACATAATATGATCTAAAATAAGTATGCAGTGGGATAATGTGGCTGTAACATTTCACTTGCCGTATTCCACACCTCTCTTTCCTCTCCCCTCAGCACCAGAGTATTCTCTAAAAGCAGAAACAACTAGTGTTACATATTTCACTGGGCCAAGTCCTTTAAATATTGAAACTGTGCCATTGGTAACACTTGCACTGTAATTTACCACAGAATCTGGCAGGTGCACTGTAGGTAAAATTAGTGACAAATTATTTTGTTAAATCGTCACTGGTTTATAATGAGAGTTTAGTGAAATAATGTTTCTTTAATTTTACATATAAAGGAAAATACAGTTCAATGTGTGATGCACAGTTTTGAATCAATGTTTCTGTTTATCTTCCAGTCTTCAATTCCTTTCTCCCCCTTTCTCCCATCTTATTTTCATTCTTATTTTGTACTTTGTTCATCTGATTTAGCTTTCTTTTGAAGATTTTTGTTGCATTTGTTCTATTTTCTTGAAGCACTCCCTAGAAACAGCGGTGTTCTGTGCTGGAACTCCACCGTGCTGCATCAGACTGATGGAATGCGGGGCTGGCTCCAGGATTTGGCCCCCATGCTTACTACCCAATTTCCAATGAAGGTGCTGATGAGGGACCAGTGCTTCTTCACTGCAAGGAAAGATCAGCTCATACACCTCCTAGTGGTCAACTGTAAAGCATTATTAATGGCAGCCTGGCAGTGGTGTGTGGTATAGGGAACGTTCAGCAGGGTAAAGAAGGAATACAAATACTGCAACTTTCTATAAGCATGCATATTTATACAATATTCCTATTTTGAACTCCCCGTATATACTTATTTCCTCACATTTCATGAAGCTTCCTCACATCCTGTATCATTTTCTGATAGTTCGGGTGAGCAGGCAACCTGCTCCTGCTCCTTGCCATCTGTGACCAAGGAGGTGCCCAAAGCCTGATATTGATGCCCACTGAGTTTCTCTCTGGGTCAGATGAGATGTCTAGCCCCTCCCTTTCCAAAATCTCTCCCTGTGGTGTGACTAAGACCAGAAACTTAGCACGGGGTGAATTATGAATACAAACCCCTGTCCTGACCCTCCACTGCACTGTACGGCAAGATGACAACACATTGCCCCACAAATAATTTTTTGAAAACTTCCACAGTCAGAAGCACATTCACTATAAATATTGAGGTCTATGGAGTCTTTCTTTATCGATTATATCATAGGAAAATAACACAGCCTTTAAAGTAGATCTGCACAGAATGAGTTAACAACTAGCCATGGACAACCCTCATGCAGCCTACTGGAATGGAAGGGTCCTGTGAGTTTCTTTAAAACCACTGGCATTTATGTTAGTGCATACTGAACCCTGTGATAACAGGCAATGCTACTTACAATAACTCAAATACTTGAAGACATCACAGAATAGCGTCAGCCAACAGTTACAGCACAAACTCAGTCCCAAAATACATCCACAGTTGGCGCTATATGACTCCTCTGCACTTGGTTTCCTTACAGGCGGAACACATGGTTACTGCACCCAACTGCTGACTGCACTTTCTGTCAACTCATGCCTGACAAATATTCAGGACAAAAGAACTTGATCCAGTTCTGGTCTCTGTCCTTATGCGAGCCTGTTGTAAGAAGCTTGGATTCCACTTCTGATTCTTTGTAAGAAACAAAGAGCAAAGGAGAGTGCTTGTTGATTATAGAGTGTGTGTAGACTGTGAGTGTCTACGGGAGGCCCACATAGATGTAAACTCCTCGTGGGCCATCGCCTTCACCTCCCCACCTCAAAAAAGAAAGCTTCATTTGATGGATTTTCTTCTCTCTTTCTCTCAGGCCCCACCTCAGGGTTCTGTAACAGTATAAATGGCTGCAGAATTCAGGATCCTCCAACTGGGTGGAACGTCTGTGCTTAGAAAAGCCTACCTTGGTTGTAGCTGTGACAAGCTCGACAAATGAAACTCAGGCATGCCCCTTATCATGTCTCTTGGCACTTAACACAAATCACTTTCCAAGCACCATTATGTAGGCAAATGCAGCCAAATGGCACACAGCAAGATCCCACCAATAGCAATGAAATGAGTAACCAGTTCCCCTATTTTAGTCAGATGGTTGAGCAATGAATGTTAGCCAGAACACCAGGAGCACCTTGAATAGTGCCATGTGGCCGATAGCATTCACCTGAACAGGTGGATGGATGGCTCGACTCACCTCGGACAATGCAGCAACCATTCAGGACTGCACTGAAGTACATGATCCTCTCAAATCCTAGGATGGGAATTGAGCCCACAACCTTGTGTCTCTGAGGTGAGAGTGCGAATAATTGATACTCAGTAAGAGAGTGTGGAATATGTAATTTATGAATGAGTGATAGATTATGAATCGTTACATGTGTCGTTGTTAAAGTGACACGTGATAAATCTTCCCACAAATGAAAGCAACCAGGAAACTCACAAAGAGGCAAAAATCACCAATAATTATCACATCTCAATTATTGCGCATGACATTCAGCGCATGCCATGTGTTTACATTCTAATTTTAAAACAAACCTTCATATAATTCTAAATGTGGAGATATAAATGCGACCCGCCAGTTCCTAGACTAATCACCTGGAATTACCAACATAAAAAATCAGGGCTCCCACTGTCGTGGGGTAAATGTACATTTAGGTTTTCACCGATTATTACTGAGTAAAGACTGCAAAAAAATTATGCAAATCCCAGAATGTGCGATCTTTTCTGGTCACTCCTGTGTACGTAAAGCCTGGAACTTAACTGGTAGCTTGGACTGAATGCTTTTAATTAAGTTGCTTGGGAGAGTATCACAACCAACTCCTAAATCAAGGACAAAGTCCAGTTTTCCTGTCACATTGTGCATTTAATAACTGCTCGACTCCGACGCGGCAATACAAATGAGATAATCGCCATAAAAACCCGATATACACTGGATGTTAAAAATGCTTTAAAACGCAAAGATTAATTGAAGAATTGAAGCGAGCGTCAGCCTCGCTAAGATGAATGAAATGTGTTTATCAAAGCAATTTCAGCTCATAGGAGGAGCCACATGTTCAACTAATACACCGTTCGCCAAGTGTTTAATCTTATTGTCATAGTATAAAGGATCATATGCTTTGGTCCATTATGCAGATACCTGGATCCGAGGAAATAAAGTCCCCTTGACTACAATGAAAGTTATGGTTCCAGATTAAAGGGGCCAACTGGAATGGCATCGAATTGAACAAATTTACAATATTATTTCCACCACCACCCAAGCCTCAAGGTGATAATAAATCACCCCCCCCCCCTTCCACACACCTATATCGAGCACCCGAATGTCAGATATATAATGAAAAACTCCTCCGTAAATTCCACGACTCTTCCATAGCTGTTCCTTTTCGCGAGTCAAAATAATAATAATCCCGCGCCCACATCATTTCAGGGGCTAGATTTGTCTCCGGAGAATTAAACAGCAGATACAGGGCAGGGGGGAGGGGGCGGTTGCTTGTGAGTCAGTCACCGCCCACAAGCGTTTCAAGCAGAATCTATATTTTAATCACTATATTTCAAAGGTAGGGCGAAGAGTCTCTCTCTCTCTCTGCCGCGTTCCGATCTGCTGCAGTACCCAGTGTCTCGGGTTCATATCGACAGGTGATTTGGAAAGAAGCGTGTAAATCATCTGGGGTGTCGCCCCTACACAGAACGGTCAGATCACACCGCTCGACCGCGATCTGTGCACAGGCAGCCCAGCCCATCCCATCCCTGCTTTTATTTGACGGGGGGTTGGGGGGTCAGCTCGGCGTTTTTCTATTTCAAACTGCTCCCACTAACGCAGACATTTTCTTCCAGAGATGGGCGTTTATATCACAAGGAGGTGACAGCGAGAGTACGCGGCGCCAGGAACACACTGCCTCTCTCTCTCTCTCTCTCACACACGCAGTGCGCTTAATCGGGAAGAGACAGGCGGCGTTTGGTTCAGTCAGTGTGCTCGGACCCATCTCCCTCCAACCCGAAAGCATTCTCAATACACACACACAGACAGATACAAGCCCTTAAGGGGCAGACATGCTGCTCTGTCCCTGGAGGGGATTACACATAACGTGCCCAACCTTTGTCAAAGGCACATTATGCACCACCCACTGTTTTACCATGAATGATTTGTACCAAATTCCTCACTTGAGCCTGCCGACCCCCCCCCCCTTCCCCAAAAGCGACCTGCATCGCGCTTAGGCTGGGTTTAGATTGCATGTTGCTCGGACAGTCAACGATCAGACAGTATCCAAACCCATCCCATAATCTCATCCCTGCGCGCATCTGCATTGGACCCGATCTGTCGGAACTGGATCACACGAGCAAACAACACAATCGGCAGCGATGCACTCCCCCCCCCCCCCTCCCCACTCCGGTTAAACCACCCGCCCTTTCCATCCATTTAACATTCTTTTTTTCAAATAGAAAGCCAAAGTGCGATTGCTCTTACTTTCTCCGACCACCGCTTTTAGCCCGATCGGTGCCATGATGTCTTCCACTCGCTCTCAAGTCCTTTTCCAATCAGCTGACTGCAGGAGTGGGGATATAAAAGGAACCACGTCACGGGCGAAAGCCAATTCCTCGGTGTATTACCCAGCTACCGCGACCCCGCTCCAACGATGTTTAATTCGGCGGTTCCGGCACTGCCTTGTCAATGACTACTAAAAGGGAGAGGGAGGGAGAGAGAGAAAAAAGAGAGAGAGAGAAACGGAACCGTGAAATTGCTAATGATGTGTATTCCTGTTTTGTTAATTTCATCTGCCGAGGACCAGGGCGCGAATGATATTGACAGGATGGGCTGGGGAGGAGCCTCCACATTCGCAACGTACAAATAATTATTGCACATGTCAGGGCGGACTTATGCAATATAAACCGTACAGGATAACCGAACGATGTGTAATATTTATCGGGGCGGTGAATGTTAATGAGCACATTAGACCGTGGACAGAACCAAATATTCTGGAAGCATCCATGCAGACAACAAGTTTCTCTTTCAAATGCCACAGATCTCCCGACCAACGATAATGGGAACCAGGCGATAGAAATCGTCCTGAAGCTTTGGGAAAGCTCCATCTCCGGTTATACCACGGGGTTCCCTTGCTATACTGTAATCAGCTTGTTTCAAAAATATTTTTTCAAAATATTAATTAAGTGTCACTCCTGTTTTCAGCGCCCCATTTACATTTCAGAAAGCACATTTCGGAATAAACCTCATACCAAGGAAGGTAAAATAAAACCTTTATACTTTATCTTAAATTGGAATTAAATCCAATTAGGAACATTTGCAGAATGAAAAGGATTAGTACCAGAAGGATAGGCGACACCTAAACCAAGCAAGAATAAGGAGACTTGCAAAGAACATTGAGGTAGTTCTCCAGAATAATTTAAATCAGGTAAGTGTATGTGTGTGGAGGTGGGGGGGTGGGTACAGGAAACAGGAATCCACCATGAGACAGACTGTGGGGAAAATCATCAAAATCCAACCCGGCCAATTACCTTACCACCCCATCAGCCTACTCTTAATCAGCAAAGCGATGGAAGGAGTCCTCAACAGTTCTATCAAGCAGCACTTACTCACCAATAACCTGCTCACTGATGCCCAGTTTGGGTTCCGCCAGGAGCACGTGGCTCCAGAGCTCATTACAGCCTTGGTCCCAACATGGACACAAGAGCTAAAATTCCAGAGGTGAGGTGAGAGTGACTGCCCTTGACATCAAGGCAGGGGCCGAATGGCCTACTCCTGCTCCTATCTTCTATGAATATTCGACATTTATAACAAGATATTGTTTATTGTGATGCAGCAAATACAATATTCCACCTTGAATGATTTAGGTTCAATTCTGTGCCAAAGGAATTGTGACCCCCAACGTGTTCTCAATAGGCCGCCTTTTAATCTGACGTCTCAAATGCCACCATTGCAGCTCAAGATGATTCATAACTAATAAACAGAGAAGTCAAGCAGTGAAACGGTATTTGTAGAAAGGGTTGTGAGACTGTGGAATGCACTGGCACGGAGCAGCAGATTTTTTTAGATTTATTCAACCGAGGAGCCCTAATGAAACTGAAGTCAATGGGGATCAGGGGGAAAACTCTTCAATGGTTGGAGTCATACCTGGCACAAAGGAAGATGGTTGTGGTTGTTGGAGGGCAATCATCACAGCTCCAGGACACCACTGCAGGAGTTTCTAAGAGCAGCATCCTAGGCCCAACTATCTTCAGCTGCTTCATCATTAGGTTAGAAGTGGTGATTGTTGTGTTCAGTTCCATTCGCAATTCCTCAGATAATAACGCAGTCCATACCCACTCTGGTCAAGTGCCCCTTGTGTTAGAATGGCCAGCACTTGTGTCACCCCTTCGTGTTCTCAACCAAATTCAGCCTAATCAGCTAAAGATAGCTCAGTACTCCTGCACACGTTTATTGTTAGGTTCAGAAAGACAATAAATACACTTATTCCAGATGTGCCTCTCCTCCCTGAAGGTTTGATGCTGATCTGAAATATAACCCCTTTGCCTGTTACTTAATCAGGGACATCTATGATGACTTATTGGGAGCCGAGCTGGCTGCCACCATCCATGGTCTTAGTGCCCTGAAATAATGGGAGTGGATGTACACTTCATCACATCGCATGCAGCAAGACCTAGGCAACACCCAGGCTTGGGATGATAAGTGGTAAGAAGCATTCATGCCACACAAGTGCCGGGCAATGACCATCTCCTACAGCATGAACTTCAGCTGCTGACTCTGATGTTGCGTTCCCCACCCGACAGGGAGCCAAACCTGTCAGTCAGGCTGGCTTCCAGTCGGGGATTCTGTTGAAAAAAAAGCATGCATGTTGGGCTGACCAGAACTCCTGCCCCTGGCTTGGAAATCCTGCCCCAGTAAATATCAGGGCCAGTCAGTTATAGTGGTATGTATATAGAATTACATAGAATCTACAGCACAACAGACCATATGGCCCCACTGGTCTATGCCAGTGTTTATACTCCAAACAAACCTTCTCCCACTCTAATGACCTCTTTCCATCCTGTCCCCATATCCCTCTATTCCTTTCTCCCTCATGTATACATCAAGCTTTCCCTTAAATATATCAATGCTATTTGCTTCAACCACTCTATGTGGCAGTGAGTTTCATATTCTCACCACTCTCTGTCTAAAGAAACGCCTCCTAAATTCTTTATTTGATTTGTTAGTGGCTATCTTATATTTACTATGTGAAGTTCTAATGTCCATACTACAAAAAGGCTATTGAAGCACTGGGAAGATTTATAAGAATGTTATCAGAATTGCGAGGATGTAACTATCAGGAAAGATTGAGCAGGCGGGGGCGCTTTTTCCTTGAAAAGAGAAGACTAAGGGGAGACCTGATAGAGGCCTTTAAAATTATGAAGTAGTTTGATAAGGTGGATGTGGAATAAATTGCTTCTACTTGTGGGTGAGTAACATCCTTGTAAATCTCTGCACTGTCTCCAGTGCTTCTATATTCTTTTTGTAGTATGGAGCCCAGAATTGGAGTCCACAGAACTCCAAATGTGGTCTAACCAAGGTTCTATATAAATTTAACATTGCTTATGTCTTCTATTCCACCAGAATTGAACCCCAGTACTTTGTTTGCACTCTCTATAGTCTTATCAACATGCGTTGCTACTCTGAGCGATTTATGTATCTGTATTCCCAGATCTCTTTGCTCCACCACCCCATTTTGTTTCTTACATTCCAAGGAATAAGTGGCCTCCTACCAAAATGAACCACCTCACACTTCGCTGTCTTGAATTACATTTGGATCTAACCCATTGTTTTTCTGGTCTGTTGGCTTGGCTGTGAACACTTAAAGTGGGGAACGGTCATGGCTGTTAAAAGGCAGCTGAAATTGTTTTCCTGCTGCCTGATTTTTTTTAGAAAAAAATGTTCTCAAGGTGTAGGTGGAACTGGCAAGTCTACATTTATTGCATATCTATAGTAACTCTGAGAAGGTGACGGTGAGCCTTCTTGAACCACTGCAGTCCTTGTAGTGATGGTGCTTCCACAATGGTGTTCGGCGGGGAATTCCAGGATTTTGACCCAGCAATGATAAAGAAATGGTGATATATGTTCAAATCAGGATGGTGTGTAATTTGGAGGGGAATCTGGAAGTAATGGCATTCCCATGATGTTCCTGCTCTTGTCCTTTTTGGTGGTAGAGGTCGCTGGGCTAGGTTGTGCTGATGAAGTAACTTCGATGAGTTGCTGCAGTGCATCATGTAAACAGTATATACTGCAGTTGTGGTGCATTGATAGTGGGGGGGAGAAGGGTATTGAGTTCCGTGGGAGGGGCGCCGATCAAGCAGGATGTCCTGGATGATATTGAAGCAAACAGAAAACAGAGTTGGAAGTTCATTTCCTGATACATAATTGCATTTTTTCAAAAAATATTTATTGTAGTTCATTAAACCAAAATCTCTTATTTTGTTCCCCAATTTTCTCTTCTCTGCTGAACAACAACAACTTGTATTTATATAGAATCTTTAACGTAGTAAAATGGCCCGAGTGCTTCACAGGAGCGTTATCAAGCAAAATTTGACACCAAGCCACATAAGGAGATATTAGGACAGATGACCAAAAGCTTAGTCAAAGCGGTAGGTTTTAAGATGCGTCTTAAAGGAGGAGAGAGAGGTAGAGAGGTTTGAGAGGTTCAGGGAGGGAATTTAAGAGCTTTGGGCCTAGGCAGCTGAAGGCACGTCTGCCAATGGTGGAGTGATGAAAATCGGGGATGGTCAAGAGGCCAGAATTGGAGGAGCACAGAGATCTCCAAGGGTTGTTGGGCTGGAGGAGGTTGCAGAGATAGGGAGGGGTGAGGCCATGAAGGGATTTGAAAACCAAGGATGAGGATTTTAAAATTGAGGCATTGCCGGACCGGGAGCCAATGTAGGTCAGCGAGCACATGGGTGATGGGTGAACAGGACTTGGTGCGCGTTAAGATACGGGCAGCAGAGTTTTGGATGAGCTCAAGTTTACGGAGGGTGCAAGGTGGGAGGCCGGCCAGGAGAGCATTGGAATACAAAAAGAAAATACTGCAGATGCTGGAAATCTGAAATAAAAACAGAAAATGCTGGAGAAACTCAGCAGGTCAGGCAGCATCTGTGAAGAGAGAAACAGTGTTAACGTTTCAGGTCGATGACCTTTTGTCAGAACTGGAAAAAAGCAGGAAATGGAACAGATTTTTAAGCAAGTGTAGGAGCTGGGAAAGCGGGGAGGGGATGAAAGAACAAAAGGGAAGGTCTGTGATAGGATAGAAGGCAGGAGAGGTTAAGAGACATTAAGAGATATTCAAGGCAAAAGGAGATGGTAATGGGACAGGTTAAGAAACAAAAGATGGCTCTCGATGAAGTGTAAATTGCACTGGCAGAATGAAAGACAGCTGCCATGTGGGAGAGAAGAAAAGAAAACACAAACAAAACAACAACAAAAAATTGTGGAAAAAAAATATATATATGATTGGGGCTGAGGTTATGATCTGAAATTGTTGAACTCTATGTTGAGTCCAGAAGGCTGCAAAGTGCCTAATCGAAAGATGAGGTGCTGTTCCTCGAGCTTACATTGGGCTTCAGTGGAACAGTGTAAGAGGCCGAGGACGGAGAGGTCAGAGTGGGAGTGGGGCGGAGAATTAAAGTGACAGGCGACCGGAAGCTCCGGGTCACCCTTACGCACTGAACGGAGGTTTTCCGCAAAGCGGTCACCCAATCTGCGTTTGGTCTCCCCAATGTAGAGGAGACCGCATCGTGAGCAGCGAATACAGTATACTAAATTGCAAGAAGTACAAGTAAATCGCTGTTTCACCTGGAAGGGGTGTTTGGGGCCCTGGACAGTGGGAAGGGGGGAGGTATAAGGGCATGTGTTGCATCTCCTGCGCTTGCACGGGAAGGTATTGGAATTGGAATAGTCAGAGCATTGGAATAGTCAGGTCTAGAGGTAACAAGGGCATACATGAGGGTTTCAGCAGCAGATGAGCTGAGGCATGGGCAGAGATCGTTGAGTTGATAAACATTTAACTTTTCATTTTACATTATAAAGGTGCATTGCATATTCTGCATCATTTCTGAATAGCTTTCTCGAGACTGATATTTCAATGGGTTAAAAGAACTAAATTTTCAATTTAAAATCTGTTAAACTGCTCTGTTATAGTACTTGTGTGTAACCATAATGGAGCTGTGTGTGCCCTTACCACCTTCTCCCACAAAATGTCAACTGTGGCTCAATGGTAGTGCTCTTGCCTCAGATGCATGAAAGTTGTGGACTCAAGCCCCACTTCAGAGACCAGACAGTCTCAGACTGGTATAAAGGTGGGAAGTGATGTCCCACAAGAATTGGTGCTGGGACCACGGTGGTTCACCATTTACATAAAACGATTTGGACTCAGGAATCAGAATGATCAGAAAATATGAATTAAGCAACACTGAATTAAGAGGTGTAGCCTGTATACTGATCAGTCAGTTAAGGTAATCATTTAGGCTACTGACCAAATTTGTCACCATAATTCATCATAGGATTCTACTATTTATATCAAAGTATATTCAAATTCATATTTACTTATATACGTGCATTTATGTTAGGTGTATAAATGTGATGTCTGTTTTCTTCTTCATATCCTGACCAAGATGTACAGCGATAACTTTGGAGTGTACAGGATCAGAATAGACCCTTGTACTCCTTATGGCTGATCCCAAGGTTTGGAAAATACCAGGCACCATTGCAACTCTCATACCCCTGAATCACTTATTCTGCTGATGCTAACTGCCTCCATTGGCTCTCTGTGCATCTTTACCATGTATTCACCACCATTTATGTGAGATAATTAAATCTAAACTGCCTGTTCATCTTTCCACGTCTCAGCTTGTGTCCATGGCCCGTTCTAGAGTTTTTACATATTACGGTTCAATTTATTGCATTTTCTGAACTTTGGGGAGTGTTAGCACTGTGCATTGTCTGAACTGTGGGGAAATTGGTGCTGTACGTTGTCTGAACTGTGGGGAGTGTTAGCGCTATGCATTGTCTGAACTGTGGGGAAGTTGGTCCTGTTCGTTGTCTGAACTATGGGGAGTATTGGCGCAGTGCATTGTCTGAACTGTGGGGAAATTTGCACTTTGCGTTGTTTGAACAATGGGGAAATTGGTGCTGTGCATTGTCTGAACTATGGGGAATGTTAGTGCTGTGCATTGTCTGAACTGTGGCGAAATTTGTGCTTTGCATTGTCTGAACGATGGGGAAATTGGTGCTGTGCATTGTCTGAACAATGGGGAGTGTTAGAGCCGTGCAATGTCTGAACTATGGGGAGTGTTAGCACTCTACCTTTTCTGAACTCTAAAGGGTTACGCCTGCAATGCCACTATACATTGGCAACTATCTCCGCGTTGTTAAGCAGTGCTTGAATGCGGCACTGCTTGCCTCCAGCCTGACTGCCAGTGACTGAATCAAATTCCCGGCAGAATGTTGCGTGACTGGTGTCCAATTACACCTCCCACTTCCCTATGTTGTCTGTGTACCTGTACACTAACTACACCTTTGTCCACAAATGCAACCTATTTTTATACTGACCTGAAACGTTAACTCTCTTTCTCTCTCCACGGATGCTGCCTGGCCTGCTGAGTTTTTCCAGCGTTTTCTGTTGTTATTTCTATTTTTATACTATATACCTTACGTGGTATTCCATCTTTGATAATTATTATTGACATATTTCGAGTTATCAATAATCCTATATTCAACTATTATAACAGCCCAACTGTAAGTGAATCGATAAAGAACAGAAGCTATATTTTGAGAGTGCTGAAAGTAGTTTCTCTGGTAATGAATGGAAATGAAGCTGGAAAATCAATAATCAGACAAATATTGGTGGTGGAACATTTCAACTAAAACAGAAATGGAAATATTTGTTTAATTTTACAAATTGGCACTGCCGGCAGGACCTTGACCCACTGGGACTGCACAGCCTTGAAAAATCATCCCTTGGTGTCCTCATATATGAGCTAAAGAGGATAATATGAAGGACAGCACAATCTAGGAGGAGGAGAAAAGTCTCGGCTGCATCAATGTGTGTTGCTCTGGCAAAGACACTAGAGTCGAGATTTCCCAATGCCCCATTCCATCGGCAGAAGTGCAGTAGACGCGCACTCCCAACCACCCATTGACCCCAGCAGGCTTCCCTCGGCTTGACTGGGAAATGATAAATGCCCCTTGGAGACATAAGGAGAGGACAAAGGAAAAAAATCAAACGGTATTCGGTAAAATTGAAAGAGAAAACTTATTTTCAGCAATATCTGAGGATGTCACATACTAATTACTCTATTTTTTAAACTGCATTTAAGCCAACAATTCAACCAGTGGAGGCTGCAACAAATAATGATGTGAAAGGGCTCACATCCTCTTTTAGTGACAAAGGCATATACCACAACAAACAGGTTGAAGCAGCTTTAGGAGTGTTATTAAAAAATGATAAAGTTGAACTTAATACCCTTACATTTTATATTTGTAGTGTAGGGTGTACTCAGATCAGTAGATCGTCAGTCTCTGTGGCCATCCAGTGTCAGGCAAACTGTGCAGTACTCACTCTATTACAAATGGCTCTGTATATCCTGAGCTTCCAGAGAAATAGGTCCCAACTAGGTGGGAATCCACAAAACGGTAGATTTCCAAGATATAAGGTCAACAGCAAATGAGACTTTAAAAGGTTTAACATAACAAAATCTTGATACATGAGAAAACAGCATGTGATGCTTGAAACAATTATAACAAGAGCAGAAATTTGTTTATTCCGGTGCTGTCTTTGATTTTGGCGAGTACTCCAAATTTAGGACAGGTAATGTCATTTTAGCTTGGCTGTTCTCTGCTTTTACCTGATTGTTGTTATCTCTCACTGCCCGGTCAGTGGACACAGCCCATTGCAAGTTTCTTTCATTGGGGGAGAATTAGTGTCTTTAGAAAGTGTAACAGCCCAACTGAACCCCTTTTCCTTTCTTACCTTGTCATGGACATCAAATGCTGTGCTGCGAGAAGGGGTCCTTTACCTTTGCAATGCTAGGAATTGTGCAGCGATAACCGAGGGTTTTGTTATATTCCGGGATCCAAGATGGTCACTTGCAAAGAAGATGTTGTTAATTTACATATATCAGCAATCAGGACATTGAGCTTTGAAACCTAATAGATCCTTATAAGCAAATAATGCAATTGTGTTTTTCAGGTTAATCAGTTTGGGGAAAATATGTAATTATATATTGTGGGCTCATGCAGCTCTAAAATATGGATGATATTACATTCATAAAGTTTAATTACAATGAATCTTATTATACATTCATTTTAGTAAGAGTGAAATGGAGAAAACAAAATCCACCTCCATGTTTAATGTACCAAACCTGTCATTAATCAGCACTTTAATATTTGCATAATAAAAGGATAATAAAGTGAGTGATTTACATTTCAGCAAAGTGAAGTTGAATATTTTGAATTATCAGCAACAGTGAACAATGAGGTGTGTTGGCAATTGTTGAACTTTAGTTTCACTGCATGTCTAAACTAATACTGCAGCACATCAACCACCAACATGGAGATCACAGCATTAATCTGCAATGTAATTGTCAGTTACAGACAAGGGGGGTGAAATTCAAATTCAGCGGGGGCGCAGAATGGGCGATGGTGGATTGGCCGCCAGTCATACACCCTGTTCAATTTTCCTTTCCCGCAAATTCAAGGGAAAATCTCAAATTAGAAATTAGCTCTATATTTTACAGTTTGGTCAAATGGAAAATGTTGATAATAAAACTAAATGCACTTATTTTGAAACATGGATCCCAACTGTTGGTGCCATGGGATTGATCCCTAGTGAGGACTGAGTTACAACAACAATAATATCTCACATTTGATATAGCTCCTTTGATGTAGAAAAACGTCCCAAGGGGTTTCGCAGAGGCATAAGGAAAGAGTGAAAAAGTTGCAGTTTTGAAAGGAGGCAACTGAGAAGGGAGTTCAGATGAGATAGTAAATGGTATAGAAGGTAAATCCAGAACACTACTTTGAAATAAACTGTGACAGTAGGACAAGAGGGAACAGGTTCAAACTAGTGAAAGGCAAATTTAGGACTTGACGTAAGAAAACTACTAGGCACTTGGTCTGAGTATTAAACAAGGCTTTAATCAACTGTTTTTCAACATGGAGATCTAGTTGTGTCCTTCACTGGTTCCTGTTAAAGAATGTCCTGAGCAAGCTGGGCCCATGCCCGAGTATTTATACTCTCCCTGGACAGCGCCACCAGCAGGCCGCCCAGTATTATTTCATAAGTCATTTCCACATGAATGACAAGATTCATGTCAGGACTATTAGGAGGTTCTTCACACAAAGAGGGATCATTACATGGAAGGGATTTCCAGGTAGGCTAGTGCGGGCAAAAACTCTGGAATCACTTAAGAATCAGGGGGCACTGTAGGTGCTTTTTCTGGATGGATGAAATGGCTTTCCTCATCTATTTGTGGTCTTGTGAATTGTCTTGGCAACTCCGCTGGAATACCCTGTCATATGTTACTTAAGGTAATCACACTAAAAGTATGATCCAGCCCAGCATATTTGCTTCTTGTTTATGTCAATGAGAATTGAGTAACATTTGCATTCAGTGTCTAGCAACCAGCTTGTATTTTGTTGGATCCCCTTCACTGAACCTATACAATAGACAAATGCATAAAAGTACAGCGCATTCAGCTGCTGATGATTATATGTTGTCTACTAGGACAAAGATTTGTGCTAGTTAGTTCCATAAAGTGAACCTAAGTTTGTGCCAAGCTAATCAAGGGTGAATATTCTCCGGTTACACGTAAAAAAAATTCTTGTGCTTATTTTATACTAATGCCATTTGACTAAGTCTGTCATTGTGCATAAATACGTTCAATAGGCTCGCACACTGAGATGAGGCGCCCACAGAAGTGTACCCCAGTATGAGTCAGTGGAGAAAAGGGGAAAACATTCAACAAAGGATTTAGGCCCCTGAACTCTGGTAGAAAAGTGGCCATTGACAAATTTCATAAATGATCTTGGGTTAGTGATCATATAAAAAAATCATTCTAAATGGCTGGCAAGAATGCTTCAGGCATTATATGCTTTATGCATAATCCATGATTTATTTAAATTAGTTGCATTTCACCAAGTATTAGATTGCTCTCCTTAAAAGTGCATTACCCAATAATGTCTAGGAACAAGTGACAGTCTCCCTAATTAATTTGATGAATTATCTGATGCAACACAGGCCGGCATCTGTACACAGCGTACAAATTATGGAGGTCTACCCAAGCTGCAAGTGATGTCTTCCTCACCTTATTATTCTTCATCAGGCAGAATGACTGTGGCCTGGTCACTGTCTAAAGTGCAAGGGTGATGTGAAAGATGAAATTAGGAAAAAAAAGTATTTTGAAATCTTAGTATTATCCACAGCTATTAATATTCACACACTTTACAACAATGCGTTTAGTGCCTCAGTACTATATAGAGTGCAATCAGATATTATTGGATATTAATTCAAAACAGAACTTAGTCTGCATGTTGGTATTGTTCTACAATCTCCAAAGAATTAATTGCAACATATTCTGTTCACAAAGTAAACAAATAAAGTTCTTCCCACCATCCCACCCCGCGCCTCACCCCCGCCGCCATCTCCACCCAAATCCACTGCTACATATTATTCTCTCAATAATGTTGGCACAGGATTTCCAAGTTGTATCACTAAAGACAAACAAATCCAGCAGTTGGCATGTATTGGCAGTGGGTTTCTTTTTTGCAACCACTCATGGACTTCAGCCCAGAGCTGCTGATAATAACGCATTCATTGGAGGTGCCAGAGACTCTTTGATGCTCTCTGAAATGTGGGCAAAAAGATACAAAACAGTTTGAAGAACCCTTGTCCCCAATTATCTCTGGACTGTTTTCGCATATTAGTCCGATGAGGCCATTAATTACTTGAAGTGACTGCTGCTGCATGAAGCCATTTCTACATTTCAGTAACTGCAGCATCAGACTGAAACATAGAAGTTGGATTCCAATGCTGATGTGGTGGTGCAGAATTCCAGATGACACTGTCAAATAATATGCATATTTAACTGAATGTCTCATCCAAAGGTCAGCACCTCTGGATCAGTACTGCACAAAAGTGTCAGCCTCGGTTTATATGCTCAGGCATTGCATTGGGATTTAAACACAAAGGCCGTGATTTTGCTGACCTCGGCAGGTCTGTGGCAGGTGACGTCGGTGGCGGGTCCCGACCCCGCTGCTGGCTCCATCCCGCTGTCTGAAATGAATTTACCTTGATTGGGCTCGTTAAGCCCGCCCAGCGCGTTTTCCAGCCAATTAGAGGAAGCGGGTCTAGTGGCATCATTTGATGATGCGTCATCAGCCGGTTTCCTTAAAGGGACCAAGTTCAAATTTATTTTGACATTTGTGCTGTCAGTGTTCTACAGCATTGAAGAGCTGCAAACACTGACAAGCACGGCACAGAGGTGCAGCACTGCACCCAGGCTCTCCCATGACTCCCTCCATATGCTTATGCAGGGAGTCACAGCACGCAGGGAGGTCCTGTTCCCTTCCCATGGGCAGAAGAGGCCGCCCCAAGAGATCAACACAGCCTGGTTGTACATTGCAGAGGAGGGCACAAGCAGGGATGTGGTCAGGAGGACCTGGGTGCAGTGCCGCAAACGTTTTAATGATCTCAGTAGATCACGAAACGTTCGTACAAAGCCACACTCAACCTCATCATGATTGCGGAGAAGGTTGGTGTTGTTGTTGGTGCTACTGGTGTGCCTGGTGCTGCTGGTGTTGGGGCTGATCGTGGTGGGATTCTGAGGACCAAGGTGAGAGAGTATAAAGGGCACCCATGCTGATGGAATAGATGGCAGATGAAGTAGAGATGACAGAAGCGATCTGTCAATGATGAGAGAGGTAATGAGGTCAGACTGGATGGAGACTTGTGTAAAGACTTGTAGCATGCTGAATCTGTTGTGGAAATGCAGTGAGGAACAGCTTATGGCTGAGGGAAGATATCTCTGTAAGGTGGGAGCTTTTACTTTACATTTGAAGCTGTCAACTCAACAGCTGGTTCAATGGCCACTGACCTCCCGCCTCAGCTTAACAGACGTGATCCCTGAGCAGCGAGGACCCGGTGGGTGAGCAAGTAAAATCAAAAGGTGAGCTCAAATGTATTCTTAATGATCTCTAAACAAGGTCATAATTACATGAATTGGGTGCCCCCGCCGGTGCGTGTCGGGTCTGCTCAGCGTTGACAGACCCGACATCAGGGAAAGGCGTGTGGCAGCGGGTTCACAGCGGGGTCCTGACCAGCTGGGGGAAAAAAAACATTTTCCACCTGACCCGCCACCGATCGCGCCTGCTGACGGCTCCCCCACCCCCCGGGAAATCTTGGCCATAATTTTGCTGATTTCGAGGTTAATTTGCTACCAAACGAGTCAAACTGACACTCAAGCCTCTACCTTTACCTTTGTGACACATAATTGAAATAAAACCTTGCTCATTGGGTAAGGGCAATGTTCCCTCTAATTTTTTTGTGCGCGATTCCTTTAACTGGTTGCGCGGCCCAATCAAATTTTCGTGCATGCACGGTTTCTTCCATGTAAAAGCCGGTGAGCGACCTGCGTGGGACTTCCAGGCGCGGCCTCGCAGCTTAGCGGGAACGTTGGGTAAGGGCTGAGTGAAATCTAGAATCATGACTAGGTAAACAGGGCCTCAGCGTAACTGCAAACCCTATCCAACAACTCTGCATTTGTGAGCAAAGCAGAATTCCAACAAGGCATCAAAAATGATGGATGGTAGCAAGTACCTTGGTGATTTCCTTGTTTGTATGAATAGGACACAGGAAATTCTCCAAGCCTACAGGTTTAAATTCCCCAGATTAAGAATGTGGAGTCCAGTTAAACAGAGAGTGTAACATCAGTATAGATTACAGAGATAAAAATGTTTTCAGGAAATCCGCAAGAAACTGAGCACAAAGGATTAAAATAATTTTGCCTGGTTTGTGATCTGTCTCTGAAATGGTTTGAGGATGAAGCTTTGACCTAGGAGTGCCCTGGCTGGAATGTCATTGGAATACAATGAGGATATCCAGATACGCAGGAAACTAAACTCAAGGAGGGGCACTGTGCCCTTGGGTATTTTATGCAATGTTCATGTAAAGTTTCTGTTAATGTGGTGTCAATCATTGAAACCTTTATTGTCAACACTTTGTGTTCTTGGACAGATTTGTCTGCACCTTTGGAAGTGGCTTCGTGAGCTGCAGTGAATGGTGAGACATAATGGTACCCCCCGCAATGGTCATGAGTGTGAAAGGAATGGCTTGGGCATTGTAGGGATGCTTTATGGTGTTGGTGTGGGGTGGTGCCAACCTGGCACATCATGTGGCAGCCAGGGTGTACAGCGTCAAGTGAAGTAAATCTGGCCATCCCTGGCCTCCTGGGCAGCAATGTGCTCGGGTGCTGATGCCCTGTGTCCTGTGCAGCATCAGTTGATTGCGGAGAAGTTTGGTGGTGCTGTTGTTGGTGCTGCTGGTGTGCCTGGTGCTGCTGGTGTTGTGCTGATCATGGTGGGATTCTGAGGACCAAGGTGAAAGAGTGTAAAGGGCACCCATGCTGGTGGAATAGATGGCAGGTGAAGTTGAGATGATAGAAGCGATCTGTCAATGGTGAGCGAGGTACTGAGGTCAGACTGGATGGAGACTTGTGTAAAGACTTGCAGCATGCTGAATCTGTTGTGGAAATGTAGTGAGGAAGAACTTGTGGTTGAGGGAAGATATCTCTGTAAGGTAAGAGCTTTTACTGTACATTTGAAGCTGTCAACTCAACAGCTGATTCAATGGCCACTGACCTCCCACTTTAGCTTGACAGACATGGTCCACGACCAGCGTAGACCCTGTGGGTGAGCTGTCAAATGCAAAAGGTGAGCTGAAATTCATTCTTAAGTGGCTCTAAACAAGCCACTAATTATCTGAATTGGGTCCCCGCTGTGAACCCGCCACTGTGTGTCAGATCTGCTCAGCGCTGACAGACCCGACATCGGGAAAGGCGTGTGACGGCAGGTTCACAGTGGGGTTCCAACCCGCTGGGGAAAAAAAACACTTTCCCACCTGACCTGCCACCAATCGTGCCCACTGACCCCCTGCAAAATTCCGGCCTGGGATTCCTATTGGTCAAACTGTTTAAATATCTGTAAGATGTACAGCACTTAAACAAACAGCATTCATAATTAATAACACAGCCAAAAGCATTTATGATGATATTGAAAGTAAGGAGTTTGGTTCAAAAATGAATTAATTCATATTTTCTCTGCACTCCAATATGATCAGATGACAGGATATTCAGAGGCAGATTGTTGCTGCAGTCTCCCATTATTACATAGTGTTTGCCCAAACCTATTTTGTTCATTTACAAACACAGAACATGATGATGTAAACCATATTAAAACCCATCTTTTCATTCTGTGCACAATATTATCACGATGAACAGGAAACACAGATCTTCTCATGCTTCTCCCTCTCCAAATAAAACAGGGGTTTGCCAAACACTTTTATATAACAGTACCCCATGAAAATTAGCTTTATATAGTTTTTCACCAGAGCAAACTAGAAATGAGTGTAGTTGTAAATGCACAAATGCGACAGTAGGATAGTCTTAACAGCAAGAGGGCTATCAAGATGATTGAGATCCCTTCAGGTCGAAATTGAGTTGAAACTGAGGGTGAACTAAAAATACTTAACTTACCAAATGATTATTTCCTGCCGTTGTTCACCAGAGAATGCATAAGAACATAGGAAGAGGATAGGCCATTTAGCCCCTCGATCCTGTGCTGCCATTCAATGAGGTCATGGCTGGTCTGTGACCTATCTCCAGATACCCGCCTTTGCCCCATATCCCTTAATACCTTTGGTTAACAAAAATCTATCAATCTCAGATTTAAAATTAACAATTGACCTAGCATCAACTGCCGTTTGCAGAAGAGAGTTCCACACTTCGACCACATGGGCAGAATGTCACCCATCGTCGGAGGTTCTACAATTCAAATTAATGGCTTTGACACCACTTCAATGGAGACCCGAGACAGGCTAAAAACACACTAACTAAGAGGGATGGATGGTATATACCTCAAGGTGCTAAGGGAGGCTAGGACGAAATCTACAATGTGCTAACAGTCACTATGAGGGAATGAATGAATACCAAGGCAGGTCCCACTGAATTGGAAAAGTCAATGGATTTTCAAAAAAAAAGGCAACAGAACAAACCCAGGTAACTGCACATCCATGAGACTTACATCAGTAACTCACAAAATAATGAAATCGATAATTGGGAACAAACTTGAGGATTAATTGTAGGAAAATAGCCAAGAATTGGCAGTTGGTGTGGTTTTGAAAGGGTCAGGTAATTCTTGAGCAAGCTCCTAGACTTTTTTGAGGAAGCAACTTCCCAAGCTGGAAAGTGCTATGACAGTGTAAATAAAAGGATGGAACCTGCATTTAAAGAGCACCTATCACCTCTTCAAGACGTTCCAACGTAATTTCTAACCAATGGATTACTTCTAAAGTCACTGCTTTTATGTAGGCAGACACGACAACCAATTTGTGCACAAGGTTCCATAAAAAGCGAATGAATAAATAAGTAGATCATTTTTGTTGTGGTATTGGTTAAGGGAGGAGTATTGGTCAGGACGTTGAGGGAGCACCCTGCTCTTTTTCGAACAGTGCCTTTCGATCTCTTGCATCCACCTGAGCAGGAAGATGGGCCCTCAGTTTAACAACTCATCCAAAGACAGCACCTCCAATGTATGTGCTCAAGTCTTGGAGCGTGAACTCGCAACCTTCTGACTAGCAGAGAGTGCTAGCAATTGAGTCAAGGTGGCAGTTAAATATAGTATAGTCGTATATGTGGACTTCCAGAAAGCCTTATGATAAAGTTCCACATTAAGGCCCTACATAAGCTAAGTGGATCTCCTAGGTAAAACCTTGAGGTGGTTGCAGCATTGGCTGAAGGAGAGGAAACAGCAGGTACTAATTAGGGAAGTGATATCAGGCCGGGAAAATGTATGAGCGGAATGTTGCAGGGATAGGTGCTATGGCCACTACTGTTTGTAATCTTGATAAACAGCCTGGAATTCTGCGGCGAATGGTAAACTAATGAGTTGCAGAGAGCGCTGAGAAATTGCTAAATTAGTGCTGAACTGAGTGAATTTAACAGCTCTTTTACTCTGTGAACTCAATGTCACTGAAGGGTAACAAGATGGAAATTGCACGGGAAGTCCTTTAAAAACCATTTGCAAGAGAAAAACTCCATCCCATTCAGTCCCACCTCGCGTTCGATTGGATGATTCTTTTCAATTTTTCCCACTTTGTAAGTTTGGCGATATCGTGTGAGTCACTTGTTCTTTTGTGCTAAATACGGTTTAACAGTAGAAACATAACTTAAGGAAAATATTCTTCCAAAATTTTGCAATAATACCAAATAAAACCAAAATATTACTTTGGAGTAAACCAGGAAATTGGGACCTATGGGGAAACTCGTGAAAAGTAAATGTAAAACAGATATTAGGAAGAACCAGAACTCAAAGGGTGATAATAAATATTTGGAACGTTCTGCCAGGCAAACTACGAAAGACAAAAATACTGGGGCGCTTTGAACTGCATCGGATGCTATCATTGGACCGTTTAGGAAGGGATAAGCATCAATGGGTCCAATGTGCTTCTCTGATCCTTGACTTATCCAATGTTCTTTGAATCAGAGTGCTGTTCATTGGCCAGCGCCTTAACAAGAAATGCAAACTGCTGCGTAAATGCATTTGTTTCATCCAGATCGAGCAGTAAAATGAATCGATGTCTTGACTGCAGCTGCTGTGGCTGAAGGGTGTAAAACCACAAGCAGTCACCAGATGTCAGGAGCGATATTTCTGTATCAGATGAACAGTGTGCGAAGAAAAAAGCCTGTCGATCACATCTTGCAAAAAAAGCCCAAAGCACTTTATATGCAATGAATTACCGTTCATTGTTGTTATTACAGGTGGACAGAGCAGCCATTTTGCACACATTAAGGTCTCACAGACAGTAGTGAGGTGTCGGTTGCACAAGAACATTGGCCAGTCTGCCTCACTGTTTTTCGTTACTACTGCCATCCACCTGAACAGGCAGCCTTGGTTTAAAATCTCATCTGAAGTTCTACTGCATCTCGCACAGTGCAGCACTCCTTTAGTAGCACATTGGAATGTTAGCCTAGATCTGACTCCCAATCCTGGAATGAGGTATTGAACTCACAACCTTCTGCTACCGACAGAGCAATGTTAGCACTAAATATGAAAACAGCATCCGTCATTTCTTTAAATTTCTCAAGGGCGCAATGACTATTCACAGGGTAGATACAAGTAAAGGAGGCCTTTTGGCCTAACCCAGCTCAACCATCCAGAAAGAATTTTCAATCACCGCCCCCCCCCCCCCCCCACCCTTGCTCCACCACCACAGCATCTGACTGATTTTTAAATGACCAAGGCTTTTGCTTCCACTACCCATTCCCATGTGTTGGTTACTGCTTGTGTGCAGTAAAACTTTCTGATATGAGGCCTAAATTTGCTTTTCCCAGTTTGAAATTCCCACCCCCCGCGACGTCAAGGGGGCCTTTTTGGAAGGAGATTCCAAGCAACCACAATCATTCTGCCCTTTGCACCCTCCATAAGCCTCAGTGGAAGTCACATCAGCTAAGAGGTGGCATGAGTCCCACTGAGGCCTGCAGAAAGGCCCCAAGCCTGAAGGGGATCGATTTCCTTCCTCAAGAGGTGCGCCTGCTCTATTGGGAACAGAAGAAGTTTCTTTCGGACTTCCACTCAGCCAGTGGAGTGGCACGGTGCCACCCTAGCATTCCACTAGCCGTTTGGGACAGGTGGCTACATGCAGCTCTCTTGCTACATGGGCCCAGGCCTCAAAATGGCTCAGGCCTCACAGTGGTAACAACAGGCACACGGACGTCTTATTCCATCCACCGCCCACCCATTGTGTGCCTCAGGTTAAAAATCACCCCTTATATTTCCATAGCATAAAATTAGTGTGCTTTTAACCCTCATTATTTCAATATATTTAATAATGTGGAATGAACTTGGAGTCTTAAAAATATTTAACTTTCCAAAATTCTTCAGTGTAGTCAGTGGGTTGCAGCACAGTAACCAATTCCAGGAGCTTTTTCTAAAGATCCATTGTGATGAACACTCTGTAACATCCAGAGCACCTAAGCTCCTCAATTCAGTATTTTATTATCTGTGTATTATTCCTTAAAACTAATAATTACTTCACAAGTACATATTTTTTGAGGGGTGGGGGAAATGTAGCAATTTTTTTGGACTAATTTTAAGGCCTTCGACTCTTGCAGCACAGTTCCCAATCCTGTGTAGACTTTTCCTCAGATTTTTTTGTTCCACTTTCATCTTATCCATTGGGGTATTTCTCTCTTATGAGTACAAGTCCTTGCAGCACAGGCTTCCCAAGAGCAGCCTCTTCCTCGGATTTTTTTTTTGTTGGTTATGTTGTTGATATTTTTACTAAAGTTCTTTTTTCTAAAACCTTGCATTTCCCGTAGAGTAATGATTCTGTTGTGAGGGAAAATTAATCAGCATTTTTTTTTATGTCTCTACAATTGCAACTTCAAATCACTGCCTCAACAAACTACATATATATCTTGAAATACAAAATTATTTGAAGACTTAGTTAATTTACTGCCTGATGTCAAGTTCCTTATATATTTGGCTTTGATCTGTTTCGAACAGTCCCTTGTCTCTCCTCTGGTACAAATGTGCTTATTTACTGTTAACACACTGGGGGCAATTTTAACCCTATTCGCTCAGCAGAAACCTGGCGGGCGGGCGGGCGGCGGGCGGGCAGTTAAAATCGCCCTGGCTCTTACCTGTCCGAAAGCCACCATGATCGCAACATCTGCAATTTTAACCTGCTCTCCTAAGCAGGCAGCAAAGACACGCGCCCGGAGCCAACAGGGTCCTTCTTTATATATGCATTTTGCAGCCTGATGACATCATTGAGACCTGACTGTAATTTTAACCCAGGCCTGAGCAGGGAATCCAGCTGGAATTCTTTCGGTAGTCTCTTTGCTGGTAGACTTTTATTCTTGGTCTTGTTATTGATTTCAATTCTCTACTTCTTTTTTTCCTTGCAAGCCAGTAATGGTTTATTTCTTCAAAGGCAGAAGTTTGTTCTTTAATTAGCAATTTGTTTTGACTATAAATTTAATTTATTCAATTCAATATCTCAACAACCGGTGACTTAAACCACAGAGTAGACTTGTTCTTGAATACTTATATGTTGATCTTCGTGCAAATAAAATCTGTTCTGAACTGATTTTTTTTCAAACAATGATTGCTCATGATAAACACACTGGGGTAGAATTTGGCTTTGTGTGATAGTGGGAAACAGGCAATAGCGAATTGGCAGCTCGTTGTACATCTTTCCTGATTTTTATTTCCATCACTGGGCTGCCAGTTTGCTATCGCCCATTTTGCACTCTCGCACAAGGTCAAGATCTACCCCACTGTCTACTGTGGCAAAGAGCTTTCATCCTTACACATGTTGGTATAGTTTTGACGTTGATTGATTGTTTCTGACATTGATTTGTCTCCTTTACCCTAACACAGGGCTATTTCTCCCCTGAGAATAGGACTCCTCACAATCGCACAGTTGTCGGCCCTGTGCAGACTTTTCCCTCACAGATTCCCGTTTTGATGCTTTTGAACAATTTTTGTGTTTTAAACAATTTTGTGAATTGTTTTGAAAGATTTTGTTTAAAAACCCTTTCCCTAGCTCTCCTCACAGTCAAAAACAAACAGCTGTATATCCTAGCAGCCAACAACATGATTTCAAAAAAGCCTTTGTGTCACTGTTTCCTGTTTTAATGCAGTCATTGTGATATCTTGTGGCTCAAGTTGTCACATGACCTGCCAGGTGATGACCTCACTCATGACCTTATAATTGAGTGAGTTGTGCATTTGCGGCGGCGGGGGTGGGTGGGGGTTGATTTTTAAATTGCTTTTTGCAACGTTTTTCAGAAAGCCAATCATAAATAATTGATGTGAGGGTAGGTTTTACTAATTTGTGGGCTCCAGGTAGAAAATCCTGTCAGGTGCACTGATCTCCACACCCAAAATTCCCAAAATGTGCTCTCGGCAGGCAAAGCTCTGCACTGAATTCATAAAATCTACCTTGTAGGCTATCAATATGTTGGTTCAAAATTAATCATGGCGTACACCAGTGTGAACTGTAGACAGGTGGATCAGTTTCATAGTGTTAATTTTTTTTAAGTATGTTGAAAGTTTACAGGGAAAGTGCTTCTATTGATTAACCCATTGTCTATCCTTCTGTTTATACTTACACAAAAACATTTCCCCCTTAAGTTGTCTCCCTACCAGCAACAGAACAAATTTATAACTGGGAACTCCCAACCGACACTGGCAAAAGTAAACGTTTTGCATCTTGCATGGATCCACCATAGTTACATTATGCATCACATTAATAAAATTCTGATTGCATCAAATTTCCCAGGAAGTAACCAAACACCATTAACACTTACTTCACAATCTTTAATCACTCTTCAACAAAGCCATAAAAACTGCAGGTAAAGCACTGGGGTTCATATCTAGAGGAATAGAATTCAAAAGCAGAGAAGTTATGTTGAACTTGGACTTATGTAGAAGGTTGATTAGACCACATTTAGAGTACTGTGCACAGTTCTGGTCTCCATATTACAAAAATGGATATAAAAACACTGGAGACACTGCAAAAAAGATTTACAAGGATACCAGAACTGAAAGGGTACAACTATCAGTAAAGACTAAACAGGCTGGGGTTCTTTTCTCCAAAAAAGAGAAGACTGAGAGGTGACCTGGTCTTTAAAATTATGAATTAGATAAGGTAGACATAGAGAAAATATTTCCACTTGTGGGGGAGTCCAAAACTCGGGGCCACAAATATAAGATAGACACTAATAAATTCAATAGGGAATTCAGGAGAAACATCTTTGCCCAGAGGGTGGTTAGAATGTGCAACTTGCTCCCACATGGAGTAGTTGAGGTGAATACTATAGATGCATTTAAGGGGAATCTAGATAAACACATAATGGAGAAAGGAATAGAATGATATGCTGATAGGGTTAGATGAAGAAGGGTGGGAAGAGGCTCATGTGGAGTGTAAACACTGGCATTGACCAGTTGGGCCAAGTGGCCTGTTTCTGTGCTGTACATTCTAAGTAATTCTATGTAATTCTCTCAAACTTCTTTCCTTGTCCTTTATGTGGCCATATTGTTTTCTTGCCTCTCTCTTACTTATAAAACAGCATGTTCTCTAACTCATCATCAGCAGCACCGTAAGAGATGTACCAGTTATTTACTAAATGGTAGCATAGTGGTTATGCTACTGGACTGATAATCCAAAGGCCTGGAATAATAAGCCAGAGAAAATGGCTGGGATTTTGCTCACCTCAGCGGGTCTGTGGCGGGTGATGTCGGTGGTGGGTCCATCCCGCTCCGTGAAATGAATTTCCCTTGATAGGGCTTGTTAAGCCCGCCCAGCGCGTTTTCCCGGCCAATTAGAGGAAGTGGGTCTGGTAATGTCATTTTATGACGCGTCATCAGCCGGTTTCCTTAAAGGGACCATGTACAAATTTATTTTGACATTAGTGATGTCAGTGTTCTACAGCATTGAGGTGCTACAAACACTGAACTCCCACCTCAGCTTGACAGACGTGGTCCATGACCAGCGTGGACCCCGTGGGCGAGTGTCAAATGCAAAAGGTAAGCTGAAAATCATTCTTAAGTGGCTCTAAACAAGCCACTAATTACCTGAATTGGGACCCCCACCTCTACCTGTCGGGTCTGCTCAGCGCTGACAAACCCGACATCGAGAAAGGTGCGTGGGAGCCCGCTGTCAAAAATATCAAATTTGCCACCCGACCTGCCACCAATCCCGCCCACTGACCCCCCCACCTCCCCAGAAAATTCCGGCTAATTAGTCCAAATCCCACCGGGGCAATTTCAGAATTTGGATGCAATTTTTAATAATCTGTGAAAAAAATAGCTGGTACCATTAAAAGTGACCATGAAGCTGTCGGATTGTCGTAAAATCCCAGCTGGTTCACTAATGTTCTTTAACCAATGTGGTTGACTCTTAATTGCCCTCTGAAGTGGCCTAGCAAAGCCCCTCAGTTCTATCAAATATCAAGGGCAACTAAGGATGGGCAATAAATGCCAGGCTTGCCAGTGACGCCCACATCCCAAGATTAATAAAGACAAATGTTATGAAGAGAGATATCTACGTCTAATAGGTCTTTGATGTTGCTGGTAGAGGAACAACTATGGGGAAAGCATTTTGTGTAGAACTCCTCCTCTTCTTCAACTTGACATTAAGGCTGAAACCATCACATTAGGCTCACAGCAGAAACTCTACACACAAGCTCCTGATTCCATCCCCATCCCTGGCTGAACAAGAGCACAACCTTGGTATCTGAGCTTCCAATTCCACATCCTATCTCTCAGTAAGAATGTCTACTTGCACTTCCATCATGTTACCCACTGTTGCTGAAATTCTCAACCACCCTTCATCGCCTCCAAGTTTGATATCTCGTTAGCCTCCAGACCATTTACAAACTCGTGCTCATCCAAAACTCCACTGCTGATGCTCACCTTTGACCCCTGTCCTTGCTGACCTCCACTGGCTCTCTGCCCCTAAACCCATTCATTTTGGAATTGTCATTGACATTTACAAATACCTCCCTGGCCTCACCTCACCCTCCCTCTGCAACCTCCTCTACAACTCAGCTCGCACTCTTCACTCTTCCTAAGTTGGCCTTCCCCTCTGCTCCATAATTGGTAGCAAACCTTTAAGCCATCACACCCCTGCATTCTGAAACTCTCTTCCTGAACCCCTCCACCTTGCTACATCTGTCCTCGTCTTCAAAACCTTTCCCTTCAAGAAAGCCTTCAGTCACCTTTCAGGGAATACAAGTGCGATCAAACTTTCTACCAGGAGGCAGGTGGAACTTTTCTGCTAATGCAAACCGTTGTTGGGGATTTTATGGAGTGTAGGTTATCACAAGCAGTTATTGGTTGCTGCTGGATTTGTCAAGGCTATAGGCATTTTTATACTAGCACTATCACTGCAACCTGCTTCAGGACAGCAATGCACTGATCTCCCATTTTGTACACTTGGCCTGGTTTGGGGGCGGGGTGGCGGGGGGGGGGGGGGAGCGGAGGGGGTCTCATCTCCATTAAGCATGCTGGCTTCTGTTTTTATGTGGAGACCCACAGAGAGCAAACACACAGGACTAAGCTTCCCACGTTTCTATAACTGAAACCAGCTCTCTTATCCTGATGGCAGAATCATAGACTGACATTCTCATGGGTCATGAATGCTGTCAGTTCCCGGAGCCAAGGTGTTTACCTATGGAGTGCAACTGACAGAAGCAGTTGAAAGTATTTAAGGTTTGATCTATCATATTCCTGTATTCCCTTCAGCTCATGGGTGCTTTAGAAATAGCAGTTAAAATCAGCAGTAAGATCTTGCATATGTCGTAAATATAAGCAGCACTATTAAAATTGTCTCCCTCTTGTCTGATGGCTCAGCTACTTATTGCATAAGCTTGCAAACCACGAAGGGCCCAGGTTTGATCTATGATTGTTGCTGAATTAGCCAATCTTAGCTAGGGTGGGTTAGGGGTACTATGATTGGTCTCAGTCCCTCTGCGATACGGTTTGGGTTCCCACTCCCCATCTCTATCCTGCGACCCCTGATAGAAAAAAACTCGGGAGTCAATTTGGACACAGTTGAAATTTGTGCTGGTGGGGATGGGGCTGTAGTTTTGTTAGCTGGGTGAGGTAACATAGTCTGAATGTTCTTCCTCGTCCTTATTTATCTTGTGATCTTGTGAAAAAATTAACTCTATTACTTCACCATTCATATTTATGGTTTCACAGAATGTGTAACTATATATGAGCCTGCAGGAGCCGTGCAAGTTCCACTAGTGTACCACACAGGGGCAGTAGCATCCCAGAAGAAGGCAACACAATTTTAACCAATCTAGTTCCAAAAGCTGCTGAAAAATGTGCCTTTTTTTTAAAGAAGTATTCTTAAAAATATAATTG
Organism: Squalus acanthias; assembly: GCA_030390025.1. Classification (NCBI taxonomy): domain Eukaryota; kingdom Metazoa; phylum Chordata; class Chondrichthyes; order Squaliformes; family Squalidae; genus Squalus; species Squalus acanthias. The sequence goes on along the minus strand of CM059438.1, from coordinate 74,666,917 downwards.
GAAAATCTTTCTTCGGTTTTGTGTTAAACATCAATTAAAGTCAAACATAAACACTGTAAAACTGCAGCGTCATTTACTATTACAGTGTATATTCACATGATTCAATTTACAGTACAAAAATCCCATTCCGGCTTTAGAATTTGAATCTAGGGACTTTAAATGCCTTCTTCACAATGTGCAGCTGTACAATTTTGTGGCTTTATAGTGGAATGCCCTCATTAACTTCACAGGCCCTGCATAATTTAAAAATCTTTCACTTCAGAACTTAAGTAACATTGCTTGTGAAGTGGTTTCATACAAGTCCCGACTCCAACAGATAAAGAATCTGCTTCAGTTTGAAGTGTCCCCCATCAACCACTGCGGTGGCACTTTCAACACGAGCAACTCAGGGTTCTGCAGGAATGAAGGCTGCCTGACGCACTCCACCCTCATTCTAACTCAGTGTTTTGGAGACAGTGCGTTTTGTGTTGTGAATCTGATCAGGTGAATGCTTAGCAAATATCTCACAACACGGTAGAAAATGTGACTAGAAAAGATAAAAGACAAGGTCAAGTAACCTTTTAACAGAGATAGAGATATAACCAAGAGCCGTAACAAACAAGGAGGGAGTATGGATAGATAAAGAATAACTTACATTGTGCTCATGGTTAAGGCTCAATTAGCAGGAATGGAAGGACAATTTTCATTAAGATGTTTTATTGTTAGAACCGAATCTGTCAGGATAATTTACTCATTAACGCCAATTCCAAACAAATCGCACTCCCTGGATTTTGGGCCTGGAATTTGTATTCGGATGGTGAGGAAATACTTCACTGCAATAAAATTCCGATAATGTAACTTTGAAAGTAAGAATGATCACAATGAGATAATTACAGGATAGTAACCAGGGAGTGGCCTAGATAAAAGAAACCTTTTAACATATGACTTGGCTACACAAAGCTCTGTCACTACCAGGAATTCTCTGGTGCCACACTGGCGACCTGAGAAATCTTACACTGCAGGGATTGCCATATCAGATGTTATATCTGCCGCAGAGCAAACCATTGATATTCAGTCTCAGTTTTTGTGTCAGATTTGACATAAGCTTCCATAAAAGTAAAATAAATGTTTTTGCAGTGGGCACAATGATGTAATTGCATCACCAGATGCATTTCTACGCACATCTCTGTCAACAAACCTGGTAAAAATGGATTGGACGTCATTTATCAAGATGATGCTTCCTGGTCATTAAACAAGTGTGTTAAACATGTAATTCCTGTCTGGTCAGACTCTTTATCATCGCTGGGTCAGAATCCTGGAATTTCCTACTCAACATCATTGTGGGACCATTATCATCACAAGGACTACAGAGGTTTATGGAGAAGATCCACTGCCACCCTCTCAGGACAACTAGGGTTGGGCAGTAAATGAAGCCTTGTTGGCATCACCTATGTCCTGAGAACAAACACGAAAGAAATCAGGAACCAGTGCACATCAACCTGCAACCCCACTCATCATGTTTGTGTAACACAATGGTCTCAATCAATATTTTGTGTAAAATTGATTGAGACCATCTGCATCAGCTGCTTCCCCCTCCTCACTTTTCCCACCAAGCCAAACTTCCTCTTAGGCTCCCCTTTAACCAAGCCCTGAGCCCCGTCTTTCTCTCGTTTCTCTTCGATCTCACTTTGTCCATGAGTTCCGCATCCTGCTTACTTGACCCATTCCTACTAAACTGATGACCACCCAACTTCCCTTCCTGGCACCCACACTAGCTGACATTGCAAAATAGTTCCTTCTCCTCAGGGATTGTCCCTTTCCCTTTCAAAACCACCACCATCATTGCCACCTCAAAAAACCCACCCAAGACCCCATCATCCTTGCAAACTATTGCACCATCTCCAACCTTCCTTTCCTCTGCAAATTTCTTAAATGTGTTGTCATCTCCCAAATCCTGCCATCTTTCCCGCAACTCCCATTTTTGAATCTCTCCAATCAGGTTCTCGTTTGTACCCATCCTCCACCCGTTGTAAACCTCAGTCCATCCAAAACTCTGCTGCCCGTATCCTATCTCACGCTAAGTCCCGCTCACCCATCACCTCTGCGCTTGCTGACCTGAATTGGCTCTCAGTCCCTCAGTGTCTCAAGTTTAAAATTCTCATCTTCATGTTTAAATCGCTTCATGGCCTCACCCCTCCCACTCTCTGTAACCTTCTCCAGTGCTACAATGCTCGACACCTCTACACAGTCCTTTCCTCCATTAAAGCCCTCTTTAAAACTCACCTTTTTGGAACCGAGTTCTCCTAATATCACCCTCTTTGGTTTGGCATTCATTTTTGTCTGATTATGCCTTGGAATGCTTTACTACATTAAAGTGTTACATAAATGTAAGTTGTAGTTGTAATATAACAAAAACCTGTGAATGAATTCATTGCTGTAATTCTGAGTTTAAATGATATTTACAGAAGCATTGACCTTGCATTTTATGAGGATTTCTACCCTACTGAATGAGTTACAGTCTTGTGATTCACTGCCTCTTATTTATTGTTCCAGATATAAAAATTAAGGCAGATTCACGTTCCAAGCCCAACCTCAATTTGACTGTGTTGACACTGTTGCTATGGTAGAGAAAATGTGCTGGAAAGCGAAGCACTTTATTTGATTTCCAATTTTGTCTAATGCTATCATTTTAGCATATACTGTGACAAACATATGGCAGGAAATTCATGTTATAGTTCAGCCATTGGGTTAATTCCCTTACATGATCTTCGTGTTCAGTCACAATGACAGCTCACCTGACAGAGAAGCAGGTGATGTTAACCAAACAAAGGAGAACAAGCTAAGCATCCTTGGGATAAAAAACAAGAAGACAGACAGTGTTATGGATGATAGTAATGTGAATTGAACTTTGTCAACAGTGTTAGCAGTATAGTATACTACCATGCTAAAATTCCCAGAGACTGACAGTTATGACTTTCCAGAGGCTTGTTTCCTGAAATTACACCTCAGAAAGTGATCCACGTAGTCTTTGATTAGTCAGGTAAGAAAAGAAAGGCTTGCCTTTCACACCCTCAGGACGTCCCAAAGCGCTTCACAGCCAATTAAGTACTTTCGAAGAGTAGTCACTGTTGTAATGTAGAAAACACAGCACACAGCAAGATCCCACAACCAGCAACGTGATACTGACAAGATAATCTGTTGTTAGGTTTTGGTTGGCGGATAACTATTAACCAGAACACCGGGGATAACTCCCCAGCTCTTCTTTGAAATAGTGCCATGGGATCTTTTGCATCCACCTGAGAGAGCACGCGGGACCTCGGTTTAATGTCTCATCCAGAAGAGGGCACCTCCAACAGTGCAGCACTCCCTCAGCACTACCCTGGAGTGTCAGCCTGAATTCCATGCTCCAGTCTCTGGCGTGGGACATAGAACCCGCAACCTTCTGACTCAGAGGCAAGGGTGCAACCACCGAGCCACGGCTTACACCGCTGTGGTTACGTGGGGCGATCCCGTCCGAACTGACCCCCGGTTCGGACGGAATTCCTCATCGGCGCCCGGTCCCGAGACCCCTCTCGGGAACCGGCGCCTCACAACTTGAGCCGTCTCGGGGAGATGCCCTCCGTGCCTTTTCATTCTGCATGGAGGCGTTTCCTGTACGGGCTGCTCCTGCACACTCTCCACTTTGCCATCTTCGTCTGCCGTCCGGACACGCCTTGGCGTACCATCCTGCCGTCCGGCGGAGGTCCCCAATGGAGGGCTCTCTACGCGGGAGTCCTCCCTTGTTCTATTGGGGACTTGGTCTGGAGGGTGTTGCAGGGAGCAGTCCCGTGCAATATGGTTTTAAGTAGATACACGGACTCCCAGGCCGCCTGCCTTTTCTGCGGCCTGGAGGGGTCCGTGTTCCATGTATATATATATATTTGAAGGGGCTGCTCCTCGATTTTTGGCTGCACTTCAGTCCCACGCTCCTGATCTTTGGTCACCCGGTGCGGAGGGGAGCGGACAGATCGGGGGACCTCCTCGTGGGACTGCTCCTGGGCCTGGCCAAAGTGGCCATCAACTGGTCCAGGCAGCGGGCGGTCGAGGGGGTCGTTCGGCCCGACTGCCTGCCTCTCTTCTGCGGCCACGTTTGCGCCCGGGTGGCCCTGGAGATGGAGCACGCGGTGTCCGCCGGCACGCTCGAGGCCTTCCGCGACCGGTGGGCGCCGCGGGGACTGGAATGCATCATCACCCCAGCCAATGAAATTTTAATTTAAGTTGTTAAGGTTCCTTTAAAGTTTTATTAATTTACAGTCAATTTTGTTTAATTACCCCAATAAAAGAGTACACCGTTGTGGTTAAGTTCTTTATTAATTGTGCCCTTTTAAAAGGGGGGTGGGGACACTTCTGTTTGGTGACACTGGGGCAACCTTATGGGTTGGTTTTAGAAAATAATACGTGTGGGAGCTGCAGCTTTAGGAAGTTTAAGGCGCATGTGCAATTTTCAAACTCCACCCCGAACAAGGGGAGGGAGCAGGGAATGTAAAGAGACAGAGAAGCTATAACTCGTTTAGCGAGCAGCAGGGAGAGGTGTGTGCCGAGCGGAGAAGCCAGGATCCTTGTGAAACCTCCCTGCAGTTGAGCCGAGTGCAGCGGGTCCCACGGCTCTCGCTTCACTGGGAAACCTTTGCATTTGCGCTGGGAGTGATTTTTGTTTAAAATTAGCTCCAAGCTACTATTTTCTTTGGAGGGGGCTAGTGCTGCGTGGAGAGAAGGTTTCTTTTTTGAGTGAGGCGCGATGGGGGATGTAATCTCGACTCACCTTGATGAAAACCGGCGTCAGTTCATCTCAGGTAAGGGCAGCGACTCAGCCCCTTTATGTGAGGTGGGTGGGGGGTCAGACCGGGCTGTCCCCGGCTCTTATTTTGTCCTTCTAATTTCCTTTCAGGTTGGCAAACTCGGCTTCTTCACGTTTGAAGTGTTAATTGACGGTCTGTCTTAGTCCAAACCATTGTCGCTGTGAAACTCGTTTTTTTTGGGGGGGGGGGTTTCACTCTGATCCCACTCTGTCAATTTCGGGTCAATTTCTGATGGTAATCGATTTGAAACAGACAACTTTAGAAGTGTTGAATATTGTTCTTTGGGGGAACTCTACTCGGCTGTCTAGAAGTTGACCAGTTGTGCTTTTTCCGAGAGTCTCTTGCATACTTCCACATGTACTGGACTTGGCGATAAAGGCAAATGAACGCGGTGCAGAACGGAAATCTATTATATCTTATCGCAGAAACCTTGTTTCAGTGGACAAGGGAGAGGCCCTCTTCTGAATTCCTTTTAATGTACGCAATAAAACGGCGTAGTGCTGGGATGTGCGGCACTGATGTGTGGCTAGTTACGGGAAGCACATGTAGATTTTGTTATTAAGAGAGCATTTTCGAGTTCATATCTCAAGAAGGTAAGTGAGAACTGTTCAATAAACTGTAGTGTAATTACTTACAGATTGGGTGTTGCATTTTAGTCTAACAGACAGCTGGCCGCCTGTTCAAAGTAATGGACTTGAAACAGCACCTGGGAGGAATCAAATTATATTGCTGTTTATTTTTTTTTTAAAAACGACATCTCCCAATCTTTCTGGCTCCTGAAGGCAGTAACTCATGTTGGGTTCCACCATGGACAACTTGGTGTTTTAGTACTTTTTTTAATGTAACATCATGTCCTGGGGCAGTTCATGGTTGGAAGTCAAAGCGAACTGGGCCAAAGGTGTGGTTGGAGTGGTTGGTTTTAAGGAGGCTTTTGAAGATGGTGAGAGAGATGTAGCACGCTGGAGGGGTTTAGGGAGGGAGTTTCAGAGTGTGGAGGCAAAATGGTTGAAGGGTGCGCCACCCATGGTGGTTGGGTGGAGGGAAGGGGCGGTATCACAGTAGACCAGAATTAGAAGAGTGAAGGGTGTGTCCAGGGACATAGGACTTAGAGGTTGCAGAGGAGGGAGGGTTTTGTAGAAAGTAGTCATCAAATCTGTGCACGGAAGGATAGGGAGCCAATGAAGGTGAGCAGGGATAGGACAGGATAAGAAATAGGACTCCATACAGGATAGGGCGTGGGTGGAAAGCTCTAGACATGTTGAAAGTTTATGTAGGGTGGAGCTCGGGAGGAAAAAATTGAAGTTCAGAATCCCAAAGGCATGAATGAGGCTACTGTGGATGCAGTAGCCCTTTGGTACTTCACCCAAGTGAACATTTCTTCATGTTTAAGCCTGAATGTTAGGCTGTCTGATTACAGCAGACATCACCGAGAAGCCCGATTATTTTTCCTCACTGACTTCTGTGCAGTTTCCATCAGAGGACGATGTGAAATGTTGGAGTGGGAACCTGCTGAATTTCTCTTCCTCATCAGCCCCCCCAACCCCCCCACCCCCCCCCCAGCTTGAGTCACTGATGCCAGTATTTGAGTGACTAACTCAGCACAAGTCAGGGGTTGAAATTAAAACAGTCCTGGTCTGTGTGACTTGGAGTTAATGTTTCACAACATTGGATACTGTTTTGTGCCTCTCTGCTCTGAATTCATCCCATTGATGCAGCAGGGGAAAACTCAGCAAAACCAATATTGGCATATATGGGTGGGCTGAGAGCTTGGCCTGCACACTGACTGACAGAACAACATGACAGCCTGTCTGTTTGCTATTGACAGTACTTTATTTTACCTCCAATCAGTAGGGATGTGCTTTCTAAGACGCTAATGCCACCCTGTTAATGTTATAGGGCTGTCATTGAAATTAGCGCTACCTCAAGCATCAGTGCTGTACTAGAAGTGCAGCATGCACTGAGCTACCATGAGGTGTCTGCACATCAGTGTCAACAATGACAGTGACTGTTTCACTTTAGTAAGACAAAGACTTCACCCCAGCGCAATGCATTCGGCACTGGGGATATGTTGAGAGAAGATTTTGTTCAGATGCAAGTAAGAAGGTAATTAGAAAGTGACAATAAACGTGATCATTGAGAAAGAAATGTCAATCTAAAAGGTTAGAAGACCTTTGGTGCTGTGAACTGAATCTGGTACTGTTGACGACTGATGGTGTGACGTAATTGCTTTTAGCAGAGGTGGTGGCTGAGTGAAGACTGGGTATTCTGGTTTATATGCAAGTCATGATTCAAGTATCAGCCTTATTTTTTTCAGCAGATTACGTAAGATACCTCACTGCTATATTGAGATGGGCTGGTGTGTTTCAGTACACTAACCACGTAGTACCATGGGATAATAAGTGGATGGTGTCGCAAAATATACATAACACTACAAATTTAGAAAAAAGGTTTGGAGATTTCGAAGATCGTTTTGTTGGAGACTACCAATGTGAACATTGGGTGGTCCTCACTGGCTCAAATCTATAGTCTGGATAAATCGTGGAGGTTCAAACCAATGTAAAACGAAGCAAGATCAAAACTTGAGCACTTGTCGGATGAGCTTCAAGATTGAAAGACAGACGTTCACACTCTACAGCATCCACTTTGCTAGCTAGGGTTTTGCACTGTTAAAGCTCAATTAGTAACTGATTTGAAGAAGTATAAGGAGGTGACTGGGTACTGAGGGCAAAAACACTAGCATGTTGAAAACGGGACTGATAACATCCACACATAATTATAATGGCTGCCTCTGATGCCTGTGTAGCAGGATAATATCATGTAATTCAGAGTTTGAGGCTGATACTTGACTCTGATTTACTGAGTAATTACATTGTCAAAGAATCATTTTAGATAAATGACTGGGACCTTCCACTGGTATAACTTAAATAGCTTTTGGAACTATTTGAAGCAGATTATGTTGACGTGATAGATGCAATCACGTTTGCGTGAATTTGCTGCATGTCTTGCTTATCTGTGGAATTTTTCGAAGATCTGAATGGCAGGATTTTTCAAATACGATCCATAATATTTGCACTGTTTCTTTGGCAGGAGCATTTTAGGGTAGAGAAGTGCCAAGCAGATGCTGGGTTCCATTGCCCCTGGAGCAGGCTCCTATTTTACTGCATAACTGTGCAGTTATATTGAGTTGTATTCTACAGAAAATTAGATATATTGTACACTTTTGTCAGTCAATTTCTCCCCCAAATGTTCTCTTAGCTTATACTTGCAGCTTTACATATTTAAGAATGTGAATGGCAGCAGGATGTGTCTTGAATCATTTGTTTTTTCTACACTTTTTTGTGATTGGTGTGTTAGTTTTATAATGGCTAAAGACCAAAAATGTTCACCATCTCTTCTGAATCTGTGCAGAACTTTTGTGGATGAAAGAGTGAATGTCCAACACACTGAGCCCCAAAGCTGGAGAGAATTGTTGAATGATGTATTGTCTGGGCTTGTACATTCCATTATGCTTTTTTTTTTATGTTGAAATTCCATTGTGTTGTGACAAGAAACTGGTTTAATCTAAACAAGTTAACGCAAGTATGCGTCACACATTGCAGTTTGTCACCCCATGACCTCTATTTAACCAGCACAGCCACTGTATTTCAATGGCTGACTTTTTTTATTTGTCTGTGTGGGTTTTTATTCCAGCTACCACGGCACTGTTAACTGCTGCTCGCAGTGATACGTTGTGCCCTGTGCGTTGCAGTTTGTAAAAAGCCTGAGGAAATAGTTGGTGCTCGAGCTGCCCTTGAGGAAGAATGATTTGCTTTCAGAACAGAACTGTTCTCAGGGCTGGTCGTGCTCCTGTGTGCTGAATCTGTGTGAAAAATAGCATTCCACAGCGCTGACTGTAGTTTTGTTTTCTTTGGACCCTTTCTTTGTGGTTCAGTGAATTCTCGAACAGAAATCCAGGCCCACCTGGCATAGTGATGAGTCGTCTTTTAAAATGTCTGGTTCAAGACTGTTGGGGTCTTGTGTGAACGGACCAGGTTGATCCCAGTGGAGGCCAAGAACCTGGGAGATGCAAAATTGAGATGCTACACAGCGCCACATTTGATAGGAGGGTGTAATTGCAGTGTGACACATTTACATAGACAGTTTGCATTATAATTGTGGACACTTTACTGTTTCTCACTATCTCTTGGTGCACTGGTTGCACAGCCCTCGTAATGTTCCAGTCAGGGGTTGGTTGTAACCATAAATGCTTGTATTTTAGTCAGGTGTCTAGGACTTTCAAAGGACTGAAGTCTGTTTCTTGTCACTTGAGTGAGTGCACACACATAATATAATGAGATTGTTTTAAATGTTCAAACTGAGGATAAGCTGCTGAATAATTTCTTTGATTCCAAAAGCCCTAACTGTCAACTGAATGTGCTGTTGCGCCCCGTGAAGATAGTACACAAGCCAGAGTGCAATTATGTGAGGCGGCGTCTTGAAGCTGAATCAGGCTGTGAACTAGTAGCTTTCCTTTTTGAAGCCTTGCAGCTACACACCCAATAATCTATTGAGGTTTCTTGGGAACATCTTAATCAGAAACTGTACGATGCCTTTTTGCTGTTGGGTGGTTAGCTATGGTTGAAAATGTTTCCATGGATTCTGATCCAAATTAAAAGCTAGAATACATGATCATTGGGTGTAGGATGATTGGAGGTTTGGAAAGAGTTGTGGGGAAGAGGGAAGGGCAAAGTTTATGAAGTTAATTGATTCAGTTTTAGCTATGACTTGGTGTGTTGAATTCTGAGGTTAAGAACCTGAGGGAACAAAACTTGCAGCAATTTGGGAAGCAAAGAAGTAGAGTTGGTTGGAGCATTGTAGTTTCTCCACAGTGGAGGCCAAGAACCTGGGAGATGCAAAATTGCGATGTTACACAGCACCACATTTGATCGGAGGGTGTAATTGCAGTGTGACACATTTACATAGACAGTTTGCATTATAATTGTGGACACAGGAATTCATCGTGGAAATAATTGGCTCATGGACATAGAATTTTTAACATTATAGATGCAAGAGGTAATTTTGAGTTTGCACTTCTAGCATGGGACCTTATCCTCCAAGAGCGTACATTGGAAATTCAGGTGTGCACTTCCCTTGACTTTCTGGCACTGCTCAGAAGATTGTGGACACTGCATGCGTAAATTTCTGATGTGTGCTCTGGACAAGCGAGGATTCCTGTCGGGTGCGCACAGTCAGAAATTATCCCAGTAGTTCTCCCTATTTGAAATGTCATTAAAAGGCAGTGTCTGAAACTCTCTTTAAACCTACAGCAGATCATTTGTGACATTGCTCGTGGTAAATGGGCTGATGCACTATTTTATAATGACTCATTCTACCATATAATGCATGATGTATTATTCTGCCAAGGTGAAGCTCTTTGGCCTGTCCCTTCAAGGTCAGAAAGTGAAATTGTTGTAGACGCAGCCTATGGTCTAATTTTTTTTTGTTGGTTAGGGAACTTTTCAGATTGGAATGTGCTAGTTAATTTCAGGTTGCAGCACAACACCCAACATTTTAGGATTGTTTTGCATCTGTAGCAAAGTATGATATTTGCATGCATTGGGGCCATGTACTTAATATATTGCTAACTATATAAAGGGGGAAACTGAGTTGGGCTCCTAGAGTTGCTCCTCTGGCACTCTGGTTCAAATCCAGCCCAGATTAATGAGAAGTAAGCCCTGTGCCTTGACCTCCCTGCTGGGGGCCTCACTCACCGAGAGCGCATGTTGAAAATTCCATAATGGTATTTCCGTGCTGGATGTTCTGACATGGCTGAGATGCCCCCACTGGGTGGGCTAAGTCAGAAAACTGCTTCCTGTAGACTCTTCTGTCTGCTGGTTGAGAGGATCCAGTACATGCAAAGTAAGTCTTAATCCAGTTGCAACTAGACAAGGGCCTACTGGTGCTAATTGACGAGAGGCCACAGAATAACTGGTGTGGGAAATGGGGAGAATCCAACAATGGTGCAGATGGAGCTTTGATTGCATCTAACTTTTCTGTGCCTGACCTGCGGATGCTTGATATTGACACTGGGTGTCTGAAGACAGAAAGTGTTCCATTCCCAGTATTAAATTCCCTTCCCTTGATGAGCACCAAGTTCACACAAACCTTCTGAAACACATTTACAGCTGTATAATCTGTAGAACCATACAAGTTTACAGCACTGTAGGAGACTATTTGGCCCATCGTGTCTGTACTGGCTCTTTGGTAGAGCAATCTAAATCTAATCCCACTACCCTGATCTCTCTTTTCTTTGCTTCATTTATCCAATTTTCCCTTAAAAGATGCAATGGTGTGGACCTCAATCAGTCCCTGTGGCAAAGCATTCCATGATCCAAAAACTCTCTGCCTTAGAATGTTTCGTCCAACCTCTTATACTTGGCAATAATTTTCCATAAGAACATAAGAAATAGGAGCAGGAGTAGGCCTTTTGAGCCTGCTCTGCCATTCAATAAGATCATGGCTGATTTTCTACCTCAACTCCACCTTCCTGCCCGATCCCCATATCCCTTGATTCCCTTAATATCCCAAAAAATTAAATTAATAACCTCTTGTAACAGACTCCCCAACCATAAGAAATAGTTTTATCAGTATCTTCCAGTAAATCTCCTCTTCCCCATCTCTGCTCCTGTGGAAATAGTGCCAGTAACTCCAGTCTCCACTCATAACTGTAGTTTCTCATCCCTGGTATATTTTTGGTGAATCTATATGTACTCTCTGTGGCTTTAATATCTTTTCTATAATGGGTTGCCCAACACTCAAAGTACTGTAATTGTGGCCTAACCATCACCATGTACAAATTTATCATTTCTCTTTGCTCCTTTTATGTGCTAACCCAAAATGCTATCTGCATTTCTTTAAGGCTTTCCCTGCCTGCACTTCCACTTTCAAGTATTTTAATCCTTGGGTTTAAATTTTCTTCTGTACCCTTCAGCATTTTTCCATTAAGTTGCTATAATCCCATACCTTGGTTTTTCCTTTCAAAATGCAGTGCACTTCACTGCATTAAAATTGCCACTAATCTGATTCCGTTGACCTGTCTATGTCCACCTGAAGTAATTTACACTTCAACCTGCTGTTTGCCAAACTGCCTCTTTCTTTTGTGATTTCAGTATTGTGCTCCCTATGTCTCTGTTCAAATCATGTACATACATTGAAAACAAAAGTGGATCCAGCACTGACCCCCCTGGGGTACACCACTTCCAACTCTTCTCTAATCCTAGCCACATCCATTAACCCAACTGTCTCTCCGTGCTGTCTCATTTCTTCTGGGACCAAATACCTGTGGGTTTTTTTTTAAAACAAGAATTTTTGCGACACCTCGTCAAACACCTTCTGCAAACCCATACACATATCCATTTAAATCTATTGCATTTCCCTCGAGTTAATTAGTCATTTAAAAAAAAAACTCCAAAGATTTTCTTTTTAATAAATGCTTGTTGATCATCCTATTCGTTTCTAAATGCTCACTATTTTGATCTTGATTTATGGATCCAGTATGAATATCCAGGATGTGATCTGGAATGAATTGTTGGACTTTGTATGCAAAATGTTGGTTAAATCATTGGCCTTCTTGCTATGCTTTTGCTTTCTTGGTTTTTACTTAGCTTCCTAATAATGCTTTTGTTTTGCTTGCTTTAAATGATAATTAATATGTCTGCTGCTTTTCTATGATGGCCCCACGAGATTGAATGATATCGTTGATCAGTAGCTGTCTTAGTTACGATGGACTAGTTGGTTTATTGGTCGTGACTGTATTTCTGGGTTGCAGGTTCAGACTCGAAATCTCTGAACAGTAAAATACAGCAATTTTAAGATGCAGTCATCGAAAAGTGGCCTTAAGGTAGCACTAATGAAAAATTGGTTCTGTACTTTTAAGATAGCAAAGGTATGTCGCCTCAGTTTAAATTCATCTACTCTGAAAATAACGTGCTTGTGGAAGGAATTTTTTTTTTTGTTTACCTTTTGAAGAGATGAGCTGTTAAAAATGTTGAATTATAATTTTGTGTTCAGTCATGGTGCCTGTCTGTCTGTTGAGCATAGCAAAGCCTGACTTCCTGTCAGGGCTTGTAGATCAGGAGCTGACTGAGGAGACAAAGCTCAGTGTTGAAGGCTCGTTTTACAGTTCCCGAACGTTTGTCTGCCAAATCAGCCTTCACACTATCGCACCTCTGTTTAACGTTGGGCTTTAATTGTACTGTACTTGATCAGGACAGATGCTTAAAAATTGAACTGTAATGAGTATTGCAATTATTGCCAGTTTCTCTTAATTTCTGTCTGCTACCTCCATTACCAACTACCACTTTCTCATCCAAGAACATAGATTAGTAATTTTCTCCCAAGTCTGCACTGCAGTGTCCGCCATGGTTCAGCTGGTCGCACTCTCACCTGTGAGTCAGAAGGTTGTGGGTTCATGACCCACTCCAGAGACTTGAGCACATAATCCAGGCTGACACTCCAGTGCAGTGCTGAGGGAGTGCTGCACGGTTGGAAGCGCCGTCTTTTGGATGAGATGTTAAGCTGAGGCCCCGTCTCCGTTAAAGATCAGACATAAAAGATTCCATGGCACTATTTGAAGAAGAGCAGGGGAATTCTCCCTGGTGTCTTGGCCAATATTTCTTTCTTTAACCAACATCGCTAAAAAAAACAGATTATTTGGTAATTATCACATTGCTGTTTGTGGGCGCTTGCTGTGTGTAAATTTGCTGCCACAGTTCCTACATTACAACAGTGACTACACTTCAAAAATACTTCATTGACTGTAAAGCGCTTTGGGATGTGCTGAGTTCTTGAAAGGCGCTATATAAATGCAAGTTCTTTCTTCAATTCTACACTGTTAGCGCACACCAAAAGGTACATGACAGTGAGGTGGCATCTGGTTTCTTTGATTAGAAACTTGGTTTTATGAAGGATGGGCATGAGTCCACTTTTGTTCAGTTCAACACAACACAGCACTTTAATGCACCACACCAACACCTTGCTGATAGCTGTACTGTGTAAAACTGGAGGGGCCCTGAGATAATATTGAAGGAGAATGTGATGGCTTGTCGGTTGATCTTTTAAACCATCTTGGACAGCAGCCATGTCTGTGTTCTTTCTGACATTGATCAAGGGATTGACCAGACTGCTATTGGCCTTCTGCAATTCTGTGCTGTCTGCTACTTTTTTTTAATGTATCCTGTGGTCTCTCCAGTCAGCTGAACATATGGATGCTTTGACAGCTGTGACGAGCCCTTGCTGTCCTTGAAATGTTTCGTCCAGCAGACAGACAGCTGGAGTCTCTTATCTCATTGACTTCACTAAACTTGACCTCCAAAGGTTTGTTACACAGGCCATCTGGGCATACTTTAGTGCTCATTGTGAATCCCAATGTTTCTTGGTGTAAAAATGAAGAGGTTATTTGTGATTGCTGCAGAGTCCTATTTAGCACTAACCTTTTGCTTTTCCAGTAGATTTCCATTTTAAATGAAAGTAACGTGATCAATAATGTCCAAAACCTTTAGAATTTATAGTCCAACACTAGAGAAATGTTACCTGCTTTATTCCCGTACATGTGGTTCGAGTGAAATCTGTCATAATTTAGGTGCCTCTGTCTGATGGCTTTCACTTTGCTCAAACATTTTGGCCCTCTTTCTAGGAATTAACTCTATTTTAGAATAAAAGTTATGATGTTAGAATGTTTAAGATCCTTCAATGATTCTAAATCCATCTTCCCAATCTTGCTGCTGGTGAATATTAACTGGTGCCCTATAGCAGCCAACCAGGTAATTGGAGGATTTTGGCTGCTCCTACATTGTCTGCACGATTTTCCAGCGACTCCTTCTGAGATGAGAGAAATATTGCTTGTTGTGCTTGGGGCCCAGAATAGTGCCAAGGCCCAAAGCTCTGTAATTCTCTCCCTAAACCACTCTACTCCCCTTTCCTCCTTCAAGACGCTCCTTTAAAAACGACTTCATCTGCCCTAACATGTGGCTCGGTGTCAAATGTTGTTTGCTCGTGCTCCTGTGAAGCGCCTTGGGACAATTTGCTACGTTAAAGGCGCTATATAAATCCATGTTGGTGGTGGTGCTAAAATTTAACTTTTTTTTAAAATTGAGTCACTCTAATACCATGGCCTTGAAATGAGATCCTGGTAGGCAGGACAATGTGTTGGTCTGAAATTAATTTCCATGGTTTCAGTGGCGGTGTAAACTATTTAAAATGTTAGCACCTTTGCTGAAATGGCAGAGGAATTTCAGCCAAATACAACAACAACTTGCATTTATATAGTGCCTTTAACGTCGTAAAACATCCCACAGTTTTTAGCATGCATTAAGTGTTTTCACGCTAGAGTTCCACAGTGTAATTTCCTTGCATAAAAGGTTTGTTCTTTTTTTATTCGTTTTTATGGGATGTGGGCGTCGCTGGCAAGGCCAGCATTTATTGCCCATCCCTAATTGCACTTGAGAAGGTGGTGGTGAGCCGCCCTCTTGAACCGTGTGGTAAAGGTACTCCCACAGTGCTGTTAGGGAGGGAGTTCCAGGATTTTGACCCAGCGACGATGAAGGATCGGCGATATACTTCTAAGTCAGGATGATGTGTGACTTGGAGGGAAACTTGGAGGTGGTGGTGTTCCCATGTGCCTGCTGCCCTTGTCCTTCTAGGTGGAAGCGGTCGCGGGTTTGGGAGGTGCTGCCGAAGAAGCCTTGGCGAGTTGCTGCAGTGCATCTTGTAGATGGTACACACTGCAGCCACGGTGCGCCGGTGGTGGAGGGAGTGAATGTTTAAGGTGGTAGATGGGGTGCCAATCAACCGGGCTGCTTTGTCCTGGATGGTTCGATGACATCTTGCTGTCGATTGCATTGTGGCGCCTGAAATCTGAAACTGAACCATCTAGCAGTTGTACTGTAACTGGATTTTACATCTCTTTTGCCCCTCCAAAAAGAATCTCTGAAAAGAAAGCATTGCATCATGCTCATTTTTATTTGTTCATAGCTTGGACATTTTGGAATAATGATGATGTAACTGCACTAGGGTTGATCCAGCTGAACAACTCCAGTTGTAAAAATTTAGTATGACACTTAATGGAATAAAAACGCAAAATGCTGGAAATACTTTGCAGGTTAGGCAGCATCTGTGGAGAGAGAATCAGAGTTCACGTTTCAAGTCAATGAAAACGTTAACTCCGTTTCTCCCTTGACCGATGCTACCTGACCTGAGTATTTCCAGCATTTATTGTTTTTGTTTCAGATTTCCAACATCTGCCGTATTTTGCTTTTGTATTGACATTTAATGGAGTTGGTTTAAGTATTGTAAAACCAAGCTAGTTAACAATTTCCATCTAAAAATGAAATTAATTTATTCAATGAAGTTTTGATTTTTGTACTGATCTGTGCAGTCGCTAATTTGCAATTCTTGTAATATTCTGGTAAACTAGCTTCTCCCACCACCTCCAATTACCTGCTCTTTAACTGCAGTACAGGTGGGTAACAGCACTGAAAACTTTGATTTCCATTGTGGATGCTTGAAGGAAGGATGGCTGTGAATTGTGGACTTCATGCAATCTGCAGCCATTCCCAGCTGTTGCAGGGAAGTAAGGGATGGGGCACGATCACTTGTGTCCTTGAAATGCAATCCTGAAAAACTGAAAGTTGAGGCACCGCCTTGTTTTTTGGTTCCTGGAATTCTGAGTATCTCCAGTTAATGACGAGTCATCCAAATGTGATCGCTGGGATTCTGTCGTAGCAAACTGGGATCATATGTTAAGGCAGTGTTGTATTTAAAATGGCTAAAAGTCCAATTGCATAATTTATACTAGCTGCTCCTTATTTTATTGCTCAAGTCCATTTACTTTTAACTCGTTGCAGTTGCTAACCTGAAAAATCCAACCTGGAATGTACTGGCAAGCTTATTATAAGGCGGTCAGATACCATGTGACCAAAAACATTATCACACCAATATTTCTGAATAGGGCAATAATGAATTTGAAATTCATCCAAATCAAGAATTTTTGAACTGCGATGGGATGCAAAGAGAAATTAAAGTTGGTTTAGGTTACAAGACCAGAAATACTTACTTCTGTTATCTCTTGATGCGGAGATGCCGGTGTTGGACTGGGGTGGACAAAAGTGAGAAGTCGCACAACACCAGGTTATAGTCCAACAGTTTTATTTGAAATCACAAGCTTTCGGAGCGGCTGCTCCTTCATCAGGTGAAGTGAAGGAATACAAATCGGCAAAGCATATATAGACAGAGAACAATGCCTGTGCAGCGTACAATGTCAGACGACTACAGTTAATCTTTCTGACTGCCTTTTATCACACCTCGGCAGAGAGACAGTCAGAAAGATTAACTGTAGTCGTCTGACATTGTACGCTGCACAGGCATTGTTCTCTGTCTATATATGCTTTGCCGATTTGTATTCCTTCACTTCACCTGATGAAGGAGCAGCCGCTCCGAAAGCTTGTGATTTCAAATAAAACTGTTGGACTATAACCTGGTGTTGTGCGACTTCTCACTGTTATCTCTTAATAGCTATTTGCCATCTTATTATGGTGACCAGACTTTTTCTAAGCTAGAATTGTTTTATTGTGATGCTTGCGCTCTCTCTCTCTCTCTCTCTCTCTCTCTCTCTCTCTCTCTCTCTCTCTCTCTCTCTCTCTCTCTCTCTCTCTCTCTCTCTCTCTCTCTCTCTATTATGTATATTTAATCTTTAAACAAAAGATCATCTGATGAAGATACGGATAGCAAGAATATAAACACTGAAGCTCTGGGAAAGCAAAGTGCAGCTGTAAAAAGAGACTTGTTCCGAAAGGCAACACCCACACTCCGAGTTTTAGGACACATGGCAGCTTGTCAGTGCTGTGCTTTGAGTCTAAAAGGCTTCAAAAGTCAATTTAAATTCTTGTGCTTTTTGTAAAAAAAAATACACAAATGCTGGCATTCGGGAGTCGAGTAAGGTGTAGTGGAGTCAATGCTGGCAACTTGCAATAATACGACATGCACATCTACCTAATTCCTGCTGTGCATTCTCTCGCCTGAAAGGCAAGTTTCAACGAGTTTCTGCTTGTCATTTGTATTGGTTAAGTTGATGGACCATTTTTTTCATTGCTGTGTGGGGTAATTAGACAGTGAGCCATGCTCTGGGATAGGTAAATGTTTCAGGTGGAGAATGTTTACTTTCAGTTATGGGCTGTTGACGGTTTCACTGGTGGCTGGAGTCATTCATTGTCTTGACACTGTGTATTTGAACACACATGCCTCCAGTGTTGGAAATCTATTTGCTGATTTTTGTGATGGGCAATCACTGCTTCAGTATGGCCTGGAGGCATCCTTAACATTGTTTGCTTTTAGACCTTCATTTTGAGGGAAGTAAGAAGTTTGTGTACTAGTGGTGTAGTTCCCTACTGGTCACCCTGTGACTGGGCAGAAACCTTAGAATGAAGAGTGCAATGGATTATTCTACTGCAGAAAGTGAACTTTTCAAAACTGATGGTCATCTCTTCTCCTTCCAAGACACCTAGACAATAACCGTTTACTTTTCTGAGCTTGTAGGCAGCAGTGAAGTGCAGCCTTGTGTTACAACTTTAACAACAGGCTTCTGCATTTAAGTGGTGGTGATGTACAAGCCAAGTGATCAATGAGACAATTGAAACTGGACCACACACGAAGGGTGATAGAGGTAGACCCTGCAATTCGATCCCAACTCAGAGTTCCTTTTCTCCTAATTCTGGGTCATTGTAGTATAAAGTGGAAGTTGACAGTTACAGAGAGTGTAATGTCAAGCAGGAGTGTTAATATACTGAGAGTAAACTCGGCCAAAGCACTAGTGAGATTAATTCAATGAGGTTATTCTGCAGATGAAATGTATCAAAACATCATACTTCAAAACAAAAAAAAAGCTAGTTCTTTCAAACAATTAACCTTGGCTACAGGCCAGAAAACAAACCAAATTTAGGTAGCGCGAACTCTTGAATATTTCAGAAAGCACATCCAGACCCAGGAGAAGATCACAAGATCCTTTATTCTCATACAACCTCCCACAACATTACACAAACCTCCTCAATGTCAGACTCCTAGCTGGCAATGGCGTCAACATCATGACTAAAGTATCATTGGCAGAAGGCTGAGGGTAGATGTAGAGAAGATGTTTCCACTTGTGGGGGAGACCAAAACTAGTGGCCATAAATAGAAAATAGTCACTTAATAGATCCAATAGGGAATTCAGGAAAAACTTCTTTACCCAGAGAATGGTTAGAATGAGGAACTTGCTACCACAGGAGTAGTTGATGCAAATAGCATAGATGCGTTTAAGGGGAAGCTAGATAAACACATGAGGGCGAAAGGAATAGAAGGATATGTTGATGGGGTTAGATGATGTGTGCGTGTTTTTTTTAAAAAGGGTGCAAGCTACACCAAGTAAAACTCTTTATTACACAACAGTATCTTGGCATATTTTGCTACCAGCAATTTCAATCTAGCTAACTAATTGTATATTGCATGAGAAATATAATGTTGCTTGCAGTATCATTTATGAAAACTGGTATAGCATTCGTGTCCAGCCAGTGTAGAAGCTGGTGACACAAATTTGTGCATGCAATTTAAACAGGATGCAGGATACAGATGATTGCATTCTTCATGAAAGACCAGTGGTTATCATCATCTTGCAATGTTCCTGGCATGCTGACTTTCAGCACGAGTGATATGAGCTTTGTGTTCTGTTATTGTGAATTCTCGTCGGTTACGACACACAATATTCCTACTTCGCAAAGTAGAACCTTGCTTTTCAATTATATTTATCGTAGCTAAGACATACTGGAAAACTGATTTGTGCAGTTTAAAAGTCCCACCATTGGTGCAAATATGTTCATTTTGTTCCATATATAGATATTGGATCTTACTTGCCCTTGTGGTACAGTTTTGTAAATTTTTTTAGTTAAGTAAAAGCCGTATATCATCGTGACAACCGTGTATGTTCACTTTGTTGTCTGTACATTAGAGGAAGGAGAAGTGTAAAATTATTCAGATTTCAGTTAAATGTAAAACTACTCATGAACCAGTAATGCAAGTGGTTACAGTTGCAAAAGGTTATTTTACTTCATTGAAGCGCTAAAGAATGTGTGGGACTAAATCTGTAAAACCAAGTTAACTGAAAGGAAACTTGATATTGTATTTCTCATGATGTGCTGGCTCTGTTGTCTTGACCATTATCACGTGGCTTAGTTGAAAAGGGCTGGGCAAACCGCTGCATGCTTAACTGCTGATGATTCTCAACAAGATTCTGATGTATTCCTGTTCCTCGTGTCTACTTCATGTAAAAATTGTGCGGAAGTATGTTTGCACCAAACCCAGGCAGGGCAATCTTTTTAGTTCTGTCACGGTGTATTGATCACAACAATCAGACTGTCTGTGTGCTTTGTTCTGCCATGTTCCTCTTGATGGGTATTATCCAACACACTGTTCAGTCAAAGAAACCTTTTGATTTGAAACCGGCACTGAAGGAAGTGTGTGTTTGGATTATTATTGTGTGCAAGAAAATTTTGAACAAGTTTGACCTACACCAAAACATAACTTGGCTATTACCCATAATAACATACTGTGTCAGCTTGGCTCTGTAGTGAACACTTCTGTCGCTGAGTCAGAATGTTGTGGGTACGAGCCCCAGTGCAGGACTTGAGTACCTATTCCAGGTTAAACACGGCAGTGCTAGGGGAATGCTGCACTTTGAAATTCTGTCTTTTGGATGAGATGTTAAACTAAGGCCCTAGCGTAGAGTAATTTTGCTATTGAGATGTGTAAACCAGGAAGATTGAAGCTTGTACTGTGAACACAGGCATTTTCTGCAGTTAAAATAAGCATTTACAAGAGGTATTTGTAATTGCTACTGAATTCTATTTAGATTTATGCTTGGCTTTTACAAAAGCTTTGTTAGGATTTATCGTCTAACACCTATATTGGCACTGAATAAATATATAGTGCTTGTTGATTCCGTTGTGTTCTATAGTTGGCTTTCCTTCACGCTTGGCAAAAGGGAAAAATATTAATGTAGGGTTTCCACTTTCAATAACTATCCATGGGGGCCCCCGCTGGAAGTATGAACATGGGGATGTTAAGACAGGGTTAGGCTTGGCTATAATCGACCCTCCTCACTGTCAAATATCCTACCAACATTTGTTGTCCGGGTTCCCGACTCTGCAGGTGAAGGATACCCACTTGGATGAAGTACTGCCAGCTCCTGTTACACTGCACCCTGCAGTTAGTCACCACCTTCTGAGGGGGTTTAAATTGGAGCAGGTGAACTGAAAAGAAAATATTTTTCTTGTGGGGGGGGAAAAGAAAATACCAGTGGCTGGCTTAAAAATCCAGTGATGCAGCTGTGAACTGAGGCAGCAAGTCCATGAGCAATATGATTGTAGACTAAGGATAAGTGGGAGTTAATCCAAAGAGAAAATAATACACCATTGAAAGAACATCTTTGCTCAGAATCGACTTACTTGAGATCAAATTGATGGCACTTTTCAAAACCACAGCACCATAGGGACACCTGGGAAGTAAAAAAAAATTGATCCTCTGGGAGGTAAACAGATACAAAATGACTAAGAACTTTAGACCAAGTCCGCCTAAGGAGATGGACAGTTTGCTTTATGAAGAGCTAGGAAGAGTATGTGAGAACAGAAGTTATTTTAATGGGAGACTTCAATAAACTTAATATAAACCAGGAAAATTCAAGTCAGTTAGTAGATGTAGTGCATGACTGCTTTTAGATCCAGTGCATCGAGGATTATCTATAAAGCAATAAGCTAGTTTAACAGCATGGATTCAGAAGGGAAGATTCTGCCTGACAGACCTGTTCGACTTCTTTTAAGGCAGTGACAACCCAAGTGAACTGTGATCAGCCCTATAACATGGTGTACCTTGATGTCCAAAAGGTTTTTGACAGATGTCCACATGAAAGGCTATTGACTAAACTCAAAGGGAGGAAAATTCGGTTGCTTTGCGCCTCCAGTTAGCGCCCCGAGAGGGGGCGCAAAGCAACTAACCCCTGGGCGCGGCGCTGCTAACACCTCCCGCGAAATTCAGCGGGAGGTTAGCGACAGGGTCATGGTGGCGTTTTTGCGGCCGGGGCAGCGATAATTAAAGGGCAGGGGCCGGGCGACCATTTTTTTTGGGGCCGCCTGCCAGCACCTGCCCCCTCTGGCCGCCTCCTGCGGGGTGCCGGCTGCGATCCGTCAGCCTGGCACTCCTGTTGCGTGCCGGGCTCTTTTCCCGACTCCCCGGTGGTCCAGCTGCACTAGGCCCCTCCACTTCAATCGGGAGGGAGGCCTGCAGTACTGCGGCGCTACGTGCCAGCACGCGTGGAGATGCGGCGCATAGCACCGCGATTTTGAATGGTAGCGCCCCAAGAGAGGGGGAGTGCTTCCAGTAGTGCCCCGTCTCCTGCTTGGGGCGCTAACATTGAATTTCAGGCGCTAACTTTTTCAGGGCACTAAAAGTAACACCCCGGCAAAGTTATCGCCCCAAAGGGGGCGCGAGCCAATTTTCCCCCCTTAGGGTCTGAGGATTCGGGGTAAATCCTAGGAATGGCTAAGAAACTGGTTGAAGGGGAGGAAGCAGACAAGTACTTGTTCGAGGAGTTATGTCCGAGTTGAGGGTAAACAAGTTCTGAGTGGGGTGCCTCAAGGCTCAGTGGGAAGAACATTACTGTTTCTAATTTACATAAACAGCCTGGAATCAGAAACTTGCAGATGATCCGAATTAGGAGGGGCAGTGGAATCAGAAGAGGTAGCTTAGAAATGAACATGAGTTGAACAAGACATGGAGTTGGCCTGAACAATGGTAGACTAGAAATTTAATGCAAACAAGTGTAAATAGCTGCACATAGGAAGGAAAAGCTGACACATACCCCATGATGGATGTTGAAGTAGCGAAGGATGAAGCTGAATGTGACCCAAGAGTCTTAGACTTGACACTAAACATGCCCAACCAATGCAGAGCAGCAAGCAGAAAAGCCAATAGGATGTTGAACTACATAGTCAAAAGCAGTAGATTATATGTCAGAGGAGGCAATGATCAAACGTTTATGATGCTCAAGTCAGACCCTTGAATACTGTGTCCATTTCTGGTCACCAAGCAATGAGACACATGCAAGCAGTAGAGGCAATGCAGAGAAGAGCCACAAGGCTAATCCCCCAATGCCGGCTACGAGTTATAAGAAAAAACTGAAGAACCTTGGGCTTGTCGGCCTGGAAAGGTGATCCTATAGAGGTATATAACATTGTTAGGGGTATAGAAAAAGTTAACCCAGAATATCACTTGGAAGTGCAGGAATAGAACTAGGGGATACAGGCTCAAACTAGACAAGGGTACTTTGAAGACAGATATCGGGAAATTCCTCTTCACATTTAGAGTAATCCAAGGTTCTCCCTGGATGGATGAATCAAATAGGCTGAATGGTCTTCTGATCCATAACATTTTTTGTGATCTTGAGAGGAAAACCGGTAGTTTTGAAAGCTTGTGTCTCTTATGCAAGTTGGTTCCAATAGTTTTTTTATTAACTGCATCATTTGAGGAAAAACAGATGGATAGGTAGGTGGCAGTTACAAACCCATTGTACAAGGAGTTCAAATGATTAATGATGTGGGAGTGAAGCTCAAAGTCTCTGGATATTATGCAAAACTGAAGACTTGCATTTATTACAACACCTGTGTCTCCCAGAAACACCTCAAGCACTTCATATATCATGAATTAATTGAGGTGCAATGAATGTTGTATAGGCAAATTACAAGAGCAGGTCAGAGGCTGGGTATTCTGTGGTGAATGACTCCCCTCCTGACTCCCCAAAGCCTTTCCACCATCTACAAGGCAAATGTCAGGAGTGTGATGGAATAGATTCTACTTGCCTGGATGAGTGCAGCTCCAACAACACTCTAAGCTTGATACCATCCAGGACAAAGCAGCCCAGTTGATTGGCACCCCATCCACCACCTTAAACATTCATTCCCTCCACCATCGGCGTACCATGGCTGCAGTGTGTACCATCTATAAGATGCACTGCAGCAACTCGCCACGGCTTAGACAGCACCTCCCAAAACCGCAACCTCTACCACCTAGAAGGACAAGTACAGCAGGCACATGAGAGCACACCCTCCAAGTCACAGACCATCCTGACTTGGAAATAGATTGCTGTTCCTTTATCTTTGCTGGGTCAAAATCCTGGAACTGCCTACCAAACAGCAGCTTGGGAGTACCTCCACCACACTGACTGCAGCAGTTCAAGAAGGCAGCTCACCGCCACCTTCTTGAGGGCAATTGGGGATGGGCAATAAATGCTAGCCTTGCCAGCGACGCCCACATCCTGTGAATGAATAATAATAAAAATGAGGCAGTCATTTATGCACAGTAAGATCTCACACAGCAGTAAGATGAATAACCAGTTCAGTTATTTTAGATGGCGTTGGTAGAAGGCACTGGGATAACTTGTCTTTTTGAATAGGATCTACAACATGCACCATCAACAGACAGATGTAATATTCCTGGAGTGCTAGTCTAGTTTATATGCTCCAGTCTTAAAATGGCACTTGCACCCACACCCTTCTGACTCCCAAGGTGAGAGTTCGACCAAGTGAGCCAAGCTGACTGTTTATTTTTCAACGTTGTTACCGATTAGTATAAAATGCAAGTTGTTGCTTTTGTTTCATGGGAGTGTGTCGAGTGTTGGATTCAATATTGTATGTTCTGTCTAATAACCCTTTTGATAGAAAGCTCAAGATTGGTAATGAAGCTGTTTGTTTTAAAATTACATTGACCTGTATGGTGGTGGTACTCACATTGTTACTGAACATTAGATTGCCCCTGATGGGAATAAGCACATTGTAGCAATTACACTTCTCTTGCATTCCTTTTGTTTTTCTTTGACAGAAGATTCCAGAAGTTCTGGAAATTAAAAGGAGTGAGTTATTACCCCACCAATAGCGTTTCCTTGGGCTTAACAACAGGCACCAATATAGCGGTGTAGCTAAATCAAATATTTTTTTTGCCATTTTCAAAATAAAAGTTAAAGGATTTCTTGCCTCTTTTGCCTTCACCAATGAGGGCCAAGACAAAAGCCGAGATTATTGCCCTCAGCTGCCAGAACGGTGCAGTAACTGCTTTAGTTGACTATTCGGCATAACCCCACTGCTGGCTGAGGCCACTTGTACCTGTTGGGTGAAGTAGGTGTCACCTTTCAAAATGCAGGCAGGATATAACCGAGCGAGATAGACTAGAAGGTTCTGGGTTCAATTCCCAGTCGCCACTGAAACTCATCTGAATGATTGATTCAAATTTCAAAAATTCCCTTGCATTTATATAGAACCATATCGCATCCAAATATCTGATACTTCACACAGAAAATTATTCTTGGGGTGCGGCATTACCTGTACAGGGAAAATTGAGATAGTTCATTCATTCACTTGTCAGCCTTGGCTCTGTGGTGGTACTCTCTCTCCTCCTGAGTCAGAAGGTTGAGTTCAAATCCCACTCCAGAGACTTGAGCACATAATCAAGACGGGCATTTCAGTGTATTACTGAGGGACTGCTGCATGATCAGAGGTGTTGTGTCTCATGAGATGTTCAACTGAGGCCCCATCTGCCCCCTCGGGTGGATGTCAATGCTTCCATGGAATTATTTCCAAGAAGGGCAGGGGAGTTCTGCCGGTATCCTGGCCAACATTATCCCTCAATTAACACTTTTTTTAAAAAAAATATATAAATTTAAATTAAAAACCCAGATCTTGTCACATATTTCATTGCTGCTTGTGGGACCTTGCTGTGTGTAAATTTGCTGCCATTTTTTCTACATTGCAACAGTGACTACAATTCAAAAGCTTTTCATTGGCAGTAAACTGCTTTAGTTGATCTGCTGAGTTTGGCGTTCTGCTGTCTGTTTGGAGGCTCATTTTGGTCAGTACTTCAAGTTGTTCCAAGTTGCTGTGAATCTGATCTATTCATGTCATTAAAAAGCTCTATATATAAATGCAAGTCTTTTTTGTTCTTGATGCAGGGCCACCTTTCTGCTACAGTATACAGTACAACTTTTGAATGCCTGTCTAATTTAACGAACTATCTGTTATATTAAATGTGTCTCTTCAATTTAGTAACTTTCAACTGGGGCGAAGCTTTATCTTTGGTGTAAGTAAGTTGCTACAGTTTCAGGGTTGACTTTCTACTCTTGATGTGAAAGGCTTTCACTGAGTTTGTTTTATTGTGTTCTTGCACCATTCAATGTAGCATTATCGGGAACGCATAATTGTTATAGGCATTGCGCATAACCCTGAATATCTCTGAATCATAGATCGCTCTCGAGTTCCTGAAAACACAAACCTACACACACCCTTTTGTGCCTGGAGGAAATGTTTTAAATCTTTATTTTCCCGTGGGAGTTCTGCTTCTTGTTGTCCAAATATAAATTTCCTGCCTCACATAGTTGAACTTAATTTGACTATGAAGTTTGCGAGGAGCAAGGCCTAACCCCTTCAATGATTTTTGTCCACCCTGTTGTCTGTAAAGGAGACAGCGACTATAGCATATGATCTGCATAGATAGAAACTTGGTACGGTAACCATTTTCAAAAGCCCTCTGGTTCTAATTTCAGGAAGAGTTCAAAATTCTATACCCTGTAAGTTTTGTATCTTGTAATGCTACAGCACAGAAACAGATCATTCAAACCGAGTCCACACCAGTGTTTTTCTCCATATGAGCCATCTAGTCTAATCTCTATCTTCTGCTCACTCCACATATTTGTTAGCATTCCCTTTTCAAGAAACTGTTTCAACAGTGGCTTTCAGAAGGAAATTGGATAAGTACATGAAAGAAAAAAAAATTGCAGGGCTACGGAGAAAGGACGGGGGAGTGGGACTAGCTGAAGTGCTCTTGCAGAGAGCCAGCACAGGCTCGACGGGCCGAATGACCACCTCCTGTGCTATAACGATTCTATGATTCTAACAATGGTTGTGTACGAGAATTTCACTTTTTTGTAACCATCTCCTTCATTCTTTTTATGATTATCTTAAATTTGTGCCCTCTTATGGTTTTGCCAACCAGTGGAAACGATCAATCACTATTTACCTTATCACAACCGTGGAAATCTGTCAGGTCAACCCTTAACCTTGTCGGCTCTAGTGAAAAAGCCCTAGCTTCTGAAGTCTCTCTTCATAACTGGAACTCTCATCCTTGATGACTGAGTTTTTTTTTTTAAACTGTTTGTTTAAAAAATTGTTGCCAATTGCTCAATGGTTTAAAGCACTGATGAGATACCAAGCAGTAAGCTCCCAGGTTTGATCCCTATTTTGTGCTGAATAAACCAATCTTGGCCAAACCCGGTACTGGTGAAGCAGTTACATTAGCCTCTTGTACACAGACTTAAGAAGCCAAAAACAACCAGGAGTTCCCCTCCCACCTGTTCTGGTGAGGTACAGTAATTATTGCCTTTCCTCTTCAATTCTCTTAACTAGCCAGAATATCTAATGAGGACATTCCTCATGTGAGTGAATTTATGTAGAAATGAAAATTTGCATTTTGACTGATTTTCATAGGCTATATTTAAAATAAAAGTTGTACTCAAAGGGTTACAATCTTATTTTAAGAACATCCTGTGGATAGAAATGCTCTGTAAATGGCCAAGTGCTATAATCTGAAAGGAAAAGATATTGGAATACTTCTATAACCCCTTGCCTGCTGTCCCATGTATTTTGATTTAATTTAATTTGCCAGTGGCATCATGTTGCTGGATGGAAACACTTCAAGGACACCCTCAAAGCCTCCTTGGAAAAAGTGCAACATCCCCACCGACTCCTGGGAATCCCTGGCCCAAGACTGCACAAAGTGGAGGAGAAGCATCCGGGAAGGTGCCGAACGCCTCCAGTCTCTTCGCCAGGAGCAAGCGGAAGCCAAGCACAAGGAGTGCACGTCAACCCAAGCACCCCACCCCCTCAACCACCGTCTGCCCCACATGTGACACAGACTGTAGGTCCCGCATTGGACTCATCAGTCACCTGAGAACTCACTTTTAATGTGGAAGCAAGTCCTCCTCGGTTCCGAGGGATTGCCTAAGAAGAGAAGTTGCTGTATGAAATAGAAACTTGTCAAATTGTGCTAAAGCCCTAAAATATCTTGGTTATTACATTCAACTGCATTTCCGAGACACTGGCCAGCTGCTAGCCTCTTGGTTTTGAGGCTAGTAGACGTGGTGTTTAGTTTTCATCTTGCCTGCAATTGGCTGTAGAGATTGGTATTACTATAATCAACATCCATGTGCTCACCACTCATTTTTAAAGTTAACATGCCAGGGTGATTTGGTTTTAGTTTACCTCTGCTTCAAAGTGCCTCTTTGTTTTCCCCTCCCTCATATAACCCAGCCAAATCATTTTAGAAAAGACATTAAAAGTTCTGAGCTGTCTCCTGGAAGAACAGTTATAGCTGAAGCTTTGTTGTCCTTAATGGTTGAACAAA
The DNA here is from genome assembly GCA_030390025.1 of Squalus acanthias. NCBI lineage: Eukaryota > Metazoa > Chordata > Chondrichthyes > Squaliformes > Squalidae > Squalus > Squalus acanthias. The sequence continues at coordinate 74,638,598 of CM059438.1, read as the reverse complement.
CACTCAGTGGAGACTGGAATTTAAGAATGTTTCTCCAAACATTCCAGTACTGCAGGATCATATTTCCTGTCGGAGGAGCTCCATACAAATGGTCTATTTATGAGTTGCACTGCTTGCAAAAGATATACCATGACTTAACTCGTGAATGCTTTTTGACTAACTTTCATCATCTTGTTGGTAAATCTAATGATGCAGAAATTCTTTATACTTCAACTACAATTACAGCTTTTGATAATTTCCAAGGACGAGCCAAAAACATTGGAATATGCCTTGGGCTTTGCTTTCTGTGACCCTCCTAAATATAGTCTCGGGTTCAAGAAGTCAGTAAATGGTATTATATCCCATATGTAATACTAAGACGCATGTTTCCTCTGATGTGCAAGTGTAAAACACTACGTGTATAGGTATGTTGCAATTCCAAGTTTAAAAAAAAATGTTTTTTGCCACTTAAGAGATTGCAGTTTTCTAGCTCCCCTTCCCACATACATGAAGTAGCAGCTTGTGCAAGGCAGTGGAGCAAGGTACATGTCAAGTGGGATTGGTGTGATAAACATGAATCGTGATTGCATGTGCTATTCATATTGTCTCTATCTGTATGGTCTTCAATTAATAACCATATGGTCACATGGGTCAGGGTTTTCTCTCTGCACGAGGTGTTGAGATTGCACAAGTGCTTGGGAAGAATAGGAGTTGGAATTTGCTTCACCTATTGTACAGAGGAAAGCTTCCCACACAGCCTAGTGTAAACGACCTTGACAACTGGCTTAATGCCTTGATGTGTGTTGGTGGTGGTGTGTTGTGCATTAGAAATCTGTGTATTGTGGGGATCAGATAATTGTGAAACAAGAGAACTTAATTATGAATCCCAAAACTGTTGTAGGTTTGAATGTGCTCTCAAACTTAATCTATTGCTTTCCTTTGTTATCTTTATATATTCATGAATCATTTATCACTATTCCTTCCCAGGCAATGCACTATGGCTTGGTCAATAGGCAGTTTACAAAGCATTTACAGCACAGAAACAGGCCATTCAGCCCTCCAGGTCCGTGTCGGTGTTTATGCTCCATACAAGCCTCCTCCCACCCTTCATCTAACCCTATCAACATATCCTTCTATTCCTTTTGCCCTCATGCTTGTCTCGCTTCCCTTTAATTGCATCTGTGCTATTTGCCTCAACTACTCCCTTGTGGTAGCAAGTTCACATTCTAACCACTCTGGGTAAAGAAGTTTCTCCTGAATTCCCCATTGGATTTATTAGTGACTATCTTTTATAGTTGCGGCTCTCAGTTCTAGTGTCGCCCGCAAGTGGAAACATCTTCTCTACGTCTACCCTATCAAACACTTTCATAATAAAGACCTCTATCCGATCACCTCTCAGTCTTTTTTCTAGAGAAAAAAGCCCCTGCCTGTTCAGTCTTTCCTGATGGGTATAACCTCTCAGTTCTGGTAACATTCTAGTGTAATTTTTTGCACATTCTCCAGAGCCTCCATCTCCTTTTTTTATAATCTGGAGAGCAGAACTATTCCCAGTACTCCAAGTGTGGTCTAACCAAGGTTCTATGCAAGTTTTACACATCTTCTCTGCTTTGTTCTTTGCTTCCATGGTTCTGCCAGTTGCCTCCAGGAGATGAGTGAGTGGCCCTGAAGGTACTCCCTCCTCCTGGTCCTTGCCTTGGAACTCCCTATGACCGCAATAACAGAGTTCCTCACCAATTGGGAAATGGTTTGTGCCACCATGTTAAAGCAGTCTCAGTCTGCAGCACAACCTGCCAGATTTCAGACTTTATCATCGATTTCTTTGAGTTTTCCTACATTCGTGTTGATGGTGGAGAATGGACCATGTGGTATAAACAACCGACAGCAAAAAGGGATTGAGTGATATGGTGAAACGGTGGGTATCTTGGGTTATTTGGTCTTTTTTTTTCCACCAAAATGTTGTATGTTCTGTTAATGTTGCTAACTGGCATTATTATGGTCAGTAGTTTAAGCAAAGGTTTTACTTCGTGATGAGAAGAGATGATGGAGCAGGAGGTTTGTTTATCAAAGTCTGACCCTGAACCCCTGTCTTTTTTTCCTTCTTTCATCTCCTCTCCTGCCCTCTCTGAGCTCATCTTGTCAATGAGGGTGCTTCCTGATCCCTTGACCTCATTCTCATGAAACTGCTCATCGCTCAACTTCCTCTTCCTGGCTCTTGTGCTAGCAACTCCTATAAATGGCATCCCTGAAATGAATGCCTAAACATGGCAGTGCAGTTTAGAAATAGTCTCTCCCATATCATATTGTCTGTCTTTTTCTATACAGAAAGTTGAACAGAGTTGACCACCACAGTTGCTGAAGCCGCCTTTTGGCTGTGGGAATTGCCATTTATTTACTGGTGCCCCATACTTTCTCCAAACTTTAACCTAAATTAGTGACCCTTCATGGATAGTATAAAATTTTTGAATGAAGTGCTCTTAAAAGCAAACTCCTTCAAGGTGTGACTGGGGATGCCTGCAAAGGAGATGTAGACATCTGCTGCACAGTACTGTCCTATCCACTTGTAGCATGTAGTTCAAATTTGAGTGCTTGGTTCCCAGTGAGGAGGTCATCAACCTGAGTGTTCTGGCAGCTGCAATCATGCTGCTGTTTGTACGTTCCTTTCATTCTGGGCCAGACTGTCAGATTGAGTGGAAGTGAATCATTCCATCTTTTATGAGGAAGAGGAGGGAAATATATCACGTCAACTGACTCATTGCATTTCCTGTGAATGAATTGCAAAGCAATGTTGATGGTTGCTGTTGAGAGAACTTTTAGCTGAGCCTACCAACCTTCTGCCTGGTAAATGGCAAGTGGAGACCAACATGTAGGGGCGCTCTTCATTTCCTTTTCTTTCCTCCCCGCTATCAAAAATACTTAATTTTCCAATCATGAATTCTATTCTACTTTTTGTTTTTAGTAACCTCATTGGAATTCCTTAGTAAGACAAGTACACATTTGTGAGTTCAAGGGCATTAAAAGCTGCTTTTAAGATCCTTTTGTTTATGCTATTAAACCTCCTCCTTTTGTGTTGATGGCAGAATTGCAGACTCATCAAAGACGGGATCTGCAATTCTGCCACTCGGGTAAGGATGCTGGATTTAGTGTAAATGCGAGAGTGTTTCTGACTCTAGCCTCATGGAGTCCAATCTAAACGATCACCAGCGCAAAAGTGGCTTTAATTGAAAATAATGCAGTGTTGATTGGATTTTCTCCTCCTTCGTCCAGGGTGACTGAGCCCAGTTGTGGTCCTTCCGCCACCACTCTGGCTGAGACTAGCAAAAACAGCACGGGCGAGGGATTGAATCTGGGAATTCCCTGGTCTGTGTTCTTGACGCTCTATAATGGGGGCCAGCTGAACCATCAGGGTAACTGTGTAAATACATCTGTTGGTGTATAATACTTTTGTGTAGTATATGCTAAAATGTTTAGATTTATAATTCTTAAAATAAACTCTTTCGTTCTCTTTGTCAAACATGTATTTTAAGCTGTTGGCCTGGTTGATCCACAGGATGTTTTGGGCCTGTCTGAACAGGAAAGGGTTAAAGGTCAGTTATAATGAATTGGCTTTTTGAAAGGCATTTCAGTTTGGCACTCTGTCTGAACTGAAACAGATGCATGCCATGAACTGGAACCTTTTTGAAGTTGTTAATACATGTGCTCAGAAAGAAACAGGCCTTGAACCTCACTATTTTGCACCAAATCGAATTGATTTGTTTTTATGTGAACACCTCGGTCAATAGCTGTGGATAAAACACTCTCTCTAAATCTCAGGCAGGTGATTGGAGTCATGGAAGGAGGTAGAGCCGAAACTGATGGTTGCAAAGCAAAATTAGTTTCACTTTTTTTGGGCGCTTACTATGCCAACTAGGCTTTACAGAAATAGGCTAATTCTGCTTTAGTCGTCATTATAATTGTATATAGATATGCCAGAATCTGCCGTTCACAACACCCATAAGTTGCTTTTACATTTTGTTTCTGTAGTTTAGGATCATGGGCGAGAGGTCATGTACCAGCTCCCTGTATTTATGTTGACAAAACCTATATCCTTAAACCCTTATCCTATAGAAAAGTTCACCTCAATGATGGCATACATGCATACTTCTGTATACTTCAGCATACCCATGCATGTGTGCACACATACTTTTCAGCACTAACTGCTGGGAACCTTGGCTGCTTATTAAATTCTTCCTCTTTTTTAACCTAGGGGCACTAGGGTCTAGTTATACCACCCTTCTCTCTTTTCCCCACCCCCGCCCCCACTGCTGCCCCAGCTTGGACTGAAGAGCAGATAAGAAGTCCAACTCGAGACTATATACTCCTGTACCGTGCGTGCTCTATTCACCCACTCAGTAATAGGACCTTCACTCCTGAAGGTTTGACCTTCGTTAACAGCAGCCTGCTGAGAAGAATTTTACAGCCTTTCAGTTATCCATTACAGTCATCCACCGCATGACACATTTAGGCAATATAAACTTTGTTTTGAAATAAAAATGAACGCACCCTTTCCCTGCTCCGATGAAACAATGTAACACGGTGCCGGTGTTGTTGTTTTGTTCCGGAAAGCTAATTAGTGATCTCCATTTAGAAGCAGGATGTTTGAACTCGCTGGGGTTTCCTCTATTTTACTATAACTGATGTCTGAGGATATTGAGTGGAAAAATATCAACCCACCCATAAACAAACGTAGCACAGTTGAAGCATTTGAGACGGCATGAAAACAGGAGAGTGTTCGACCAGGGTTATTTCCAAGTGCTCAGAGAGAAGAAAGTGACCATTTATTGGGATTTGGCATAGCGCAGCCGAACTGGACCCTGGCGCACAATGTTTGTTCCAGTGGTAGTTCAAGTGTCCTCATCTGAGAGGAACTTTCACAGCTGATATTTAATGCACTGCTGAATTCTTTCCATATGGATTAATCCTCAAGATCAGGTGCTGTAGCGGCACAGATGTTGATCTTGGCCTTTGAAACAGCATTTTAGGCATTTACAAAATTCCTGCAAAATATGTATATGATGCACCACTTCTATATTTATGAAAGATTGCATTTATTTAAGTTTTTTTATTGCAGGGGGGCAGTGCAGAAACACCCTGGTGATCTACCGACTCCATTTGTTGCCCAGTAGTTGGCACAATTGTTCGCATTGAATACAAAAGTAGGGAGGTTATGCTTCAGTTATACAGGGCATTGGTGAGACCACATCTGGAGTACTGTGTACAATATTGGTCTCCTTATTTAAGGAAGGATGTAAATGCGTTGGAAGCAGTTCAGAGAAGGTTTACTAAACTAATACCTGGAATGGGCGGGTTGTCTTATGAGGAAAGGTTGGACAGGCTAGGCTTGTATCCGCTGGAATTTAGAAGAATGAGGTGACTTGATTGAAACATAAGATCCTGAGGGGTCTGGACAGGGTGGATGTGGAGAGGATGTTTCCTCTTGTGGGAGAATCTAGAACTAGGGGTCACTGTTTAAAAATAAGGGGTCGCCCATTTAAGACCGAGATGAGGAGAAATTTTTTCTCAGAGGGTCGTGAGTCTTTGGAACTCTCTTCCTCAGAGGGCGGTAGAAGCAGAGTCTTTGAATATTTTTAAGGCAGAGGTAGATAGATTCTTGGTAAGCAAGGGGGTGAAAAGTTATCAGGGGTAGGCGGGAATGTGGAGTAATCAGATCAGCCATGATCTTTATTGAATGGCGGCGCAGGCTCGAAGGGCCGAGTGGCCTACTCCTGCTCCTAATTCGTATGTACTGTGTGGGATCTGGGACTGCGGTCAGGCCTGGGGCCTGGCTTGGCCCTCTGAACGTGGGCATTGAACAAGCTTGTCAAAGGGTACTTTCAGTTTCTAGTTCCGTATGTCCCTGCACATTCGGCATACACCCATAGGCTGCCAGCAAAAGATTTCAGCTCGTGTACAGTGTCTCAGAAACAAAAGGTAATTCTAACCTGACTCATCCAGCGAAAAACTGACCGGGATCGGATTGGGTGCATGTTTTTACACCCCGCCCAATTTTTTTACTTTCCATTTGAAGTCAAAGGAAAAGTGTAATGACATGAGGTGTAAAATGGGCAGCCGATCAGATCCCAGGGCCACACAACTAGAAACTGGAAGTACCTTTTGACAGGCTTGTTAAATACCCACGTTCAGGGGGCCAAGCAAGGCCCCAGGCCTGACTGCAGTCCCAGATCCCACAGTTAGAACAATTGTGCCAACTACTGGGCAGCAACAAATGCTGTCTGCTTCTCATGGGGTGGATTCGGTTAAAATGACCCCCCAAGGTCTGTTCCAGTATACTTTTATAGCTTCCCAGGTTTGCTTCGCAAGTTTATCCAGTGAGCAGCGAGCGATGTACTGGCTGGGAGAGTGAGGACATAATCAGAGGATATGGTTTTTAGGAGGATTTTGGAGGCAAAGGAGGAGGTAGCCAGGCCAAGTGGTTTTGGTGGAGTGCAGGGGCGTGATGACGGGGAGTAGAGAACTGGTCACGAGCAGTAATCTCATAAAATAGGAACAGGGCATGTGCAGGGTTGTGTGGCTTGATAAGGTTGCTCATCTAGGGTGGGGCAAGACTGTGATGGGATTTGAAGATGAGCAGGAGCTTGAAGTAGCTTCATTGAGACAGAAGGAGTTAGTAGAGCTTGGCAAAGAAAAAGGAATTTTCAAAAAATGGCCATACTTTTCTGCAGTCTTTTTTCCCCATTCACCTAGTTTTACTAACATTTTCATCACTTCTAATTCCATGCTTTATCTTTCTTTGTTTTAATGTTCTTTTTATATTCTCCCCATCCATTCTGGACGTGGGTCCCACATGGCCAGATGTTGGTTTCAATTAGCTGAAAATTGGCGTACATTCCAGATAATTGGCGTTCATGATTTTAAAGATTTAATTTGCTGTGAAGTCTGACTTTTCTTGCTTGTCAGGACAACTTTTTGGCATCCCAATGGAAGAACAATTGCCAAAAGCAGCTATTTCAATTGTGGCTACTGAACATTATAATCAGCAGGCAGGAGAAGAACTGAAGTGGGATATATTCTTAGTGGAATCGCATACTGGCGATTAAAATATTATATAAATTTCCAATTAATGACTGAGGTAAAAAAATTCAACTAGCTTTGTGACCGGTTATCCAAAACATGGTGGTAGGAATAAGATAACTTGGGGGCAAAAAAATAGAAATCTCAAAAAAAACAAAATGCTGGAAATGCAGAGAGTCCAGCAGCATCTGAAGAGAAAAGGTTAAAGATTTGGGTAGAAAGTGTACATTTACCAAACCATTAACTAATATTTTCTCATACAGACGTTGTGTATTTCCAGCATTTTCTGTTTATTTCATGGTTGGAGCTGTACCGACCCATAATTTGTATTCCTGCCCCTCCCTATCTCTGTAACCGCCTACAACCCTCCAAGATCTCTGCACTGCTCCAATGTGCACATCCCTGCTTTTCATTGCTCCACCAATGGAGGCAGCTGCCTATGCCCTAAACTCTCGAATTCCCTCCCTAAACCTCTGATTCTTTACCGCGCTCTCCTCCTTTTTAAGATGCGGCTTAAAACCGACCTCTTTAACCAAGCTTTTGGTCACCTGTTCTGATATCTCATTACGTGGCTCGGTATCCAATTTTGTCTGATCAAGCGCCTTGGGATGTTTTTACCAAGTTAAAGGCATTCTATAAATGCAAGTTGTAACCTTTTGAGATGAACGAAGAAAGCCACTTCCCATGGTTGCGGAAGGTGTTCAAGCATGCTTTGTGCTTATGAGGTTTCTAAAAAAAAATAAAAAATGAGCCTTTGATTTGTATTACACGCAGATATGAGATGGGAAGTCACTGGTCTAGCTGACCATCTTTTTGCCTTCAGTGCTGGAGTCACCTGACTACTTTTGAGTGTTTCTGCAGGTAAACTGCATGTACCAACATTTTTACCACACATGTAGCAAAGTCCTGATGTGAAGAAAAAACATTGGGCTTTTGTTCAGCTTATGATAAATGCTTACCTTTCAGAAAATCGGGCCGAAGGGCATATTTCAGCAATACAATTGCATATCTCTTATCTCTACCCTCATTTCAAAAAGTTTAAAATCACTGCACTAAAGAGAGTGCTGACAACTAGATTTTCACAGGCTGTTTATAAACCCCCCCTGTTACCTGTAGAGGATTGAAATTACGGATTAACCGATTGCTTGGCATGAATAGCCTTTGGATTGCTCACTGGGAAGGAGTGCCTTGTTGTAAGTGAGTGGAGTGTGTGTACAACTTGTGGAATCGAGCAGTACATAGCGCGAGTTGCAAACTGGCCAATTTAGAATGAGTTTTTTTTTTCTTTGCCCTATTGTAAAGGCATAACTGATGTCCAAAACTTAGACAGCACATAATAGACAGACCCTCGTGTAGGGCCATTTTATATAGACACTTGCCACCTGGAAGAACAGTTGGGAAGAATATTTTTGTAGTATAAATGGTGAGCAGTTTGTATATTGCTCAATTGGAGCTGTTTTGAATGTTGCTGACTAGTTGCGATGAGTTGAAATTTGCACCCAACACTGAAATTAAAGTCTTGCACGTGTTCATGGGATGATCCTGTGTCACCGAAGCATCTCCTTGGAAGGTGCAAAAATACTGTTCAAATTTCATTTGAAATGACTAACTAACTGTAAAAACTCCTATAACGCCAAGCTAACTCCAATAGAGATTGCTCCTGTGAGTGCTGGGGGATGAAAATATGGGATGTAATTGGTAACCAACTCGATGTGTGTAAAACATGAGTAAGCAGTAGTCTTCACTGAGTAACAGAAGATAATGGAACAGAAACTATTACCTGTTAATGAGAAATAACATGCTGTAAAAATAGATTTCTTAAATTCAAAGAGGCTGTAAAGCACACATTAACTTCAGTTGTAAACTACTGTCTCTGGAGCATACCAATGACCCATAACCGTAACATTGTCTCATGATGGGCCACAGCCTTGGGTCGACGGCTTGCATTGTAACTTTCAACTGCAGTTCATGGTTTTGTTGCTGAAGCACGAGCCTGAGACAAGTTTAAATTCTGAAAATGCAGCTTAAAGGACATAATGAAGTGAAATCTGCGATGACCCCTGAAGCCTGTGCTCGGTGGTGGGGCAGCATCAATGCAGACCTGGAAGTTAGTTTGTGGTTAAATTAATTTATTCAACAGACTTCCCTTCTTGTCGAGGTTTGATGCCACAATAATATGTTTCGGGCTTTGTGTTTGGAGACCTTGTTTTGGGTGTTTAGGACAGATTTTATTCATTTCTCAATTATCTCTAATTTCAAAGTGGTGTTTATATCAATGGAAGACTTGGAAATCAGATCTTCAGGCCAAATGATGCTGCTTTTCTGTTTCTTCCTACAATTCCCCGCCCTCAACCTCAACAGATTCAAAGATAAAAATCTGGCAACCATATCAAATACGTGTATTTCTAGAATAAATGTCTGTAGCCAGACTGTATCCATGGTCACAAAGTGCATGGGTATTGGGATGTTTTGGCTTGCAAGTTAGAACTAGCTGTGCACTCAAAGTTCAGCAGAAACCAATGTATGAGCATAATTTAAAGAGAGTTTTGAGCCATTTCACAAGTGTGATTTCTAAAGACCTGACCTTTTGAATATCTCAAATCCCCAGGTAGCTTTTCACGGTGTTTAAGACCACAGACCAACAGTTCCTGACAACAATGCACCTTTAACTCCACTAACCATATTGTCTGCTGGGACATCTATTTGGCTAAAGTCGCCCAAGGCAGGCGGGTGGGAGTTATCTGTAAAATGATTTGCTGAAATACCAACAAGAACTATATGCCAGACATGCTCTGCATTGCTGGTTATCATCCAGATATTGTGAGAGCCCATGAGCAATTGCACTTTTTTCTTGGGTGTATTATCCTCTTGATATTTTACATCCCCTGTTTATCTCATGACCTCCTTTCCTAGGCCACTGCTGCCATGAGGGGCGGGGGTGCGCGGCAGTGGTGATCTGCCCCCTGATCGCAACCTTTGCTGCCGTACAGTCAGGAGATGCATCAAAGTGACACAACTTTTCAGTAAGGGGCAGATACCCACTGGGTGTATTCCCAACAGCCAAGAGGTTGCAATCAGCAACTTGGCACAAGGAGGATAGCCAATCTGTATCCCACCACTCCATACGGCAGCACGGTGGGAGCCCAAGGCCTGGATTTTAGCTTGGAGGTGAGTTCCGTGCAGGGTGGAGTCGGTGTGGGGGAGGGATGGTGCTGTTGAGATCGGGAAACCTGGAAGAACGGGTTTCCTGAATGTCACAGATCTGCTTTATATTAAAAAAAAAAAAAAAAATTCTGTCTTGTTTCCACCCACAGGCAGCCTGATTGACGGGCTGGAGGCCTTATGGGTGGGAAGCCTACGTCACAGGGTCGCAGGCAGGTGTAGTGGGGGAAATGAGAGAGATCGTGAAGGGGGTCCCCTTATCGTGGGGGTCAGATGGTGATCGGTGGTGGGGAGGGTAGCAGACAGATGAGGTGGGGGACTTTTTTACTGGGTAGCTCATTGGGCCTGGAAGAAATACTCCTGCTCCTCCTGGCCCACAAGCAGTGCTGTAAAGGCACTCGCTTATGGATTTGGCCCTTTTCTCCTCCTTTCAGCTGCCGGGTTTCCCGAGGCCTGGGAAACCTGGCCGAAATTAGCTTTAGAAGTAGAATGACTGTTAACATGAAGGCGGGCAGCTCATTACCTCAAAGGGTAAATAATATGAATAAATTTAATTAATTACATAGAATGGGAGAGCAGGTGATGTGTTACTGCGGCAATATGTGGGAGCTGGTGGACACCATTGAGGTTCATGGTGATCACATTTGCAGTAAGTGTTGGCTGCTCGAGGAACTCCCGGCTCCGTGTTGATGAGCTGGAGTCCGAGCTTCAAACACTGCGACACATCAGGGAGGGGGAGAGTTACCTGGACTCTGTGTTCCAGGAGGTAGTCACACCAATTGGATTAACTAATTCAGATGTAGCCCGTGATCAGGGACAGGAGGGTGTGACTACGAGTGAGGTAGGTACGGGGATCCAGGAGGTAGTGTTGGAGGAGCCGCAGCCCTTGCTCTTGTCCAACAGGTTCGAGGCTCTTACTCCCTGTGAGGACGGGAGCAGGGACTGCCGGGAGGATGAGCAACCTGGCCACAGCACTGTGGTACGGGGAGCCATTCAAGTGGGGGGAGTAAAAAGAAATGTTGTAGTGGTAGGGGATAGTATCATTAAGGGGATAGATAGGGTTCTTTGCAGCCGAGAGCGAGAGTCCCGAAGGCTATGTTGCCTGCCCGGTGCCAGGGTTAAGGACATCTCCTCTGGGCTGGAGAGAAACTTGGAGTGGGAGGGGGAAGATCCAGTTGTCGTGGTCCATGTTGGTACCAATGACATAGATAGGACAAGGAATGAGGTTCTGCTGAGGGAGTATGAGCAGCTAGGGGCCAAATTAAAAAACAGAACCTCTAGTGTAGTAATCTCTGGATTACTACCTGAGCCACGAGCAAATTTGGCTAGGGTAAATAAAATCAGAGCGTTAAATGCGTGGCTCAAAGACTGGTGTGGGAGAAATGGGTTTTGCTTCCTGGGACACTGGCACCAGTACTGGGACGGGAGAGAGCTGTTCCGTTGGGATGGACTTCACTTGGCCAGTGCTGGGACCAGAGTCCTGGCGAATCGAATAACTAGGGCTGTAGAGAGGGCTTTAAACTAATTAGTGGGGGGGAGGTTTCAAGAGAGCAAAAAATAAAAATGTCAGCGGAGAAGGCAATAGAGCAAAGTAGCAGTGGGGTAATTAAAAACCAGAGCGTGTCAGGAAGGGACAGAATATATAAAGATAAAGGTAAAGTAGTAAAGGGGGTAAAAGCAGGAATAAATTGTCACAAAACATATTTAAAAGTTCTTTATCTGAATGCACGCAGCATTCGTAACAAAAAATAGACGAGTTGACGGTACAAATAACTACGTATGGGTATGATCTTGTGGCCATCACAGAAACATGGCTGCAGGGTGACAACGACTGGGAATTAAATATGCCAGGGTATTTAACAATCAGGAAGGACAGGCAGGAAGGAAGAGGAGGTGGGGTAGCTATGTTAATAAAGGAAGGAATCACTATTACAGAGATATGATATTGGGTCAAAGGATCAGGATAATGAAACAGGTTGGGTGGCGATAAGGAATAATAAGGGGGAAAAAAAAACACTAGTGGGAGTAGTATATAGGCCTCCTAATAGTTGCAACTCTGCTGGAAGAAGTATTAATCAGGAAATAGTTGGGGCATGTAATAAGGGAACAGCTATAATTATGGGGGATTTTAACTATCATATTAACTGGACAAATCAAATTGGGCAGGGCAGCCTGGAGGAAGAGTTTATTGAGTGTATTAGGGATGGATTTCTTGAGCAGTATGTAACTGATCCTACAAGGGGGCAAGCAACCTTGGACCTGGTCCTGTGTAATGAGTCAGGATTAATTAATAATGTCCTAGTTAAGGATCCCCTTGGAATGAGTGACCATAACATGGTTGAATTCCATATCCAATTAGAGGGTGAGAAGGTTGGTTCTCAGACAAGCGTACTGAGCTTGAATAAAGGAGACTATGATGGTATGAGAGCGGAATTGATTAAAGTGGACTGGGAAAATAGATTAAAGGGTAAGACGGTACATGAGCAGTGGTGTTCATTTAAGGAGTTATTTTACAGCTTTCAAAAAATATATATTACACTGAGGAAAAAAGGGTGTAAAAGAAATGACAGCCATCCGTGGCTAAGTAAAGAAATTAAGGATAGTATCCAACTAAAAACAAGGACATATAAGGTAGCCAAACTTAGTGGGAGGATAGAAGATTGGGAAGTCTTCAAAAGACAGCAAAAAGTAACTAAAGGATTGATTAAGAAAGGGAAGATAGATTATGAAAATAAATTAGCAAAAAATATAAAAACAGATAGCAAGAGTTTCTATAGTTATATAAAAAGAAAAAGGGTGGCTAAGGCAAACGTAGGTCCCTTAGAGGATGAGACCGGGAAGTTAATGGTGGGAAACATGGAGATGGCAAAAATGCTGAACAAATATTTTGTTTCAGTCTTTAAGGTAGAGGACACTAAGAATATCCCAACACTGGACAAACAGGGGGGCTCTAGTGGGGGAGGAGCTAAATACGATTAAAATCACTAAGGAATTGGTACTCAGTAAAATAATGGGACTCAAGGCGGATAAATCCCCTGGACCTGATGGCTTACATCCTAGGGTCTTGAGGGAAGTGGCAGTAGGGATTGTGGATGCTTTGGTAATAATTTTCCAAAATTCCCTGGACTCAGCAAAGGTCCCGGCAGATTGGAAAACTGCTAATGTGACACCCTTATTTAAAAAGGGTAGTAGGAAGAAGGCTGGAAATTATAGACCAGTTAGTTTAACATCTGTGGCTTTTATTGCTAGGGGGATAGATTATAAAAACAGGGAGGTATTGCTGCAGTTATATAAGGTATTGGTGAGACCGCATCTGGAATACTGCATACAGTTTTGGTGTCCATACTTAAGAAAAGACATACTTGCTCTCGAGGCAGTACAAAGAAGGTTCACTCGGTTAATCCCCGGGATGAGGGGGTGGACATACGAGGAGAGGTTGAGTAGATTGGGACTCTACTCACTGGAGTTCAGAAGAATGAGAGGCGATCTTATTGAAACATATAAGATTGTGAAGGGGCTTGATCGGGTGGATGCGGTAAGGATGTTCCCAAGGATGGGTGAAACTAGAACTAGGGGGCATAATCTTAGAATAAGGGGCTGCTCTTTCAAAACTGAGATGAGGAGAAACTTCTTCACTCAGAGGGTAGTAGGTCTGTGGAATTTGCTGCCCCAGGAAGCTGTGGAAGCTACATCATTAAATAAATTTAAAACAGAAATAGACAGTTTCCTAGAAGTAAAGGGAATTAGGGGTTACGGGGAGCGGGCAGGAAATTGGACATGAGGCCTGAGTTCGGATTAGTCGAGGCCCTGTGGGTGGCGTAGCGGGCCCAGGGGCTGAGTGGCCGGGTCCTGCTCCTACTTCTTGTGTTCTTTAGATTTGAGGTGAGGATCAGATCAGCCATGATCTTATTGAATGGCGGAGCAGGCTCGAAGGGCCGATTGGCCTACTCCTGCTCCTATTTCTTATGTTCTTATTATAATATTTAAATGACCAACCTGCTTCCTGTGAGCGGATTGTTCGCCTGTCCCGCATCTGTTAAAACTGGAAGTGGGCGGATTTGAGGCACGTTGGATTCCTGTTTGACTTTTCTGCATTTTAACCTGTGACATGACCCCCCCCCCCCCCCCCCAACCCACTCGTTTTTAGGAGTTGAGATTCAGCCCCAAAGCTGTCTGTCACCCTACATGGAGCAGAAATACCAGTGCTAGATAAACAATGACTCACTTTGTCTACTCGATCTCCAGTTAAATCATGTATAGCATAACCAGAAGGTTCCCTCTGCACCCCTGTAGCAATGTGCCTCAGTCCTACACTTAAGAGGAGTGATGTGGTTTGCTTATGCAGCAACAATGACTGCATTCCACAAGCAATTCATTTTCACTGATCTAACTAGCGCTGAAGTGTGGCAAGTTTGTGCTTTTAGGCCACATCCGGTAGGAGCTGGGTTAACACTGTCCAAATTCAATTCCTACACAATTCTAGCAGCTGGGAATAGAGCCGAGGAGGTTTTCATCCCATCGATGTGGCTGAATTCAAACTCGCGTCCCAGAGGTGATCCATTACTGTACAAACCCACAGAGCTCGTCTCTACCCTAAAAGCATTCCTTAATTGATCTTTGCTCAGAAAAATATGTATCTTAAACAGTTAGGATCAGTCCATTGAAGTGTAGAGATGACTGTGGTATTGTACACTTTTTTAAAACTTAGTGCTATATGTTGTCTGAGATTTTGCTGCTTTTTGCTGCAGAGTACAATCTCGAGCAGTATCTGTATACAAAATGTCTTCAAGTGCTGGCAGCTTCTGTACACAGGCCTATTTGTTTTTTTTGCTTTCAAGTTGGCTTACCGTCAGCCCAAATCCTTTTTGTGATCGTTAATTCCAACTTCAAATAGCTGAACATAACAGCATGAAAGGCAAGTATTAAGGTTCAATATATACATTTCCTTTGTAGCACTGGGACAGGGGAATGCCCATGAGTGGAGGCAATATAAACTAAATGGTACAATTTTAAAGGGGGGGTGCAGGAACAGAGACCTGGGGGTGTACGTACACAAGTCTTTGAAGCTAAAAGTTGAGAAGGCCGTTAAAAAGGCATACGGGATCCTTTGTAAGGGGTTTTCTCCGATACTGGTCCCCCGTTACACACAGTTCTTGGACGTCAGGATTTATAAGAACAAAATACACATGGCACAGGGTTTTGGCTCAACCTTTGATTTGCTTGTTTATTGAACACACACACACACACACACACTTATTTCCCCAGTATAAATCCCTACGATTTACATCTGACTAACAACCCCAAAATACAAACCCCTCAGCAAGGGTCATTTGCATCGACACAATATGACACCGTTAAACCCGTCCGCGATTTGACTGTTGCATATAAAGTTACCCAGACTCGATCACAAAGCCCTTATTGTGATCTGACTGAAACTCACAAACTTACTCAGACTCAATCATCAAAGCCCCCTCTATGATTTGACTGAAACATACAATCGCCACTCCCGATCGGCTGTCTCTTGGAGTTGATTGTAGGCCTGAATCTTTCTGCTTGCTGTTCTACCGTTGGCTTCCCACACCGCTGTCTTCAAAGTGATTGACCTTTAAACCAAAACCAACTTGCAGAACTGACACACATTTCCTGGCCTCCTCCTGAGCATACGATGGCCGTTTCAAATTGTGTGAATTGTCCATTGATTAGAGATACCTTTCTGACCATGCAACCTTCCCAAAGTGACTGCATTTGCGAAGTTGTTGGTTTCTGTTCGTGTTTGTATTCAAAAAGTTCAAGGCCCGGCCCATTGTCTAGGCCTGCACTGATGCCAGTTATTCGGGGGCCATGGTCTAAGGTGAACAATGTAACCCCTTAAGGTACATGAATATGCAAATGTTCTTGTTCAGATTGTCTGTGATCCAGTCGTAGTTTCGGCTGCAATGTTTGAATTAACCCTTTATTGCCGAGCCCTTTTTGCAGGCTCTGCAGTTCTGGGTTTTTATATTTCACAGTCCAATATTTTTACCGTTGTGGGGGAGGAATTGATCCTACACCTTGGCTTTATAAATAGAGGCATAGAGTACAAAAGCAAGGAAGTTATGCTAAACTTTTATAAAACACTAGTTGGGCCCCAGCTGGAGTATTGTGGCCAATTCCAGGCACCACACTTTAGGAAGGATGTCAAGGCCTTGGAGAGGGTGCAAAGGAGATTTACTGGAATGGTAACAGGGATGAAAGACTTCAGTTATGGGGAGAGACTACAGAAACTGGAGCAGAGAAGGTTCAGGGGAGATTTGATGGAGGTGTTCAAAATCATGAAGTGTTTTGATAGAGTAAATAAGCAGAAAGACTTTCCAGTGGCAGAAGAGGACACAGATTTAAGGTAATCGGCAGAAGAATCAGAGGCAACATGAGGGGAAAAAATTACGCAGCAAGTTATGATCTGGAATGCACTGCCTGAAAGGGTGGTGGAAGTAGATTCAGTAATAACTTTCAAAAGGGGAAAGAGCAGGGGAGTTGGACTAATTGAATAGCTCTTTCAAAGAGCCGTCACAGGCACTATGGGCTGAATGGCCTCCTTCTGTTCTGTATCATTCGGTGATTCTTTGAATCCGGCGTGATCTCAGGAATTGCTGAGGTATTTGGAGATTGTACACAACCCTGTTATTTTGGTAATGGTGGAATGCTACCTATTTATCAACAGGCAGATACATTGGAAATGTATGTTGAGGCCAAAAGTAGATATCAAATAATTTGGCACGCCCTACCCTTTCATTCTTTTGCTCTGGTTATTAAGAGTGTCAGCTTGGCTCAGTTGCTGTTGGAGGTTGAGTTCAAGCTCCAATCCAGTAATTGAAGCACATCATCTAGGCTGACTCTTCTCTGCCGTACTGAGAGACTTCTGCATTGTCAGAGGTACATTGAATTCATGCCCTGTCTGTCTGTCTGTTCAAGTGTAAGTATAAGATCAAGTGGCACTATTTGGGAAAACTCGCTGCGCTTTTTTTTCGATGCCTTGGCCAACTCCTGTAAACTAATGTCACCAAAAAACAAGTTACCTGGTTATTTGTTTACTGTATGCTGCTTTACGTGGGCCTTGTGTGAAAGTTGCCTGCTGTGCTTACCAACATAGCAACCATGATTACTGCACTTCAAAAGTAATTCTTTGATGATTGAGCACTTTGGGACTTCCTAAGCATGTGATCAGGCACTTGAGAAATGCAAGTTAATTCACTAATTTAATCAATCACACTTGACACCTTAAGCACTTTAGTGGTTCAGTAGGTTGTCCATTGAGATCTCAAAGAACATAAGCAGAGGACAGTTCCCAAATTCTGTACTGGTCAACCACAGCAGATCCTCGTGTTACGGGTGTGAACGGCTGGATAATCACTTGATTGCGGAGAATGTCTCGACCGTTCCTGGAGAGGAAATTTGGGTGCGGTTTTATTACTAGGCGTATTTAGTGTATTGGCGCCAAGATGCAAAATCCAAATTAAAGTAGTAGTACGGTTGAACATGCTCTCATCTGACGCTCTTAATTTCGCACGCATTGCTCTGAGCATCACGACATCACACTAATCCAGTACTTTTTTAAGCAAGAGTGTTCTTCTGACAGAACTTGTGTTTAGAATAGGGTGACTGTATTTTTATAAACCCAATCCGGGGACACACTGGGTGGGAGCAGAGCAAAGTAGTCAGGATGAAAAATGCAGGTTGTGAGGCAAAAACTTGTGTTTTGATGCAAACTAAATCCACAGAGAATGTGTACTGCGGCCACAGAGCGCGATCTCTGCATAAATTAAAGTCCCTCCGTGAGTCCACCTCTTCGACTGGTTAAAAACAGGAGATTGACATCCCTCCCACCAATCGGAACCCGCCCCGCCCACTTTATTGACTGACCGCAGCGCAGCTCGGTCACGTGGCTCCTGATTTGAACCCGTGCGTATTTGGGGCTGAGTTTCCTGAACCAGGGACTCTTCCGGGGGTCTTGCTTGCCCGGGGACCCAGTCCCTCGTCCATCGACGGTCACCCTAGTTTAGGACAATGTATAATTGGCTGCTTTTTTTCAAATTTCAAGTGGTTATAATACGAAAGATCACATGGTATTGAAATTCTGAGTTGTGTCGTACTTGGTTTAATTAATTTTTATTTCAATCATTTTGAGTTTATTATGTCGTGTTTTGACTTTGTATTGATGATTTAACAACGTGGAGCCTGTCTTTAAAAAGAAAGACAGACTTGCATTTATATAGCGCCTTTCACGACCACCGGACGTCTCCAAGCGCTTTAGTCAATGAAGTACTTTTGAAGTGTAGTCACTGTTGTAATGTGGGAAATGCGACAGCTAATTTGTGCACAGCAAGCTCCCACAAACAGCAATGTCATAATGACCAGATAATCTGTTTTTGTTATGTTGATTGAGAGATAAATATTGACCAGGACACCGGGGATAACTCCCCTGCTCTTCAAAATAGTTTGAGGAAGGGGCAATCGATAGCTCCGAAAGCTTGTGATTTCAAATAAAACTGTTGGACTATAACTTGGTGTTGTGCGACCTCTCAACTTCAAAATAGTGCCATGGGATCTTTTACGTCCACCTGAGAGAGCAGATGGGGCCTCGATTTAACGTCTCATCCGAAAGGCAGCACTCCCTCAGCACTGCACTGGAATGTCAACCTAGATTTTTGTGCTCAAGTCTCTGGAGTGGGACTTGAACCCACAACCTTCTGACTCAGAGGCAAATGTGCTACCCACTGAGCCACAGCTGACACAAAGGGACACTGCCTGATGAGTGTTCTGTGAAAGAAGAGCTATGCATCATTGTTGGCATGACCATAATGGTTTCTGATGTGATTTATATTGTAGTTTTGCAGATAAGAATATTTGTCACACTTTCATGAATGTAACTTTAAAGTTTATAATGTGCAATAAATTTGACGGCAATCTGTAATCTGCAATTGATTAACAATATTTAGTCTTTAAATTGTGACTCATTTTTGCCATTTGACTGCTGTTTATAAAATGACAGCCCTGCCCTGCCTTGTGACCACAAAGTGCAGCAATCGGTTCTTGCATTCTAATTTATTGCAGATTTTTAAGTATTGGCTCTGGACAAGGGATCGCTACAAATTGAAGGTGATTAGCATCATAGGTTTTAGGTGTACTCAATCCTGGCCCCTCTGGCTTGCTATTAGCTTTCCTAAACTGTCCATTTATATTCTGTGAAAAACAGAGCACTTCCTGTAATGTGATCTTGTTGAACAGTCTCTGCCACTGCTGGTTTATCAGGTGAGGATGATTTGTGCTGATGTTTACTATTGCCTGAACAATTGAAGTACATGCAGAGATTTTTTTAATTCAATTTTTTTTAAATATGGGATGTGGGCGTCGCTGGCAAGGCCAGCATTGCCCTTGAAGGGGGTGCAATGCAGATTCACCAGATACCAGGGTTTAAAAAGGGCTAAATTATGAGGGCAAGTTGCATAGACTAGGCTTGTATTCCCTTCAGTATAAAAGATTAAGGGGTGATCTAATTGAATGGCCTCCTTCTGTGCTGTGCTATTTTTTGATTCTATAAAGTGTTTACCAAAGGATTTGATGGGGTAGATGGAGAGAAACTATTTCCTCTAGTGGTGGTGGTGGGTGGGGGCATAACAATTAAGAGCTCGGCTGTTCACATCAGTAAGCACTTTTTCTACGCAAAAAGGGTAGTGAAAATCTGAAAAACTCCCCTCAAAAGCTGTTGAGACTAGGTCAATTGAAAATTTCAAAACTGAGATTTCTGTTAGGCAAGGGTATTAAGGGTTACAGAACCAAGGCGGGTAGATGGAGTTGAGATACAGATCTGCCATGATCTGCTTGAATGGTGGAACGAGCTCGAGGGGCTGAATGACCTACTCCTGTTCCGATCGAGGTGAAAATGTAGTAGGGCCGGTGCCAAGCACAATGCTTCCCACGTATGCCTTACGATCCTGAATCAATGTTTAGAGTATTTGTTTTTGAAAAAGCTACCATGCACTTCAAAGCCACAGAACCTGGGACACCATAAGCATTTGCGCATATCTTTCGATCCCTGTCTGCCACTGGGGGGTGTGCACGCAGAGAAACTAAACCAAAGAATGTAGCACTTTTCCCATGCGCCAGTGAAACTGCTTACCACACTCTGCATCTTTGTAGCCACACACAGTACTGAACTCTTTCTCCATGGGCTGTCGTTCCTGCTCCCCCTCCAGCAAAGTATAAAGTATGCTTGAAAATTCCTCCCTCTGCCACCCTAATTTTGGAGACTTGTGTGGGGTAAGCCTAAAATGGTTCCTTTTGGGGATTGATACATACAGAAGCATTTGGATTTTACAGTTAACATGGATAATTACCTTCTATTAGATGAATTCCACTTTGACACACACAGCCACTCTCTCTGTTTGAGAAGGAACCACTCCTTCGCTTCGTGGATTGCCTGCGTTACGTACAAACAGCTGAATACAGCTCACTGGGGGGAGGAAACACCGAGGATACAGCGAATGATTTATGCCAACTTTTTGGAGGAATTGGCCTTTTTGAGTAGACATAGTTGCAAATGTTTATGACTTGTGGGAAACGCGGCAGCCAATTTGCACATTACAACAGGGACTACACCTCAAAGTACCTCATTGGCTGTAAAGTGCTTTGGGACATCCTGAGGTCATGACAGGCGCTATATAAATGCAAGTCTTCCATTTTCTTTTAAAAATATTTTGCTTGTATCATCCAATTTCATTAAGTGGAAAGTTTTCTCAATACTAACACTTGTATTTTTGACCTGATAAAGCACCTATTGTTCGCAGCTGATTGATTTTTTTGTTTTTGGAAACCCAAGTTCAGGAAAAAATAAAACCTCAATCAATGCTTACAAGAGGTCAACATTTCAGATCAAGGAATAAAGCCTGTTGCCTCAATAATATAGCTGTTGCCATCCATTGATAATACTTGCCTTCAAATGTGAACAAAACCTAGTTTATTTTCACCCATTTCCCACTTGGTTCTGCTTGTTGACTAATTCAGTTAGAAACTTCCTGTATTCAGATATTTTTACATTACATTAAAGGTGCTTTACCTACAATATTAATTTCAGACATTTTGCAATAGACGGACCGTGTGCGCATGCAGCAACGTGTTCTGTATATAAAGGGAATGTTCTTTTGCCAAGTGGGTTAAACGAGTAATGGCCATATGAAAGCATTGCCCTCGGGCGCATGAAGCTACAGTTCTTGATCAAATGTGAGCCACCTGTTTTATTACCTGTCTACTCAGTTCCTTTGGTAGTATTACATTGTATTCAACTACTTGTGCCCAGCGAATCCTTACTTATTGGGGGTGAGGGGAACTCAGTCTGTGCAGTAGTGGAGCTAATTCATCAGGCTGCCACTTAAAATGTAATCTAAATACAAAAATTGAGAACTAGAACAAGATTACTTATTTTTAAATGGATGGTGCTTGGCCGGTGTGGGTACTGCTTAGTATTACTGAGCCATAGGTCCCAGGTTCAATTACCCTGTTTAAAAGAGAGCCTTGCATTTATATAGTGCCTTTCAACACCTCGGGACGTCCCAAAGTGCTTTACAGTCAATGAAGTGTAGTCACTGTTGTAATGTAGGAAAGGCAGCAGCCAATTTGTGCATAACTAGGTCCCATAAACAGCAATGTGTTAATGATCAGATAATCTGTTTTAGTGATGTTAGTTGAGGGATCAATATTGGCCAGGAAACCGGGGATAATTCCTGTGCTGCTCTTCGAAATACTGGCATGGGATGTTCTACCCTGCCCCGGTGAGGGCAAATGAGGCCTCGGTTTAACGTCTCATCCGAAAGACACTGCCTCTGACAGCGCAGCATGCCCTTAGTACTGCATTGCAGTGTTAGCCTAGATTTTTGAGCTCAAGTCTCTGGATTGGGACTTGAACTCACGACCCTCTGACTCCGAGGTGAGAGTGCTTCCAACTGAACCACGGCTGACACCGAGTTTCCATTGAGTTACCAGTAAATTGGCTGATGCACGATTTCAGGATCCTGCGTATGGCCCCTGTGTCCCTTACTTGCACTGGGGGAAAATAAACTTTCCAGTACTAGTCACCGTCCTCGGCTAGAAAGTAGTGCGTGCAGACAGGGTGAGACCACAAGCAGTTTGCTAGTGCTTGAGTCACACAAGAACAAAAGTTTGGAATACTGGAGGATCTGCATACCCAAACAAGAGTTGATATCCTTTTGGGGAGGAAAGGATCTTAGTCGTAGTGTGTCGTACTATGCCACAATCAACTTTATCTTGTTCCGTATGGTTAAGGTCATGTTCCTCATTGTAACATTTGAAGATTTTAGAAAAATTGTCCAACATTTTCATTTAATATGGGGAGATCATCAAGGCAATGATTCACATGACCTATCTCCAATAAACTGCATGAACTAATTACTCTATTTGACCTTTCAACTCATATTTCACTAGTTTAGAATTTGCCTTTTTCGAGTGAACACATGATCCTATCAAAGTGCAGCAGGAAAATGATCTTTTTGTTAGTCAGTAATTTTGAGGGCATTGATGGTAGAAGGGGATTGCTATGATCTCACCGCTGACCAGTACCACACTCCATTAGCTTTCAACCGAGGTGGAATAGAAATAGCAAGCACTAGATCTGCATATTGCCTGTCATGTTGACTTCAAGCTTTGCAGACTACCAAAAAAATTCTTTCAATGAGCCCTTTCTCTTACTCACTTGAATCTTCAGATTCAAGGTAAGTGTCGCTCGGGATTTAAACTTTATAAATGGACAGTTTTTCTTTATCGGAAATTAATTTTTCCTCCACAAAAATTGAAGGCTGTGTTTATTGCCGATCCCTAGTGCCGTGAGAAGGTGTGGTGGTGGTGGTGGTGTGCCCTTCTCCTTTAACAACTGTGTGTGTGAGTGAGTGTCTCTGTCTATGAATGTTCTCTGTGATTTGTGTGCAAGTGGTCAACCTCAGAGGCAGCTTCATTTCAGAATTATACTGTGCATATTTTTGGTTTCAAACACTAGAGCTCCACCCAGTTTCACTTTTTGTGTTTACTTGCAAGTAAAAAGTTGGGGTAATCTGGGTGTTCATTGATGTGACAATCCTGGCGACTGAGGATGTTGCTTGATTAAAGCTCCTATCAGTGTGCGAAATGAACCTTCAGAAGATGTATTCATTCATAATTGTCATTTTTCTGTCAGCTCTTTTATCTAACATGTTCACCTTTCACTTCCTCAAGTCTTTTCAAATTGAAGATTACACTACATTATTGAAGTTCAACGCCTCCCTTACTGCGCATTGTTCTAATATTCTGTGCCAACCCACAGCCTCATTATTTTTGTATTGAGTAACAACAAAAGACAAAATCTGCTTGCATGTAAGTGTAGGTTTGACTTGCAGACAGCACCATATTAACAGTCGTTAATGTTAGACACAATGTGACAACGTGCTTGGACTTGTATCTAAGGAAAGGCCTGGGAGTTTCTCTCTCTTCACTTAATGAAGGAGATGTATTGTTGAGGTGTAGGTGGGGCCAACGATATTGTGGCTTGGATCCAGGGCAAACATGTCAGTGTTGGCAGAAGCCAGAGCGAAGAAGTGTTTTTTTTTGTTCAGCTTTATGCGAGATTATTCACCACATTGGTTAAAGGCAAATGCAATGTTTTACTAAGTCTATATCCACCCGCTAGAGCCCAGTTTGGCAGGCTGCAAAGAAAATCTATCCCTTGCTCCAAGGCTCTGTACCATTCAAAACTATGCAGATCACTGGACTTGATGACAGCCACGCTGGATGTCTGCCGCCCCCACAAAACTTTGCTAGTTTGTACCAGGAACAAGAGAGTTGGTACATCTATATGTCAGCACTCTGCGTCGGTCTAGTGCTTTTTTTTAATTATAGGATTGCATTGTGACAAGGCTACCTTTTTGGAGGTTACCCTATAGTGTAATGACTTGGCAGAAGTGTTGCCAGAAGCAGAGCTTCTTGAGCACTGGCCACCAACAATAACTTGCATTTATATAGCGCCTTCAACATAGCAAAACATCCCAAGGCGCTTCACAGGAACGTCATCAAATCGAATCTGACACCAAGCTACATCGAGACATTAGGACAGGTACCCAAAACCGCCTACAAAGAACATGTATTTATTTAATACGATAGCAAAATACTGCGGATGCTGGAAATCCGAAATAACAACAGAAAACGCTGGATCCACGGATGTTGTCTGGCCTGCTGAGTTTTTCCAGCGTTTTCTGTTGTTATGTATTTATTTAATATCTGTTTACTTTCCAATGCTTGATTTGTACAAACTGAATGCTACGTGTTCTGTTTACCCAATTCATTTGTGTTTTGCCCTTGTTGGTTTTTCTTCTAAAATTCTAGACCCAGCTGCTGTTTTCCCTTTTAAAACAAATGAGAGACAATGTCTCATTCCTGTGCTTCAGCAGAACTCTAACTGGAAAAACCTGTTCTGCTGTGTCTCGTACAATGATTTTGAAAGGTGAAAATGGTTTCAAAACCCACTGTTGGTTTCACCAGCAGCTTTCCGCTTCCCTGCCTCAATGAGCAATCTATATAAGGAAGGCTCGATAATGTGTGTCGATATGTTGAGCCTCAATTCCACAGGTATGATAGTTACAACTTCTCCAGTGTTGCCCCTCACCTGAGAGCAGCTAACTTTGCATCCGTCAGTTACTGAGCCCCGAGACCTTCCTAGTCTCAACTGCTCAATATGACATAACTTGGTGCTTTTACCCACTGAGTTAGTCTGAGGGGCCCCAGCCCAGGTAAATTTACTCCTCAATGGCTGCCCTGGAGTTTTGGGCACAGTTACCTCCCATCAGGTATTCGGTACAGCAAAAAGAATGATTTCCCCCCCCCCCCCCCCCCGCCCCATCAAATTTGTAAATAAAAACCGTTCCAGCCAAAATTTCCTAACTTGGTGCTTCATTTAATCCAGCCTTGTTCTTTTCCTTTGGTTATTAGGATGCAAATTAATTTCTAATATATTAAAAATACAATGACCAGACCACCTTGACCTAAAGAAATTGATTTGCATTCCATTTAAAGCTAGCTAAGCTTCTGTTGCTTATCATCTTGTAACCATTACACCATATCTAATGGTTTTTGAATTATAATCAACCCACCTTTAACTTTGTGTAGTGAAAATATCCATCATTGGTGGTTGCCTGTTGTGTAACCAAGGTCGTTAATAAAGTTTCTTGATCTGCCCAGGACTGTTGGTCAGGGGCCACTGCCTTCATCCTTCATGGAAAAAGAATTAAAAAAGGTGATGGCCAGCATAGGATGATTTTATGTATGGTTCATCAAAATGTGTCGTGTGTGCATGGACGATGTGGCAAAAATGACTTGTGGATCTTTTCCAGTCCCAAAGAATTGAAGCCAGCTTGTCATGAATGCTGTTCCCCATTAAGTCATTTCTCGGTAATGTTATAATGATGTAAACAGCAATTAGAAAGGCTGCTTGGCCACTTGACTGAAGTAGTAAGACACGCCACTTTATCCCCGTCAGAGCTGAGCCTCCACATTATAAATGCACTACACCCTTGAGTTCTGGCCATGCAAATACTTGCACAGAGAGATGATGGAGAAACCTGCCCAACTGCAAAATGAACTTCTATTGCCCATGTGCCTTGAGCTGTGAATGTTTTCTTTGTGTTACTTTCTGATCTTGGCAAAATTGGACAAACTGTTTGCAAGGCAGTACTCAAAATGTAGGCAAACTTAGCATGGCATTTGAGTCACTGTGGTATTGAAGACTATCCCTGGAACGCACATGGTAACATTTTTATAGATGAGTCATCCTGTGAGAAACCACTTTACTGTGTGGAATATGCAGTGGAATAATGCTGCTGTTTCAAGTTCTGTACATTGTGCAAGAGAACAGTACTGTACTGTGCTGGGTGAGGGAGGGGTTTAGGATAAGATTAATATTGCTGCCTCTTGTAGGTCAGAGATTACAATCTGAAGGATGGGTACACATTGCAGCATGGAAGCTATTTGCCTGATAATTTCCTGGGTTCAGGTCATTGAATCCAGTACATTCTGTACTCCTGTATTAACTCAATTTATTCCATTGCAAATGTGCTCACTGGAACAATCTGTAAAAGGATGATAAATGTACCAGGGATCTCTTACTGGCTTTGAGCACGTGTTAATCTGCTGCCACCAGGGTTGGAGGAACTTACTACTTTTAGGATGATTTGAGTGTTACTTTAAAGGCTGCCTTTCTTTTCCAGTGCAGTCTGTAGGTAACTTTTCTTCCCTCCCTATTCCCTCTTTTTGCTCTTTGTTCCCCACCCAGCAATTCTCACAGGTCCGATGATCTCACCTGGGGACGATGTAGATGTCTCCACTAATGGGCACTAGAGGGTATTGTGGCAAGTGATTCTAATTTACCTGTCCTGTATCAACTTTCAGCTCCCTCTCGTCCCAACAGCCACTATAGGTGACACTGGTGAAACCTGCCCTTAACAGGACGGACCAAGATCAAGAATCTCAATGGGATTTTGCAGTCTCTAGCATAACATCGTCTGTCCAGATATGCATATCTGTTTGTTTGAGTTGTGTGATACTGATGCAATAGTTGGGACGCTTGTGGCTGTGATTAAGGCACATTGTGAGCTTTACTCAGTTTCTAACTGCAATTTATCAGATCTGGGAGTGCTTGATACTGATGGTATGAAAGTGAAGTGCTTTGTTCCCGCGCACTGATACTTCTCCTTTTTGAAGCCTGCTTACCAACGAGTGGTAATATTCTCTGCAGTTTTCCTGGGCCAACTATGGCAGATTTTTTTTAAAAAAACATGCATTTATGGAGCACCTTATCACATCAAGCTCTGTCGTTGCTGTCCTCTGCCAAAATGGCCCATGACTCTAGGATCATACTGGAGGGTGAAAATAACACCAGCCACCTTTCTCTACTACCAACAGCCTCCTTAAAACTCCTCTTTCTTGCCCCATTCACCCTTGCATCTATAGCAGTGAGGAGCTCATGGATTACTTCATCTGCAAGACAGAGAACATCAGCTTAGCTGCCTCTGCTGCTCCCCACTCCCATCTCACATCTCCACCCTGTCTCTCAAGTTTCTAACCTTGTGAGCTACCATCCCATCTACAATCTTGCTTTCCCCTCAAGTCCTTGAACATGTCCCCTCCCAGATCCATGCCCACCTCTCCTGCAATGCCCTTTTTGAATCCCTCCAAGCAGGTTTTCACCTCTCCTAAGCACTAACTTCCCTAACCAAAGTTACAAATGACATTGATTCAGTGACAGACAATTATGCCATGTACCCAACTCATCCTCTCTGCAATTTTCAGCATGGTTGATCTCTCAATCCTCCTCCAATGCTGCTCTTCCATTGTCCAGCTCCAAGGACTACCTCGTCTGGTTCCACTCTTGCTTATCCAATCATATCCAGAGCATCTCTAGCAATGGTATCACTTCCCATCCCCTGATTTTGAGTCCAAAGTTTCTCAAGGGTCCATCCTTGGGTCCTATCATCATCCTCTTCCTCATGTACATGCTGCCTGTGGGTGGCATCCTCCACAACCATTAGGTCAGCTTCCAGATGCGTGCTGGTGACATTCAGCTTTATCTCTCCACAACCTCCCTTGACCCCTATGCTGTTTCCGTGCTGTTGGACTGCTTGTCTTGGCATTTAGTTTTGAATGTGTTGTCATTTCCTCCAACGAAACATTGGGAGGACCGAAGCCATTATCTGCGGCTGCTGGCATCAACTCTGTGCCCTTGACACCAACTTCATCCCCCTCCCTGGCCACTGACTCAAGCTAAATCAGATTGTTTGCAACCTCAGTGTCCTGTTTAACTCTAAAATGATCTTCTGATCTCCTATCTCCATCAAAAACATCATCTGCCACTATCACTATCATTGGCAGCTTCGCCCCCTACCTCATAGCATCTGCTGCTGAAACAGTCATCCATGTCTTTGTCACTCTAGGCTCAATTATCTAATGCTCTCCTGGCTGGCCTTCCATCCTGCACCTTCTGTAAACTTCAGCTCATCCAAAACTCTGCTGCTCATATCCTTCCCGCATCATGTCTTGTTTGCCAATGTGGGTCATGCAAGGACAGCTGCAAACGGCCAATTACCACACACAAGATCCCTCTAACACAATGTGATGATGACTAGTTACCCTATTTTTTTGGTGGTATCGATTTGAGGGAGCAACATTGGCTAAGAAAACTCCCTGATCTATCTTGAATGGTGTTGCAGGATCTTTTATGCATACAAAGTATTTAAATGTTTAGGAAAGGAACAAGATGGTAAGATCTATAAAGATAGATCAAGGATTTCCAAGCAACTGATAAGGGTTTCAAAGAGAAATAACAAGGAAAACCTAGCTAGAAATACAACGCACAACAACTTTCAGTAAAACATCCCAAGGCACTTCACAGGAGCGTTGCCAAACAAAGTTGACATCGAGCCACAAGGAGATAGTGGGACATGAGGAAAAACTCTTTTTATGCAACAGGTGGTTAGGATTTGGAGTGCACTGCCTGATAGGGTGGTGGAAACGGATTCAGTAGTAGCCTTCAAAAGGAACTTGCAGGAGAAAACATTGCAGGCATATGGGGGAAGAGCGAGGGAGTCTTAGAAAGATCCAGCGCAGACTCGATGGGCCGAATGGCTTCCTTCTGTGCTGTGTGATTCTATAAAATCCGGAAGTTGCTGTCTGAGATGCCGTGAGCTTCCCGAAAACAGTGTCTCGCTGTCTGACTAACCATTCAAATACATTGAGCGGTGTGCAGTTCCTTTATTTGCACGGTAACCAGAGGACACTCCTTTCCTTTAAGATAATTGGTGAAAGAACCAGAGGGAAGATGAGGAGAAATATTTTTATGCAGCGAGTTGTGGTCTGGAATGCACTGCCTGAAAGGGTGGTGGAAACAGATTCAATCGTAGCCTTCAAAAGGGAGAGGGATAAATACTTGCAGAAAAAAAAATTGCAGGGACATGGGGAAAAGAACCGCGAATGGGACTAACTGGATTGCACTTCGCAAGAGCTGGTGCAGACGCGATGGGCCACCTCCCGTGCTGTATTATTCTATGATTAGGACAGGTGACTAAAAGCTTGGTCAAAGAGGTAAGTTTTAAGGAGGTGGCGAGGTTTAGGGAAGGAATTCCAGAGCTTGGGGCCTAGGCAGCTGAAGGCATAGCTGCCAATGGTGGGGTGAAGGAAATCGGGGAAGGGCAAGAGGCCAGAATTGGAGAAGATATCGGAGGGTTGTAGGGCTGGAGGAGGTTACAGAAATAGGATAGAGCGAGGCCGTGGAGGGATTTGAAAACCAGGATGAAAATTTTAAAATCTTGGCGTTGCCGGTCCAGGAGCCAATGTAAGTCAGCGAGCACAGGGGTGATGGATGAGCTAGCCTTGGTGCGAATTAGGATACGGGCAGCAGAGTTTTGGATGAGCCCAAGTTTCTGAAGAAGATTGAAGCATTCTTCAAGTATGTCGGGACTAAACAAAGGGTGCAAAGAAGGTTGGTTCACTTATTTTTTAAGTTAATGTGGTAGAGGTGGTGCTGAAGTAGTTAACCATTAGTTTTCAACAGTGTTCATGAAATAAATTTTGGTAGGTGGGAAATGCCAAAATTGGAGGTTCATTTTAAAAATAAATGTAGATTGAAACATTTTAAGATTACAAGAGAGGACATATTGGAGGGATTACTGAAGCTCTAGGTAGATAATGCTCCTGGCTCTGACAATATTCTTCCCAGGGTTCTGGAGCAATGAGCACAAATGGCAGATGCAATTTAATTCGAGGACATGTAAGGTTAGGAGATTTGACGGAGGGAAGGTTGATGTGGATTATGTGCTAACTGGGAATGTACTTGAGATACTGGAACAGGAGCAACATATTGGGGTTTTAATGGACAGGTTACTAAAACCTTGAGCACGATGTTCCCAGGTTGTTAAAAAAAAGCCCATCATTGGCGGCCATGTTGAGATGCACAGCAAGGGGTGTAACATAAATGTAGAGGTGTCATTTTAAAACAGTATTTGGCTCTGGTGAGACCATATCTTGAGTACTGCATGCAGTTTTGGTCTGTCTTTTTAAAAAAATATTCATTGGAGGAGGCACAGAAGTGCTGTATAGTTTAATCCCAGAGCGCAAGGGATGAGGATTAATTGAGGAAAGATTGACTACCCTGGATCTTTTTTCTCTCGGAAGACTGAGGGATCTGATAGAGGTGTTTAAAGTTATGAAAGGTTTGAACATTGGACCCAAGTAAATGTCTCTGCTATGTACAGAATTTAAGCACAAAGTTCCATATTTACAAATTAAGGACAACAAAAGAAAGTGGGAAATGCAAGAGGGCTTTTTAACAAAATAAAAAGTGAAAATGCTCAGCAGGTCAAGCAGCATCTGTGGAGCGAGAAACATTTAACGTTTCAGGTCAATGACCTTTCGTCAGAACAAATCATCCCTTTTTTTTAATTAAAAGGGTTCTAAGTATGTGGAACAATTAACGGCATGGATGGTGGAACAAGGTACCTTTTAATGGGTTTCAAAAAGGAACTAGACAGGTTCACAATGAGATTCAGGGTTAATAGAAATGAACCATGGGAATACTATGGATAGGTGGGCTTGATGAACCTAGGGTCTTCTGCCTGAATGCTACTATGTTACGATGTCCACCTGAAAAGCAAATAGCTTTGTTCAATGTCTTAGACAAATGATGGTATAGGTTACCATTACTTGCCATAGGTTACCATCACAGTGCCATTTACACTTCATCTAGAGCCATCTTTTGCTTCTTAACTTGTCCCATTAGAGTCATAGGGCCAGAAATTCGGTTTTCCGGCTTCCTGCGGGTGCAAGCATCGCGCGCGTACTTGCCTACCGCACCTGCCGTTGTGTTTTGGGCCCACGAGAACTTTGGGTCCTGGGCCTCCTCCAGCTGCCGGCGGGCAGTGCTTGCGTGTCCCAGGGGCGCAGTTAGCTCGAAGCATCCCCTGGGATCACATGGGCTGTGGAGAGCCAATCCTAGCAGGCCATTTTCATTCATAGATTTGACAGGAAGACCTGTCAAATCTATGAATTGAAATCGGCCCCAAAACAACACCTAAACTTCAAATAAATTTAAAAAAAAAACACATTTTTGAAAAAAACTAAGTTAAATAAATTAACTACTTTAAACAAAATTTTTAATTTTTGAAAAAATTACAGTACTTTTTACCGGTGCTAAAAATAAACTTTTCTTTAAAGTATCTAAAAAAGATAAACCTGTTGAGAATTTTTAAACTGTAATTAATTAACCACTTACCTTGTTAAAAACGGGTCTTGCGCCTCCTTTTTTAAAAGCACAGCTTCTTCCATACTTACCTTCCAGGAGAAACCTGAAAAAAAACCTAAGTTTGCTGCGTGCGCGCAGCCTCTCCTGCACACGCGGTTCACCTCTGAACCCCTCCCTTCACGAGACCGGAAGTTCCGGTTTCCCGTGCATGCAGGAAACCGGCACTTCAAGTGGCCTTACGGGTGAGTACACAGCGCGTACTCACCCGACAAGCGCCGAATTTCTGGGCCATTGAGTCATAGTTATACAGCACAGAAAGAGGACCTTTGGCCCATCGCATCCGCGCCGTCCATCAAGCCCTGTCTATTCTAATCCCATTTTCCAGCACTTGGTCCGTAGCCTTGTATGCTATGGCGTTTCAAGTGCTCATCTAAATGCTTCTTGAATGTTGTGAGGGTTCCTGCCTGTACCACCCTTTCAGGCAGTGAGTTCCAGATTCCAACCACCCTCTGGGTGTAAAAGTTTTTCCTCAAATCCCCTCTAAACCTCCTGCCCCTTATCTTGAAACTCTGCCCCCTGGTTATTCACCCCTCTACTAAGGGGAAAAGTTCCTTTCTATCTACCCTATCTATGCCCCTCATAATTTTGTACGCCTCAATCAGGTCCCCCCTCAGCCTTCTCTGCTCTAAGGAAAACAACCCCAGCCTGTCCAGTCTCTCTTCATAGCTAAAGCGCTGCAGCCCAGGTAACATCCTGGTGAATCTCCTCTGCACCCTCTCCAGTGCAATCACATCCTTCCTATAGTGTGGCGACCAGAACTGCACACAGTATTCCAGCTGTGGCCTAACTAGCGTTTTGTACAGCTCCATCATAACCTCCCTGCTCTTGCCTTCATTAGCCGAGGCATAGAATATAAGTATCCCATATGCCTTTTTAACCACCTTATCTACCTGTCCTGCTGCCTTCAGGAATCTATGTACATGCACACCAAGGTCCTTCCTAGGGTCCTTTGTCCTTCCTAGGGTCCTACTGTTCATTGTGTATTCCCTTGCCTTGTTTGTCCTCCCATAATGCATCACCTCACACTTTTCAGGGTTAAATTCCATTTGCCACTGTTCTGCCCATCTGACCAACCCGTCTCGTCCTGTAGCCTGAGGCTTCCCTCCTCGCTATTTACCACTCCACCAATTTTCGTGTCATCTGAGAACTTACTGATCATACCTCCTACATTCATATCTAAATCATTAATGTACACAGCAAAGGACCCAGCACCGATCCCTGCGGTACACCACTGGACACAGGCTTCCAGTCACAAAAACAACCTTCGACCATCACCCTCTGCCTCCTGCCACTAAGCCAATTTTGGATCCAATGTGCCAAGTTGCCCTGGATCCCATGGGCTCTTACCTTCTTGACCAGTCTCCCATGCAGGACTTTGTCAAAAGCCTTACTGAAGTCCATGTAGACCACATCAACTGCACTACCTTCATCCACACACCTAGTCACCCCCTCAAAATTCAATCAAATTGGTCAGACATGATCTCTCCCTGACAAAGCCATGCTGACTATCCTTGATTAATCCTTGCCTCTCCAAGTGGAGACTAATTCTGTCCCTCAGAATTTTTTCCAATAATTTCCCTACCACTGATAGGCTCACTGGCCTGTAATTCCCTGGTTTATCCCTACTACCCTTCTTGAATAATGGTACTACATTAGCTGTTCTCCAGTCCTTTGGCACCTCCCCTGTGGCCAGAGAGGTTCTGAAAATTTGTGTCAGAGCCCCTGCAATCTCCTCCCTTGCCTCACACAGCAGCCTGGGATACATCTCGTCTGGGCCTGGGGATTTATCCACTTTTAAGCCTGCTAAAACCGCTAGTACCTCCTCCCCCTCAATACTAATTTGTTCAAGTATATCTCAATCCCCCTGCCTGATTTCTATGTCTACATCGTCCTTCTCCATAGTGAACACAGATGCAAAATATTCATTTAAAACCTCACCCACATCTTCCGGCTCTACACACATTGCCACTTTGGTCCCAAATGGGCCCTACTCTTTCCCTGGTTATCCTCTTGCCCTTAATATACTTATAAAACACTTTGGGATTTTCTTTATTTTGCCCGCCAGTGTTTTTTCATGCCCCATCTTCGCTCTCCTAATTTATTTTTTTAAGTACACCCCCATGCACTTTCTATACTCCTCTGGGGCTTCCACTGTTTTTAGTCCTTTTGTATCGGCCAAAAGCCTCCCTTTTTTTCCTAATCCATTCTCGTATATCCCTTGACATCCAGGGTTACTATCTACTTTTGCCTTGCAACATCATCCCTTTTCTCTTAATCTCTCCTGCCTTCCATTCTATCACAGACCTTCCCCTTTGTTCTTTCATCCCCCCCCTGCCCCCCCCCCCCACCCCCTTTCCCTGCTCCTGCACTTGCTTAAAAACCTGTTCCATCTCCAGCTTTCTCCAGTTCTGACGAAGGGTCATCGACCTGAAGCGTTAACTCTTCTCTCTCCACAGATGCTGCCTGACCTGAGTATTTCCAGCATTTTCTGTGTTTATTTCAGATTTCCAGCATCCGCAGTATTTTGCTTTTGTGTTGTGATGGTATAGGTGGTTGTTCAACACAGGTGAACATCATCATCCTGCTCAGGTCTTCCGAACGTTTGCAGTCCTGGACAAGTGAGCTATTCAAGAAACTCTTTTCTAAACTGCTCACCTGGTTCAGGGTTTCATTGAAATTCATATTTTGCATCTCTGCATGTGATCTATGTAAATAACAAAACTAGTTTGTTCAGCATTGTGTGATTGTCAGGAATAGAACAATGTTATTTATTGAAGGCAGGAGAAGCTCTGAGCTGTCACATTATCTTGTTCCTGCCCTTCCTTTGTAAACATTGATGTAGAGATGCCGGTGTTGGACTGGGGTGGACAAATGTGAGAAGTCGCACAACACCAGGTTATAGTCCAACAGTTTTATTTGAAATCACAAGCTTTTGGAGCGGCTGCTCCTTCGTCGGGTCAAGTCAGGAGCAGCGCTCCGAAAGCTTGTGATTTCAAATAAAACTGTTTGACTATAACCTGGTGTTGTGCGACTTCGCACATTTGTAAACATTGATTGCCATTTTCTGTCCTATTTCTGGCTGGAGTACCATGGGGCACACCCACATTCTGCATGAGGAAAATTTCACACGGGCAACTCTTGTGCAAGACTGGACAGCCTTGAAGTGCTAATAATCTTTTGTCTTGTACTGTACTACTGAGCCCTGATTGCATGAAGTAACAAAGTAAATAGGATACGACCGAGACTGGTTCAAAGCTTATCTGCTCCCAGCATTACATTCAAATCTACAATCGCTGTTCACTCTCACGATTGCAATCAAGTCCTATTTGAGCAAAACATTTTCCCGCCATATTTAATCAGTGTTTTATCCGGAGCAAACTGCTTAAGTGCATCACTCTTGGGTTCATCTCACTTCACTTCAGTGCCAGTGTTTTGATGATGATTTTATGGAAGGAAGAGATGAAGCATTTGGATCCCACTGCTGTGATGCATTAAACTAGTACCCAGGGGATGATTGAGTGGCTTTGAGGGGAAAGGGGAAATGGTTTCAAAATTTTGGAATTTGTAGAAATCCGTACAATTTTAAGCTAAAGCTGGAGTGTTATACTGCATTTCCCTACATCAGTTAGTAAAGACCACCACTGTATTCTGTGCTACTGTTTTTGTTTCCTCATTTGTTTTATGGAGAGAATTCTGGATTTGCACTACAACTTTTGTGCAAGTACACTAGGATGCTGTTTTACACCAATGCAGCTGTTGTGTAAGTGCCTCCTTTAAGACTTGTCGGTTTTCCCCCCTCTCTCTCTTTCCACATCCCTGAAATATTATACAACCCAAGATTATCTTTCCTATCTTACTACAAAGAGTAGCAAACTAAAACATTGCTTGCTTTGTTCTTCCAAGCCCTTTATGCACCTTTTTAAAAACATGCCCTGACAGCTCTTTTGAATTGAGAATGTTTTGATTATGAATGAGACTTGCTCTAATAACTGCAACATTGCAGTTGAAGTAGTTTTTAAAAAAAAATATATTTTTTTAATCCTATAGGCAGCAAGCTACCTGCCAGTAACCCCTACATGGGTGGTGGTGTGTGATTGGAAGCAAGGCTAGCACTGTGGCAGGGTGGGGTCCTGTGCCAGTAGGTCTGCAATACTCCAAAGGTGCTATTGATTGGCCAGTCAGCCTGGTTCATTGGGATGTGGTGGGGTACACCTGTCACTGGAGGCTGGGATTATTCCAACATGAAAGTAGATGATCCTCAAGCCAGTATCCCAACCGGGTGCAGTGGTCCAGGATGGCCAAGCAGTAGGAAGGTTACCAGTAAGTTGTGTGTTTTTTTGATCATTAAACTCCAGCACTTCTCGACATCTTTGCTCTTGCCAGCCTATCCTTATCTTTAGGTTTTGGTAATTGGGCTGGGTCCCAGTAAGAGGGGGAAGGGGGTTAGTGAGAGAAAAGGCATGCACTCAACTCTGTTAAATGGAAACTATACTTAAAGATTTCTCATTAGTTTGGGGCTTTTATGAGCGTCAATCAGTTTCTGTGCATGTCCTACATCTGGACCAAAAAAAACCAGGTAGAATGGAGAACCCATCCTACTTCATCCCTTTGCTTTGCAGTTCTTATTGAAATGGTCGGTGACTGAACCGTAATTGTGATTTTTTTTTTGTAAAAATGAAAGTTATTGGTGCCACAGCCTCTGCTGCCTTGACTGTTAACCTGCCAAAAAGAAACACTAGCATTTAGATGGCGTCCTTCAGGACGTGCCAAAGCGCTTTACTGCCAAGAAGCATTTTTTTGAAGTGTAGTCACTTGTACGAAACGTGGCAGCCAACTCGGACCTAGCAAGATCCCACAAGTAGCAGTGTGACGACCAGATAATCTGTTTCAGTGATATTGGATGAGGGATAGAAATTGGCTGGGGACCCTGCTCGTTTTCGAAATAACGCCATGGGATCTTTTTACATCCACCTGAAAGGGCAGGCAGGGCCTCCCGTTTAACATCTCGTCAGAACGACGGTACCTCTAGTGCAGCGCTCCCTCAGCACTGCACTGGAGTAGTAGCCTAGATTTTGTGCTCTAATCCCTGGAGTGGGACTTGAACCCACAACCTTCTGATTTAGGCAAGAGTGCTACCCACTGAGCCACAGCCAACACCTGCTTGTACTTTCTATCTGCACACATTAACTGTAAAGGTGATGAATAGTGCTGGTATT
The DNA here is from genome assembly GCA_030390025.1 of Squalus acanthias. Classification (NCBI taxonomy): domain Eukaryota; kingdom Metazoa; phylum Chordata; class Chondrichthyes; order Squaliformes; family Squalidae; genus Squalus; species Squalus acanthias. The sequence goes on along the minus strand of CM059438.1, from coordinate 74,601,812 downwards.
AGCAACCCTTTTCACCAGTCCAAGGATTAGATTTCTACTTGGCAGAATTAATTTCCATTTGGCTGGTGGTTAAGCAAGTTTCCCAGTGGGGTGCCAGGAATGAGATGATGCATTACAGGAAACTTGTCGGAATAAAGCAAGGATTTTGAAATATTGATGACACTGGCTTTGAAAGGAAAGGGAGTGTTTATTTTGGGCGGGGGGGGGGGGAAATTTCAGTGCATTGAACAAAGTTTCTTGTGTTAAGTTGTTTGAAGTCCTGATAATCCGGTAAATAGTGAAAATAGTAGATTCTCTCGTGTACATTAACCTATTTTAAAGTGATTAACTGAACCCATCTGCTAGGAACAGAACAGTCACTGCCACTCAAACTGCCAACTATTTGGCTATAATCATTTGAAGTTATTCTAAACATTAGCTGCTGCTGAGATTTTTTTAATTAAAATGTTGTGGTAGCTTTTTGTAATAGCAACTTAATTACACACATTACTGTCGAATATCTGGACCAAATCTGTGTGGTTTTTGTTCAGTAAATGGGCTTGTACTTGCTGACCACACAGTTAAGTGATGGTTTTCAACATGCTTTAAAATGACACATGTTAAGAGGAGCACTCCTGTCGAGATAGGTATCCAATCATTAGCAGCTACAGGTGGTGTGTACAAAGGGCAGGGACTTAATCAGTGTGAGCTTATGACCAGACAAATAGTCTAGCAAAATAAACCATTGTTCCCTGTGTAGGTAGGTGATCTGGCCATTGGCATCAGACTTTTTTGATATGGCTGCTCTGAATTGTGCAGCAGTCACCTGTGACTCGCCCTCCAGTGGTTGCAAGGAAAAGTCCTCCTCCTGAGGTAGCAGCCTTCCACTGATGGTATGTCTATCAGTGGGCATGCCTGTCCTGTTTAAAAACTCTTATCCGGATGGGAACTCTGGACTGCTTGTTCCCGTACCCTCGTTGCATGACCCTAGTTTTGTTCCAGCAGGTGTGCAGGGACACACTATCGGCTGCTCCTCTGTATCCTCGAGGCGAAAGTGTTCATTGCTCTGCTATTTGCTGGTGTGTCTTTAAAAAAACAACTTAAATGCCAACACATTACACAATGTTCACACACCCCAATTCTTGCATGTACCAAATTCTTAACCTTAGCTAGGCTGTAAACCAACTGGAGCTTTTGCATTCGATATTCTCTCTTTCTATTCAGGAGGGAGAATTGGTTCCTGAGCCATCGTGTGATGCTCTCCTGCATCTCCCAGCAGTCTGTTGATTGCAGTCATTGAGGCTTGGGATTGGAGCTACAGAACATTCTGGAGGGGGAGGGCGAACAGCCAGTTGTCGTGGTGCACATAGGCATCAATGATCTAGGTAAAAAAACGGGATGAGGTCCTAAAAGCAGAATATAAGGAGTTAGGAGGTAAATTAAAAAAAATAGGACCTCAAAGGTAGTAATCTCAGGATTGCTACCAGTGCCACGTGCTAGTCAGAGTAGAAATAGGAGGATATTTCAAATGAATACGTGGCTAGAGGAATGGTGCAAGGGGGAGGGATTCAAATTCCTTGGACATTGGAACCGGTTCTGGGGGAGGTGGGACCAGTACAAACGGGACAGTCTGCACCTGGGCAGGGCCAGGACCGATGTCCTAGGGGGAGTGTTTGCTAGTGCTGTTGGGGAGGGTTTAAACTAAAGTGGCAGGGGGTTGGGAACCTGAGCAGGGAGACAGAGGAAAGGGAAACGAGGATAAAAGCAAAAGACGGGAAGGAGAAAAACAAAAGTAGAAGGCAAAGAAATCAACGGTTTAAATCAAACATGGTCACAGTAAAAAAAAAAAAAAAAAAAAAAAAATTCATATAGGTCTGAGCATTAAAAAAACAAGCCTGAAGGCTTTGTGTCTTAATGCAAGGAGCATTCGGAACAAGGTGGATGAATTAGCTGCGCAAATAGAGGTAAATGAATACGATTTGATTGGGATTACAGAAACATGGCTGCAGGGTGGCCAAGGCTGGGAACTCAACATCCAGGGGTATTCAATATTTAGGAAAGAGAGGCAAAAAAGAAAGGGTGGTGGGGTAGCATTGCTGGTTAAAGAGGGGATTAACACAATTGAAAGGAAGGATATTAGCTCTGATGATGCGGAATCTGTATGGGAAGAACTGAGAAATAACAAGGGGCAGAAAACGTTAGTGGGAGTGGTATATAGACCTCCAAACAGTAATACGGAGGTTGGGGATGGCATTAAAAGGGAAATTAGAGAAGCATGCAGTAAGGGCACAGCAGTCATCATGGGTGACTTTAATTTACATATAAATTGGGCTAACCAAATTAGTAAAAATACTGTGGAGGAGGAGTTCCTAGAATGTTTACGGGATGGTTTTCTGGAACAATATGTCGAGGAACCAACCAGAGATCAGGCCATCTTAGACTGGGTATTATGTAACGAGAAAGGATTAATTAGCAATCTTGTTGTACGAGGCCCCTTGGGTCAGAGTGATCATAATATGATAGAATTCTTCATTAGGATGGAGAGTAAAGTAGTTGAATCAGAGACTAGGGTCCTGAATTATAAAGGAAACTACGATGGTATGAGGCGCAAATTGGGTAGGATTGATTGGGGAATGTCACTCAAAGGGTTGACGGTGGATAGGCAATGGCAAACATTCAAAGACTGCATGGATGAACTACAGAATTTGTTCATCCCAGTGTGGCATAAGAATAAAACAAAAAGGGTGACTCAACCGTGGCTAACAAGGGAAATTAGGGATAGCATAAGATCCAAGGAGAGGGCATATAAATTGGCCAGAAAAAGCGGTAGCCCTGAGGATTGGGAGCAGTTTAGGATTCAACAAAGGGATTAATTAAGAAGGGGAAAATAGAATATGAAAGTAAGCTTGCAGGGAACATAAAAACTGACTGAGCTTTTATAGATATGTGAAGAGAAAAAGATTAGTGAAATCAAGTGTAGGCCCCTTGCAGTCAGAAGCAGGGGAAGTTATAATGGGGAACAAAGAAATGGCAGCCCAATTAAATGCATATTTTGGTTCTGTCTTCACAAAGGAGGACACAAATAACCTCCCAGAGATGTTGGAGAACATACGGTCTGATGAAAGGGAGGAACTGAAAGAAATCAGTATTTGCAGGGAAATGGTGTTAGGGAAATTGACGGGATTGAAGGCTGATAAATCCCCAGGGCCTGATAATCTACATCCTAGGGTACTTAAGGAAGTGGCCCTAGAAATAGTAGAGGCATTGCTGATCATCTTCCAACATTCGATGGAATCTGGAACTGTACCCATGGATTGGAGGGTAGCTAATGTTACCCCACTATTCAAAAAGGGTGGTAGAGAGAAAGTGGGGAATTACAGACCGGTAAGCCTGACATCGGTATTGGGAAAATGCTAGAGTCCATTATAAAGGATGTAATAGCTGAGCACTTGAAAAGCAGTGACAGGATCGGACAAAGTCAACATGGATTTACAAAAGGTAAATCGTGCTTGACTAATCTATTGGAATTTTTTGAGGCTGTAACTGGGAAAATAGATAAGGGAGAACCAGTAGATGTGGTGTATTTGGACTTTCAAAAGGCTTTCAATAAGGTCCCGCATAAGAGATTAGCGTGTAAAGTTAAGGCACATGGGATTGGGGGCAAGGTATTGACTTGGATAGAGAACTGGTTGGCAGACAGAAAGCAAAGAGTAGGAATTAATGGGTCTCTTTCCGAGTGGCAAGCAGTGACTAGCGGGGTACCGCAGGGATCGGTCCTTGGACCCCAGCTATTCACAATATACATTAATGATCTAGATAAGGGAACTAAATGTAATATCTCCAAGTTTGCAGATGAGACAAAGCTGGGTGGGAGTGTGTGCTGCGAGGAGGATACCGAGAAACTCCAGGATGATTTGGACAAGTTGGGTGAGTGGGCAGAAGCGTGGCAGATGCAATATAACGTGGATAAATGCGAGGTTATCCACTTTGGTGTCAAAAACAGAAAGGCAGACTATTATCTGAATGGCAATAGATTGGGAGAAGGGGAAGTGCAACGAGACCTGGGTGTCCTTGTGCACCAGTCGCTGAAGGTAAGCATGCAGGTGCAGCAGGTGGTGAAGAAGGCAAATGGTATGTTGGCCTTAATAGCGAAAGGGTTTGAGTATAGGAACAGGGATGTCCTGCTGCAGTTGTACAGGGCCTTGGTGAGAGCACACCTTGAGTATTGTGTGCAGTTTTGGTCGCCTTATCTGAGGAAGGATGTTCTTGCCATGGAGGGAGTTCAGCGAAGATTCACAAGGCTGATACCTGGGATGGCAGGAATGACATACGAGGAGAGATTGGGTCGATTGGGCTTATACTTGCTGGAGTATAGAAGAATGAGAGGGGATCTCATCGAAACACAAAATTCTGACAGGTCTGGACAAACTCGATGCAGGAAGAATGTTCCCGATGGTCGGAGAGTCCAGAACCAGGGGTCATAATCTAAGGATAAAGGGTAAGCCATTTAGGACAGAAATGAGGAAGAATTTCTTCATCCAGAGAGTGGTGAACCTGTGGAATTCTCTACCACAGAAGGTAGTTGAGGCCAAGTCATTAAATATATTCAAGAATGAGGTAGATATATTTCTTAAAGCTAAAGGTATCAAGGGATATGGGGAGAAGGCAGGTACAGGGTACTGAGTTTGGATGATCAGCCATGATCTCATTGAATGGCGGAGCAGGCTCGAGGGGCCGAATGGCCTATTCCTGCTCCTATCTTCTATGTTTCTATGAGCCCATGCTTCCCAAGAGTGATCTTGGAGTGGAAGCGACAAAGAAGGGTGAAAATCTTAGTGTTGAGAAGATAATGAATTCTCATAAGTGACAGCCTTCAGATAATGCATGAAACCCATGTCTCATTTTCCTGTTGATGTGGCTCAGATGGACATAAATGATCCCATGGTGTTACTCACTGGGAGCATAGATTGATGGTATGTGCCGACAGCTTGTCCAGGAATTTCATGCTCCATTAACCGAGGCAAATGTACTGAAGATAGGCACATTAGCAGTTGAACTTTTGGTCATTATCTGGCTGGGAATCTAGTGCCCTGTTACATTGAGCTGTTGGAGCTCCTGAGCAAAGCTTTCGCATTCTATATTCTTTCAAGCCAAAGAGCCCATGTCAAGCTGCAACCCGAGTAGTTTTGGGATTGATGCTTGCTGTAGACACCTGAAGAGTTGTGTATTAGGCAAGAATTCAGTTTTGTTCCAAAGCTCCTATCTCAGGAATTTTTGGACCGCATGCAAGTATTCCAGTCTACAGAGGAGTGGAACTGGATATTCCAAGACGATACAGTACCCATCTTCAGGAATTTCTAAACTAATATGTAAACTGTACCAAGATCTATTGCTGCAGTAGAAAATTTGCAGCAGATACTGTTTTCTGGCAGTCTTGTGACAGGGATTTTTTGTTTTTTAGTTTTATGTTGGTGTAAGCAGTTACTGTACTTGTGCCTTGTAAGCTGTAATTGGCACATTTAAAAACCATGTCAACAATTTATGGTTCAACAGTGGGCAAGACTGAGTTACGTTAAGATTTTATGGTCCTTCCAGCTGGGAGTCAGTCAAGGGGCAAAGGGAACATTTGAGAATAGCTGGAACTTTAAGTCATTCAGGAACTTGTTTTGTCTCTAGCACTATAGTTCTGTAAGGTACAAACTGGGTGTGTTCAAGACAGCATGTCACCAAGAATCACACTTAACATAGAAACTAGGAGCAGGAGTAGGCCATTCGGCCCGTCGAGCCTGCTCCACCATTCAATACGATCATGGCTGATCATCCAAATCCAGTACCCTGTCCCTGCTTTCTCACACAGAATCCCCATCGAGCCTGCACCGACACATATTCCACCCTATCCCCGTAACCCCACGTATTTAATTCCCCCTAACATATCCCATCCTATTCCCGTAACCCCACATATTTAATCCCCCCCCTAACACTAAGGGTCAATTTATCATAGCCAAATCAACCTAACCCGCACATTTTTGGACTTGTGGCACTTGTGCTTGGCTTGCATATTGACAATAAGATAGTTGGCAGGATTCAGGATAAGGAAGGAAATGCTGTAGTTTTTATGTAGGGTCTTCTCAGAGAACATAACATAAATAGGAGCAGGAGTCGGCCATTTGGTTCTTCGAGCCTGCTCCGCCATTCAGTAAGATCATGGCTGATCATCTACCTCCTCTCCACTTTCCTGCACTATCCCCATATCCCTTGATTCCCTTAATATTCAAAAATCTATCGATCTCTGTCTTGAATATATTCAACGACTGAGCCACCACAGCCTTCTGGGGTAGAGAATTCCAAAGATTCACCACCCTCTGAGTGAAGAAATTTCTCCTCATCTCAGTCTTAAATGGCCGGCCTCTTATTCTGAGACTGACTCCTGGTTCTAGACTCCCCAGCCAGGGGAAACATCCTCCCTGCATCTACCCTGTCAAGTCCTGTAAGAATGTTGTATGTTTCAATGAGATTACCTCTCATTCTTCTAAACTGTAGAGAATATAGGCCTAGTCTACTCAATCTCTCCTCCATAGGACAATCCCCCCCCCCCCCATCCCAGGAGCCAATCTAGTGAACCTTCATTGCACTCCCTCTATGGCAAGTATATCCTTCCTTGGGTAAAGAGACCAAAACTGTACACAATACCCCAGGTGTGGTCTCACCGGGGCCCTATATAATTGCAGTAAGATGTCTTTACTCTTATACTCAAATCCTCTTGTAATAAAGGCCAACATACCATTCCTGAAGTGTGGCTTTCATGCAAGGATCAGTTTAAACCCATCTTTGCAACCAAATGTGACTTGTATTGAGATGGCATTGTTGCTATCGTAACATCTCAGTCTTGACCTGTTGCCAACATTATAATTTATCCAAAGCCATCCCAGTGGGACAACACTGCTCCTTTAACTGCTGTTGGTAAAGCAAACCTGTTTCTACAAAAGTAAGAGGCAGCTCAGGAGATTCTGTCCTTTTCTTCCACAGGGTGGAATAATTTTCTTTTCATTCTTGCAACGTGGGCGTCACTAGTACAGATGAAATTTGTTGCCCATCCTCAGTTGACCTTGAGAAAGTGGTGGTGAGCGCCCTTCTTGAACAGCTGCAGTCTGTGTGGTGAAGGTGCTCCAACAATGCTGTTTGGTTGGGAGTTCCAGGATTTTGGTTCAGTGATGCGAAAGGAATGGTGATTGATGCATGTCCAAATCAGGATGGTGAGAGACCTGGAGGTGGTGATGTTCCCATGCATCTGCTGCTCTTGTCCTTTTTGATGGAATTCAGGGATTTGGGGGATACTGCTGAAGAAACCTTGGTGAGTTGCTACAGTGCACCCTGTAGGTAGTACAGGAAACTCTTTATTAACCGGCACCCAAATATCCGGAAATCTCTCTTAACCGGCAAAATTCTTGAGTAGGTAACCGGGGTTTTCCTTCATCTCTCGTTTAAAATTAACTTTAAAAAAAACCCCGAGGCGTTTGCCTTGTATCGGAGCGTGTAGATTGGGAGGGAAATGTGCAGCCCGGGTAGGCAGCGGACACGACAGATGGTCAGCTGGCGGTCCGCGGGGAGACGGAGCTCCGAATGCAGGCGCATGTCAATGTGTACGGGGCTCTCGTACGTTGGGAGATATAACTCTCCATTATCCGGACTTTTTGATTAACCGGCACCACGCCGGTCCCGTCGGTGCCGGTTAATAGTTTCCTGTACACCGCAACCATTATATGCATGGTAAATATTTAGGCTAGTGGATGAGGTGCTGATCAAGTGGACTGCTTTGTACTGGATGGTGTTGAACTAGAGTGCTGTTGCAGCTGCAACCATTCAGGCATGTGGAGAGTATGCCATCACACTCCTGACTTGCCATGTTGGAGTTGGAGAGGCTTTGGGGAGACAAGGTGTGGTGGGAGGAGGGATGGTGGGGAAAGAGCAAGGAGGAATGTATCTAAATTGTGGGGGGGGGAAAAAAATCCCAGGAGCCACATTTTTGTAGATCAGCATGACGTTTGAACAAGGTTCATGTGTTCATTGACAGCTCAGAACACAGATTACATTACTGTCGATAATTTTAGATGGAAACGCCCATTCACACATGATTTTAAGGGTGTCTGTGGTATGTCAACAGGAATTCTGTATGGGTAGAATGCATCAGTGCATCATATTTTCATCATGTGAAGGAGGGTCTGGTCTAATATATGCCAAATTCTGATGGTTTTTCAAGAGGCTCTCTTGTCCTGTGGAAAGATTAAAATGGAAATGTATTCGAATAATTTCAGCTGTTGCCATGTGAATCCTCTGGTGGTATTTGGAAATTGAAGCGTTTTTTTTGCAAACCATGAATTTAATATTTTGACTGGTGCAAATACTATTGTAAGAGTTGCATATTTTAAAATAGTTCAAAAGCCAAATGATGTAGTTCTAGCCCCCTTTAACATTCTACAGCAGTTTCTCTGTTGACATTGTTAGTCTGATAATGTAGCTGTGCATATTAATCTATGCTGCAATAATGCAAGTGTTTTTTTAATTTATCCATGGGATGTGGGCGTCGCTGGCAAGGCCAGCATTTATTGCCCATCCCTAATTGCCCTTGAGAAGGTGGTGGTGAACCGCTGCAGTCCGTGTGGTGAAGGTACTCCCACAGTGCTGTTAGAGAGGGTGTTCCAGGATTTTGGCCCAGCGGCGATGAAGGATTGGCGATATACTTCCAAGTCAGGGTGGTGTGTGACTTGGAGGGGAACTTGAAGGTGGTGGTGTTCCCATGCGCCTGCTACCCTTGTCCTTCTAGGTGGAAGAGGTTGCGGGTTTGGAAGGTGCTGCTGAAGAAGCCTTGGCGAGTTGCTGCAGTGCATCTTGTAGATGGTACACACTGCAGCCAAAGTATGCTGGTGGTGGAGGGAGTGAATGTTTAAGGTGGTGGATGGGGTGCCAGTCAAGTGGGCTGCTTTGTCTTGGATGGTGTCGAGCTTCTTGTGTTGCTGGAGTCGCACTCATCCAGGCAAGTGGAGAGTATTCCATCACACTCCTTACTTGTGCCTTGTAGATGGTGGAAAGGCTTTGGGGAGTCGGGAGGTGAGACACTCGCCACATAATACCTAGCCTCTGACCTGCTCTTGTTGCCACAGTATTTATGTGGCTGGTCCAGTTAAGTTTCTGGTCAATGGTGACCCCCAGGATGTTGATGGTGTGGGATTTGGTGATGGTAATGCTGTTGAATGTCAAGGGGTGGTGGTTAGATGCTCACTTGTTGGAGATAGTCATTGCCTGGCACTTGTGTGGCATGAATGTTACCTGGTGTGAATGTTACCTACCACTTATCAGCCCAAGCCTGAATGTTGTCCAGGTCTTGTTGCATGTTGGTATGGACTGCTTCATTATCTGAAGTTGCAAATGGCACTGAACACTCTGCAGTCATCAGTGAACATCCCCACTTCTGACCTTATGATGCAGGGAAGGTAATTGATGAAGCAGCTGAAGATGGTTGGGCCTAGGTCACTGCCCTGAGGAACTCCTGCAGCAATGTCCTGAGGCTGTGATGATTGACATCCAACCACCACAACCATCTTCCTTTGTGCTAGGTATGACTCCAGCCAGTGGAGCATTTTCCCCCTGATTCCCATTGACTTCAGTTTTACGGTCAAATGCTGCCTTGATGTCAAGGGCAGTCACTCTCACCTCACCTCTGGAATTCAGCTCCTTTGTTCATGTTTGGGCCAAGGCTGTAATGAGGTCGGGAGCCGAGTGGTCCTGGCGGAACCCAAACTGGGCATCAGTGAGCAGGTAATTGGTGAGTAAGTGTTGCTTGATAGCAGTGTCGACAACACCGTCCCTCACTTTGCTGATTGAGAGTAGACTGATGGGGCGGTAATTGGCCAGATTGGATTTGTCCCGCTTTTGTGGACAGGACATACCTGGGCAGTTCTCCACATTGTCGGATAGATGCCAGTGTTCCAGCTGTACTGGAACAGCTTGCCTAGAGGCATGGCTAGTTCTGGAGCACAAGTCTTCGACAGCCAAGATGTTGGCGGGGCCCACAGCCTTTGCTGTATCCAGTACGGTTAGCCGTTTCTTGATATCACGTGGAGTGAATCGAATTGGCTGAAGGCTGGCTTCTGTGATGGTGGGGACTTTAGGAGGAGGCCGATATGGATCATCCACTCCGCACTTCTGGCTGAAGATGGTTGGTTGTAAACGGTTCAGCCTTGTCTTTTGAGCTCGCGTGCTGGGCTCCACCATCCTTGAGGATGGGGATATTCATGGAGCCTTCCCCTCCCGTTAGTTGTTTAATGGTCCACCATTCACGACTGGATGTGGCAGGACTGCAGAGCTTTGATTTGATCCGTTGATTGTGGGATCGCTTGGTTCTGTCTGTTGCATGCTGCTTCCGCACTTTGAAGTATGGTGTGTGCTGTAGTTCCGATGGCAAAGATTAAGCAAGCAGTGCACAGAGACACCACATCTGTTTCTTTCTCTCTTTCTATGCAGTCTGGTAATTAGTCTTAGAGTTCATTATAGGCTTCCAGCCAAATCACTTTATGACTAGGAAGTATGTATTCCTGCTGCCCACACTAACATCTCACAAACTTGTTGTGTAATCTATGCTTCAGTTTTTTTTTCTTAATCCCATTTTCTTTAGATTTTTATATAATTTACTGCCATAAAATGCCTACTTATCCTGTTAATAGGAACTGCGGATGTTTCCAACTGTTTAAAGACTTATCATAGCTGGTTCGGGTGAATTAGATTTCAAATCCTGAAGAGTCCAGTTTCATCCAATTCTGATCAATGAAACGTGTGGCTTGCAGTTGGTGAGAATCTGTAGCAACTGTACAAAGAACTAAATAATCTGAACCATACAATTTAATATATTCTACTTTTGGTCGTGCCCATCACGTATGGAATAAGATCTTTTGAGGTAGGTTGTAGAGTGAAGGGAAAGGGTGAAAATGAGCCTGGTGGAGAATGGGAGAACTAAAGCAAGAAAAGTAGTTGAAGTGGAGCCACAAGGAGGATTTATAGGAGGCATTTGAATTCAAGGCGGGAGGTGAGGATTTGGGGAGAGGGTAGGGGTGTAATGACTAATTGACGGTCAATGGTGGTGCAAGGAACGAGGAGGTAGACCAATGTCAGTAGTGGGTGCATGCAACTAGAGGATATTCCTCTAGTAGGGTGGCGTGAGGGAAAGGATATGATTTGCTGGCAGCACTTGACAAGGACAGGGGTCGTGGGCGTACAATGCTTGGAGCAGATAAGGATCCAGGCTGCGAGGTTTTGGATAAATTGTGATCTCTAAAAGGAGAGGACCGGTAGGAAAGCATTTTGAAAAATCCAGCTTTTAGGTGTTCAAGGTGTGGTTTAGGGTATCGGTAGCGGGGCGAGGAGGCTAGCAAGAGGTGGGCATTGTTGCAAAGCTGGAAGAAAGTGGTCATGGCAATGGAATGGGTGTGGGGAACGAATTGAGCTTGGGTTCAAGCCATAGTTCTGCTCTTCCAGATTGAGTATGAGGTGGCTGCCTGGGAGGGTTAACGGATACTGGCAGAAATTGAAGAGGATGGGCCATAGTTTTGTCGACCTTAAGCTGGAGGACATTTTGTCTCAGACAGGCTGTTGGGAGACTGATGCAACAGCCTTGAAATTGATTGAAGAGGCAGAGATTTACAGCTGGGTGTACCAGACATAACTGTGGCAATTGAACTCTCTGCTTCTGGATGATATCCAGGTTCACAAGCTCCTAATACACCGTCAGTTTGTTAATTCTCATCTCTGGAAGAGAATGCTTCTATTCATTTGAAGCTGCAGAATCGGACCCTTTAGCTGGAGAAGAGGGAAAGAGCGTTTCCCTTTTCAGTGGTGCAAGAGCTGAAATGGACCCATAAAAACCTTATGGTGATCGTTTCAAGCAGTGGTTTTTGTAGTGGTTTACAACCAGTGGGGGTTAGGGAGTGAAATTTTAATACATTCTGGTGCTTGAAGCAATCACTGTTTTTATTCACCCCTCTGCTGTTAGCATGTGGATTCTTATGCTGCTAAGAAATGGTGGCAAGACGCATAAAAATTGTGCTTTGGTTGGGGCAAATTTGTGATTCTATTCCTTCACTGCTTTTGATTCCATAATGCAGGAATGCCTGTTCTAAATGGGAAAATTGGATTCTTATCATGCTTCCAGCACTTGGCTCTTTTTAATGTAAAAATCGTAAGTGTTACTTCAAAGCTGTTTACTCTTTTTTCTTTAAAGATGTGCTTTCCAAGGTACAGCTATCCCGGGGATTTTAAGTGTTAATGAAAGCTGTTGTGCTGCTGTCTGTAATCCATTCGAGTTGATGGTATCCTAGGGACTCTTGTGAACATTTATTTCTGGAAATGTGAGCTTGTAATTACCTTTTAACATGAATTGCGTGGAGCAGTACACCTGTACAGGCTGTGCTGCTTCATGTCCAGTTCCACTTGTGAAATCAATCCTGGAACCTTGTTGGGAGTTAATTTTACATTTTAAACGTTTGGCCTCCAAATTGGGCACCTCTTTGCATTCCAATTCCAAGAGCAGCTTGAAAATTTGGAACCCTAAGCTTAAATAGGTGCTAAATCTGTGGATACATAGACAGGGTAGCTGATTTTTTTCTTTCATTTTACACTTGATCTATTTGTATTAAAACTGAGATGATTAACATGAAAATTGGTCTTGTTTAGCTGTCACACTTGTAAAAAAAAAATATATATATTTTAAACTGTCATTTCCAATCTGCAGAGAATCTTCTCCAGCACCGGAAAAGGCCTGTTAGTTGCCCAGGATAGCTTGAAGATCAATTAAACTCTAACTGACCTGTAGAATGTTATGGCAATTAGATCTTAAAGGGACAGGCCAAATTACACACAGCTTGCCCTCTAACAGAATAATTGTCTCTCTCAGTATACTGCTGCCCTTAAATGCGCTAAAGTGAGAAGTCGCACAACACCAGGTTATAGTCCAACAGTTTTATTTGAAATCACAAACTTTCGGAGCGGCTGCTCCTTCGTCAGGTGAAGTGAAGAAATACAAATGAGCACAGCATATATAGACAGAGAACAATGCCTGTGCAGAGAACAATGTCAGACGACTACATTTAATCTTTCTGACTGCCCTTTGTCTCTCTGCCGAGGTGTGATAATCACGGCAATCAAATCCAACCAGGAAGACATTACATCAAAGACGATAGCAAAATACAACAAAGACAAGGAGGTGGGGTCACGGGGGTCTAATGTGGCAGAGGCTGCAGTCTGTATGGAAAACCAAAAACTTTAAACTTTTTTTTTACTGGAAATCACATCTGTGAACAAGCCAACAACGACTCGAGTCTGGACGACTGTACGTCAGGTGGGGTTACATGTAGTGTGACATGAACCCAAGATCCCGGTTGAGGACGTCCTCATTAAATGCGCTGTGTAGCCTCTGACTTGGTGAGCAATGCCATAAGAGATCTACTAGAAGGCAAGAATTGCTTTGGGTGCTGCAAAATGTATCTTTTAAAACACAGTTTTCAAGATGGAACCAGAAAATATTGTACTAATCCACAGACGTCCCCTTTTTCCAAGTGTCAATTTGGCTCAGTGATGGCACTCTTGTGTGAGTTGGAAAATTGTGGGTTCAAGCCCACTCCAGGACTTGAACACGTAATCTAGCTTGACACTTGTGTGCCATGCTGAGGGAGTGCTACGTTGTCTGATGTGCTAAGACAGTGCCAACATTTATGTAATCCCTCCAAAAACATTTGATTAGTCGTTCATCTCGTGTGTCAGTTTGTGGACCTTGCTGAATACAAATGGTTGCCTGCATAAGTGATTTGCCCTTCATATTGGGTTGTCCTCGGAATGCGATAATGGGCTGCATAAATGCAAGTTCCTTCTTTTTACATGCAAAGTTTGGAGGTAGGGAAAATTGAAACTGTTTTGGGGAACTGAAAGGTCTTGGTGATATCACTGCTTTAAATAACCTCCGCTGTGAAGTGACAGAGTGGATTAAGAGAATCTTCTCCAATGCTGTGCGGTTACCTCTGTTTATCAGTGATACTATTTGAAAGCTGCGGTATCCAGAATTCCACCTCTTGGTTCCATGCACAAAAAAGAAAAGAAAGAAAGACTTGCATTTCTATAGCTCCTTACATGACCTCAGGACATCTCAAAGTGCTTTACAGCCAATGAAGTACTTTTGAAGTGTAGTCACTGTTGTAATGTAGGAAATGTGGTAGCTAATTGCACACAGCAAGCTCCCACAAACCGCAATTGTGATAATGACCAGATAATCTGTTTTTGTTATGTTGATTGAGGGAGAAATATTAGACAGGACACCTGGGGATAACTCCCCTGCTCCTCTTCAAAATAGTGCCATGGGATCTTTTACGTCCACCTGAGAGCAGACGGGGCCTCGGCTTAACGTCTCATCTGAAAGAGGGCACATCTGGCAGTGCAGCACTCCCTCAGCACTGCACTGGAGTGTCGGCCTAGATTTTTGTGTTCAAGTCGCTGGAGTGGGATTTGGACTCTCAACCTTCTGACTCAAAGGCTAGCTTGCAGGTGGGAGTCTTGGTGTATGGTTTACTAATACACCAATTGACTAAAACCTAAGCACTAATTCAATTTGTTAAGTTTCTGAAATTTCCAGGCAACTCCGCCTTCCACTTTTTTCAGATGGGCAAACGGCTAATCTTAACTAACCTAGAAGTAAAGGAAGGGGCTGGTTTATGCAAATACAGCCAGTTTGGGTTTTATGTATGTGTATTGGGTGAGGATGTTATGATTTGAGTTCTCGAGATACTTTTCTCTCGGCCAACATGAAGGTCTGCCCCCACGAGCAAATGCTGTCCATCCCTATGAACCAAGGCATGGCCGAGTGTGCAAGGTAATCTGGAATCGCGTGCTTTTGGTGGATAGTTGGCTCTGTCTCTGGATTTATTTCACCCATAGTGGAAGGATTTCCACGATTGCACCCTTGTCTCTTGCGGATGATTAATATCAGTCACAACAGACACTCTTCTGCAAAAATGAAACTGCCAAACCAGTTTATTCACAGAACTATTTACAGTAGCAGTAGTTGCAACCAGATGTCAGAAGTCTAATAACACAGTAGCTTTGAAGCAGTTCACCAAAGGCTAAACACCCTTTGAGTGACTTTCTTTGCAGATCTTTCAAGTAAGATTTTTTTTGGTAGGTTAGTAGTAGCCAGAACCCTACTAGTTACATCCTTACTCAGAATTAGAGTTGACTCTATGTAGTGGATAGTTCAAAACTGAAAATGAACTAGTACATCAAGTACTTGCCTTGCACCATCATCTCTTTTGTCTCTTAATCTCTCCTGCCTTCCATCCTATCACAGACCTTCCCTTTTTGTTCTCCCCCCCCCCCCCCCCCCCCCCCCCCTTTTCCCTGCCCCTACACTTGCTTAAAAACCTGTTCCATCTCCAACTTTTTCCAGTTCTGACGAAGGGTCATCGGCCTGAAACGTTCACTCTGTTTCTCTCCACAGATGCTGCCTGACCCGAGTATTTCCAACATTTTCTGTTTTTATTTCATATTTCCAGCATCCGCAGTATTTTGCTTTTGTATTAGTACATCAAGTGTCCAGTTTTTGAAATTCCTAAAACTGCAGCTATACTGCACTGTCTTGCCTTTGAGAAACCAACCTGAGAGACCAGGGCATTTACTTGAACAGCCATTTTCTTATCGCATGTCAAAGACCTAGGCCTAGAGTTTCCCGCTAGTTTTATCTGCGAAATCCGGCTGAAATCGGCCAAACCAGTGCAGAAGTTTGCAGAATTTTAAATGCAGGTTACGTCAAGCGTAAGTCACTACCGCGATCTTGAGCGCTGGTTTAAAAAACATTGCTCAGCAAACCGGCCCTGCCCACAAAACTGGCCACGCCCCGATCGAAATAATGAGGGTGCTGAGTTTCTGCCGATTGCAGCCGTTCAAGGAGGGTCTTCAAATGGAGCTTTTTTTTTTGGCGCACAGTTACTAGTGGGCACATTTTAAAAATATTAAATATTTAATTTACTAAGAAACTGAATAGTGTGCACCAGTGAAACTAGTAAATGGTTTTGTGTAGTGTTTTTAGTCATTTTTCAGTGATTTTAATATCAGGCTACTCACAGATGGTGGACTAGACACTCTATTAAAAATGCTTTTTTTTGTGATAAACCCATTTTCAGTTGTATTGATAAAACTGCGCCAGGTTTCCACTCTTAAATATATCAATGTTTTTTAATCCAAAGGGGGAATGAAAATGATTGCATTCGATTACCGTTCCCGATTTTCATGGAATGTTTTAAGTTTGATTGTGCAAATGAGTTTGGGTGGAAACTTGAACCGTAATCACTTTGGGGAAAACCAGCGCAATTGCGAGCATAATTTGCGCCCAGTTTCCCCGGTTGCGCCCAAAGCGGGAAACTCTACCTCCTAGTGTCCGAGGCATGCCTAAGCCAATGTTCTTCTGCTTAAATTGAGACGGTTGATTGCCTGGTGGTGCATGTTAATTGTTTCTAGCGCTTCACTCATTTTCAACAGATGCTGTGTCTGTTCGTAATCAACAGCTTGACTGGGTTCTTTGATTGTGCTGCAGGCAGCATCAGCGAACCAGCCAATTTTATGTCATGCAGTGGCCAAAGCTATTTTTGAGGCTGGTAACTTTCTTAAAGGAACCTGTTTTTTCAGTTACATAACATGGTACAAAGAACGGGCCTCCAAACAATTGACTGTTGTTTTTTTCGTCTCAGCCGGTATAAACTGTCTTAAATATTTTTCTTAACAACAATTCCCCTTTGCTCACTGCTTAGAAATATATGCACTTTTCATTGCAGAAAGATTAATTTGAGAAGTTGATGTAATGGGATTTGTTGGATATAAGTTTATAATGAAGGTCAATGGGGATCCTGTGCAAATGCTGACAATGTGGGCAAGTGCATTTTTTTTTACTGGCATTGTCAAAATGTTTACAAAATCCTATTGGTATTTGTTCAGCTTGCTTCCTGGGCCTTAAGTTGTAACTTGGTTACCCATTGTAATATTTGCAGTTTTGTGTTATACACTATGCTGAAGTATTTATCTTCAGTTTTGACTAGAAGCATGAATCCAAAGTCAATTACGATGAGCGCTCATGGCTGAAGATCTTTTTCTTTTTAGTCGGACCCCACTCTGGTGGGTGGATGTGGGGGGAAGGCTCCTGCGGCAGGCACTAGTGTAGCAGGATTTCTGGGATGAAGATATTGGTGATGTGTTTTTCAAACTATGTAGAAGCAGCACTTTTTAAACTTGAAGTCACCACCCAACATTTTAACTTTTTTCATTACAAACCCTGCAATATCTGTTTAAGGGTACAGGAAAGGATGCCTTCCTGTTCTGGCTTTGCTCAAATATTTCTGAAATAGCCACGGCGGATTCGATCACCACTTGCACGTTAACATTGGTTTGTACAAATGAGGCAGAGGAACTTGGTCACTGTTTACAGATGAGATCATGTATATATTTTTGGCCATGAAAGATTCATCGTATATGTGCTTCATTCATGCAAGTGTCACTGCCACGAGTAAATGGGTTAAAATCTAGCTTCAAGTGTTAGTAGAAAATTGGAAATAAGCTGATCAGTAGAA
The DNA here is from genome assembly GCA_030390025.1 of Squalus acanthias. Classification (NCBI taxonomy): domain Eukaryota; kingdom Metazoa; phylum Chordata; class Chondrichthyes; order Squaliformes; family Squalidae; genus Squalus; species Squalus acanthias. Next base: position 74,584,185 of record CM059438.1, on the reverse strand, counting down.
GCTGCCCCTTTGTTTAAGTAAATGCCGGTATTGTAGCAAGGGATTGTGGCGTCATGAGCGATGGTTATTCATTAGGTGGCGAGATGTAAAAGCCATCACCAGTGATTCACAAACATGCTACAATTTGGGCGTTTACTTTTTGTGGCCCTTGCATAGACCCCAGTGCTGCTGTGTTGTGCCTGAAGTTGCATTTTCCCCTCTTAGTATTTTGGTGAAAGTTGCTTCATAAAAAATAGTCAATTTTATCTGGTCCAGGAATGTTTTCTTGAATAGCCTCAATCAAATTAAATATCAAAATAATCTAGGCGCTGTGTCAAATAGCCATTTTAAACTGCAAGGTGTTGTGTATAATAATTGCAAATGGAATTCGGTTCTGAATTTATTTTCTTCAAGCACAATTAGAGCAGCAGATTTGCTATGTAGATGCATGCTGGCTTTGCTTGAAGCACCCAGTGTTTGCATGTGCTGCTGCTTATACCTGAATTATACAAGATGTGGTTTTTGATCTGGTTCTTGACCTGATTTATATTAGTGACTGTAGCCCTGAAATTCCTGGCTTGGCAAAGGGCTTAAGTCAGCAATTACACCTTTTGCAAGGCCAATAATTTCTGTTAAGGCCAATGTATGCCAGGGTTCCACTGGACAAGTGCCCCGGCATGAATTCTGTTCAGTTTCAGGGTACCCTGGCCTGCCCACGCCCCAGTGGCAGCCACATTCAAATGACTTGAGGTAGAATGGGATGATGTTGCCCATACTGAATTCTGTGACTTCTGTCTTTCCATCCACACTTGAGAATATACGCCATTGTTTAAAAGGCACGGTTTGCCAGGATATGTTCATCAAGGCAGAAGTACTGGTTCCAACAGGCACTGCTCAAGTGAGATTACGAGGGGGGAGGGGGAATTGTCATTTCAGGAAGCCTTTCCCTAGTTCTGCATCCCGTCCGCATGCCCGATACGAAACTCCCAAAACAAGCGCTTTACTCGGAGCTCCGACGCAGCGAGAGCCCCAGGTGGGCAGAGGAAACTCTTCAAGGACACCCTCAAAGCCTCCTTTGGAAAAAGTGCAGCAGCCCCACCGACACCTGGGAATCCCTGGCCCTAGACCGTACAAAGTGGAGGAGAAGCATCCAGGAAGGCGCCGAATACCTTGAGTCTCTTCGCCGGGAGCAAGCAGAAGCCAAGCACAAGGAGCGCACTTCAACCCAAGCATCCCACCCACCCGCCCCTTCAACCACCGTCTGCCCCACCTGTGACTGAGACTGTCGGTCCCGCATTGGACTCATCAGTCACCTGAGAACTTATGTTTAGTGTGGAAGCAAGTCATCCTCTGTTCTGAGGGACTGCCTAAGAAGATTATTACCCCTGGGCAGCATTCTATTTCAAGGCAAATTACTGAGCTGGGATTTGAGGGTTGCAAAATGGGATTCCCAATGAGTCCCACTTTACACACTCTATATGCTTCATTGAATAGGAGCAGCAGATGGCCAGATTAAACGGGCAGCACTAGAACCAAGCCAAACCATCCGAGCATTACCCATCCAGCAAGATGTATAGACCTTGGCTCATCTTTGAGACTTTTCCCAGCACCTTGCACTATGCGTCGAGCACTGTTTACCTAATTGCGGTGGCATCTTGTGTGCTTTACAACTTTGCAATCAGGAAAGAACTGATGGCAGATGTCCTAGAGGTTGCTGGCCAACACTTGCTGCTGTTGGTCTGGCTCATGAACAGGAAGCGGGTGCAGTGGCAACAGCTGCTAGACAAGTGAGACACCGACTCATTTGGCACACCTTCACAGATGAATAGAGCAGTATTATTTGGCCATCTCAGCCCATCAAAGATCTGCCTCCTCTCACCAACCTCTGCTTGTTCAAAGGAAAACTCTTGCTTCTCCATGGTGGCCATTACATCCTAATCCTGAGCCTTAATATCAGTGCATACCCTGTTCCCCATTGTCATACAAGAGAACCAAATACTAACTGTTCTTGCCTCAAATGTTCCAGCAATTTTATTGTAACTAATTGCAAAAACATTTGGTTCTATTACTGTATGTACTGCATGATTTTTGTCTGCTCTACTATAGCACTTTCTACAGGCCACCTGAGGGCCTGCATATGGCTGATGCAAAATATTATGAGCTGCTTGGGATGGAGGAGCACCTCTCTCAGGATTCCCAAGTCCTGGGATGGACACTGGACAGATTGACTGTCCTGGGCTCCTTGGCAGCTTGGTCCTACAAAGGTGAAGGCTTCTGCAGGGAGCTGAAGGAATGCTTCTCTGTGCTGCTGCCTTGAGGGCAAGTAGCCTCTGAGGTATGCACACCAGCTTCTCCACTCGTACTGAGAACAGGATTCTGGTTACCACCAATTTGTGGGAGAATGGATTTCACACATCCGAAAGATGCGTGAATCCTTGAGCCAGTCAACGGGATATTCTTCAGTGCCTCGAAGATGCTGCCCTGTATCTGGCCCCTTGCTGATGGCACTTCCCACACTCATTTCACTAGCATTAGTTAAATTAGCTGGCCTCAGGATTTCTAATGGCCTCTTCCCATTGCATTGTGCACAAGTCTCACTGCCCCACACTTGGGCCACTGCATCAGGGACCTAAGCCATTCCTTGGCTATGTTATGAACCATGCATGCCTTGTCATAGATTCACAGTGCAATAAGATGCTGAGGATGCTTTTGCATAACCTAAGAAATCTTCAGTCAAAATATTTGGAAATTGTTTTGAGTGAGATTATCCCAATCAGCCAAGTGTAGTTGTTACACACTAGACTGCACACAATTTAAACTGGTTTTCATTTACGAACATGCAAACATACGAAATGGCCAGGCAGGAGACCACCAGCTGGCCCATCAAGCCTGGCCCACACCATGATGGCCGGACCATCATGACTAAACACTTCTTCCCTCCCACCTCCTCTCCTCTGCAGCCATGTAATCTCCTAGGAGAGGCAAAAAAAACCCAGGACCAATAAGGGAAAACATACTCTGGAAAATTCCCCTCTGACCTCCTCAGGTGATCAAAACCAGTGCATATGTAACTTCCTTTGCTTTTGTTAAAATGTTGTTTAAACATTGGTCATCCAAAAATCACTCTACTATTGTGTGTTTTTAGTTGGGCAGTTGGACGTTAAAAGTCTTGTGATCGTATTTTTAAAAAAAAATGCATGAAATCTGTTGCTGCAGGCTTAAGATGCTAACAATAAAAGCATGGATTCCAGTTAATGGATTTGCTTTCTGCAAAATCAACCAGCCAAACACTAAGAAATGATGGTTTTGTAAATGCATTACTGTGGCTAAAATTCCGTATCTCCGAAAAGGATAAATAATTCTACCGAACCCAACAGAAATGTAAATTGTAACTGTATCCTTGTACATAATGTACCCTGTGATGAAACCAGGAGAGCAGAATGCAATGGACACACAGATTACAGAATTGGGAGAGCAGGTCAAATGCCTGTTTTCTGCTGTACTATTCATTTTACATTGTAAACTCAAATGTCATAGTCTCATACATGACTGCCACTCGGGATGGGCTTGTGGTTGAGCACATGGCAATGAATGACTGTGTCGCTTTCTGGTTTGATCTGGGATGTGTGGCAACACTTTCAATTGTATGCTGCATCTGGACGATGTGCCCTGATGAGTTATGGCTATGTATAGATGCAATGAAACCACTGTCGGGAGGGTGGGAGCACTTGGCATTGGTGAGCAGTAAAAGTGAAACAATTTGACAGGTAACAGTGTGGAATGAAATCTTGGGCCAGCAACCAATATATGCTAGTTATGCCTGCCTTTTCATGGGCTATGTGGAACATTCTTTGTTCACTTTAATTCTCCGCTTCACTCCCACTCTGACCTCCTCTGTCCTCGGCCTCTTGCACTGTTCCAATGAAGCTCAACGTAAGCTTGAGGAACAGCACCTCATCTTTCGATTAGGCACTTTACAGCCTTCTGGACTCAACATCGAATTCAACAATTTCAGACTATAATCCCTGCCCCCAGTTTTCAGGCTGTATGATTCTGCCATCCCCATTTGCAACATTTAATCTTTCCTGCCTCCTACCCTAGCACAGACTGTTCCTTCAGATCCCCTGCTCTCCCTGCCTCTGCACCTGCTTAAAATCTGTTACATCTCCAGCCTTTTCCAGTTCTAAAGAAGGGTCCCAGACCTGAAACGTTAACTCTGTTTCTCTCTCCACGGATGCTGCCTGGCCTGCTGAGTGCTTCTGGCATTTTCTGTTGTTGTTTCAATATATGGTAGTGTTGGGTACTCTTTTATGTTGGCAGATTCCTTTGCTCCTCCAGATTCGATGACATTGACACTGGGTGCCACCACTGACCAAACACAGTGCACTGTTGTCCTTTGGTTTGCCAAACAGGGCAACCAACCTTGCACCTTCTTCACATAGCTGCACTGCTCGACTACTGGCCTACAGACTCGATGTTGTGCTTCAACGTTGAGTTTTCCATCCTGTCCTCCTTCTCCCTTTCTCCTTCACTCTTACATCTTTTGCCTTGAATAAATTCCTATGGGGTTTTTGTCCCCATATGCAGTCATGTATCTTTTCAGTGACCATTTGCTTTTAAATTTGGGTTGTAGCTCATCAGGGGCAGTAACCTCATGAGGTTTTCAGGTTTTGCCCCTTCGAGTCAGGCTCCTTGTGCTACGCCATGATCCTGACTTGCCACATCTGGGCCTCGCTTCGTGGTCCTGGTGGCTTTTTAGCTGGATCACGAAGATGGTTCTGTATTGTCTTGCACTCGTGTTGAGAGAAATGAAGCTCAATAAACTGCTCATTGGATTCGGTTTTACAATACTGCTTGCACTAATCCCTGAACCGCGTGTGGGCAGTTTCATTCAACTGATTCCTGGCCATCAAATCGGTGGCTCGGAGGTGGAGTCTCTATCTGAGCCCTAAAGAAGGTCCAGGGTTTAATCCCGGTCTGTGCTGAGTTATCTGATCTCAGCCAGGGCGACAGCAGAGTTATTGGAGTTGGCCACGACACCCTAGGCTTAAGGAAGGGAAAATCAGCCAGGGAATCCACTCTTAATAATTCTACAGTAATTCCTGCTAGGAGTACATGTGTGGATACAGAAAATGCTGGAAATACTCAGCAGGTCAGGTAGCATCTGTGGAGAGAGAAACAGAGTTAACATTTCGGGTCGATGACATTTTGTCTTGTGTGGATACTGAGTATGGGCAAGACGAGGCTTGGTGGAGATGGCTGCCCCTGTTAGATACTCTGCCAACCTTCATGTGAATAGTGGCCGCTTGAGCGAACTACTGCAGGACACTCCGCATCTTTGGCCTCGTAATCCAGGTGTGTGTGTTCTCATTCACACCCACCATTGCTTGAAAGACTAATTATTTCTGACTATTTACTAGAGTATATACTCTGCCTGGTTAACCTCCTTAAAGAAACATAGAAAAATAGGAGCAGGAGTAGGCCCTTCGAGCCTGCTCTGCCATTCAGTATGATCATGGCTGATCCTCTATCTCAATACCATACCCCTTGATGCCTTTTCCATCCAGAAATCTATCTGTCTCCTTCTTAAATATATTCAGTGACTTGGCCTCCACAGCCTTCTGTGATAGAGAATTCCACAGGTTCACCACCCTGAGTGAAGAAATTTCTCCTCATCTCAGTCCTAAATGTCCTACCCCGTATCCTGAGACTGTGACCCCTTGTTCTAGACCTCCCAGCCAGGGGAAACATCCAGTCTGTCTCGCCCTCGCAGAATTTTATACGTTTCAATGAGATCCCCCCTCATTCTTCTAAACTCTAGTGAATACAGGCCTAAAGCGGGAAAAGAAGTCTCGGGTGTATGATCTGTCCCAGTTATTCCCCTATTTTCTACAAGAGAATATGAACCTGCAGAGAATTGCGTTTGGGGAGCATCCGTGTGTTCCACCAGAGTGCCACGTTCTAGCTGGTAGAGTAGTTTCCTACTGTCCAGCTGCTTTGGAGCAGGGGTGAAGCCACTCAAGTGGCCAATCACTGGTGCCCTGGGATCTTCCCCTGCCAATGGCGTGGCTGCAGAAGGCTGGCAAGGAGGGAGATTCAATGGTCAGCATGTCTAACTACTTCACTTTTAGTAAAGCAGTCATAATTCTGAGGCTAATGTTTTCTTGAATGAAATAGGGGGAATACTTGGAACAAAAAAAAGTACTCCAGACTTTTCTTCCATTGAGATTTGGCAGAGACTGAGAATTAGTACTCGGCTAACAGCAAACAGGAACTGTTATAGCTACAGTTCTTGGCAACACACGCTTGTCGTTTCACATTTTCAAGAAGTACAACCTAATAAGCAAACAAATTATTAGACCACATTAAATAAATTCCGTCGTTTGGTTCTGATTTTGACCTGGTGATGGTTCAAGGACTGCTAAGCTACCACATCGTGCTGTGTTGGCAAACCATTTATTCCCCCTCCATTTGCCTTTACAATCAGTCAATCAATGATCTGAAAACACTGATGCAAGGAACAAAGAGTATAGCTGTATACTAGTATTTACAGTCCTTTGTTGCATTTAATTTTAAATATAGTCACAATTTCTGTTTGTTCATCGTTAGTCACACACCCACACACACACTCTATAAAATGAAAGCCTATTTTTGTAAACACAATCTGTGTGTGGAGTTTCTGGAGAGGGCAATGATGCAGGATATGACGATTGCCAATGTATCAGTGGCTGCAAAGGCAAAGTTAGTCTTTCTGACTTGATTTTAGTACATGGGTAGAGTAGTTTCCTGCTGCCCTGGAGCAGGAGTGAAGCCACTTTCAAGGTGCCTGTCACTGGTGCTCTGGGATGCATGGGGATCTTCCCCTGCCCATGGCGTGGCTGCAGAAGGGAACGGAGAGCACGTATTGATGGGCTGTTTTGAAAGTGGGTTGTGATGGTCGTCGAGGCCCGAATTCATATAAGGATGTATTTGTGCACTCTTCCTCAGATCGCTTTGGGTTTGGAGAGCTGATGTACACTGGTGCTAAAATCGGTCTTTATCCTTCTGTTTTGACGCCATGTTTCTTGTAACTGGCTGCTGAACTACAGTGAAACACATCCCTATAAAACAAGATTGTTCATTTGCTGTTCCACATCGAATTAGTTCGACAGAGGAAAACTTCATACAGTGTGCACAATGGATAATATAAACTCTTCTGTACAGTGCAGCTCTTTTGCACCGAAATGTAGAAGACTGTTTACACTGAGACTGGGATCTGCAGTTGGGGTGTAAAACCCACAGCTGCTAGGCTTTTCATTTCCATTCCTCCAGCTCGCTTGGGTAAATCCATGTTTACATATACATACCAACTTTAGTTTTGCAGCAGAGCTAAAATGGTCATGTAAATCCAACAGATGCAATCTGAATTGACCCAGGTCCTGCTTAATAGAATAAGTTGTCCCTGTATACTTCCCCTCATTGAAACGTATAAAATTCTGACAGGGCTGGACAGACTGGATGCAGGGAGGATGTTTCCCCTGGCTGGGGGGGGGTCTAGAACAAGGGGTCACAGTCTCTGGATACGGAGGAGAACATTTAGGACTGAGATGAGGAGAAATTTCTTCACTGAGGTGGTGAACCTGTGGAATTCTCTGCCACAGAAGGCTGTGGAGGCCAAGTCACTGAATATATTTAAGAAGGAGATAGATAGATTTCTAGATGCAAAAGGCGTCAAGGGGTATGGAGAGAGAGCGGGAGTGTGGTATTGAGATGGAGGATCAGCCATGGTATTGAATGGCGGAGCAGGCTCGAAGGGCCAAATGGCCTACTTCTGCTCCTATGTTTCCTCTTGGGGCATGTTTTTGAGTGCTGATGCACATTTAGCTTGCTTTTTGTTTGGTAGTGGCGAGAAGGAAATCGGATGGATTTTTTTTTTTATTGACCATGTTTTTAAAAAAAAAAATCTGATTCCCGAACAGTTTAACTTCAATTCTGCGTTCAGTTTAGTGCCTTTTTTTTGAGGAAATAAGTCCAGCTACTGGAAAATATTGAGAATAAGTAAACATTCCAGCAATTCCTTCTGTTGATGCCTGGGGCTGATTTTGATGCTGCACAAGGTCCATCAGTTGGGGCCAAGATTTGAGGTGCAGATTGAAAACTCAAAGTTAAATAGTTTAAAGGCAGCCGGCTAGACTGGGGCAGGAATGCTAGGTTCCAGATTAGGCAGCTAGCCACAGCTGGGGATTTCTTTCTCGCTTTGATACGTGGCCGTGCCGCTGCCTTAAAAAGTGTGCCGCGCAAAGGATGCTGGGAGGTCAGTGTGGGTCACCCGTCGGAGCCACTGAACTGTTCAGTATGAAAACACGTGTCACGGGCATTTTGAAGGAAGAAAGTGAACTGACTGGTGAAATTGTTGGAACTGCATGTTCTCTTCACACTTTCTGTCTTTCTTAGACTTGGTTTTTCTTCCTTCTCACCTGGTCATGTTTAATTTGTTGACTCCCAGCATCTGTTCTCAAGCGAATGCCCTCTTCACAGTGCCAGTGCATCTGAAGGAGCATTTCAGGATTTAAATTTCTTTTTTTTTTTAATAGTCAACTTCATGATCTGATTCATTTTATATTAAATTTGAAGAAAATTCCAGATACAACCATTTCTGTTTTGAAGCTTTTCATGCATATCAATTTAAATATAATATTGTGGTGGATTTGAAAGGACTTTTGAGATATTTTTGGCCATCTGTTTTTATGTTTCCTCCCCACTTATGTTCCCATCCCTCCTTCAGTCACCAGCTCTTGATTGCTCCAGTCAAGTGGCCTAGTTTGATTCAGAGACGTCTCCGTCGCCTCCTGTCACAGCTGGTCTATAGGAAATGTTTTAATAAGGTGGCATAAATTTTCTCCCTCCATGATTTGCGATAGTGATTGATGCAGTTCCACAAAGAATAGATGAGATGTTTTGCAAAAAAATTTGCATGTGTTTATATTGGACGGATCACAACCAAACCCTCCATTAACATGTCCTCTTCTTGCACTGGAACTGGAAGATCATTTTTGATATTTTTTTATACCAGCTCCCACAGAGAGTGTCCTCTTTTAAAATTGCTGTAGATTGTATTATGAGTAATGTTGTATAAAAGGTGCATGAATAAATGCTTGTTACGGCAAATTTTCAATGTCCTAATTTTATTTCTTGTGCAGCCATGAGGCTGAATATGCAAAGTTAAGTGAGATTTTCTTGCTCAGTCAGTACTAATGTCACCACATCTGTCTTTTTGTACATCTTGTAATGTTTAACCACCTCCTGCAACTGCATTATAACAAACAGCAAAGAAATGCACCCAGACCACTGGCCTACAAATGATTTTATAATAATGAAAAGCAAATTCAATAGTAACTTTCAAAAGGGAATTGCATAAATACTTGAAAGGGAGGAAAGTGCAAGGCTATGGGGAAAAGGGCAGGCTAGTGGGGCTAATTGGATTGCTCTTTCAAAGAGCAGGCACGATGGGCCGAATGGCTTCCTTCTGTGTTGTAAGATTCTGTGACAGAGTGTGATTTATTTTCTGTTAATCCATTGCTGGACTAGAAGGTGGAATTAAATCTCTGAACTATAATATCTACTTTATGTCCCATGCGCCTCTCTCTTATTTTCACTTAAATCACCTGTGCTGCGCTCAGTTCTGCTCTACCGCATCATAATAAACAAAGTTGAACACATTTTCTGGAAGCAGAACTATACTCTTGTATTATATATGGCACATAATAGTTGGCAGTGAGTTGAGGCAGTAACTTAATCTCCAGTCTCTGGCTTTTCTGTTGGAGTTTCTGACTTCGTTAGAAGAACTGAATTGAAAGATCACCTTGTAACACAATCGCCCAATATCCTATTATGCATATTGAGTGGTAATCATTGGATCACATTACAGTACTTGACATTGTGTTGTTATCCAACCTCATTGTTTCCTGTAGGTAGCTTCCAAATGTCTGTTCCGAGGATGGGAACTAGGAAGATATCCAAATTGCATTGGTATGATATGTCTGAACTTGTCAGAATGGTGTATCTGTCTAAAAAGTATAACACGTATGACCAAGAAGTAGCGAAAGCTGCATTTGTACTCGTGATGGTTATAAATCACTCCTGTACAGACTCCCAGGGAAAGATGACTGTTCTGTCAACATTAGGAACAAGCCAACAATTGGAGGCAGTTGCGTGCAGTAGAAGACTGCCTTGAGTTTTGCTTCAGGCCTTTAGGTGGTTGTACTGTCCTTGTTGGGATGAAACTGCATTGCAGGATACAAATGAGGGAGTGCTTATTAAGAAAAATACAAACCATCAACAGTTTATTCACCGGTGCTTGAATCAAAGCCAATCACACTGCAGTGAACTTTGCCACGTAGACTAATGTAACTGTTATACTATATTAAAAGTGCGTTGAGGGAGGACGACTAATATTTTCATTGGCTGCTCACATTCCTATGAAGTTGGGACGGATCGAATGCATGCATTTGTACGCCAATGCACAGAGAGCTGATTAATGTTATCACTTCTGGTAACATTTTTAATAGCTCTTTTGGGGGGGGGGGCGAGGGAGGAGAAAGGTTGGCCAGCTAGTTGGCGCTGAACCATTAAAAGGCAACTAGTGGTATGGCTGAGCTGAACTTTTTGTCTTTAAATTTAGTTTTTTTTAATGGGACTTCACCAGTTTGAAACCAAATCCAAAACTTGTTCTTTCTATCTTCCCATCTTTTTCCCATTCGTTTTAGCATTGCGCAAATATGCTGAACTGACGGTCCATTAAACAGATTGCCATTCACCTGGTATTCTGGATAAGAGGGAAAATGCAAAGAGCTGGCGGTGGGGACATGCACTGATATTCTAGTGAAACTTTCACTGGTGTGAAATATCCCTTTGGGAGACACATTAGTGGCACTAATGCACAGGCAGTTTTCTTGAGTTATAGACTAACAGTGCAGTTAAACTGCACAAAAGGTACTGAGAGCAAGCCACTCGAGTTCACCTGTGGGTTTGGAGAGACTATTATGCAGTGGCACTAAGTTTGCAATCAGTCTGCAGTTTCACAGCTCCACATTTTTAATGTCATTATGATATCGCAATGCTTTGCATCGAGATAACTTTGTACTGGCACCTGAACTCTGGGAGACCGTGGCATAAAGGATTTAGCCTCCTGGCTAAAACTACAGTACAGTCACACCCTAAATCCCACAAACAAGTCTGGATCCAGTTCTGGACCTCCCCAATGGTTTCAATAAAGTCTGTATAAAACCCTTAACTTCACACTTGTGTCTTCTTTACTTCACACTGCATCAAACAGTAGGCAATGCAATCCTGTTCCTGAAAATCAGCTTTCACTGTTACACAGTGCATTGTGCTTGAAGGAATTGTTATCTGTGCCTCTAATTTCAAAATCTACCAATATTTTTCATTGTACATACCTGGACTGGCTCCTTCATTTAACAGTCACTGTACAATCCATTACCTTCAGGGTAATGACTGAATTTGTAACAAAGGGGGAAAAAAATTAAGAGTAGGCACCGTTCCAACAGTAGCATAATATAGCATGGAGAGCTCCAAGGCTTTTCTGGTCAACTGAAGGTGAATTTTATGTTTTGGTGTAAAACTATTTTTGAATTAAGAAAACTTTAAGTGCAATATTTCCAAACACTTCAAGCTTTCAACCATATATAATAAAGCTATGTAGATGAAGGGTCTTTTTGCTTGCAGACACTGTTTAAAGATATTCGATATACTCTCCACTCAACGTTGTGCCTGATTTATGTTTTACAGAAAGGACTGGGAAGATTCTAGATGAGTTTTTTCAGTTCTTCGAGGAGCAGTATCCTCTGGCGCTCTTCAATAAGATCCGGTATGAGGTTGAAGAAAATGGTGGACCGCAGCCTCAGCTTCTTCAAAGAAAGGCAAGTGAAATGAAACTATTTGCATCTTGCCATTCACTCGAGCAGTTGTAAATTTCCCAAAAGTACCAAATCTTGTCTTTAGGGAAGAAGGTGAATGAGCTAGGTGGACTTAAATAGAGGAACAACTATGAAAATGCGCTGGTGGGAATAAAGAACAGAAAATGTGCTTGTGGACGTTGGGTGACGAGATAATTTGTGGCTAGGAGGAAGCTTTGTAATGTTTACTCTGATCTTTAAAAGAGATGCAACAAATTTGCCCCCAGAACAATATTGTGTGAGATAGTTGCCTTGTATGCCAATGTATATACTTTATTTCTAATTTTAGATTTCATTGACTAAAATATGCAATCTAAGTAAAACTAAGCTAGCATTGTAACACCACTACTGTCCATATACACCCTACCTTCTACTCATCTGCTGAAGAGTCCAATTCTTGGCCTTGGGGCTATAGAACAACACTTGAGTCTTCATCTCACTCCTCACCAGTAATCTTTGTCAGATAGGCAAATGGGCAGTGCACAGCATGCATGAAACCTTATTTAATGTCACGTGTGGCCCTTTAACCTGGGACTGCATGTTAGCCTTCTGGTGCCAATGGGCTGTTGTGTGCACTGAGGAAGCTTTGCTGTTGACGTACACTTGTGCAGTGTTGGAGTGAAGTTATCTGCAATCGGTTCTGCCCTGTAGTTGTCTTCTTTAAACATAAGAACATAAAAAGGAGCAGGGGTAGGCCCATCAAGCCTGCTCTGCCATTCAATAAGATCATGGCTGAACTTCTATATTAACTCCACTTTCTCGCCATATCCCTTGATTCCCTTTAGTGTCCAAAAATCTATCATCATGTTAAAATTGTTAATTTCTCCCTAGTCTAATGGAGAAATCATTCCTGTTATTTTTTGAAATCTTTTATCTACCATTTTCTTCTCGTCATAATTCACCCTGGTAAGGCCAGGAGCTGCCATTAATTTGATGTGCTCCCAGCGCATGATAGTTTATAATATTCAAAAGACTGTTGATTAGTTGTTGGTTTTGGACGATTTGAAATGTAAATGGAACTCGCTGCTGATGGGAAACAAAGAATGACGTGTGGCACAACGTTAGTAAGAACTGTTCAGAAATAGGATCGTTTAATCAGGATAGATGTGGCTGTAATCCATTTTACTTGAAATAAAATTAATCAAAGGGTAAAAGTCTGAGTCTAGGCTGCATCACATTGTTTGGAGGGGTGATCCCTGTACATTCAGGTGTCAGTCTTGGCTCAGTTAGTAGCACTTTCGCCTGGGAGTCAGAAGGTTGTGGGTTCAAGATCCACTTTCGAGACTTGGACACTAAGGGCTGGATTTTCTCAATGGAGAGCTTTTGGAGGCGGGGCTCCCACTTGTCGGGTGTCAGTCCCGCCTCCAACTTCTGGCCAACCCACGCTATTGGGTTGGGCACCCGCCCCCAAGTTCTGCCATTTTCCTGGCAGACCTGCCTCACCAGGGCTGGCAAGATCGCGCCCTTAATCTAGGAGTGCTGCACTCAGAGGTGCTATCTTTCGAATGAGACGTCGAACTGAGGCCCTGCCTGCCCTCTCTGGTCGACCCGTGGCATTAAAGATCCCATGGTACTATTCGAAGAAGAGCAAGGCGTTTTCCCAGTGTCCTGGCCAATATTTATCCCGCCACCAACATCACGACAACAGAGATTCATTTTCTCCCTCTCGCTGTTTGTGATGAAACAGTTAATGGAGAGCAGAAACACATCGCGTTTCTCTACAGCATGCAGATGTGCAGCATCTTCCGACACTATGCCTGCAATTTGTGGCTACCAGAATAACAGAGAAAATATTCATCCAACCAGCTGCCTTCTCACTGGATTGGTATTCATGTGGTTGCTGAATGTTTGATTTTTTTTTTTAGGCAGGGGGTTGATGCTGTATTTTACTGTGTAAATGAACTGATTGTAATAGTGCTTTTCATCAATGCTGGAGAATTGCATCAGTTTGTAGTAATCGCACAGCTGCTCCACCAAACCTTTTTTCCTCTTGCATTTTTCAGTGGAAGCTATATCGGAGTACTATTCACATCTCTTCCACCCCCAATAAATCCCTGTTACTTTCTCTCAACTTATTTTTAAAGAACATCCAGTTCTTTGGAACTGCTGAAGTGTCATTCAATATGAATGTACTCCTGAGAAAATCTTCCCTACGTTGCAGGCCATCTTGTCGACAGCAGACTAACCGTCTACATCCTGCTGAGCGGGGGGCACGGGTTGGTGGGATATTGGAGAGGAGGGGCAGGGAGGAGAGAGAGAGAGAGAGATGCAAATGAGTCTGACTTGTCCTAATGTCTAATTCTGGGACAATTGCTGTTGCAATTGAATCTTCCTCGAGTATGATCCCTGTTGAATCGTGCCTATTTTGAAAAGCATTACACTCGAAGGGAAAGTGTGAAAGATTGAGTATTCCAGCCATTTTCTAGGAAAATTCACCTTGTTTTCTCTGCACACACACACTCCATCCCAAGATAATCTGGGTCAAAAATTCACCTGTCTCCGGGAATGTCCTTTTTTATTGTCCAAGGCCGTTTTGTTTTTTTGACCTGCTGGTGTTTGACTAAAAATGAATAAAAGCTGCTGTCAAATTAAAAAGTAACTGTGTAAACTGCCAAAAAATGTCCAGCGCTTAAAAGGTTAAGGTGCTTGAAGCAGTCAATGAATTCCAGTGAGTGCACTGGTTTCCCAAAGGCTGCAGCAGGAACAAGAGATCACCTGAACAAACAAGTGTAGGGCTGTTCATATTCAGATAATTGAAAGTATCTGCCTCCTTGCTCCTAAGGCAGTCAATTTTTTGTTTTTAGTGGCCTTTCAATAACATCGCTAAAAGTTGTCACTCCACACACGCACATCGACAAGATATATAACACAGGCGGCGATATTTTCCCCTGCTCACTCACCGTGCCAGCCACGCAGTCCCTAAACTAAACATGGCCTGATAACGAGAAAAGGAGCAGTTCAGGACCTTTTCTAATGGGTGGAAGTTATTAGTTCAGTTAATGTGCTGAGGTGATAATTGTTTGGAAATCGTGGCACTCTGGTCAGTGAATAGCAGTTTCTCCATTGTTCAAAACAAATTGTCCTGCATTAGCCTATTCTGTTTGTTTTTAAAGATTTTTGTCTAAAGCCGTTTTCAAACAGTGGAAAAAGAACTGAACTTCAATACGTTTGACCCTTTTGCAAATAAACATTTGGCGAAGGAACATAAATGGTTTTATTTATACTCCCATTCTATAACCAGATCCTGTTTTAAGGAGGAAAAAAACTTGTTTTCCTCCCCCTGCTTTTCCTGGTCACTGCTCCCCATGTGGGCCACTTTAATGCAGTGTTCCATCGATTGGTAAAGTGACGGTTTGCCCAGCGAGTTCCCGCACAGGAGGCGTTTAAAATCATGAAGGGTTTGAGAGAGTAAATGCGAAGAAAATGTTTCCAATGGCTGATGGGTCGATAACCAGAGGGCACAGATTTAAGGTGATTGGCAAAAAAAACCTGAGGCACCATGAGGAAAAACTTTTTTACGCAACGAGTGGTTAGGATCTGGAATGCACTGCCTGATAGGGTGGTGGATACAGATTCAATAGTAGCCTTCAAAAGGGAATTGGATAAATACTTGAAGGAAATAAAAAATGCAGGGGTAGGGGGAAAGAACGGGGGAGTGGCACTATCTGGATTGCTCTTTGAAAGAGCTGGCACAGACTTGATGGGCTGAATGGCCTCCTTCTGTGCTCTCCTATTCTGTTTCGATGATTGTGACCTTGCCAGCAAAGGGAGGCACTGAATGCAGGCCCAGGTATTTTTTTTCAGCACCAGCCAGGGCAATTTCCATGCTCCTCCTAGTGGTTGTTAATGGAACAGCATTGGCAGAGGTTTTGTAGCAGATTGCTTGCTCTTTCAGATCAGATTGACACAAGTCTCATGGAAGCTGCACAATATTTGCTCCCCGCCCCCGGCCCCTCAATCCCCATAAGAGTCTGTGAATTTACACAACCAATTGGTAATGGGGCCTGTTTTAGGTATGTGCTTTATGTATACATGGTTATTTTGGGGCGAAGTATGTGATCGTAACTGTTGCCTTACACGGCGCCACTGCCTGATTCTCCTCCCACTTGTCAGTGAGGTTTGCTTCATGTTGAAGCATGTGAGCTCAGCCAGGATTTGAAATGGAAAACCAAACTAGGGACGGGAGAGAGGATTGAAGGTACTGGTATATAATTCTAAAAATTAAGCTCATCCTCTGATTTTCCTGACTACAGGTTCCCGATCTTTCTTGGGCCTTCAAGAAGATCCAATTGAAGGACAAGACTGCTCCCCACAAGAAGGGGAAAAGTTGTGTTCCGGTTTTGATTTTGTTAATACCTTAAGTACTAAGCCTATTGAAATTTGGTTCTTTCTCAGCGATATAGAGAGAGAGAGAGAGAGGACGGCTTGTTGGAACCTGCCATCTTGGCTATTTTTGAATGAAACCAATGTTTCTGATCAAGCTGGAAGAGAAAAAGATACCCTAGCCAATTTAAGTGTGGGTTTTATCAACTGCAGTAGTTTTGTCTGTCAAAGATTCAGCCCTATTGGAGTACAAGTTAGTTCTGGAATTTGCCATTGTTTACTTGACGCCACACGAGATCTGATGGTTATGTCATGCATAAGCAGTCAAGAGGATTAGTTGAGCTACCAGGTTCTTGTTTTGTTGTCATGCTCTTCACAGCTGTGTTAAGTACCCAGTTGTGATGATATAGTACATAAATTGTCCCCTCTCTTTAACTGACAAATTAGTCATTTTTAAAACAAGTAAATTAAACAGTAAACCTGATGCTGTTATTCATCGACTCAAGGCAAACAGGGCGATGATTTTTTTTTTTTTACGCAGCAAACTGTACTCGAGCAGGTAAATTGCCTCTTTCCTGTTGGCCACTCCAATCACTTCAGTGAACACCGGCCTGGAATGTCATCAGTTGAAAGCAGTTTCACAAAACCTCTCGACGATATATATTGCTCTTGTTTCCCATAGCACCGTCAAAATAATCAGTTCAAGAAGAGGAAGTGATGACCAGAATACCGTTTAAAAAGGGCGTGCATACTACAACTTTAAGCCAGTTTTCTTCAGAAATACGCCAAGTGTTTTTTGGTTACCCTTTTGGTAATCACTGAATGTCAGTCCCCTAAATATGAGTACATGTTTGTGCCTCTTTGTACAGCAATTCCTCACTGGAATAAGTTGTGCAAGGTCAGGACTTCAAACATAATGGAATTGTTTATATTCTCTGCATAAGGGAGGGGGGAAAGACTCTCTCTTTATATAACTCACTGTTCTCTATCATGCTTTTGAGCACCATTCTGAACTTTATTCCAGCAGTGGTGAAGTGCAGCAAGGCCCGTTTCATGTTTGGCTGTAAATCTACTGTTTTTAACAATGTATATGTAGTAGTTTTGAGTGTTTTCATTTGCAGATATCTCTGCTGTCAGTGTGCTGTAGCTCTGGAGCTGATAAACTACATGTACCACTGGGCAGGAGCTTGTTCCCTCCAGCATACTCTCACTAATTTATCAATTTTAAGGACCGAGTTATTTTGAAGGACTTTTAATCGCTTGCTGCTAAAATATCTTCCGATTTAAATGAGTTGGCCAACTCGTGTGTCTCCCCTCCCAATCGTAGAAACGGTTCTCTGATCACCAAGTTCCGAGAGATGGGGAGACATTTAAACTTTTTGGAGCGATTATCACGGTTTCAACCCTGAACTAGCTGCTACTTTCGAGACTGTTACAGTGCAGTATAAAAACAAAGAGGGGCTTGCATTTAAACTGTGCTTTTATTGCGCATCTCAACATCCGTAATTCATACACTAAATTACTTTGAAGTGCAGTGATTTATGTGTGCAAAAGCAGCAGCCATTTTATGCACAGCAAGATCCCACTAGCTGACGTGAGGTGAATGATCAGTCAGTCTGTTTGCAGTGGCGGTTGTTGGATGTTTCTAGCATAGAGAAGCTGCTGTTTGTTTCTCAGCTGTCATGCCAGGTTGATGCCTTAATTCAGATCAAGTGCTCCCAGCATATTTGTTTGACTGTAGGTTAACTCTTGTGTGGATTTTATGGCATTTTGATCATGTGAAGCAAGTAATGTAGAAATATTTTCAACAAAGTAGATTCCTTATTTATCAAAGTGATGTAGCACTGGCAGCTGTTGTGGCAGAGATTGATGTCCTCCTTTGGAAGAAGATTCATTATATTGTACCAAGCTGTTCCAGGGAGTCTGGGCCCATCCTTTACCGAGTGGGATCAGTTGCCACTGACTGACTCCTTTTCATGAAGTGTTGATTATGGTTTGCATTCAGAACACTAATCTGCCTGATAAAAGGGTGCGCTAGTGTGCAAACAAAAACAGCATTGGAAGTCACGAAACCTGAGCCTAGCAAACACTGATGTCCTTAACTGTCTGTCTGCAAACTGCGTTTTGTTGTGTGACTCCATTGCTTTTGCTCCCCATTTTGAGTCTGGAAAGCAAATGGAAAATGAATTAATTCTTGATTTTGGTATTGGAGTCAGCAAGTAGCAAAGCAGGATTAATATTGACACAATTTCAAAATGTTCCCATTACAGTTCTCGGACTTGCCTAAACCTAAAAGATTGGATAAAATTATTGAATACCATGTTTGTTCCACTCATGAAGGAGACTTGTGTAAGTCGCTTATGATTTTGGTCTATTTACTTGATACACTGCGTGGTATTCAGTCTGGTGGTTTCTCGAGTTGAGGTGCAGAACAGTAGTATTACAACCTCCGAATGTCACGACTTGACATCATGGCCGGTCTTCCCAGGTGTTTTTTTTTTAAAAAGACTAACACAAGAACACAAATTGACAGGATATGCAGCCAGCAGGTGGTTTGACACGTTGGACCCCCTGGGACACATCTCATTGTCTTGGCTGTGCTCTTTGTTGTAGGAAAAATGTGAATAGATTTTGTCTGTGTTTAAATTGTGAATTCTGGGAGATTCTCTCATTGCTAACTTACCTGACGAAGGAGCGAACTGCTTCGAAAGCTTGTAAAATTAAATAAATCTGTTGGACTATAACCTGGTGTTGTGCGACTTCTCATTTTTAACCTCCGAATGGTTAGAGGCAGTTGTCTTTGTGTTTGGTTGAAGAGGATTCTATGATCACTTAATATATGGCTGTTGTTTGGTTCTGTTGTATTCAGATAGTTGCGTAAAGGTGTAGCCTAATTGGCTTATTTTGCTCAGCCGTACAGCACTATTGAGTGTTGGTATTGGTGGTAGTCCAATAATATGTGGAAGTAGTTTTGGGGAGAATGGTTGCCATCTTGCAGCAAGCATTTGCTGATCGGGTTCCTCCTGTATATTTAGATATTCAGATGTTCAGTGCCTAGTAGGAAAAAGAAGAGTTCTGGTTGGATATATATAGTCATTCCAGTTACTTGGGGCAATGAGCATGTTAACGTGCTGTTCTGGGCTACATCAATTTGTCTACCGAATGACTTGGATTACTGCTCCAATATTTTTCAATGTGAGGAGAGGAGAGCACCCTTACATTGTAAAATTATATAGTTGACATTCAGAGTGATGGGAGAAACTCAACTTTTTTCACTTCAATTAAATGGTACAAAGAGTTTGGTACAGACTTAAACCCAGCCTTCTTTTTGATGATGCAAGTTGACAAGTCGGTGCTGTTTTATTTTTCCTTGAGCTCTTCCACCCTGCCCCGCCCTCCTGCCTCACTGCAGCGACTTAACTCACTGCTGCAATACGACACAAGACAGGAAATTAATTTCTGCCCGTCAGTCATGACATATCAATCGCATCATCTTAACTGTGCCATTGAGTGAGGCGCCAAGTGTTTCCCCACAGAGAAAAGGCAACAAAGTTTTCAACCTATAAAAATGGGCAGGTGAGTGGGGGCAATGTGTACTTTTAACAACTTGTTAATTTAGTCAATTGAGCGACACCATTCCCTACTACTTTGCTGTAGACGTATCAACAACAATAGCTTGCATTTATATCGTGCCTTTTAATGTAGTAAAATGTCCAAAGGCGCTTGACAGGAGTGTTATCAGGAAGGACAGGTGACCAAAAGCTTGGACAATGAGGTAGTTTCTTAAAGGAGGAGAGAGCGGCGAAGAGGTTTAGGGAGGGAATTTCAGAGCTATTTAGTCAACTTAATACATTGAGTGAAAAAAATCTAAAATTACTGTAGCAAATTGACCCATTTGAATAACCTAGTTTAAGCTGAGTCAGTATGATTTAAGAGGGAGCTACAATAAATACTTGAACATTTTACAGTACATGGACATAGCTGGAAATGCAGCTTAGAAGCCTCTGAAGCACTGCCATTGTCACTGACGCAATTGGCCTCCTAGCTTGCTGAATGTCCACGGTAACTTTTGGTATTGTATTCTGTTGCTGAAGTGACTGCATCTTTTGAGAAAAGCAGCGACTGTTGGGTGATGTACAAGATCATGCGGTGGGGCAGTGACTTTGATGGTGGTTGATGGGACCGTTGACTCCTACCCCATTTCCCCTGCTGCTCTCCGCTCCTCTCTCTACTCTCATAATAACAACAACAACAGGGTCCTGCTTATCCTAACCTTCACCACCTCCCCCCAACCTGACTTTACTTTTGCCAGATCATTTATTGCAGTTTCCACCAACTACAACATGATGCCACCACCAAGCACGTTTTCCCCTCTCCTTCCTTTTTGGATATTCTTGTTTATTCTGCCACCACTCCAAATTCCAGCTGCTCTTCCCTGGCACCTGGTTGTTCAGCTGCAGTAGATGCAACACCAGGTCTATAACCTCTTAATCAATTGTCCTGTGCCCCCAAACACTCCTACATGAGGCAGCAATTTACATGTACTACCTCCAATCTACCATACTGTATTCACTGTTCATGATGTACTTTGGGAAGCCCAAACACAGATTGAGTGATTATTTTGCTGAAATTTCCCATCTCTTTGCAAGTGTGGTCCTGACCTCCCTGTGGCCTGCCACTTTAACAACCCCTCATATGCCCACACTGACTCCTCCATCTTTGGCCTGCTACAGTTCCAACAAAACTCAACGTAAGCTTCAGAAACCAATCTGCTCTTTCCCCCCCCCCCACCCCTCGCCCGAATACTCTGCAGCCTTCTGGCCTTAACATGACTTTAACTTGGCCATTAGCTATAACCTTGCTTTTCCTAAGCAGAGGAATGAGGGGTGGGTCTTGCGGCATCGGGAGGGAAGAGAGGTGCCTTAGCAATTCAGGTGCTGGGCATTTGTCAGAACATAGTTCACGTGAGTGTCTGCATCCATGATGTTGGCCTGTTTTTCTCTCCAGTACTAGTGGCCCTTCTGTGTGTTTCTAGAATTTTCTGTTTGCTTTTCAGAGCACCTGCATCTGCAAGCTTTTCCCTTCGTTACCCATTTACTGGCTTCCTTTTCCTTGTGTGGGCCTTTCCCATGCCTTTTCACAATCTTCACTATTTACACATTCTTTGCTTCACAGAACTGATCTTTTGTATCAGCTAACTGTTTCCTGCTTTTCTATTAAGCATTTTGCAGGTCTTCCTACACCAGAGACTTGACCACACAATCTAGGCTGGCACTTCAGTGCGGTACTGAGGGAGTGCTGCACTCAGAGGTGCCGTTGTTTGGATGAGACATTAACCGAGGTCCCGTTCATCCTCTCGTGGACATAAGATCAACTGCGCTATTCGCAAAAGAGTATGGGAGTTCTTGGGGTGTCCTGTCCAATATTTACCCCTCAACCAACACCTAAAATTAAGATGCTCTAGTCATTTAGGAACCTTGCTATGTGAAAATTGGCTGCTGCCTTTCCCACATTACAACAGTGACCACACTTAAAGTACTTCATTGGCTGTAAAGCATTTGAAACATCCTAAGGTCATAAAGGTGATATATAAATGCAGGTTCTTTCTTGATTTTAAACCCATGAACTCCCTCTTTCTGTTTCTCTCCTCCCCACCCACCCCCCAAACCCGAATGAAATGCTTGTCCTTTTAATTTCAGTTCCGACATAAGTAACACCTCAAGCGTTGATCTTTCTTTTCACTTTACAGATGTCTGAGCTGCTGTGTGTTTTCAGCATTTTCTGTTTGCTTCAGATTTCCAGCATTTGCCGTTATTTTCTTTTTATTAGAATTCTTTCTCGATGAATTTTGGTGTAATTTTGGAATCAGCTTTACCAAATAGAAAAAAAATGAGGCCTCCACTAGTGTTCGAATACCATTCTGTCCACTGGTAGCTATTGGATACTGCACCACCAGTCAGGCAAGTATCTGCTGAGCCTGCTCGCACCTCGCATTTCCCTTCTCTCCCAATCCTCCACCACCAAATGTTGACCTTTGTTGTGGCTCCATTCACCATGATGTTAGAATACAAATTATATTGGGTCAACTTGAGCTTACAGACTCTGGCAGTCACCCATTTGAACTTTCATGCCTACAAATTTTGTTCTGGCTCCAGGTCTGTGGCGTAAACCTGTAATTTAGCTTCCATCTCATTGTTTGTTGGAATATTATGTCTGGTATCTAATTCACCACAAGCTGTTGTTCATGAATCTTCTGAGCCATGCAAGAAACACAATTTTAAATGGCTAACTGGATCAGACTGTAATGTTGAGGTGCATTCCCCTCACCTAGTTGTTCCAAGTTACCAGTTGCCATTTCTTGCTTTCATGTTCTTGCCACCTGACATAACTCTACAACTCTAAGCACCAATCTAATAAGCAGGGACGTTATAATTTTTGAAGATGAATCTCCAACAGCTGCAATGTATATGGAAATGCTTGGTTCGTTTCCAAATGTTCTAACCTGAAAACCGATCAAATTGTATCTGCTGTGCCAACTCTAATCTTCCTCTGGTTCTGTGATTGGCTGTGTAACTTGTCCTTTTTATTTATTGAGCCAATGTGTTTTCAGTGCACAGGGTTGCGGCCAATTGCACTCTTGGCAATGGTTTGTCTGATCTCTTGATCTTCTGTGTGTCATTCTATTGTGGCGCAGGCTTGATGGACCAGCTGGTCATCTGCTGCCCGTCGATTTCGTATGTCCGTAACAAGATTATTTTCCACTAGAGCACTTAACCTGCTCTCTCTTACCTTTTTAAATATTCTAGTAATGTTGACTAATTGCAGAGGAAGCAGCGATACTTAAATTTGGAGCGATGATTTCTCACTGTTCTGAACTAGGAATCTCTGCCAGATATCGATGCAAGCACTTCATGCACTTGAAATGTGATGAAGAATAATACCATGTAGTTTTATCGGTGAAAGACTATTCAATATCAACCAAAAAGAAAACGGACTATTTCTGCAGATGCTATTGCTGCAAGCGCTTCTGCATTTAAATATTTATTCTGTTCTGAAGATGTTATTGTTACAAATTGTAATCTCCCAGATTCACTAGTTAAAATGAGGTGCAGTGATTCACTCATTCTCTCTCTCTCTCTGGGGAAAAGAGTAGATCAGTTAGACAATTTCATTGTACCTAGAACAGCCATGCCAAGTTGCATTATTTCACTGCAATACTGTTGACCACAGTCTTGCTACAATCACGATGAGCTGAACGCAACCCCCCCCCCCCCCCCTTGCTGTGCTGTAATTTTTTAAATCTCTAAATCCCTTGTCCTGATTTAACACTAGTAGTGGGTTTTGTTCCATGATTTAAGGGAAATAAATCTACCCTTCACGTCACAAACCTAGTCTCCAACCAGACCTTGTTGGCGGTCTTTGGCTATTTCACTTCAGTTGGTCAGTTGCAGGCTCTGCTTACTGTGGTATGAAGGTCTATGTGCTTTATCTGAAGGAACACTGAGCTCCTTGTGAGACAGATCTCAGTTAGGCATCTCTATTTCAGTCCAAGCAAGTTATTCACAGGCTAGACTGTTCCAGGTTCATAACATTTGGTTTCATAGTCATAACGGCACAGAAGGAGACCATTCAGCCCATCGAGTCCGTGCCGGCTCTCTGCAAAGCAATCCAGTCAGTCCCATTCCCCCGCTCTATCCCTGTAGCCCTGCAAGTTTATTTCCCTCAAGTGCCTATCCAGTCTCCCCTTGAAAACATTTAGTGTCTCCGCTTCTACCACTTCCATCGGCAGCGAATTCCAGGTCATCACCACGTTTTCCCACCCCCCCTGTATCTCTTGCCCAAAACCTTAAATCGGTGTTTCCTAGTCCTTGTACCATCAACTAGTGGGAACAGCCTTTCCCCGTCTAGCCTATCCAAACCCGTCATAATCTTGTACACCTCTATCAAATCACCCCTCAACCTCCTTTGCTCTAATGAAAACAAATCCAGCTTCTCCAACCTGTCCTTGTAGCTAAGATCCCCCATCCCCAGAACCATTCTGGTAAATCTCCTCTGCACCCTCTCAAGAGCCTTCACATCCTTCCTAAAGTGAGGTGACCAGAACTGGACGCAATACTCCAATTGTGGCCTAACCAGCGCTTTATAAAGGTTCAGCATAACTTCTCTACTTTTATATTCTATACCTCTATTTATGAAGCCTAAGATCCCATATGATTTGTTAACCACTCTCAATATGTCCTGCCACCTTCAGGGACCTATGCACATTAACTCCCAGGTCCCTCTGTCCCTGCACACTCTTTAAAACTATGCCATTAAGTGTATATTGCCTCTCCCTGTTCCTTCTGCCAAAATGCATCACCTCGCACTCGCACTCATATTTAATATTTCATATATTTAAAACAGTGCTATATCCACTGATATTGATTTGCCAAAGTAAGGGATAGAAATCGATAGACTTCAGCCTCCTGTTGAGTGAAGGGATGTAGGTGACCAGGACTAAAATGATTGCTATCACATGATCCAGGTTGCTTGCATAAATGTCCTCTTTGCTACCCCCATGTATTTCAATACTGTAGTTGACCATAATAAACTGAAGTGGTTCTCAATTGCCAAGACTTGAGGTGGTGTACACTAAAGCTGCATGTCTGAGACTGGTTGAAGCAGTTGGGTACCTGCCAGGCAGAAGCCTGTTTACCTTGCTTGGCTCCAGCCTGGCTGGAACTTGAAGTCTCCTGCTTTGTGCATACCTGGCTACACACATGCATGGAGCTGTCTCCCAAAAGCTGGAAATGTAAACGTTGAGAGCAGGAACCAGAGAATCCCTGCGCTCTCAACAGATGAAGGTGACGTAGGATTTACAAGTGTCAAGGGGATCCAGCAAGCCCCCTGACCACCATGCAAACCAGTTTAGACATGAGTGTAAATCCAATGTTGTGTCAAACTAAAGCAGTATAATGCTCTGCTTCCCGTCAGACTCCATGTGGCCCTGTAAATGCACCCTTCATCACTTTATGGAATGTAAATTGCACTTTTAAATATTATGCATTCTTCATCTTGGGCGTTTGGAAGGTATCCTAAAAAGATGCTTTCCTGGTTTTTTTTTCTTAAGACAACAGTGGAAGCTCAGCATTATCAACATCTTATTTTAGCTTTGCCCAGTGGAAGGTTATGTACAGAGCAGCTGAAGCCTTGATGATTGATTAATTCATCAGTTTGTGGATTGGAGTTTCAGGAGCTTTATTTCACTGACTAGTATATTTATCGTCACAAAAAGCAAAGCACTGCAGATGCTGGATATCTAAAATAAAAACAAAACATACTGGAAACACTCGTCAGATCAGGCAGGATCTGTGGAGAGAGGAGGGTAGGGTTCACGTTTCGGGTCAGTGCCTTTTCGTCACCACTGTTAATGAAGCGTCTCATCAGGAAAAGGCAAAAGATGAACTGAGTAGAAGAATCCTTCAACAACTGGTAAATGATGCGTGGAACTTCAAAAACGAGTATTTGGAAATAAGATTTTGATTTAATTGTTCTCATGTTGCACACTGGATTCCATAAAGAAATGCTTTTCCTACATTCAGCTTCCCAACAAAATGTAATGAGCACTGTTGCACAAGAGTCTCATTAAAAGAAGCTTCAGCTATGGAATGCAGGCATGTGTCTGAAAATACTATAAATGTCGTCTCCATCCTGTATGTGTAGATTAAAAATGGTGGTGTAGGAGTTGAGTGGTTTGATTAAAAGTGAAGGGTCATTTGAGACTTGTTGCTCTGTCTTTTTGGAGTGTGGCTTACTCTTGGTTTAAATGGATGTAAGACACTTAATCAGCTCTTGCTATCAGCTGTACCTCATGATGTGTTAAGACCTTAAATCATGCTGCAGGCTGTGTAGAGAGCCGCTGTGCTGACCTACATTGGCTCCTGGTCCGGCAACGCCTCAATTTATTGAAAAAAATAAAAAAAATTCTCAGCCTTGTTTTCAAACCCCTCCATGGCTTCGCCCCTTCCTATCTCTGTAACCTCCACCAGCCCTACAACCCTACGAGAT
Organism: Squalus acanthias; assembly: GCA_030390025.1. Classification (NCBI taxonomy): domain Eukaryota; kingdom Metazoa; phylum Chordata; class Chondrichthyes; order Squaliformes; family Squalidae; genus Squalus; species Squalus acanthias. The sequence goes on along the minus strand of CM059438.1, from coordinate 74,557,882 downwards.
CTCTGCGCTCCTCCAATTCTGGCCTCTTGAGCATTCCCGATTTTAATCGCTCCACCATTGGCGGCCGTGCCTTCAGCTGCCTAGACCCGAAGATCTGGAATTTCCTCGCTAAACCTCCTTTTAAGATGCTGCTTAAAATCTGTCTCTGATCATCTGACCTAATCTCCTTATGTCGCTCGGTGTCAGATTTTGTTCATCACTCCTGTGACGCGCCTTGGAACATTTTACTACGTTAAAGGCGCTATTGAAATTCAAGTTGTTTTTGTTGTTGTTAATGCGGTGGGGGTGACGGTGACCTGTTTTTCTCTTTCGCCCCACCTCCCCCCAAATGTACAACGGTCATTCCAGTCCAGGCACTACACCAGAAACGTGTGAAGCATGGTGCAGCTGAAATGTTTGTCTCCTAACAGTGTGATCTAGTGCACGTTGAAGCAGATTCACTTGAGGATCCAAGTGACAGTATACATAGAAACCAGTGTGGGAGGTAAGCGCCTTGAAGACCCCAAAAGGCATTGTGCCTTCCACTTAGGATAGGTTGACTCAAAATATGCCTGAACCTCCATTAATTAATTCAAAAAGAAAATAGTAAAGGTAAACTATTGTCCAACAATATCGTCAAAATGGTGTGAAAAACAAAGCCCTTGTGATTTGCTGCTATTCTTTGAAATTGAGCAGAAAAAACCCTCTAATCCTGAACTAGACCATTGTATTCAGGAGTTGTGGTTTACATCTCTTCCAGACCACAGTAAGACTTTTCAAGTCTGTAAAACCCTGATGCACTGAAATCAACACAGTGGAAAATATTAAGTAGAAAGAAACTGGCCAAATGTCGCATAGCTTCCAAATATGGTCCTGTTTGAATCATTGGCTTGCTTTGGGGATGTCAAGGTCCTAAGTTTAGCTCTGTTTTTTGGATCAGGAACTGAATACAGAGTACTGTATTTCTCTTTAATGCTAATCTGCCTACAATGGACAAACCAGGTTTGGTCACCCCTTTCACCCACCTCGTTTCCTCCAAAAGTATCTGAAAACAAACTGAACTAATTCCAGGTATTGTGTAAGATTAAACCTTACAATGAGCTTAAGGATTCTGTTTCCAAATATTCGAATGGCTTGTCTTCCCTTCCTCTCCCATACCCTGCAACCAGCAGTAAGGTGAGAGCAGTTGATTCAGCCTCAAGGTTTGACTGAAAACATTACAGCATTATCATTATTGGCCTCTGTAATGTGTTTAAACGCAAGACTTTTTGCAGAATCTGATCATTTGGAAATCATGTTATTGAAATGGCTGTGTCACAGCACAGAGTTGACTTTTCGCAGTTATTTTTTGTAGATTGGATTTAAGAGGTGTGGAGGCAGTTTGCCTGCTTTCCTTCCTTCCTTCCTTTGGTTGAAGAATGGCCTGGGGCGTGAGGTAAACCAGAGAGGAAGTTGGGGGGGAAATCGATTTTGTTTTCCCACTGTTGTTCCCTCCTCTCTCAAATGTTAGTGGTCCAGGAAAAGCCCTGCCCTCATTCAAAAGGTTATTTTCCACGTGTAAGCCCTGGACAAGGAAAATCATTGAGCTATTTGGTCATGGGGAGCATCATGGCCATGCATGATCTGTTCTCTCAAGGCATAAGTTTTCACCTCCCTGTGCAGTTTTCAGTAGGGGCTCAGTAGTTAATGATCAGGAGCAAGAACGCTGCCCATTGTCTTCCCCCTTGCCCAGCTCGAGCACTGGAGCCAATTGTAGTACTGTCCCTGCAGTCAGGCCGAGGTCAGCTAACTCGGTGGGATTGCAGCTGCAATTTTTCTACTTCTGTATGTCTCCATGGCGTTCCTTATGTTGAGTCCAGAAGTTGTCACAATTTCTTTTATCACATCCAGCCTGCTAGATCAACATAGCGTCCTGGAAGATTCAGAAGTCTCCGAATTTAACCATGTCCTTCTTGACCCTTTTTGTATGATGTGATTGTTCTCGAACTGCGGTGATTTTTTTAATAGCTATCAATGGATATCCAGTTCCTTTTGAGATAGTGGGTAGTTGTTGGTGACTGTTCTATAAATGGGTTTTTAAAAAAAATGCCATTCCTTTGAACTTGCATTAGCATAACTAATAATGCTGCAAGCAAGCAATGACTGCAGAAAATGAAGCATCAGATGCAAATTCTTCAATTCTGTTTTTGTACTCCGGTCTCATGACTGTTCCTTTTTTTCCGAAATGCATTCCTCCATACTCAATAGACACTTGAAGTGTTTTCAGAGCACATGATTGAGTCTTGACTCCTGAAGCCTAATTTTGGATAAAACTGGACTGGCAAGTGATTTTGATTTTTCTCAACTTTTTCCACATAATTTCACTCCTTTCCCCTCCTGAAGGCATTGCCTACTTGCCAGGGTCCATGGATTCTGGGTTCCCACAAGCACCTTGCTTAAGTGACCCAGATTAATTTGTGAGGCTCAACAGTGAATCAACCACAGGTGAAATTAAAGTGGTTCCCCACCTGATGCTCACACGTATGCATGTTCAGTGAGAATCATTGGATAATTCGAAGTGGGGAACCTTGCCCATTGTTCCTCCTCCCCAATCCAAGGGCGATGTGGCCAATTGTTCGCATAGCATCATCCTCCTGCATGAGATCAGCAAACTCTGCACCAGTCTGTGGGACTGGGAGGGAAACCAGTGCCCGACCATCAGGTAGCATATTGTGACATTTGCTGGTGCACCTTTCGTCTGAATCTTAAGCTGAAATTCTGAAAAGCAACTTTTTTTTTGGTTGGTAAAAATAAATACAACATGCCCTAATTCCTTTAATGGTATAGACCAGCCAATAAGGAAATAAGTGTAAATGGACTGAGTTTGTGAGCTTCCTGGGGCTGGATTGCTGAGATTTGGGGCTGCATGCGGCCCACTGTTTATAATTATTGCTATTTCATGTTTGAATCCCCTCAATCTATGTTGGCTCCTCAAGACAGACTTGAGTGAAATTATTCTCGAGACTCGAGGGTATTCTCAGTAGCTGATTTGGGAAGCTTAGTTTTGACCTGAAATTTGATTGAACAGTTAACATTTTGACTCATAAGTACCACACCACAGGATCTCTTTCTAAAATGAGAGCATGACTATGATTATGGCTCATCCAAGTTCACCGTTTCCTGCAGACACAAGACCACAGCTGTAGGTTTGGGAAATGCAGAACCACCAGAAATATACACAGACCGATCTCCGAACAGTCAACTTTGGAAAGCAAGAGGATGGTTTGTTGGCTCGAGCTGTGATATGGATGAACTCCCAACTACGAGGAAGTACATTTTTAAGCATGACTGCTTGTCTGCCTGGCTATTGTATGAGCTGAGTTTATTTCATTTAGTTTTGGGTGGGGCTGCTCGAGGGAATGTTGAATCATAGCAAGATGGTCCTTTTAGTCTTTGGGAGTGGGGGAATGGGAGAGAAGAAAATCTCAATCAAAATCAGCTTGTTTGAGCATCTACGTATAGCCAGATGTGGAGTGTGATTAATGTAGGTTGTGGGGAAGTATGTGGCCCAACCCATCCCAGCTAGAGGAAGTTGTGGTACTGAGGAGCATTACTGGGAAGAAAATAGTATGGGAGGGCAGGGGAGAAGGATGAGAAGGCAATAATTGGTGATGGAAAGTAATGAACCTTTTTAATAAAAGATTTCTATTGCACATATGCCAATCCAGAAAATTCCCAAAAGCTGAACAACATCTCCAAAAAAAAAACAATTAAATTAAACTAGCAGCTCACAAATAGCCCTGACTATACATAGCACCACTGCTTTATGGTGACAGAACAAATTAAATTCTATTGCAACCCACACTGAGAACAAACCGAAAAGGAATTTTTGTTTTACTGTGATTAGATAATGTGGTAAAGTTGTAATTGAGTTGAGCAAGTTTGAGTTTGTGGATCTGCTGCTTTGAATGAGGATGAAAAGTAATCTTACGAAGTGACTTCAGTCAGCTGGCTCGTGACGGTCCTAAAGTCTGCTATTCAGTGCAGCCAAGCAGATCTAAATACTTCAATGCTGTCTTAAACAAACTTTCCAATGATATTGTCAGAATGCTTACTTTTACCAACTTCCAACAGTTGGATACATTTGAAGACAAAATTAGGCCACATACAGACGTGACTCTTCAAGCAATATTTTCCCTACTGGATATGAAAATCTACATCCGCTTGCCTGTCTGCCATCAAATAGCACCAATCCAGCACAGGACCCACTCATTCCCCAACCTCCCAGTGATGTAGGCAACTTTACTGTATTGTGCATTTGTAGTAGTGTTGCACATGCATGACCACTGGTATGTGTCCATGAGCAGTGTTTCACACCTGGGAGCAAATTGCAGCTTTGAAATTCACACCTTCACAATGAAATCTCATGGTGTTCTGAGGTGTTGTTTAGAATAACTGCCCGCTGTGACTTTGGAAGGCAATCACTGATGGTTGGCATGAATGCTGCCGCTCTTTGTCGTCGTCTTCTTCTTAGGCAGTCCCTCGGAACCGAGGATGACTTGCTTCCACATTAAAAATGAGTTCTCAGGTGGCTGATGCGTCCAATGCAGGACCTACAGTCTCTGTCACAGGTGGGGCAGACGGTGGTTGGAGGGGCGGATGGGTGGAGTGCTTGGGTTGTTGTGTGCTGCTTGCGCTTGGCTTCTGCTTGTTCCCAGCGAAGAGACTCTAGGTGTTCGGCGCCTTCCTGGATGCTTCTCCTCCACTTTGTGCGGTCTTGGACCAGGGATTCCCAGGTGTCGGTGGGGATGTTGCACTTTTTCAAGGAGGCTTTGAGGGTGTCCTTGAAGCGTTTCCTCTGCCCACTTGGGGCTCTCTTGCCGTGTCAGAGCTCTGAGTAGAGCACTTGTTTTGGGAGTCTCTTATCGGGCATGCGGACGATGTGACCCATCCATCGGAGCTGAGCGAGCGTGGTCAAAGCTTTGATGCTGGGGATGTTGGCCTGAGCGAGAACACTGACGTCGGTGCACCTATCCTGCCAATGGATTTGCAGGATCTTGCGGGGGCAGCGTTGGTACCTCTCCAGTGCTTTGAGGTGCCTGCTGTACATGGTCCATGTCTCTGAGGTATACAGGAGGGCGGGTATCACTACTGCTCTGTAGACCACGAGCTTGGTGCCGGGTTTGAGGTCCTGGTCTTAACACACTTCCTCAGGCGACCGAAGGCTGCACTGGCACACTGAAGGCGGTGTTGGACTTCGTCATCGACGTCTGCCCTTGTTGTGACAGTAGGCTCCCAAGGTATGGAAAGTGATCCACGTTGTCCAAGGCCTTGTTGTGGATTTTGATAATCGGGGGTGGGTGCAGGACTGTGGCGGGGGCAGGTTGGTAGAGGGCCTTTGTCTTACAGATGTTTAGTGTAAGGCCCATGCTCTCGTATGCTTCGGTGAAGGTGTTAACGATGGTTTGGAGTTCAACCTCCGAATGTGCACAGACGCAAGCATCGTGTATGTATATTCTCAATAGCCACGTACTACTGAGATTTTTAGTCTCGTCTCAGTACAGACCTTTCTATGTAGTCCATTCGGTAAACACCCTTCTTGCATAGTTATTAATTTGGTCTCCATCTGCTGCTGTGCACAGCTGACAGTGAAGTTTCAGTTCTGAATTTGCTAGAAATAGGATCTGGAATACAAGCTGTCAAATGGGAACTTGATTTTTTTTTAAAGATGATGTTCAAAATCTTAGATTCTAAAATGCTCAATGCTTTTGATGTTTACTATCTGCTTTTATCATCAAGGTTCTATTGGAACTGAGTGTACAGGCTGTCCTGTCCTGAATGTAATCAGTAACTTGCAAGAATGGACGACAACCATTATTACAAAAAGAATGTGATGTATTTGTAGAATTCATGAGATACATGTCATAACTAACCTTGCTACATCTCATTATAATCAATGATTAAAATTCTATTGAAGGCCATTTCCTTCAGTGATTAATCAGGTATGAGCAAAAATGTGGTTAACAGATGAACAATGAAGACTAATTTGTCCTTGTATTTATCTTTTATTTCCTACAGGCCCCATTAAAGGATAAAATCATCTTCTCTGGCAACCTCTACCAGTACATGGAAGTAAACAGGAAGTGGAAGAACAGACATTTTGTTGTACATGATGACTACAATGTGGTGTTCTATGACGGCAAAGCGGTATGATATTTATTACTCTATAGGAGCACTTAGGAGCCATAATGAACCACAATTAACACAACGAGGAAGTTTTCATAAAGTAATTTTCTGCTTTAAAAAAAAACCTCATACTGACTATGTACCCAGTGCACATCCTAACTAATGTATGTCAAATGCTGATGGCTACACATTTTCAAAACTGCGCTATGCCTGGAGTCCATTTACAGGAGTGGGAATTGATCCAGCTTTTGTACTGTTCTAGATGTTTATCATGCTCCTAGTCAATCTCCTGTGTGTTGAACACAGGCAATTAAGACACAAAGATTGGTGGTATAGTATGTAGTGTAGATGGGAGCATAAAATTACAAAGAAACATTGATTAGTTGAGTGGGCAAAACTATAGTAGATGGCTTTCAACGCAGGCAAATGAGAGGTCATCCATTTTGGACCAAAAAGGATGGATCTGAATATTTTTTAAATGATGAAAAGCTTGGAACAGTGGGGGGTCCAAAGAGATTTGAATTTGCAAGAAATGGGATCTGTTATACAAGCTGTCAAATGGTAACTTGGTAGGGGTCCATGTACACCGATCACTAAAATGTAGTGGTCAAATACAAAAAAATTAAAAAGGTTAATGGAATGTTAGCCTTTATAACTGCATCTATACAAAGCCTTTGTTAGAGCACTAATACAACAGCAAAATACTGCAGATGCTGGAAATCTGAAACAATAGAAAATGCTGGAAACACTTTTATTAGACCACATCTGGCGTACCATGTACAGTTCTGGGCATCGCACTTTTAGAAAGGTTATATTGGCTTTGGAAGTAGTGTAGCACAGATTCACCAGAATGTTACCAGGGCTCCATGGGTTAGATAATGAGCAGAGATTACATAAACTTGTGTTGTATTCCCTGGAATATGGAAGGTTAAGGGATGATTTGATTTGAGATTATTAGGATTTTGAAAGGAATTGATAGGATAGATAGAGAGAAACTTATTCTGCTCGCAAGGGAGTCCAGGAGAAGGGGACATTACCTTAAAATCAGAGCCAGGCCATTCAGGAGAGATGTTAGGAAACACTTCTTCATTCAAAGGGTGGTAGAAGTGTGGAACACTCTCCCACAAAAAGTACGAGATGCTAGCTCAATTAATTTTAAATCTGAGATCGATTGGACTTTTGCTAGCCAAGGGTATAAAGGGATATGGAGCCAAGGCGGGTGGATGGAGTTAGGATACAGATCAGCCATGATCTTATTTGAATGACGGTACAGGCTCAAGGGGCTGAATTCATACTGGTGCAGTGGAACATAGGAACAGGAGTAGGCCATTGAGCCCCTCGAGCCTGTTTAGAGGGTGGAGGATAATTAGACTATGGTGCACTGACACAATTCAGCCCCTATTTGAAAGTCATGTATTCTCTCTCCTTATTGTGATATACTTGATATTTATAGTTAAGTAGCAAAACTGACGACAATTTCAGCATCAGAAGACTAGCGTTGGTTGTGGGGGAGCTGGGAGACACAAAACTGAGATACTGCAGCAGCTCTACTGGTAGGAGGAATAAATGGGTCTTTTTTGGGTGGCAGGTGGTGACTAGTGGGATACCGCAGGGATCAGTGCTTGGGCCCCAGCTATTCACAATATATATCAATGATTTGGATAAGGGAACCAAATGTAATATTTCCAAGTTTGCTGACGACACAAAACTAGGTGGGGTTGTGAGAAGATGCAAAGAGGCTTCAAGGCGATTTAGACAAGTTGAGTGAGTGGGCAAATACATGGCAGACGCAGTATAACGTGGATAAATGTGAAGTTATCCACTTCGGTAGGAAAAACAGAAAGACAGAGTATTATTTAAATAGTGATAGATTGGGAAATGTTGATGTACAGAGGGACCTGTGTGTCCTTGTACACCAGTCACTGAAAGCAAACATGCAGGTGCAGCAAGCAGTTAGGAAGGCAAATGGTATGTTGGCCTTCATTGCAAGAGGATTTGAGTACAGGAGCAAGGATGTCTTACTAGCTATCCAGGGCCCTTGGTGAGACCACACCTGGAGTACTGTGCGCAGTTTTGGTCTCCTTACCCAAGAAATGATATACTTGCCAAACGGAGTGCAGCGAAGGTTCACCAGACTGATTCCTGGGATGGCAGGACTGTCATATGAGGAGAGATTGGGTTGACTAGGCCTGTATTCACTAGAGTTTAGAAGAATGAGTGGGGATCTCATTGAAACGTCTAAAATTCTGACAGGGGTAGACAGACTGGATGCAGGGAGGAGGAGGATGTTTCCCCTGGCTGGGGGGTTTAGAACGAGGGGTCAGTGTCTCAGGATACGGGGTAGGACATTTAGGACTGAGATGAGGAGAAATGTCTTCACTCAGGGTGGTGAACCTGTGGAATTCTCTACCACAGAAGGCTGTGGAGGCCAAGTCACTGAATATATTTAAGAAGGAGATAGATTTCTAGACACAAGGCATCAAGGGGTATGGGGAGAGGGGGAATATGGTATTGAGATTGAGGATCAGCCATGATCTTGAATGGCGGAGCAGGCTCGAAGGGCCAAATGGCTGCCTACTCCTATTTTTCTCTAATTACAGTGTGGTGTTCACAGAGGCAGTTTGTGTACTAATTATATGTATAAATTGTCATTCATTATGTGTCTCTCTTTTATCGTGGACACCCTTGTACAATAATGACAGTTCCCAGAGTAGAGTTAAGGAAGAGATAATGCACTGCAAAAATTTCACAATAGGAATCTTATCTGCGGATTCTGGTGACTGTTACAACATCCTCCAACCACAACGCCCAGATCATATTACGACTTCAGTAATCACTCCCAGGTGTGCCCTTTTGATGGATTCTCGTTTTCTCTGTGTACAATAAGGTGTCTCTCCATTCTCCCAGCATTGTGTGTCATAACAAGATACTCTTGCCTGTATTTACCATATTCAAAACACATGAAGAACTGAAAATATTATCCCTCATCAAGGAGAATGCATTTAAAAACCAACTCTACTTTTGCCAGCCCTGGAAACCAGAAGAATAAATCTTAATCTACTTCAAGGACCCACAATGTACTTTAATGGCAGCAATCACAAGTTGTGTTACCAGGGCAGTGGCTGAAAATACAAAGATTAAACAAATGTAATGGTCAAAATTAAAATGACCAATATTGGAATTATTTCCAAATTGTAATGTAATCTTGGTATAGAATAATGTTCAACCACTTGGCACGTTGTTTTCACTATTACTGACAGCTGAACCCCATGATTAGATTTTGGCCTTTCAAATCGTTGTTATCCAGTGTTTTTTTTTGAATGGTCCTGGTCTGATGACTGCTTTTACACTACCGGTGCAGCACAGGACCCTCTGTGGCTTCCAAAGCATCAGAATGCTCCAGTAACACAATTGAACAAATGAAGGGCAAGATTTTTTTTGTCTGAAAGAAACACCATCAAACTTGTATGGCAATGAAGCGAAAGGACTTAATAGTCTCTCTTTCCGACCAGTTGCATAGCAAGACTTGATTCCTGTCTGCTCAGCTCCTTCAACTGCTCATCTGCTCTGCCTGGTTTGTTCTCCTTGTCTAAATGTAGCTTCACATTTGGGCATGTGTGATATCCTTGACTCATATCTTTATTCAGATAAACCTCACTGCTGTAGCTCGCACATGAGTAAGATGAGGTTTAATAAAAAGCTCACAAAGATCTAGCTAATAGGAATGATACCAGTGTGTAAAATGAAATTGCTTCAATAGAAACGGACAAGCTTTATTACTACTTCTTTTCGTAACTTCACACAAGGAATATAATTTAGTTATTGTGAATGTTACAGAAGCCCATTCTGCATTATTTAAATAACATCACAGTCTGGAAAATAGGATACAAAGATTCTTTGTGGCAACTTTTTGGGAGTGTCTATACATCTGAAAAGAACCATAGTAAATGCAATTATTTCAGATGACTAAACGCCTTGGATAAATAGTTAAACCCCACCCTTGGCAAACCAGCTTTTTTTTTTAAAATAGTTTCATGTACCGATAAACATCCATCACATGAGACAGCCTAAGCCAGAGTTTGAAAGGTTACATGGCAATGGAACAAACAGATGACCTGAAGAATAACTGGTCATCTTTCACATCACAGGTCAAGTGCAGTCAAAACCTTGCTGATGTACAAAATAATGTGTGGGGCAACCAACAGACCTCCAGTTCACCACGTACGCTGTTTGAAACACTGTATAGACCAGCATTGATTGACCACAGTAGAAGCTGCTGAAAGTAAATGAGTCATTTCTACCTGGTGGAACAGGCTCGAGGGGCTGAATGGCCTATTCCTGTTCCTGACCCCGGAAGAAAACTAGAAAAAATTTCAATGTTAATCAAACAATACAATCTGGATTATTTAACATCGGCAAGCTGTCGCCACAAGTGACATTTTGATTGCTTCAACAGTACTAGGGCCATAATTCAATCGAGATTCTCATCTTAACCTTATCTACAGTGTCACTTTTTTGGCTAGATATTCAACCAGTTTATTTTTAAATGAGTTCAGCAGCAGTATTAATTGCTTTAAACACGTGCCTTTTCCATATATCCACCGGTTTGTAAGGCTTCCTATATCACTTTGCAAATGGGGAAGGTACAGAGACGAACCAGAGTCTAACAGTCTGTGCTGATGTGCGTTATCCTGTTGTACAACAGGTGTTGGAATTTATTGTGAAACTTCCACAGACCCACACCAGCCAGAGCTGTTTTCTGATGCTTCAGTTATAATCCTTTTGTCAAAAGACCGTTCTGCACCTGGGGTGTTGGCTTAAGTTTTTTTTTTTCTCACCAGCCTACAAATGTATTTTAAAACGCATCCTGTTTTCATTCAAACACATTAATTTCAGAGCTCCTGAATCTTTTTCCCCCTTTCTTCCCCCCCCCCCCCCCCCCCCACCACCACCCATCTCGCCTGTCTCTCCCACCTTGTTGCCTTAACTGCTTTTTCCTTAGCTGGATATTTCCATGCTTTTCACCAACTTAGTCAGTTGTCGAAGTGTCAGCTGTGGCTCAGTGGGTAGCACACTCGCCTCTGAGTCAGAAGGTTGTGGGTTCAAGTCCCACTCCAGGGACTTGAGCACATAAAGCTAGGCTGACACTCCAGTGCAGTGCTGAGGGAGTGCTGCACTGTCGGAGGTGCCGTCTTTCAGATGAGACATTAAACTGAGGCCCCGTCTGCACACTCAGGTGGACGTAAAAGATCCCATGGCACTATTTCGAAGTTGAGAGGTCGCACAACACCAGGTTATAGTCCAACAGTTTTATTTGAAATCACAAGCTTTCGGAGCTATCACTCCTTCCTCAGGTGAAGTAAATTGGATACAGAATCGCCAGAGCATATATAGATGGAAAAAAAAGCATGTGTACTTTACAATTGCAGACCAATAAATTAAATCATCCTGACTATCTGCCGAGGTGTGATAAAGTTAATTAAGTCAGCCAGGAAGGTACCACATCAAAAGACATAGCAAGATACAACTGAGACAATGAGGTGTAGTCGCAGGGGTTCCAACGTGTCAAAAGCTGCCGTCTGTATGTAAAACGAAAAGCTTTAAAAAAAAATTACTTTTTTACTGGGAAAATTTTTACTTTTTTACTGGGAATCACATCTGTGAACAAGCTAACGACGACTCTTCAAATAAAACTGTTGGACTATAACCTGGTGTTGTGCGACCTCTCAATTTTGTCCACCCCAGTCCAACACCGGCATCTCCGCATCATGACCACTATTTCGAAGAGCAGGGGAGTTATCCCTGGTGTCCTGGCCAATATTTTCCCCTCAATCAACATAACAAAAAAAAGCAGATTATCCGGCCATTTTCACATTGCTGTTTTGTGGGAGCTTGCTGTGTGCAAAGTGGCTGCCGCGTTTCCCACATTACAACAGTGACTCCACTTCAAAAGTACCTCATTGGCTGTAAAGCGCTTTGAGACGTCCGGTGGTCGTGAAAGGCGCTATATAAATGCAAGTCCTTCGCCTATTTATTTTGACTTTTTTTGTTCCTTTAACGTCTCTTCATCACCTCACCTAGATGTTCCTGTTAGCCATCCAAATAGTTTCTGGTTTACTATTGAGCAGTCTGCGATTCATTGAGCCTGTTTACTTCCTCTCTGTGATTTGAGTATTTATTGTCTTCCTCTCTCCCCGCCCCTCTCTGCCCCCTTTTTCTCTCTCTCCATACAAAAGGACTTCAGTATCTTTGTTTTTACTTCTGAGGGAAGGGGCTTGCAGACAAAACATTGCCTTGTCTTTTCCCTATACAGAGACTGATGAACCTGCTGTGTATTTCCAGCATTTTTCCTTATGTCAGATTTCCAATACAGATTTTTTTTTTTTTTATTGGTACTTAATTCAGCTTATTGAGGAGTCTCAAAGGCTAGACAGTATTCATATACAAATACCCCCCCAAGACAGTTGGCAGTCATCCAAGTATATAGGTTCTATATTTTCCATAATAATTACCTTAAACCTGCTTGCCATTCCTTCGCTCACTCAGTTAATTGATGTTTACTGATGCTACTGCCCAAAAAATTCAATTTTGCGGCTTTATCCACCAAGGAGATGAGAGCTAATTGATAACTAACTCGAACCTTAATTGTAGGGCAATTCTAGCTAAACTATGATCTGATGACTTTTTTCATAATTCATTACTGGAACTCTTAAATAATCTCAATATTTAATGGATCTGACGATGCGAGAAGGGGGGAAATCAATCATTTAGTCATAACATTGGAATTAAATGCTAATTGACGTCTTGTCGAAGTTTCACTATTCAGGGTCTAAGAGACACTTGCGGCAGGTACAGCTTTTTAATGAGAGAAAACTTGTTTCATTTTAAAAAGCATTTTTCTTGCAAAAATTAATGTGGTTACAGCCATAACTGCTGTGCAGTGTTACCAATGATTAGGCAACTATTCACATAACAACTAGAATTCCTTGAATTGCTGATATACTAGAGTATGGAACTGATCCAGCTGTTCAGCAAGAAAAGCTGTTATAAGAAACATAATTTAAATTCCATTTGTAGTCCAGCATTCCCCCCAAAAACAATGTTCCACCTTGCAGGACATCCTTTCCTTTTCTTATGTATACCAAACTGACGAGCATCTTCATTTAGAAAATCAAGTCTGCATTTGGGTGGTTTCCAAGTACTCTGATTCTGCTGGAACTGACTTTCATTTGAATTGTTTGAACAGCAGTTTGTATAAATGCCAACCAGTATTTAAAGGGTTAGCATACTTTCTGGGGGGGAAAAAACTGTGGGTTGGATTTGAACCCCCATCTCTGATGAAAAGACAATGCTATAATTATATCCAACTCGTTCACTTTTGCTGCTTCTCTGAAATCCTGGTCTTTTCCTTGGATTTGGTTATGGTTGGACAGCTTTAATGATGGCTTGCCATCCCACAAATTTTGCAGATCCTGAGCATTTCAGTTTCCAAAAGAGACCACAGGTAAACAGAATCATGTTGCAGATTACCCGTGGTGCATTGCTTTGGCCACAGCATGACTTTTATCCAGTGTCTTTTACTTGGCAGTGCATGTTTAAAGAAGTATATTAAATGCCCACAGTTTGAAACAGATTGGAGGGGATGTGGAACCAATAAACATTATAGCTCCCAGATGAGATGAAAGAGCGGCGTATAACACGCTATAATGGCATGTTGTCATACAATTTTTGTGCAAAGTATGCAGGAAGTGGTTTCCTTATGAATACTTTTAAGTCTGATGCAGTTTTTGTTCACGTGGTAAGTGAGCTGTTAGCTTTGTTGGGTGGTTGGGGGAGAGAAGATAGATTTTTACATCCATTGACCACGAATAGGTGGAAAATCTAGCCCAAAATATACAGTTGCTGTCCCAGCCTCTTGCCTCCTCCTACTTAACTTGAGGAAACCGTAGGTTTTTGGAAATGTTAATAATGAAGCAGGAGAAGGGAGCTTTCTGGATTGTGCATGAAGGCTAATCTTGGGTTACCATCAGCAAACAGCTTCTTTCCTCCTGCCATTGTCATTGATCTTACTCGATGCTCTTGAGTCTGAGGGGGATTCCACTTGCAGGATTGCCTTGTTCTAATTCACTAGCAACTCGCAGAAATTATACATTGTCGGGTTCAAAGTAGACATACAATGCAGGAAACCTTTCCTGTCAGACGAACCTGATCCATGCCTCTGTTGTCTGCCAATTCAGCTTGACTTCATATCCTGAGAGTCCATTGAAGGATGTGCAAAAAGATCAAAAGCTAATTATCTCGAGACTATGATTGAAAGAGAAGCCTGCACTTCCACCAACCATTCCGTGTCGGTCTTGGCTAAGAATTGGTCTGTGCTGTGTGACAGAACTATTCTAACCTCTGCCATGGCTCCCAGTCAGATGGGTCCTCCATTCTTCAAGATCTCAATATGTTCAAAACAACAGAAGCACAATGACCTAAGACAGGGATGACTGGCCTTTTTCTATTTGCAGACTGCATAGGTGTATATTGTGGAGCTTCAGGGGTTGCATTATCGAGTTTAAATTTATCTTCCTGTTAATTTGCAGGTAAGTTACTGTTATTAACAGATATTGGTGTCTGAGTTAGGATTTATCCACCAATGAGGCAGTAGTGCTGATGACAACCCTTTCCAGGCACATGCAATTCAGACTGGACGAGTACGAAAAGACCCAAGTTGCCTGGGCTTTAACGGTTGGATTGCCAGGGCTTGGCAGAGGGTGGGGTGATACCCTGCATTTGCCTTTAGTCCTCTGGTTGAAATCCCCTGATCTAAAGGGGTGAGATTTTGGAAGGCGTTAGCCAATTTGGGTATATTTTAAAAGAAAGAAAGACTTACATTTATATAACGCAGTTCACGACCACCGGACGTCTCAAAGCGTTTTACAGCCAATACTTCTTTGGCGTGTAGTCGCTGTTGTAATGTGGGAAATGCGGCAGCCAATCTGCGCACAGCAAGCTCCCACAAACAGCAATGTGATAATGACCAGATAATCTGTTTTTGTTATGTTGATTGAGGGATACATATTGGCCAGGACACCTGCTCTTCTTCGAAATAGTGCCGTGGGATCTTTTACGTCCACCTGAGAGTTTAACGTCTCATTTGAAAGACGGCACCTCTGACAGTGCAGCACTCCCTCAGCACTGCACTGGAGTGTCAGCCTAACTTTGTGCTCAAGACGCTGGAGTGGGACTTGAACCCACAACCTTCTGACTCGGAGGCAACTGTGCTACCCACTGAGCCACAGCTGACACTTAGTCATTGAGTTTTTGTTGCTGCACCTGGTTGTAGCTCACAGTGGAACATATCTCACAGGACGGTTTCACAACAGCTTCCCAGGGCTCAGTGGAGAAGCTGAAACCGAGGGTGATGGGTTCTGCAATTCATGACCCTTCGGCATCGACGTTGCTTTGTAAATCGCCTATCGTGAGATTTTAAAAGCGTTGGGGATAGTGTTAATTTTTTAAACCTGTATTTAAATTAGAAAGCGGTTAAAAATGAATGACTGGACAATTAACATTTTGTAAATTAAATTTCTTCCTGCAGGCCTTTGACCGAGGATCCAACCCAAAGGGAGTGATTAATTGTGCAGGCTACAAGGTATTGAAATCAATGGATCAGTATCTGGAACTGGTTAACAACAGTATGCCAGGTAAATACCAGTGACGTTTATTATGTAAATTATGGGAAGGGATGGGGCAGGTAACAAATTAAGTTAAAGGAGAATCGGCTGCATATCCTGAGGTAAATATTGGTCAAATCTTGAAATGTCAGGGGGGTGTGGGGAGAAATGAAAAATGAGAGCTCTGCTTAACATCCAAGAAATCTTCTGACTTTCCTCCATTTGTGTTTCTTTTGTCAGGATGCTTATTGTACAGTTTCTGTTATGTAATACATATGTCTCGCCTCTGAGCATTTGTGGGTCTCAAAAAAAAAAAAAAAAAAAAAAAAAAAAAAAAAACTTCCCTGGGATACTCATTGAGAAAAATGCAGGAGAAGTATTTGGTTGGGAATGGGATGGAAACTTGCAGGATACATAATGAGGGAAAAGATTAAATGCTCCAGGGGTCATGTTCATTCCTGTTGCTCAGGCTAGGAAGGAGATAGTTGGCTAGAGGTGAATAATGGGGACAAATTTTGGAATTTTCCTTGATTACATGGAGTGTTTATGCAGAACATTCCCTCGTCATAAAGTCTGATGGGGCTGAAGTGTATGTGGTCTCTGGAAGGTGCAGTTGTGCTGAGTAAAATGACCTCTTTCCCCGTGCTTTTCTTGTACGCAATCAGACAGCTTAGTGCATCTAGCCCAGTTCAATTAAAGTCTGAGTTTGTTATATAGTTTAGAATCATAGAAATTTACATCTAGAAATAAAAGTCTAGTTTCAACCACTTTTTAGATTATAATCTAATGAGTCAGTGTGACCTCCACTTTTGTATAAATGGCAATTCTATTTTTTAAACACATAGCGGCCATCAGTGGGTATGTTTGCTATTTGTCAACTGTTTCAAGTGTTTAATTTAAATACTTGTTGATAATCCTTGACTAAGATGTATGGAAATGTAGTGCTGTGGCTGTTGGCAACAGTTAATTGGCTATCTAAGTTCTAGATTGTTAAGTGTGAAATGTAATTAAGTTGCATGTTTAGAATAAAATACTTAACACAATGAAATGTCACCTGCAAACTGGTCAATGAGAGCAGAGAACATTATTAAAAAGGGCAAAATAATCAGACATTTGCCTCATTTCATTGTTAGACGATGTATTATTACTGAACCTAATGAATTCAAACATAACACTGCATGTAGGTCAGAATAAATTCTGAATGCTTGACTTGTATTAATCTGGTAACGGGGTGTGTATCATCTTCTGCCTCCAGTTGGAGGTTGAATATTGTGTTACGACCAAGCATTGAGGTTCTAGCTTTACGGAAAAATGTGTTGGCCAGCAGGTGGCAGGCAGATATGCAGCCAGGTCTCTGGATTGGCAAAGAGGAGGGAAATGGACAAGTGAAGAGTTGGTGGGGCAATGGAGGGAGAGCAGCAGTGGTCTAGAGTGAAATTGAATCTTCAGTCTTCAGCATCATGCTCTTAAATTTGGACCTTTTCTTTCTCTCCACATTCCCCGCGCGCGCACATTCTCACTATTTCTTAACATATAGAAACATAGAAGATAGGAGCAGGAGTAGGCCATTCGATGAGATCATGGCTGATCATCCCAACTCAGTACCCTGTACCTGCCTTCTCCCCATATCCCTTGATACCTTTAGCTTTAAGAAATATATCTAACTCATTCTTGAATATATTTAATGACTTGGCCTCAACTATCTTCTGTGGTAGAGAATTCCACAGGTTCACCACTCTCTGGGTGAAGAAATTCTTCCTCATTTCTGTCCTAAATGGCTTACCCCTTATCCTTAGATTATGACCCCTGGTTCTGGACTCTCCGACCATCGGGAACATTCTTCCTGCATCGAGTTTGTCCAGACCTGTCAGAATTTTATGTTTCGATGAGATCCCCTCTCATTCTTCTATACTCCAGCGAGTATAAGCCCAATCGACCCAATCTCTCCTCGTATGTCATTCCTGCCATCCCAGGTATGAGCCTTGTGAATTTTCGCTGAACTCTCTCCGTGGCAAGAACATCCTTCCTCAGATAAGGCGACCAAAACTGCACACAGTACTCAAGGTGTGGTCTCACCAAGGCCCTGTACAACTGCAGCAGGACATCACTGTTCCTGTACTCAAACCCTTTCGCTATGAAGGCCAACATACCATTTGCCGCCTTTACTGCCTGCTGCACCTGCATGCTTACCTTCAGCGACTGGTGCACAAGGACACCCAGGTCTCGTTGCACTTCCCCTTCTCCCAATCTATTGCCATTCAGATAATAGTCTGCCTTTCTGTTTTTGACACCAAAGTGGATAACCTCACATTTATCCACGTTATATTGCATCTGCCACGCTTCTGCCCACTCACCCAACCTGTCCAAATCATCCTGGAGTTTCTCCGTATCCTCCTCGCAGCGCACACGCCCACCCAGCTTTGTGTCATCTGCAAACTTGGAGATATTGGCCCAGAAATTAAAGACGGAGCCTTCCTGCGGGGGTAAGGCTTCCCCGCGATATCTCACTGCGCGCCTGCCTTTTCCTTCCGAGCTCGCACGAACTTTAGTTTCAAGACTGCAGCTGTGCAGTGTGTGCGTATCCCAGAGACGCAGTTAATTCGTGCGAGCTGTGGGATCACGTGATTAAGTTTGAGCCAATGGCAGCACACCATTTTTCATTCATAGTTTTCACAGCAAGTGCTGTCAAAGCTATGAATCTATACCCCCCAAAAGAACAGCTAAACCTCAATTAAATTTTAAAAAAAAACCATCACATTAATAAAATAAGTATAGTTAAATAAATTAACCTAAACAAAAAATTAAATTTTTGAGAAAATTTAATCTTTTTAAAAGTTATAAAAATAAACTTACCTTTCTTTAAAGTCTCAAAGATATACCTGCTTGAAAAAAATTCAAAATAATACTTAATTAACTACTTACCTTGTTAAAAGAGGGTCTTACGCCTCCTTTCTTTATGTGCAAAATCTTCCATGCTTACCTGCGCGTTCAAAGCACTAAGTGCACTGCGTGCGCGCAGCCTGTAGCGCGCACGCGGTTCACCTAGGAACCGCCCCCTTTTGAAATCACCAAGTGCATGCTGGAAACCGGCAATTGGAGACAGAATACGCGAGAGTACACAGTGCGTACTCTCACGTACTGATACTAATTTTTGGGCCATTACATTTAGTTCCCTTATCTAGATCATTAATGTATATTGTGAATAGTTGGGGTCCAAGGACCGATCCCTGCGGTTGATCTAGACATATCCACAAATATTATTGAAGTGCCATTAAGCCATTCCTGGCCATGTTTTTACAAGTCCTCTTTTTCTGCTCAAGGTAAGCAGTCTTTATTCTATGTAATTGCCCACTGCTTTTCAACATTTCAGAAGATTTTCTGAACTTTCTTACATTAATTATAGGCGGCCTCAAACATTTTAGCACAATTAGACTTGCCCTTTCCCCGAGAACAAGCAATTGTACCCTAGTTTACAGTAGAAAATGCGGACAGCTCTTTGTTACTATTGTAATGTGCTTGTCCTAAATTATAAATAATCATTACTTGGGGGGAAAAGAGAGCAAACAAAAGTAATATTGTACACACCAGGCTGAAGTTTCTAATTTCAGTGCCAAACTTTTATTTAATAATATTTAAAAGTTATTTATAACAAAGCTGGCGTAGTGCCAATGTAAAATGGTTTTTGTCAAACCAATTGCTCCATAATGTTCATGTTTGCTTTTAGATAACATTATACAGTCTGTGCTTTGTTGCTGGGTGAACACTGATACAGTGGGTTCACAGTAATACTCAATAGATTTCAAAAATGCAAAAGTTTAAAGGAGACGTACAGCATAATTTATGTCAGTGACATGTCTCTCATTCTTTTTGTTTACCATTGGTCTTCCGTTTTTATGACTGCTCTACAACAGGGTTTGGCAGTCAACGTTTTCTGCTCCTGGTTGTACTGTCTCCTGATTCATCTAAATTTATATACTCAGTCCTCATTTAACTGTGCACTCGTATGGAAATTGGGATTCTTATGGCTATCATCCAAACCGGGAGAATAAGCAGGCACTTAACCTTTAAGTTTTCTTGATCATTCTAGTAGCCTCGAGTCGTCTCCCAACCTGCAGTCAACCGAAGGCCTCAATCTGACCGCTTTTCTCCCGAGACGAGCACCTTAATTTTCTAAGCTCCCTGCCTTCAGTCCTGGGGTTGCTCCATTAACATTGTTTTTTTTTTTAAATATCACTTCTATTTAAAAGCTTCATGATGCTTTTTTGGTGCCAGGATAAATGCTTCTACTTAGAGCATTCAGTGGTATCTGGGGTTATGATGGGACTTGTAAGCTTGAGGCTACAAATCTGTGTGATTAGCACTTTGGTATGGCAGAGGACCACAGTAGAGGCTTTTGCTTAAGTTGCTTGTGACTATCATTTGCCTCGAGGGATAAAACCATTTTGTTGTCCACGGAGCAAGGGCTTTTTGTATGACTCAAACCAGGGATGTCTTTGAGTGTAGTTACTTGACTTGTTGGTAAGAATGCCTTGGTTAAATCTATCACGAGGCAATATATTTGGTGAATAGGTCATAGAGTATCCTTCTTTGTGTGGTTATGATCTAATAAGCAAGTTAACTGCTCACTCTACTCTTAGTAATGCTGCCACATGTTTCTCTTCACTATATCTGCAAGGGAATTTCATAGACATTGCACACTTTCAAGTGTACTGTTGCCCAAGAGTTTATGATGAGTGTTTTGGCACATCTTTCAAAGAAATTATACTAAAAACCAAAGATAAAGGACCAAGGCCCATAGTGTAGGACACCATCAAAGTTGAAAAGGATAAAACAGAAGACGCGGTAACATCAAACTTGTGTTTTAAAAGCCTGAAGATTGATGATGGAAGGAAAAATTGAGGGAAGTAAGGAGTCTGATAGTTTTGAGGACTCGGCGGAGAGGGAAATGTGCTATGTCTTGGTTCTTTAAGTATGTAGCGAGGAGGAAGAATATGTAAGAACGTGTTTCTGGAATTTTCAAGGAAAAAGTGAGAACAATGGAGAAGAGGGCTGAATGCAGCAGTACAGATGAATTAGAGAATGATGAGAAAGCATGATTCCTGGGCTCAATCAAATCTTAGATAGCCACCTTCCTATATTTTTTACCAAGTTGATATAATTAATTTGCGTGTAAAAGATGAATGAACATTAGATTATCTATCACTGTGGTCATATTTGTGCTTTGGAATGTAGCTCATCTTCTATTAACTAAGCTTCTTCTCATCTAAAATAAAAACAGAAAATGCTGGAAATACTCAGGCAGCAGCTGTGGAGAGAGAAACAGAGTTAACGTTTCAGGTCGATGATCCTTCGTCAGAACTGGAAAAAGTTAGAGATGTAACAGATTTTTAAGCAAGTGTAGGGGCAGGGAAAGGGGGGAATAGGAGGAAAGAACAAAAGGGAAGGTCTGTGATCAGATGGAAGGCAGGAGAGATTAAAAGACAAAAGGGATGATGGTGCAAGGCAAAATGAGATGACGATGGGACAAATTAAACAAAAGATGAGTCTAGATGAGGTGCAAATGGGAATTGCAGAATCAACAGCTGCCATGTGGAAAAAAAATAGGGGCAGAGGTTGTAGGAGCAGAAGGATGAAAAGTTTTATAAAGGTGTAGTGTCCTGCAGTTAAAATAGGCGGTTGAACATTTTCCTTTTTTGATATTTAGCATGAAATTTCAGGATTCGTACACTTTTAATTGACAGTTGTAAAATCTAAATTCTTCCCTCCTACCTGTCTTCTCAAACCTGGAATGCTTGGTTTGTTTTTCATTGGGGTATTCGTCGTCTTATATGCACTTAAGCTCTTGTTAGCTCCTTTGTCAAAGAACTGAGGTGAACATTGCTGCTGGGAAGGTTACTTTGTTTGGAAGGTGTTTGGAAGGATGAAAAGCTTTATAAAGCTGTAGTGTCTTGCAGTTAAAATAAGCGGTTGAACATTTTTCCTCCTTTTGATATTTAGCATGAAATTTCAGGAGTCCTGCATTTTTAATGGACAGTTGTAAAAATCTAAATTGTTAATTTTTCCAATTAAACATTTCAGACTGTCCAAAATATAATTTTAACTTCAGACCATTTGGGTTGATGCACTAAACATAAGGTGGGTTCTTATCGGACCTCTTGCAATAGCATTTTAATCAGGCAAATGTACCCAGGTAGTCGTATAACCTAAGAATGAAACTGGAAAAGACCATTTGGCTAATTTACTTCAACTAGCTTTTGGTGAGCATTTTGCTGTCTCGAGGTAATTGAATGACAATCTGCCTTTGGCAGTGTGGACACTGGTTGCTTTGTCACTTACCTGCTCTCCAGAATGGTGCAGTTCAGGGAAAAGATGAAGAAAATAAAGTTTTGGGGCGTAGTAATGGCAGTAGAATAGAACCACAGCATACTGTGTATAGGGGTGGTAGGTGCGCAATGTTTGATTGGGTGACTAAATAGAGTACAACTGGCTGAAATATTGTTCTAAAATGCCAAGTTCTCAGCCAGAGATTGTTTGGTTCTGCCTGGCTGGGGCTGTTTTTTAAGCTTTACTTTCCTTTTGAAAGAGTCAGTCTGTGAAAGGATTAGATTTCCGTGATCCGTGCCTCATATTTTGTATTAGGCTTCAATACTGCAGGTTCACAGCACTCTACGCAATTGGAGAGTTGGGTGAAGCTCCGTTATCACTTTATTCCACCATATTCGAGAAGGACGCAGGTTTTGCACTTGTAATCCTTTGCGCATGCAGCCTTCAACTCTGCCCTTGCCATTGGGAAGCTGAGCAGAAGCAAAGATGCTTTTCCTGCACGAATGAAGGAAAATTGCAATGAGTTCACTTCCAAATGCTCCTGTGCACCCTGTACTCTACACTTCAGAGCTAGGTTGCTTGGCTGTCCTATTAGCTATGATGGTGCAGAATGTGGGATGACAACCCATAAAAAGGGGCACGAAGAGAAGTGTTTAAAAAAAAAAAGGCATCTCAACCTTGGAAACATTTAGGGCAAAATGAGAAATGAGTGCAGTAAAATAGAACCATTTTTCTTTTTCATAGGAATCAAGGGAAAGGCGAGCAGCTCCCCATTCCTGAAATGGCCAACGGAGTATCGCACCATCTTACGGCACCCGTACGGACGTCATTATTACTTCTGTGTTATATCCGAGAAAGAACAGCAGAAGTGGCATGCTGTGTTTCAGGATTGTGTGCGCCATCTTAACAATGGTAAGTCTGCTCTCCACTTCATTTTGTTATTACAAATCACCATTTTCTCTGCTCTCTTGAAGGTGGGGTGCTGATTGCATGTGACCCTCGAGTAAGTGCAAGCTGTTAGATTTAGTACTTAAACCTGATCCTATACACACGCTAATTTTTCAGCAGGGATCACTGGGTAGCGATCAGGAGTGGAAGCCTTGGCGGCTTATTTAGAAATATAGAAACATAGAAAAATAGGAGCAGGCGTAGGCCATTCAATATGACCATGGCTGATCCTCTAGCTCAATACCATATTCCCGCTCTCTCCCCATATCCCTTGATGCCTTTTGTGTCTAGAAATCTATCTATCTCCTTCTTAAATATATTCAGTGACTTGGCCTCCACAGCCTTCTGTGGTAGAGAATTCCACAGGTTCACCACCCTGAGTGAAGAAATTTCTCCTCATCTCAGTCCTAAATGTCCTACCCCGTATCCTGAGACTGTGACTCCTCCTCGTTCTAGACCCCCCCAGCCAGGGGAAACATCCTCCCTGCATCCAGTCTGTCTAGCCCTGTCAGAATTTTATACGTTTCAATGAGATCCCCTCTCATTCATCTAAACTCTAGTGAATACAGGACTATTTGACCCAATCTCTCCTCATACGACAGTCCTGCCATCCCAGGAATCAGTCTGGTGAACCTTCGCTGCACTCCCTCTATGGTAAGTATATCCTTTCTTAAGTAAGGAGACCAAAACTGCACACAATTTCCACTCCAACCTCCGGGACCAGTCCAACACGACATGGCTGGGATTGGCTATCTATGCAAACACCAGTCATCATTCTTGGGACATTAATAGTCTATATAGTCTGGTACTACACCATGTAGTGAATTCATGAACTGTGCTATCAGGAGGAATTGCTCTTCGTTTTATATATACTGTTAATACTTATTTGCACTTCAGACGTGTTGCCTATTTATAGCTTAATCATAACATTTCGGGACATGTATAAACTGTGTAGACCTATTTAAGCCAAGTAGATACCATTTCTGCCACCTGTCCGTGGAATTGACTGCAGCTGATCAGTGTGAGGTTTACTTTAGGCTGCTGTAAATGCCTGATGTGAATTGCCTGATTCCGACAATAATTTTGAGGTCAGTGTATACTTTGTTTTATATATTGATTTGAAGTAGCCTCTGTTTGGGTAATGGCTTTTAGCTGCGGTTGAAATTCTATTCTGTGAATACAATCAGTCAGTCTCTTTAATGTTGAACCTTGTGGTAACATGGAATGATCAGAAACTTTTACAAACAGCTCTTTGCATCATCGGCTAAGTATTGCATTCCCTCTCTTTGGCCGCGCAAGTTTATGTCGTCTATCAAAAAGGCACTTGCTAAAATGACAAGAATGGTTTTGCCACTGCGCTAAATGTTAATGTTGGGAAAAACGGCCAACACAGCATGAAGCATTTTAGTTAATAAAATATTCAGTATCCGTCGCAGTGCTAGGAATCAAAGCTGAGGGAGTTAGGCTATAAATTAATTGAGTTGCTGCAGCCTCTGGACTGCTTGTAGCAGATGCAGGTCACTGAGCAAGGAATAAACCCATGTTTAACGTTCAGTTAAATAGTTAAGCACAGAAAGGCTCATAATGATGCATATGAAGGTTGGTACACATGCTGGTACACAGTGATGGAGGCGGAGGAGGATGAGCCTTTGTCTGAGCATCCATCTTTGTCTGATTACGCCTCTGTGACATGCCTTGTACCATCTTTCTATGTTACAGTCACTCTATATAAATGCTTGTTAATACTCAATTATTAGATTCATAGTCTAGGACTTCTGAGTATCGAAACTTAATACTAAATGCACCTTACTGCTATAATTCAGCAAGCACATGAAAAATGTAAATTTTTAAACAGAGTATAAAATGATGGATATAGATAGTCCAACAAACTTTTCATCCCTTTGATTATAGGGTGTACAAGACTCCTGCTAGTGAATTTCAGACGAGGTGTAGGCCAAAAACGTCTCGCCAATCTTTGCTTTCTTTAGTTGCCTTCTCTCTCTCTCTTTTCCCCGCCTGCTCAACAATCGTCTAAAGCATTATTAGACATTGACCCAAAGAAGGAGATATTACGAGGGGTGACTAAAAGCATGATCAAAGAGGTGGAATTTAAGGAGGGTCTTAAAGGAGGAGAGGGATATGGAGAATTGGGAGGAACCTTGGGATTTCCAGAATATGGGGCCAAGATGGCTGAACGCACGGCCACCAATAGCAGGGCCAAGGGTAGGGGCGGGGTGGGCATTGCACAAAAGGCCAGAGTTGGTGGAACGCAGAGATCGGGGTTAATAGGTGAGTGGGACTTCCGGGATAGGATATGTGCAGCAGAGGTTTGGATGAACTGAAGTTTATGGAGGATGGGAGGCTAGCTGGGAGAGCATTGGATAGTCCAGTCTGGAGATAACAAAGGCATGGATGAAGGTTTCAACTGCAGATGGGCAGTGGTAGGGGTAGGGGTGGAGGTGGGTGATGTTGGAGATGGATATAGATGGTCTTTGTAATGGTGAGACTGTGGGGTCAGAAGCTCAGTTAGGGGTCGAATAGGACGCCAAAGTTGTGAGCAATCGTGTTCAACTAGTTAGTTGTTTAACTGATTAATTATTTATTATTATTATTATTATTATTGGAAACTGAGTTAACAATAAACAACTTAAAACAATGTGGTTGACTTTGGTGGGAAGAACTGTTTTTGTGCTTTGCCAACATCATTTTGAATGTGAACTGAGGTTTGCTTCTTTGGATGTTCGCTTCTCCCTCTGGAAAGAGGACTGTGGTTCGTACTGCACCCCTTTCATTAAGAAAACGTGAAGAGGAGAGCTGCTGATGGTTGTGCTTTTGCCACTTGCCAAAGAGTAAGCAGATCACACACTCTCTCTCTGACAGCTGTTGAAAGTTAAATGAATTGCAACAGCATCGATCCAGGTCTCCCAAGACCGGAACTCTGTGCAGTATCTGGAGCCTGTCAGTGAATTTTGCTGTCTTTGTTCTGCGTGCCCTAGATTTGGATGGATGGCGAATGGTAATATGCGAGTTCTGTGTGCGCAGAGCTGAAGGGCAGTACATTGATTGCTGCCTGTGGCAAAGTGATCATGGATTCCATTCCAGTCAATTAAACTTCGATACAGGGCTTCTCTGCTTGGGCACGTTGCTCCAATGTATCGGGTGAATGACCAGAACTATGGGTTGCTGTGATGAAGCAAACCATTGTCACTTGATTCAAACCTGTAAAACAACTTATTTTATGTAACGTTATTTAATTGAATCTCTAGGTGTCTCTGTTTTGATATCTTCCCCCCCCCCACCCCCCCCTTCCCTCCCCCTCATTTTTTTGGAAATCTGAAAGGTGATGTGTGCTTTTAATAAATTGCCTGTAGGATTGTTCCAGGGCAGTGTTGGGAAAACAACATTTTTAAATGTGATATTGGACATGGTGCTCTTGTTGATCAATCCGTCACATAACTCAAAATTAGGATTAGTGGTTTGGAGAGTGACTGACTTGAATGTACACGTAGAAAAGCAATTTAGTTTCTCTCTGGCTTCAATCTCTGGTGTTCTCTTGCAAACGCTCCTAATTTTCAAGCTAGAAAATGTAAGTTTAAGATGGGGGCTTTTGGAGTGTTTAAATTACTAGTTCCACTGGGCAATCTGATGTATACCTTTTAACTGGAGAAAGGCATAAATATTTTTAAGGCAGAGGTAGATAGATTCTTGATGAGCAAGGGGGTGAAAGGTTATCGGGAGTAGGCGGGAATGTGGAGTAATCAGATCAGCCATGATCTTATTGAATGGCAGAGCAGGCCTACTCCTCCTAATTCATATGTTCTTATGTATAAATCAATGGGTACACTTTTTTAGTTTTGTTCTTCAAGCTAGGAAGCTTAATATTGCGTATGATATTTGTTGTTTAGTGTGTGAAAGATCTTGGTGTTGGGGAAGGGAAGAGTTTTGCAAGTTTGGCTTCTGGTCTCGCCCTCGAGCACAAGGCAGAGTGAAGCTCCCACAGCAAACTTGTTTCCACACCCTCTCTTCCACCTCCTCCCCCCACCACGCTTGGGCATGCACACATCGCACCACTGAGTTATTAGATTAATCACAACGCCCGTTTTTTGGCTCTTGTTGTGTGACTTTGTCAATTTAGTGCTAGATTACAGCCATTTTGGTTTGCTGTGAGCTCCGGTAAAAGTGCTCCACCTAATGTTTAAACCTCCCTCAGAAAATGTAAACTTCCATCCCATGAATTTAGACTGCATTTGAACCAGAGGTAAAAGAGTAGTGTGCTGACCCGCCACACCGCTCCATTCTCAGCCAGGCGCGCTTTCAGAATATTCTGTCTCTGTTGCACGTTGGTACTTTAAGATGGTCCTGGCATCCCATAACTTGTTTGGTTTTTGTTTGATGACACCAGGGCAACCCAGTGTCTCCTTATTGGTTTATTTAGAAACCGCATAACTGCTTTGCACCAAGGGAGTAAACAGTGAGCTGTAACACACCTTCAGTTTGCATGTCCTGCTGAAACTGTCCAGTCGTTCTGTGATTCGTTATTTTGATCAGAAGCATAACCATCTGTGCAGACAGATTGAACCTAATTTCTCCAATGATGGGGATTTAGCTACTCGTTGATATATGAACAAAGAAACACATTTATGTTTAGCATTCGCTTTATTTCCTATCGCTTTTAAATGAGCAGAATTTTAAAAGGCAAAAATATTATGGAACCAAATCTTTCCCTGGATATGGGAATTCAAAGAGCGTGCCCACATTTGCTTTTTATCCTGCACCTGTGAGCATAACTTATGTTGATTTTTGAAGTTGCATTGCATCTTCTGAACTGGTGATGGATGTCAGTAAGTAAGAGTTGTCCAGTTTAAGGGAGTGGGTTCACTCGGCACCCCCCCCCCCCCCACCCCCAGCCCCCGGAAGTGAGTTCCCTCAGTAGCAATCCCCATTTTCTGCACTGTTCTCATCACTAAACATCTCCTGAGATTTATTTTTTTCACTTATAAAGTTCCATGCACAAGACCAGGTTAATCTTTGGCTCCAAAGTCTCCTGTTAAACACTTGAATGCTAATGATGCAACTGGTAGCTCAGTCACAGAAGAAAGTGCTCCTGCAGGACTAATGGATCGTACTAACGTGAATGCTGTGCTTCTACACATCAGTTTATGGCCTTCTCGTTTTTCATCTATTAATAAAATGGACTACTTCCTCCATGTGTGCACATTTTTGGTTCAGTTGTTTGCAGGCCATGTCTTTCCATCAGCCATTTGAAGTCGAGCGTTAAAAGATCCAGAATCCCAAAGCTGACTGGCCTTGTACTTGAATGTGATCTTTTCACTGTTGTTCTTTCCTAATGACTTCCTGCATTCCATTGGTTTGCCAAAAAAAGCAAAAGAAGAGGTCCAGCGTGGCCAGCCTAACCCTTGTAGGAGCAGCTTAATTAAGTTGGTAGTGGGAACACTCCCGAGGCGAGCCTCTGGCTTTTTGTTCACTAGCTTATGTAGAATAAATAGAGGCTAATTAGTTCTGGAGAGAATGTTCCCTTTACGGTGGTGGCAGTATCTCTTCAGAGGGTCATGACACGTACCACATTTGTACAGAGAGGAGTGCGCATTGGCTCAACTGCTAACAAAACAATGTCTTCGCAGCAGTTCTTGCATCCAAGTGGTCCCAATTAAATGCTTCAATGTTTATCCCATCTGTTTCTTGTAAATCAAGTGCGAAAACCCTATTAAAGATTTGCACTGGAGCAATTCTGGGACATGCTGAGTGAGAACACTTGACAATCGCCACGACAATACACAGATGCTGAATCTGCTCTAAACCTGCCCACTTTGCTGCAACCGGTCCATTGATGATAACTAGTGTTTATTGAGCATTTTTTTTGTCTAGCTTTGGTACCTCATTTCAGGAAACTGCAAAGCATATTGAAGCTTTAAAAACCCAGATAATGTTCTTAATGGACTAAACTGCAGCAGGCCCTGCCCATTACATTTATGTTATCTTGAAGAGTCTGACATAATGTAATATGGTAAAGCTAGAGGGATCTAGGTCTATTGAGGAAGGTGTAGCATTTCCCACTTATTGCTGAAAAATCTGTCTCTTTTGGCAAATTGAGCCAATCTTCTCCACCTTACTTGTAATTTTGTGCAGGGCCTATGATGGAGTGGATTGTCATGCTCCATGGAAGGAATATGCTTGATGGAGCCAATGGTCTTGTATTACTTTTTCATTTTTTAACCTAGTCTAGTTTCCAATAAATAAATGTGACGGGAAAAGCACATTGCTGCGTAGTTCGAGTTCCTACCCAAATTGCCAATTGGGGGATAATAAGTATAAGTGACCCGGGGAGATTAAGCTGCCATCCCGCTGAGTTGTCTGATATAATTGATGTTTGTTTCATTATTCAGGTTTTAGATATTTTTCCCACAACTAGTGTTCCTGTTGATTTTGACAGCTCGTGTTGTTGGACTATTTTTCCAATACTGTGTGTTTTATGTAACTTTTTTTCTAAAAATGTCATGGGCTTTTTGATCTCTCTCTGGCATTTGTCTAGCAAACATGGTGGGGGAATCTGAAGAAGGGGGGGATAAAATTCCCCATGTGTCCACTGCAGCAACAAAATGTGCTGCAATGGGCTCCCTGCTGAAGCAAGGGCGATGTAAATGGGGAGAAGTCACGACGTCCAGTGAGGACATCCTGGCAGAGCTGTAGCGCTGGAATTGGAACCAGCTGCAGCGTAAAACCAAGAACTCCTCGCTGTGCAGCTGGAACAAGGCAGATGTGAATGGGTACCCTGCAGCTTAAGGGAGGGTGGAGATCTGTTCGTAGAGCAGAACGTCCTGTTCTGAGGGGAGCTGCATGCGGTGCAGGAGTTTGTCACTGCTCTTGTACTGTTGTGTCTAATCGTTGGTAATTAATGCAGAGAATTTCTTCTTGTGCCAGAGTCAATAAACAAGCCGCGGTTTATGTTCCTCAACTATTTATATGCTGTAAAGAGATTAAATGAAAGGAGAGGGCTGGGTACCGGATGACAATTATATTGAGTTTATAAATGAGCATTTTACATAGACTGTGTAGGGTGAAGAGTGTTGATAACTAATTTGGGCTCCTAACTTTTTCAATCAAAAGCCCTCATCAACTTCCCAGAGCCTTCGCACTTCATGTAATTAAAGTTTGTTCAAGATATATTCAGTTTTGCCAAAGCTAAGGGGCCATGTTCAAGACACAAACGGCATCTCGAGGATAAAGTTACATTAAAATTGAAGCTTGTGGACTTGAGAGAGACTTGAGCTTGAAGGAGGTATCCTGCCAAGATGCAATGTGCACAAATATGTTTCTGTCTTTCGTGTTTGCACAAAACAAAAAGCTTTTTGTCCTTTTAAAAATAAAAAATAAACTTGAAACAGCACATGTGAACATTCCCCTGGAACAAGCAATTCTCCTGAAGCTGGACCAGCACTAAGCTCTCACGGGGCATTCTTCTTCAATTGCTTGCGCACTACCGATACATGCCCTCCGAAACCCTCTGCCGCTCATTTACATAGCTCCACCCCTATGCGAAACAATAGCAAACGTGAGATCTGTGGATTTACGCAGATGATGTGCTGGTGTAGATTTATGCCCCAAAATTTAGGCCTAGCACAGCCCAGAGTCACCTGATAGCGACGTAACTGAGATTTTTGTTTCGCATTTTTCTTCCTGAGACCTGCATTATTCTTGACCAAGTACTATCCGTCTTGGTACGCCTTGGATCCTCAACCTCCCAGTTATGTTAAACTTGTGTAGAACCTTGGGTCGACCACACTTGGATTACTGTGAACAGTTCTGGTCTCCATATTATAAAAAGGATATAAAGGCACTGAAGGTGCAAACATTTTTTACTAGAATGACGCCAGAACTGAGAGTTTATACCCATCAGGAAAGATTGAACAAGCTGGGGCTATTTTCTCTAGAAAAGAAGACTGAGGGGTGACCTGATGGAGGTCTTCAAGATTATGAAAGGATTTGTTAGGGTAAACATAGAGAAGATGTTTCCACTTGCGGGAGAGACCAGAACTAGGGGCCATAAATATAAGATCGTCGCTAATCAATCCAATGGGGAATTCAGGAGGAACCGCTTTACCCAGAGTGGTTAGAATGTGGAACTCGATACCACAGGGAGTAGTTGAGGTGAATAGCGCAAATGCATTCATGGGGAAGCTAGATAAGCACATGAGGGAGAAAGGAATAGAAGGATATGTTGATGAAGAGAAGTGGGAGGAGGCTCATGTGGAGCATAAACACTGGCATGGACCTGTTGAACTGACTGGCTTGTTTCTGTGCTGTAAATACGAGCTAATATGCAAGTCCCTGGAATGGCCTTCTCAATGGACATGCCTTTGTTCTGCATAGTAATACAAAAGGAGCAGCAGCCGCAAGAGGCTCAGACAGTGAGACGCCATGACAGAAGACGGTAGCCCACTCACTATTACTCCTAATGCTGGCGCTGCATTTGCGGTTGTTTTAAGCTGGTTTTTACGTTCCGGCACGGGCAAGTGAGCGCCACAGGAAATTTCAGCGTAAGTTCCAGTCAGCCAGATCTGTGCAGGAACTGTAAATTTCAGCATAATTTCTGCATGTGGTTCAGGAAATTCAGGGTCATGATGTCTGCGTGGAAGCAACATAAACACAACAGTAAAGTGGGGGGAAAAATGCAAGTTCCCCTCCAAATCACACACCATCCTGACTTGGAAGTATATCGTCCGTTTCTTTACTGTCGCGGGGTCAAAATCCTGGAACTCCCTCCCTAACAGCGCTGTGGCAGTACCTTCACCACACGGACTGCAGCGGTTCAAGAAGGCGGCTCACCACCACCTTCTCAAGGGCAATTAGGGATGGGCAATAAACGCTGGCCTTGCCAGCGATGCCCACATCTCAGGAACGAATAAAAAAAACACGCACTGAATGTTTAGGACTGAAAGCCTCTTTTTTTAAATTGCATAAAGTTGGTGAGGAAAGTATGTTTGGTTTTTTTGCCAATGCCAGAAATGGTTTGGACAGTTGTCCATTATTTAAGGATCTTTGATGTAATGCACAGAGCTTAGGGTTTCCCCACTAAGGGCGTCCACAGAGAACACCGGCTGCCTCGATTTTAAAACCTTACTTGAGGGACATGACTCATGACAACATCCTGAGACATGTGGAATGTTGTTGTTTATTGTGCTCATGCTTAAAAACAACACTCTCATTCCAAGAAACTATTCCCACTGCTGGTGAAAGCTGTGATGAACTGTGTTATGAATCTTCGCTATCTTGTACTTTGTCCAATTTACTGTATTTTATAATACTTCCTGATTTTGCAAATAACTGAGTCTCTGGCCCTTGGGTAACTACTTTTTTTTTCTATTCCCAAGTGAGTCTGGAAGCTTAGTATGAGGTAAGGCTTCATCCAGTAGCTGCAGTGTGACTGGGATAATTGTCAATCTCCTTGGTCCATGCATTTTGCAGGGGCAGAAAGAGGAAGATGTCACTTTGTTCGGAATGGCCTCTGTTTGTAACTGTCAGGCTGCCGAGTGAGAGAAACATGCAAAAGAACCCAAAACTGTAATGGCCTCCATGGGATGAATGGCCAGTTGAGCAAGGTACTAGTTTCTTGTTGGAGCCCATGGAGTGCTGTTGATTCCCACCCCAAATGAATCTGCACTTTCACCAGATCAAAGGAGAATTTTTGGGGTGGGGAAGGAAAATGCAATTGTAGATTTTGAATAATGAACACAGTTGTTTACACACTTATCTTCTCACCAGCAATAAATTGTTGGACATGACTCTCCATTCTCTGGGGAGCAGCCAGTTGTGATTGCTAATCTTTCTGTGCAGTTTGGCTCATGCTCGACGGTTCATGTTGTACTGATTTCTCCAGCCACCTCAGGAAGAAAACTTCAATGGCTATAATGACTGATCTCAAACGATTGGACTTTTCTCAGTCTTGCTCTCTTTGACTGAGAGGAGGCGTTTGCCACTGTCTAGATTATTTTAGTGAATATTCTTAAGAAATGTAAAGTGTCATATTTCTCAGATTCATCCTCATTACTTTTTTCAGCTGTTTGACAGTGTCAAGGCTCCAATGGGCACACATTACTGGGATGCTGTCGGGTTTATTGAACTGTTAACACAGCTTCCTGCCTGCTCGCTACCTCACAGGTTCATGCCTGCTATGTTAATTTTTTTTAAATTTAATTCATTTCCGATTAGATTAGATTATTTTTGGTAACTGAATTGTGTTCTTGTACTTTTATAGGTTCAGATTTTAATTGGAAGAGAAGCCTTTAGAAGGAGCTGGCTTGTGTAATTAACATAAAAGGACCAATTTAAATTACATTTCAAAGTACATGAAAAGACCTACTTCAGGAGATTTTTAAAAAATTTCATAAGATCACAGAATTGCAGCAAAGAAGGAGGCCATTCAGCCCATCATGCCTGTTGGCACTAGCTCTTCAACTGAAGCTCTCTACTCTGATCTCAATTCCCTGCTTTTTTCCCCTGTATCCTTGTATATTCTTCCTTTTCCAATACCTAACCAATTCCCTTTTCAATTATGTTAGTTACTGGTTCAATTGCAACTTGTCATGAAATATTCCATTTTTAATTGTGTGGGGAAAGTTTCTTCTAACTTTCCCCCTTCATTCTTGCAGTGATAATCCTTACTACCAATTTGACAACCTATCTTTCACTGCTTACTCGCTCATCGCCTTTCATAACCTCTATTAAATCCTACTTTAACCTTCTCTGTTCCTGTAAGAGAAAAGTTACAATTTTTCAAGGCACGGCTAGCTCAGGCGGTAGAGCATGAGATTCTTAATCATGTTTTAAATTTTTTCTGGCGCAGGCATGATGTGCCAAATGGCCTCTTTCTGTGCTGCATCATTCTATGATTCTTCATGACCATAACTTCTTTCCTGGTATCATTATTGGGACTTTTCTCTATACCCTTTCCAAGTAAACCTTGGATAGACAACATGACTATTTGAGCCAAGCTGTAAAATAGACCAACTTTGCATGTGTTGTGACATGGGCACCAAGTCTAGTTCTGCTGCATCCTTCTCTGAATATTTATGGCCAGTGGGAACTGAGCAAATAGCATGTTGGTGAATCATGAATCATTGATCATCATTTACCCAAGGGCTTCGAGAAGGTCCACAAGGTTATCTGATTTCTATGTCTAGGGTGGGCCGGGCATTAAGTAAGTAGCGAGCAGTGTTTTGAAATCTACCTTCTACATTTTCTTTTTCTGGATGTGTTTACTCAGTTGTACGTTATTTCTGTTGCGCACAAGTAAAAGTGCTCGACCGTGGTAGCACTGTTTTTC
This sequence comes from Squalus acanthias, assembly GCA_030390025.1. Classification (NCBI taxonomy): domain Eukaryota; kingdom Metazoa; phylum Chordata; class Chondrichthyes; order Squaliformes; family Squalidae; genus Squalus; species Squalus acanthias. Next base: position 74,523,463 of record CM059438.1, on the reverse strand, counting down.
TTCGAGTTGCTGACGCTGTCTTTCAGAAACGGGGTTCCCCAGGTAGGTTTTAATATTTACAAGGAACATTCCCCCTTTCCCCGCCCTCCGCCCCACCAAGAATGAGTGTCTTTGCAAGAAATCACCACTTAAAACAGTTTGAATGCTACTTTATTTACCAGTTCACTTCAATTCTTTGTAGTGCATTAGCATAGTACGGCGTGACCCTTCCAACTCCTTCAGCTTAGACCCACAAATGCATATTTACTGTCAAGTGACAACAGTAATATGGATTCACCGCTTCCTACGTGCTAACTTCATTTACAAAAGCCAGAGACATGTAGTCTTCACATTGCAGAATAGAATGTAGAGCCCAAAAGGGGAGACAGGAAATTTTAATCTGTTCTATATAAAAAAATTTAAAAAAAATGTGCCTGAATCTCCATGCTAGCAAAGTTGCAATGGTATTTCTTCAGCATCAGTTGTCCTTCGGAAACATTTTCCGAGAAGTCTTGACTGTACAGGACGTGAGTCATCCCAGAGGCTGTCTTTCTGGATTCCCATGCAAGTGCTTCCTGAGAGTGACCAAGCATGAGTTATAGTTTAATCTGCACATTTATTGTGAAAATGCATTAATATATAACTCCTTCCATATGTTTCATTTTCCAATGATTTAATGGTTGTGGTTAATGGTTCATAACTATTGACTCAAGTAAATTGCCCTCTTTCCCTTAGTAATCCTTCTGTATGATTTATTCTTTCCTACTTGTATGTTATCATTTTTTTTTTCTTTTTCACATGATTATCAGGTTTCCTCTTGGCTGTTCAGTCAGAGGGGTGGGGATCCAGCAAAAATGTCTTCAAAGCAGCTGCTGAGCATCTTTTCTTTGGGTTGGGGGCGGTGGGGGAAGAGAGAAATGAGTTGGTCTGATCGTGGTTGGGATGGCAGTAGGTTCTGCCTACTAGCTATAGGCTATAACTGGCCTCGCTTTCCCCACCTTCTGCCTAATCTAAGGTATTTATAAAATGGCAGGGCGGTTTTTAAAGAAGGATTGTCACTGTTCATGTTTAATAGTCTGTCAAAAAGGTTTTTTAAAAGGTTTGAAGATTTAAGAAGTGCTGGATGAAGTAATAAGACTGTTTTAGGCTATGAAAGGGCATTGACGAGATGAAACGTGAGTAATACTGCTCCACAATAGAAGGGAATATGGTCTTGAGTGGGAGAAGCCGGCACCAAAATGGAAACATCTGAAGTTGCTATAGTGAATGTCCAGATCAGAGAGCTGCACCATGCATAGGAGGGCAATAATACTGTTCTGCAGTTTGCATGAAGTTTGGTTACATAGGATATACAGCACAGAAACAGGCCATTCAGCCCAACCAGTCCATGCCAGCATTTATGCTCCACTCGAGCCTCCTCCCGTCATTCCTCATCTAAATCTATCAGCATAACCCTCTATTCCCTTCTCCCTCATATGCTTGTCCAGCCTCCCCTTAAATGCATCGATACTATTCGCTTCAACCACTCCCTGTGGTAGCGAGTTCCATATCCTCACCACTCTCTCTGGGTAAAGAAGTTCCTTCTGAATTCCCTATTTGATTTCTTGGTGACTATCTTATATTGATGGCCTTATATTAAGGTCCCACGTACATTTAATTCTACCCATTTGATTGAAAAAAAATCCCAAGCAAACATCTCAGTAAATTATATATTTCTTTTTAAATAAAAGCAGAAAATATGTTCCTTTCACTGCCACTTTCTATCAGCTACTCAGTTTTCTATTGGAGCAGTTTGTGAGACCAAAGACAGAAAGGTTAGAGTGAATATGAAAGAGGGAGTTGAGGGCTGAGCCAGTAAGGAGGACAGCGTCAGGAGACGTTCATCAGATTGGTTTATAAATAGGTGTTTGGTCTTTCCTGCACCTTGAGCTGAAAATTCAATAGATTGGAGGAAGTATGTGTGATCACCATTGTGTGGTAAGAGTGTGTGAAACCCTGTACAATAGTATGAATGGATATCAAGGGGGTGATTTTGCCAATGGGGGCGCGTTGGAGGCGGGACTGCTGCTTGTCGGGTTTCAGTCCCGCCTCCATCGATTTGTGGCTAGCCCACGCTATTTTCCCTTGATTGACCTTGTTAAGCCCTCCCAGCGGGCTTAGCAGGCCAATTAAGGGAAAGCCGGTTGCAGAGAACGTCAACGTATGACGTTTCATCTGTCAAATTTTTGACCGATGAATTGTCATTGTTTGACAGCTCTGTGAAGCTGTCAAACACTGACATTCTCTGTAGTTTGATGAGGTCTTGAATTCAAGACCTCATCAAACTTCTTTCTTTTACAGAAATGAGATGGTTGTTGCATCTGAGAATAATGAGAAGTCGCACAACACCAGGTTATAGTCCAACAGTTTTATTTGAAATTACGAGCTTTCGGAGCGCTGCTCCTTCGTCAGGTGAAGTGAGCCCTCACTGTACCTGACGAAGGAGCAGAGCTCCGAAAGCTCGTAATTTCAAATAAAACTGTTGGACTATAACCTGGTGTTGTGCGACTTCTCATTTTTGTCCACCCCAGTCCAACACCGGCATCTCCGCATCATGGCATCTGAGAATGCAACGGCCATCTGTCATCTGCAACACGGAGGTCCGTGACTCCGCATACACACCGACTGAAGCCTGCAGGGAGAAACAAAGGTAAGTACACTTTTTTACTAACACTTTGCACTTACTTCAGATACTCACCTCTCCACTCTTGCACCCATCACTTACTTTCACAGCACACTTTTGCACCCCCCCCCCGACCCCTGCAGACCCAGTACTCGCCTAGCGGATTTCGGAGCCTTCAGGAAGCCCGCACTTGTGAGGGCAAAAAGGGGATAATCCTATTTTCTGCCTGTTAACAGGCAATTAATAGGCTTTAATCCCTTCCCACCTCCAAGGAGATGGGACCCAGCGCGGGACGGCTACCTGCCTCCTAGGAAGATGGCATGGAGGTGGGTTGGGCAGCCGCCCCCAAATTCTGCCATTTTTCCCGGCAGTCCCGCCTCCCCAGGGCTGGCAAAATCGCCCCCCCCCGAAAGGACAGATGTTGCATCTGCTACAGTTGCAAGTGATATTGCCTGGTACAGAACAGTAGGTAGTGGGGTAATAAAAGAGTAAATGAAGCAGTTGTTGCTCTGAATATTAGGGAGTAGCAGAGGAAGATGTACTTCATACTGGAATCATGTTTTCAATGGCAGAAGAGACCAAATGGAGTCATCAGAGCCGATTGGGAGATGGGAAACTAAGAAAGGAACCAAATGTTTACAGGAAGACGTAAGTGTGGAGCTAATGGCCTGGGTTTTGTGGTCAGCGGTGAAGGAATGGTGCTCATCGTTCATCACGCCTACAGCTGCCCACAGACTTTACGTGGGCTTTTGAGCGGCAACTTAGTTATTGGAGATCCTTTTCCAGCGCAGCACCTGCTACAGGGATTCTGTGGCGTGTGTGAACAGGGCAAGCAACAGCGTGTCTCCAACAATCAGATTGAAGAATCCTCGCTGAGACACAATCTAAACCAGAAAGTGTAAATTAGAAATTTAAATAGCGAAAGAAAGATGGGATTAAGAGAGAGATAAGAGACAAAAGAAAAAGTTTTAATTTTTTTAAATATCCAACAATAATTAAATCCTGAAGGAATGAGACTCCACATTTATATAAAATAAAATTTCAGTGCCAGCGAGGGTGTTGGGCAGTAATTAAGACTTAGCACGCAGTTAAATATTCACTTACACCTCAATGCACAAGCCTAACTCTTTCTGGCGTATTTAGTGGGTAACCAGTTGGTAAGTACAGCAACTTCACGCCGTTCCATGTGTTTGAATGATAAATCTATTGACGAGGTACCGCTGTAGCGAAGCCTGTGGCGGAGCAGGGCAACTCGGGACAGCAACTTCCAGATTGCCGCGTTTGATTGCGCATGTGAGGTTGCCGGAAGTTGCTGTCCGATCTACTGCATAATAGCGGTGAGCGCTGATCGCCTCACCATTATTCTCAATGCAAAATCCAGGCCGTTGAGTTGGAAATAAGTATGTGTGACACGTGTTTGATGCTGAATCGTATAGATTTTGCAGAAATTGAATTTGCCTATTTTGGGTGCAATTCCATTTGCAGCTTACTTTTTCAGATAGTTGTGTGTAATTCCCGTGTAAGCTACAGTGTCTATGAATGGGTCAGTGCCCACTCAAATGAGCACTGCCTGGCATAAATTCATGCTGAAGGTAGTGCTGTTAAAGTAGCTACATTTTCTGCCACATCTATTTATTTAACACATTTATGAAGCTTTGTAACAAATCACCTCATTGTGTCTCCTGATTATAGGCTTATGAAGAAAGATACCCGAATGGTTTCTTACTGGTATTGAGGTCCCTTTAATTGCCCAAACTACTTTTTACTGCATATTCTGGTACAGGAATGTTTCCACAGTCCTCTCAGGAATTATGAAGTAAACAGATTACATTGCTGTCGAACTGAAGTCATTATTTATAAATGTAGAGCCAGTGTGTGTGCAGCGTTGAAAATGGTTTCCTAAGCAGATTGGGACCCACCCAACCACAGGAATTCTCCTTCCTGATAAGTGTTAGCTTGTTGCTTTTCACGCTGTGGAAGTTCTGCAGAGCAAGCCTGCAGTGGATCCAACAAACCAAAAGCCCTAATTCACCTGAAAAGCTTGGTGGTATAGCTTTTGCTCTGAGAGAATTTGGATATTGTAGCCCGCAGTTCAATTTGGAGCGGAGGTTTTCAGACATCTGCTGAAATTCCTGTACATGTTGCTGAGTTTGAAATTAGTGCCTAATTTAATGAGCACATCTATTATATTATGGTGCTGCTATTAAGGCAGTTGGATATTCTGCCATTATATCTTAAGAAATGTTTTATCTTTCTGTGTCTATGAATTGGCTTCTCCAATTGATTAACTTAATTGATTGAGAGTTAAGCTATCCATTGCTGCTTTTGGGGAATTTTAAACTCGTTCCATGCGTACACACAATTGAGCAACAGATAAGAATCCTATTGTCTGTTTCAATTTGTAGAAGCATTAAGTGAAGGATTGGTTCATGGAAGAAAAATATTAATGTATAATTTTGTGAAATAATTAGTAGTTTTGTATAAAACCACATCTGCAGAATGGCGTGCAATTCATCTTCGGGTAGTTTCCTGTGTTCGAGTAAAATTCTATAACTTTTTTTAGAAGTGAACTTCTGCCTCTTGATGCGGAGATGCCGGTGTTGGACTGGGGTGGACAAAAGTGAGAAGTCGCACAACACCAGGTTATAGTCCAACAGCTTTATTTGAAATCACAAGCTTTCGGAGCGGCTGCTCCGAAAGCTTGTGATTTCAAATAAAACTGTTGGACTATAACCTGGTGTTGTGCGACTTCTCACTTCTGCCTCTTGAGCAGGAGGTTTTCTCGTATTTATCCCAATAGGCCCTGTTAATGAAGACACTTTATTTCTTGCAAGCCTTAGCTGATTAAATCTTAAATTAACTGAAAGTTCACACTTTTTTTTATGCCATTGTGTCTTTTTGGAGAAGTTCGGAAGAGTTCATCATTGAAATTGAAGTGATGCTCTGTTGGTTCAGTCTCTCTTCTGTACTGGTCTCAGTGCGGACAGCAATAGAGCCACTGTAGTTGGCCTCTGCAGGAGGGCAAAAAAAAAAAATCAGCCAATTCCAGTTGCTGTCTAGCTACTCTTGATGAAAACAGTATTTGTGTGGATATTTGGCTGAGGACCGGATCTAGTTCAGCTGCAGTGCATGGCCCCCTTTCTCCTCCTCTCTCCCCTCATTTCAAATGCTGCTCACCGTTCAAACTCACAGAAGAATAGCAATTTGGATGAGTCTGTTTGGCATCTGTGGAACCATACCTCATTGAGCACTTTCAGGATAAGTGGGTCAATCAGTGGAAAAACACAAGTGCACTACAGGACCAGTTTGGGCACTTTCAGTCTGGATGCCATCAGTTAGGTACTTGTGAGAAATTTTGGAAACTAGTTAGCCTATTGAGATAATCCAGTTTAAACAGTATATGTACAAAACAGTGGGATCTCTTTAAAGATGATATGCTAATAATTGGGATGAGCCCGCACTAAGTTTACTCGATACTGGTTGCAGAGGATGCAACTTGCAGAATATCGCGAGGAGCTGTATTGTAGGACAGACCAGTTTAGTCACGACAACTTTGTGAAAATCAAAAAAATGCCACATGCACCAGAAGATGAGAACGATTTGGGCACGTGGATAATTTTATTTTTGTCAGCAGATGGGGAAAATTGATCAAGGGCCAGTAAGGAAGGAAAGACAGTAAACTCATTTTAAAAGTTGAAGGAAGTCTGGAAGGGAAAGGAAATTAGCTGTGAAGTTCAAAGCTGCACATGTTTCTTGGAGATGCTAATGCTTCTCGATGGTGCAGAATAAGCAGAGGCTAGTGCTTTAGAAATTGTGACTGAGACTGAAGACAAGCTGGTCAGACATTACATGAATCATGCTGTCAAAACCTGAATAAGTTGCTCAATTTTGTAATATTTGGATGCTCATCAAAGACTTCAGTGGTATGGCTGTGTTATTGCTTTAGTTGGCAAAAAGAAAACAATTACAAGTAAAATGGCAGGAGAGGTAGAGCATTGACTTTATATATGTTTGGGATTATTTGGAATTGAAAAAAGTTGAATTGATGTCACAAGGGGAGACACAAAATGAAATCGTCTTGCTTGGATTGATGAACATGAATAGTCCAGGGTTAATGATTGGGGTTTGACCCTCCAGGTCACATGATGTACTCTGTAAAAGAGGCAAGGGTATGTAACAATGGGTGACATCAACCTAATACAAATTGAGAATGGCCAAATGGAAGGTGGGCACCAGAATCCGAACTGGTTAATTGGGTCAATAAATACATTTTGCCATATGTGTTGAGGACTTGGTGAGGGGTAACTTGTACCTGGACCTGTTTTTTGCAAGCATTGTAATTTAAACTTTGGAAACTAGTGATAATTAAAATTTGGGCTTTATCTCCATTCATTCATTTCATTTCATTTCATTTCATTTCATTTCATTTGTTTCAATTGAACTTGCAGCCCCGATGATCTGAAACGTAGCCTTATTTGTGCCATGAACAGGATTAACAATGACCCTTATTCTAGGGTTGAATAAGATACTCAATATACACTCCTATCTTCTCCAATAGGCACCAAAAAGTGACTGTCGAGCCACATCTTTCAGGTTAAAGCTATAAGTATAAATATTTTTTATAAGAATTAAGATTACACCGAAGTAAAAGAAACATTGAGTAACTTGTACTACATCAAATCCATTCACAACAGTTCAAATCTATCGAGTGTTTTTTTTTGCAGTCCAATGAACAGCAGCACTTCTGGAGGATGCTGCCTTTAGTAAACTTCCCAATAAGTTCTTTGTGCTCGGAAGAGGTGGTACTGTCGACGTCCGCACAGAATCCCAACATCGTCTTAAATGCAACCAAGAGCTGATGCGGTTAAAAAGCTTGCTGTATATTTCTTAGACCAAGAGTTAGCAAAACAAACAGCTGTCAATCAAGTTGAAAGACTTGCTGGAACAACTTGAGTGACTTGGTTACAGCGACAAAAAAACTGACCCTAAATAGCAATGATTTAAAATTAAATTTCACTGGTAGCTTTTGCTCGTGGCTAGATCAGTATTTGGAGATGATTTATTTTAAGAGCACAAGCGAATTGTCTTTTTGTTGAACATATTTCAAAATGCCTTGGCGCTCGAGACTCATATTTAATATACTGACACCAGGACCATTTTCCCTACATGCTGTCAGTGCAAGAAGGAAAAGAAGACTTGCATTTATATAGCACCATTCAGGACTTCCAGACATCCCAAAGCACTTTACAGCCAATGAAGTATTTTTGAAGTTTAGGCCAAGACTGGCAATTTGTGCACAGCAAGGTCCCACAATGTGATAATGACTAGAACATCCGTTTTAAAGTCTTGGTTGAGGGTATATGTTGGCCAGGACACTGGCGACACCTCCCCTGCTCTTTGAAATAGTGCCATGGGATCTTAGTATAAGTTCTTATAAAAATATTTATACTTATAGCTTTAACCTGATCTGAGAGGGCAGATAGATGGGGCCTTGGTTTAACGACTCATCCGAAAGACGGCACTTCTGCCCATGTAGCTCTCGCTGAGAACTGCACAGGAGTGTCAGCCTAGATTATGTGCTCAAGCCTCTGGAGTAGAGCTTGATCCCAAACCCATCTGACTCTGAGGCGAGAGTGCTTACTACTGAGCCATGGCTCACGCCGTGCAGACTAGATTCAGTTCCGGGCACTAAAGTGAATTGATAGTCTATATTTAAAAGGACAACTCCAACCTAGCAGATGAGGAGGAGCACATGATAAATACCTGTGCTTTCCCCAATTGTTTTTTTCTCTCCACTATATATCCATTCATTTGCAAGAGCAGTACTTGTACATCTCTGACCTAATCCATATTGATCAGACCTTTCTAGGTTGGCTATACATGTCAGTGAAACAACAAAAGTTCAGACACAGAAGGATTGCTTAAAATATGTTTAACCTCACTAGCAGATCTCTCTTGGCATTGCTTATGGTGACTTGGAGGATATGCTGTTTTATAACACATGGGTATTATTGACAAAAGTGTGACACAAGTGCACATGTCTTCTAATAGGCTATAGATAAATGTTCCTGATAAATATTTGTTTGGTACTCATGATCTTACTCGTGAATTTCAACAAAGATTTACCAATTACCTTCGGGCAAGACTCTTCCAAGCTCGGCATCATTACTTGCTCCAATTTATTCTGTTGGGTTTGGTCACAACATTCTAAAGAATAACTTTCTTTTATGTTGTACCAGCTGTGACCTTTCTATGAAAATCCTCTCTTTCTACACAGTTTGCTGTAGGTCCAAAAACTTCAGTGCTTGGATATTTGATAAATACAGAAACCCCTTGTTACAATTTGATCCACTTTATTTGCCGTCATGGTGCATCCTTTTATAACTCCCGCAATGTTAAAGAAACCACATCAAACAGTGTTTATGTGCTGTTAGCAGGGCCTCAAAAGACCTTTCAGGGTTTTTTTTGGACAGGAAGACTGTATATGAATGTTGTGTTCCTTGGGGTGAAGGATGTTGTTGAAAATGTAAACACTTTGCTACATTTGCCAACCAATGCCAGTATCAAGCTCTACCAGTTCAATGTGAAGTGAAGCTTAACCCTTCTACTCTGCCCCAACAATGTGCATTACCCAATCATCAGAACATCAGCATCTATAGCACCAGTGTAGCTTTTCTATTTCCCATACCAGCCTCTCTGGATGACAGCTTGTAGAGAATTATTTGAAGTGTTACATCGAATGTACAGCACAGAAATAGGCCATTCAGCCCAACCGGTCCATGCCGGTGTTTATGCTCCACACGAGCCTCCTCCCACCCCTCTTCATCTCACCTTATCAGCATAGTCTTCTCTTCCTTTCTCCCTCATATGTTTATCTCGCTTCCCCTTTGATGCATCTATGCTATTTGCCTCAACTACTCCTTGTGTTGTGCTGTAAACCTGTACCCATGTGAACTAGGTTAAGATATCTTTAACTTGGGATTCATACAACCAGCAGAAAGAACAGACTTTCAGCTCCATCAGCATTGGCTGATTTGAAACATGTCCTAGACTGAAAAGGCAATGCACTAATCACTTCAGCTCTTAATCGTCCTTCCCCAACCGCCCTCCAACGCAAGCCAAACAAACATCAACGCAAAATCTGCTGATACAAAAGTAGGAGGTTGGGCAAACAGCAAGGAAGATTAGAAAATTCTTCAGAAAGATGTACATTGGCAGAATGATAGTCAGATGGCAAACGCAATTTAATGTGGATAAGTGTGAGGTACTAAATTTTTTGTGGGGGAAAAACAAGGAATGGGAGCATACACTTAATAGCTAACCAGATGCTGATGAACCAAGAGATCTAAATGTTCAAATACATAATTCCTTGAAAGTGCTAGTGCCAGTAGCTAAAGCCATACAAAGGCTAAAAACATTTTAGATTTCATGGGGAAAAGACCATTTTCCTTTTTGGTTGAGTCAGTAATGAAGCGTCATCAATTGAAAATTGTCAGTGAGGAGAGGTTACACAATTTATTTAAGTGATGACCATTGGAGCATGGAATGCTTTGCCACTGGGAGTGGTTGAGGCAGCGCGCATTCCATCGTCTAAGGGAAAATTAGATAAAAGTTTGAAGCTGAGCAAGATGTGGGAATATGAGGAGAGATCAGGCCAGTGGGATGAGTTTTGGAGTGCACGAGTGAAAACCAAGCACTCACCTGGCAGCTTCCTATGCTATAAACGTCCATGGTTCCACCATTGTTGATTCGGTCAACTGTACTGTCGTTGTGCTGGGTTGCTTGATCTTCATGTCATGCATCATTCACGTGCATGGTGTCTTGCAATAGTTTTAACAATGTACACTTAACAATTTTTGGACTATTGGAGAGCTGTTCAAAATAATATTTCATATACATAAATATTACTTCCCTTTCTACTCCAGGATTGCCTGAAGATTGCAAAGTAGAGACTCCAGCATTCACAGACGCTGTCCGACTGTACCGTCAGTCAAAAGATCAATACGGCACCTGGGACATGCTGTGTGGCAATCAAACTCAGGTAAGCTGGCTGTAAATTACCTCACTAAAAGGTCTTTTGTGATGTTCCAGTTGCACTTACTTCGCCAACCCAAGTGAAGTACATTAAACAGTGGGCCCTCTTTAATGCCAACCTGGTTATTCAGGCTTCAAACAATGGTGCTTCCATTGTAAGCTTCCGCTCTCTGTATGATGCCAGTAGCCCAAATATTTTCAGTCATGCCAAAATGGAAGTAATGTTCCACTCCATATTATCCGAACTCCATCTCCGTAGCGAGATTCATTCTGAAGGTTATGAAGCAATTCATTTAACTTGGCGTCACATTGCATGTTGATCTGCTCATTGATTAAGAGCAACTGATGCAAATCAAAAAGGCAAGCTTAACATTCAGATGACTCAAATTTCTAGTCTGGAAACTGTGTTGAGTTTGACTCAACTAATGCTGTAGTCCTCTCCACCCTCCTTTATGGTTGTGAAGTGCAGACCTGTTATTGATGCCACATCTATGATATCCAACTATGGCACTTCTGTATATTCATGATGATGAGGCTAAATCCCAAACACCCAAAGTACTTGCTTGTGTCTTTATTCTGTCCTGACCAAGAGACTCCATGTTATCAGAGTGGGTAAGGATAGGCGACCAAAGCGAGTCCTTTATGGTGGCCTGAATAATGGCAAGTTGACCCCAGGGGGTCAGATGACCCATCATTAAGACCCATGCAGAACCTCTGCTATTTTTCCATCAATTGTGATGGATGCGAGAACCTAGTAACTGACTGACAAGTAGTCAGGGATGAATGCACTTGAACAGCACTGAGTTCAAGAACGAGAAGCAAAACAACACCAGCACCAGCAACAATGGACTTGAAACAGAAACATAGAAACATAGAAGATAGGAGCAGGAGTAGGCCATTCGGTCCCTCGAGCCTGTTGCCGCCATTTAATGAGATCATGGCTGATCATCCAAATTCAGTACCCTGTCCCTGCTTTCTTCCCATATCCCTTGATCCCTTAGCCTTAAGAAATATATCTAACTCCTTCTTGAATATATTTAATGAATTGGCCTGAACTGCCTTCTGTGGTAGAGAATTCCACAGGCTCACACTATCTGGGTGAAGAAATTCCTCCTCATCTCAGTCCTAAATGGCTTACCCCTTATCCTTAGACTGTGACCCCTGGTTCTGAACACAGCAAGTGTAAGGTGAAATATGCAGAAGGCATCAGCTGTCTTATAGCAGCAATTTGGAGCCATATGGGAAAATATCTTTAATAGTTGAGGAAGAGGAGGCTTGTATTTCCAGTCATCTTGCAATGCAAGACTACCTACATGTGCTGTGCCCTGCATGTGTGTCTGTATATGCATGCTACATCTCCCGGTTTCGGAGGAAATGGGAGCACCTCATGTGTGCAGTTGTTTCCACTGGCTGCCCACATGTTGAATTTACAGCTACTGGCATGTGTCTACTGGCGCAAGTGGGTTCAGGCGTGTTTAAGGGTGAACAGACTTATTGTACCCTTGTGCTCTGGAGCGCGATGTTGGTTACAGTTGTTCTACTTGAGCCAGCACAATGTTACTGTGGCATTGAATCATCTCCTTGGCAAGTCGCAGTGGAGCCTGCAGCTAATTAGAGAGTCGTTTAGTTGCTCCATACTACGATTTTTTTGTGTCTACTTTATTTCACTAAAGGCTTAAAGTCGCCATGTATATTGTAGTTTAAAAACGTGGGTCTGGGGAGAGTAGGCAAGTCCGTTGGATCTGCTGGCTTAAAGCTAGTCTCCCATAAGTTTAGTTAGTTAATCATAGCATTTACGGCACAGAAGGAGGCCATTCGGCCCATTGTGTCCGTGCCGGCCGACAAAGAGCTATCCAGCCTAATCCCACTTTCCAGCTCTTGGTCCGTAGCCCTGTAGGTTACAGCACTTCAAGTGCGTATCCAAGTATTTTTTAAATGTATTGAGGGTTTCTGCCTCTACCACCCTTTCAGGCAATGAGTTCCAGACCCCCACCCCCACCACCCTCTGGGTGGGAAAAAAATATGGGGAGAGAGATCAGTGTTTATTGGAGCCGGTTTAAGGGGCTAACACATCCACGGGAGAAGCTCATGGGCTCTCACTAATCTTCACTGTCAGTTCGATATGCTTCCCTTACATCTGGGGTTGAGACAATGAATATAGGATCCAGGTGGATTGGAAGGAGCCCGGAGCAGATCTCTGGCCAGCGTCAAGTCGATGGATGGTTTCTGAGATGCAGCGTTGGAATCAGTCCAAACCCTTTTAGAAGACGTGATCTTCGCCCCAGTTAGGAACCGGTCCAGCTCTCTCTTTCGAAGGTTGGCAGAGACTCGGCCGTCTCCGCACAATGTATGCCTTTTCCTTTGGGCGAGGAGCTGGGGACTGCAGGCTCTTGTGAAACCACCCCGCCCCCGTCCCCCATCAAGAGTTGGTACCTTTGAGAGGAAATTAGAAATTTGGAGGGAAAGTCCAATTGATTGAAAACTTGTTTTTTCTTTCAGTGATTTTTAGCTTTTGTGTGTGAGAACATTCTTCATTGGTGCATTATTTTCCTCCAACATCTTTCTGGCCTCCGGTCTGCATTGGCAGTCGCTGCATCTACATTGGCAGCAGCATTTGTAAACAAATCAAAATTAGAAACCACCCACCCAACCCATGTTTAAAATATATCTGGTAATTTTAGCTTTAACCATTAGGCTGCCAGCAGGTTCCCTGAGACATTGGAAGTCTTCAGCTCATGCATTGTGGCAATGATACTGTAACTATTGCTTTAATAAAGCTACTTGAGTATTGGAAGTAGTTATATTCCTGAGAGAGAAACCTAAAACAGTGTTTTACCTGTTGGTGCCTCTTGTTTCTGGAAGAACTTTTTCCAACTCTTTAACCGAGTGCCACAACCAGCATAATCGGCTGCAGAGCAAAGTTTCCTTTTGCTCTGTTCCAACAATGTGCATTATCCCTAGCCTCACAAGAACACTCCCTATTGCATGAGTGTATAATTTCCACTACCAAGTCCAACTAGCCTGTGGCCCTTCCGCGTGAGATAACCAGTTCATGCCAGTTTTGTGCTATCACGTACCGACTTGGAACTTGTTTCTTATTGGACTTTGTGCCAGCAGAGACAGGAGACTGTAATCCTATCGAATTTAAACCCAGGTCCCAGAAATTAAATAAGTGTGCTAACTCACTCCACTATGCAGTGGATTTCGCTGTTTTCTGTCGAAAGCAATTATCCATGTCTGGGTCTTTTTTTAAAATATTGATTTTTAAACTCTTCCCATCTTTCCATTGCTTCTGGGCATTTTGGAGGTGGAGGCAGCTTATATTTTGGGGAAAAAAAAGTTTTTGCTAAAAGAATGTTGCAAAGACTACCTTTGTTTGTGGGGGGGGGGGGGGGGGGGGGGGCCCCCCCCCCCCCCCCCCCAAACAATCAAAAGCTGAACATCCAAGCTTTTGCTGGCTATAATCATTGGTGTAAGTAGGTCAAATGGATTTCTTGGTAGAAGGGGCTCCCAACGGGGGCGGAATTGGTTTTAAGTGCCAGCTCTCCAACGTTCTGTGGTAGTTTGTTTCTTACATACGGCCTTTCTCTGCACTGTATGTGGTAGTCGCTTTATCATACGGTACGTGGTAGGCACTACTTATCATTGGCGCTGACCCACACGAGCACCGGCGCAGTTGTATGAACTTGTCCATGGTGTGCTCAACATTTAATTGTAACTTTTTAGTCAGTGCTTCAGAAACTTCAACATCCCACAGCACATATTTAAGCTCTGATTACTGCAAATCTGTTTAAGCGATGCTCCTTCTGCCCCTCTAACACAGGGTTATTTAAATACCGTGCATGGATCAGTGCCAAATAGTGGAGATGGGAATATCTTGTCTAAGAGGAACATGAAGGAAATGTACTGCACTGTACACAATTTACTTTATTCAACATAAATTATGTGTATTTTAAACACATTTTACTGCCTGTGATTAAAGTACGGAAAACCCATAGGGAGCGGGTCTGTCCCCCAACTCCACAGAAACACATTATTTCTCTCCTGGCAGAGAGCGATGGTGGTATAGTGGCAAACATTGCTGCCTTCCAAGCAATTGTTCTGGGTTTAATTCCCGGCCATCGTAATTCGAAGTTTCTTAATTTCTTTACATCACAAACTCCGAGATTGGAACCAAATTTGATGCAGCTCAGAGGGATATTATTTCAAAAGCACAAGCCGGCATTATTTATAACATTAAGATCTCCACGACTGGAGAATTTTAGCTGTGAGCAAAGACTGGATTAGCTGGGGTTTGTTCTCTTTGGAATCGAGGAGGCTGAGGGGAGATTTAATTGAGGTGTATAAAATTGAGGGGTCTTGATAGAGTGGATAGGAAGGACCTATTTCCCTTAGCAGAAATGTCAATAACCAGGGGCAAAGATTTAAAGTAATTGGTGAAAGCATTAGAGGGGAGTTGAGAACTTTCTTCAGCCAGAGGGTGCTGGGGGTCTGGAACTCACTGCCTGAAAGTTTGGTAGAGGCAGAAACCCTCGTCACATGTAAAAAGTACTTGGATAATCACTTAAAGTGCCGTAACCTACAGGGCGACGGACCAAGAGCAATGAAAGTGGGATCAGGCTGGATAGCTATTTTTTGGCTGGCACAGACACGACTGGCCGAATGGCCGCCTTCTGTACTATAAATTTCTATGAAGGACAATCAATTGCATTTTTCTGTGGGCACCTATTACATCCTCTAAAATAAGACTTATTCGATAGAACAATCATGCACTTTTTTTAATATCCTAAAATCCTTTCTTCTGCCAAGGGAATGGGACACACTTGTCTGTGGGCCTCTATACAGTTATTAATGCTGCTTTGTATTAGCCATCTTAAGAATCAGAAAACCCATGTGTAGAAGGTAGCCAAGTTCAAATAATCCTAGTTAGGAATTCAGTCCTTGGCTGATAGGAGTCCAACACTCGCCCAGTATAGCTGCCAGCAACATTTACATTTTGAATCAAATAAATTCTTAATTATTTGGACACGGCAGGTACGGGATTCTTTGTGTTGACTGTGTTGGTTGATCAGCACTGGTTAAAGTATCACTGAACTTTCTAAAAATAAAAGTTTCTCACTCCCAAAGAATTTGGCCTCCTGAAAGGAATTTAATAAAATTTTACAGTGAAAACCAGAGCTGCTTCGTACCTTGCCTTCTCGACAGTGCTGGGTAACCTTCGAATTCATGCCCATGGGACTCATGGAATGTGTTTGAGAAGCAGTTCTAGTAATAATGGATTTCCCATTCAAATCCGTGCCATAGATAGTGGGCACAAAGGCAGCGAGTTTGATCAATCAGGTGCTTCCCCTAAGGAAAATGAGGTACTTGATTGCAGCGCTGGTTACAAAGTATGTGTAAGGGTAAAGATCTTCGCCTGCCATCTTTGCCAATAGATTATAGAGGGGCAAAGGAAGAAAATAATTCGCATTTTTAATTATTACTGAACTCCCGCGATGCGTCTTTTGTGTCAGAAGATCAGTGATTCTTACCAATCTTAATTTAGCTTGAGAACATCGGCCTGGAGTTTCTGCTCCGTTGTGCTATTTTTTTTGGCACAATCCGCCCAAAATTGGCGAAGATCGCGGAATTTTAAGCGCAAATTCCGTTCAGCACAAATCGAGTTTCCGTGATTATTTTTTTGTCCTAGTTTAAAAAAAAAAATCACACTAGAAGCAGGCTCCACCCACAAAACTGGCCGCACCCTCCGATCAAATTAATCACCATTGGGAGTTGCCGCTAATTGCCCTCGTTTGCGGGCCTTCGGGGAGGCTTTAAAAATTAAGCTGGTTCTTTTTGGGAGCAAGGGCATTAATAGGCACGTTTTAAAAGCTTTTGACTGTAATTTTTGTTTTAATTTACTAAGGACCTGACTCTCTTACCCCAATATAACTAGCAAATGATTCTGTATATTTTTTTAAGTAATTTTCAGTTATTTAAAATCAGGTTACTTGCAGGTGGTGGACTAGACACTGATATTAAAATGCTTATTTTTTGTGGTGAAACCTATTTTCAGCTGTAATAATCAAATTGTGCCACAGAATATTTTTTAAAGCTAAATTTAAAAAAAAAAATTATGTTCTAAAACACTGCACAAATTTTGCATTCACCGATGAGTTTGAGCGGAAACTTGAGGGATAAAAACACTTCTCAAAACTAGCGTACATTTTGGGTGCAATTTGCGCCTGGGTCTCCGATTGAGCCCAAAGTGGAAACTCGACCCCATCTAGCCTTCATTGCATTTTATATTTAATCCTCTCACTCCCAAACTGGTTTCTTAGTGAAATTAATGTTCTTTAATCTGTTGCATTGCTGTTTTGTTTTGCATTTTCTTCGCTGATCTATGTTGGTCTATCTGTGCTCCAATACCTGTCTCGTTGTTCATTATGTACATTTTTGGCCGAAAATCGCTAGAGGAGAGGATAGAATTTTGTCTCGTTAACCCCATTCTATTACTTCAAAGGCTTCTTGCCTGAGTTTATGTTGAGTGCACTGTGCTCTGTCGGTACTTTATTATCAAAAATAGCGAGCTAGTGCAAGCCAATAAGAGGGAGATCCATCTATTCAAAAGAAGTTGAAAATTCCTAAAGCCTTCGCAGTGCCAAATCTGAGGAAGGAGTGGTGAATACTTACAAAGATTAATTTGAGAAACAAAAACTACCGTGCCAAAATAAGCACGCTGTGAGGGAATGAATAGAACAAAAAGCATTTCTTTGTTTAGCAACCTAGTCTCTGAGAAATGAAATATTTTCACTTTCTAAAGAGTGGAACCAACCGTAGTTAAAGATTAGTGAGCTCGCTCAGTTTGTCATGAGTTCTTGCACAGAGCAGGAAATGAAAACACCAGCCAAGGAGATGGATGTCTCCCACTTCAATTGCTACAAAACCTTACTTTAGTCAGGCGTAAGAGAGGTGTGGTGCATGCAGGTGGAACTCTGATACGCTGTGTCAATGATAACAGATGTGTTTATGCCAGCCTTTCCCACACATGAGGTTCTGGAACACTGCTGTGCCATCTTTGCATGGTGCCAACCAATGTTCCCCCTCTTTTTGGCCCACGCAGCCCCTTTAATGGGCTGCGCGGGCCATTCAAAGTTCCGCGCATGCGTGGTTTTTCTATTTTAAAAAGCCGGCTCACCGGTTGCGTGAGCCTTAAAGAGCATTGCGCGGCCTGCGCAGCTTAAAGGGAACATTGGTACCAACTGGATGCCAGATGCTCCCTCACGGGGAGAGTGGAGGCTGCTCTCGTGCACCTCCTAACAGCTGATTTTAGATTAACATATGTTTAGGGGCACACTTTCTATCTGCTGTCTCAGATGAAAAGAAAGACTTGCATTTATATAGCGCCTTTCACGACCACCAGACATCCCAAAGCGCTTTACAGCCAATGAAGTACTTTTTGGAGTGTAGTCACTGTTGTAATGTGGGAAACGCGGCAGCCAATTTGCGCTCCGCAAGCTCCCACAAACAGCAATGTGATAATGACTAGATAATCTGTTTTTGTTATGTTGATTGAGGGATAACTAAGGAGAACTCCCCTGCTCCTCTTCGAAATTGTGCCATGGGATCTTTTACGTCCACCTGAGAGCAGACGGGGCCTCGGTTTAACGTCTCATCTGAAAGACGGCACCTCCGACAGTACAGCGCTCCCTCAGGATGGATTATAGTCTCGTTTGGGTTGATCATGAGTGCAGAAAACTGAGCATTAATACTTTTTTTGAGTAAAATATATACAAGAGAATGGCCCGAAATTTGCGGTCAGCGGCAAAGCAAAGGTGTTTGCCGCTGGCCCCCAAGTAAGCTTTGCACAAAGATCTCGCGGTCTCAGTGTCGAAGTTCAGGTTTTCCGACGTGTAATTCAAATCAACGGAGTTTAGTGGGGATCCCCTAGTGTGAGCTGCTGTGACGTCAACAAGCTGTCTGAGCAGCCAATCAAAACGCAGAATTCTCACAGACCGTGTTCAAGGAAGTGGCTAAGCTCTTAAAATTCTAACTTTTTAAAAATGCTAGAGAGCAAAACAAAGATTGGGGCTCTCATGGGGAAAAGGCAAGCTTGAGATAAAGATGAAAGTTAATTTTTTTTTTAAAAGTTTCTTAATTTTAACTTTTATTAAAATTGATGAGTTTGACACTGCACGAAATGTAAATTAGTTTTTCAGGGCCATAATCTTTGTTTAGTAGTCAATACACTGTTAAAACCCCAGTTGCACCTCATCCCTTTGGGTCTAACTTTTAGTGGGGAATTTAACAGCGTGGCTACTGTGGAGGAGCTGAAGTTTATGTTAATTTCCCTGATTTGAGTGATTACACTGATTGCCGGCTCTGGGGTGGGGTGGGGGTTGGTGGTGGTAGTGGTAGGGGGGCACAATGCTGCCTGTCTCGGAGCTGTCAATGACTGACCGCAACGTCAGGATTTCCGCATGCGCCAAATCCCAAAGTTGCGGTCAGTTTCAAAGGCGGTATGACTACGAACGCTGCCAGTTCACCGTCATCCGGACTGCAAATTCCGGCCAATGTCTTTATGTAAAGTTATGTGGGGTGCGTTTGTGAAGTAGCAAATGAAAGCTTTGTTTTCCTTCTTCCCCTGAAGAGTTTCTACATCCAAGGACGCATATCTCATTTTGTATCTAGCCGTTCATTGTTAATTGTGACCATCACGTGACTAACCATGTAGCGTTATTTTGTAGAATGTAGATATAGTTGTACCTTCAAGAGCAAAACTTAAATAACACTTTGGCCACAGGTTTGTCGGGAGATTAGCTGACAAACTGCCTGCAGTAATTAATATAGTTAGATGGCCGTTAGACACCACATCACCAAAATGCTAAACCTATGGCCATGTGCGATGCTGAAATGGGATAAAGCAGAAGCTCTTCTCTCATGCCCATGAGGTTTGTGAGGTTCTTGTATGTGGTTCCAGGCAAGAGTAAATATGCTTATCATGAATTGCTGAGGTTTGTTGTCACGGCAGGGAAGAACAATTTGGATGCTAATTGGCTTTCTCTTTCCAATTTGGTGCTACGAGGAGAAAGAGTCCACGTGGCTAAAATCTACATTTAAGTACAACTTGTTTCATCAGACTTTAAAAAGAAAATGGAGCA
This sequence comes from Squalus acanthias, assembly GCA_030390025.1. Taxonomy (NCBI): domain Eukaryota; kingdom Metazoa; phylum Chordata; class Chondrichthyes; order Squaliformes; family Squalidae; genus Squalus; species Squalus acanthias. The sequence continues at coordinate 74,503,648 of CM059438.1, read as the reverse complement.
GTACTTATTTGGATATTTTGCACTAACTCTCATTGAGCCACAAGATATCGAGATATCACAGAGGACAGACATGCTGCTTCAAAACTTAGTTGGACAATTTGAAGTGCTGTGTGCATCTGAAAGAGTGTTATTCGCCTCTCCATTTTCTATATAATGAATCACATGTCTAAAAATTAGCCTGATTGGTATTTACATGCAAAGGAAAAAATTCATATTCAGTGGATGAGATCATGGATGAAACAGAAGCATTAACGCTATGATGGCAGGAAATTCAGCTGGAGGATGAGATTCCAGTGTTTCCTGGCTTCAGACACAGTCTGCTACTGTCTGTTCTGGATTTAATTTGTGAACAGGCTTAAAATGGCAGACGGCACTTGGCTGCCGATGACATCTTTCTCTCTGAGCAATGAAACCAGGTGACTGTTAGCACACTGCGGGGCTTGTGGCTTCAGCAGATGTTTGATGGCTGTAGTCAGAGGTCCTGTGAAGTGATGCTTTTTTGTTGCGCAGCCTGAAGCGCTTCACACTCGACAGCTGAAAAAAATCCGATGCGATTCCATTTCCTTGCAATTAGGTTGTTCAGTTTAAGAAACAAACTTACTCCTGCTTCACAGTGGCAAAGTGTTAAAAGCCCTTTTTTTTTCAAATACATTGTCACACGGCACATTAGGTTTATGGGATGCTGCAAAGTATCAAGTCCTAGGAAATAGTGTGGACAGAAAACAAAAATCTGAGACCTTTTTATTGCGCTGTCGATTATGTTCATATGATAGCTTTGTGAATGTGTTCAAGTATAATGGAGCATCCATTAAATAAAATCATTATTCTTTTCCCTGTAAAGTCATATTCTCTTGCAGTATGCTCAACATGATTCAGCATATTACGAGAGAGGGTTGATGGATTGTTTTCCGTTTCTTTAAGTTTGTCAAACGTGGGCATATAGCCCGCTGCTATCTTCTTTCTGTTGCATTCAAATTGAATAAAGATTGGATATATTCCATCTCCCTCTCTCCTGCCCTTGCCCAAGCTGCTTTTTGAGATACGCCTGTCACACTTTGTCCGAAAAAAACCAAACTACAGCTGAATATTTAGAGAAAAATGTACAAAGAAAGAGAAATCAAGCCATTAATTTCCCAGGTGTTTCCTGACTTTCAGATAACCTGGCCTCTTTCCAGGCCTCCCTGCCATCCTTGAGAAACTTTCCAACAGTATATAGTAATTGGCCTCGAATTATCTTGGTGCCTATTTAGATGTGTTGCCTCAGAGTACCGAGTGGTGCCCTAAAGAGGGGGAATCAGGTTACCAGCTAAGCATCGGAACTGTGCTTTAGATCGCAGACTGCTCATGAGCAATGCCACCGGAGATGAGCTTTTAAAACCAAAATACTACTTTATTTTGATCCCACATCATGAACGCCATCATTTTACTGAGGCTGCTCTGCTTTCTCCGGGAATAGGTCTATTACCTGATGTGGTACTGAGCCGTACAGACCAGGAACGTCCTCGTAACCAGATCAGTTGTCCGGCCACTAATAATTAGCCTCAGCACCAAGGAAATCATCCATGTTTCTTGCCCCAATAGAAAGTGCATGTATGTGGACTTGGTGTGGACAGAATTGTGCTTGGCTTTCACAGTGAAATAGCCTGCAGGTTGCTCACATGCATAGGGTCACGCATGAAGAACTGCTGGTTGGACAAGGGACCGGAAGGTCGCTGGAGCCTTACTCCAGCAACCTCGCATAAATAATTGTCTTCAGAAGAGGGGAGAAAATTGGAAAACAAAATTGCTTAAATTTCATCTTAAAATGAATATGGACTCACTGGCATTTATGCAAATAATTGGACGATCCTGTTCTCTCTCCATTGATTCCAAATAAGCATCTTATTGTCATCGTTTTCTGTTAAATGTTTCAGTATGTTGAGCATTAACCAAGCATTTCCCATCTGACCAGTCCCAATTGCATGTTTGCAAAGGCCAGATTCAGTCCGATTGCTCGAGATCCATTGATAGTCTGAGGTTGTCTGAATACAGCGGTTTGTGACACAAAGCCTGCTGAGCAGTGGTAGTTGCTGCCATTTGACCATTGTCTTTGCCTCAATCCTTCCTCTGTAACACATTCCACAAATGCTTATTGGATGAAACAGTACCCCTTCCTCCCCTATCGAAAGTCTCTTGTTATTCCTGACATAATTTTTAACTTCTGTTATGTGGCATTTCAACCCTCCACCATATTGAAAAATTTGCTGTTGTCCATTCTCTTCATAATCTCAAACTAAAGCTTGATCACCACAAAGTCTCCTCTTTCCCAAGAAAACAAACCTGCAAACACAATTTTCTTAATATTTCAGCATAAATTAAATTCCTGATGCCTGGCTTTGTTGCTCGCTTTTGTACCCCTTCAATGACAAAATTCTTTGTAATTAAATGATACGAATTGCACACAGTATTCCAGCTCGGAAAAGCAGCATAGGCAAAACGGCACATGCTGCAAATCTGAAATCATTCTTCTCTTTACAGATGCCTGTTTTTGTATTTCCAGTATTTTCCATGTGTTCTCCAGAAAGGATTTGACCAATGCCTTTTACAGCAACATTATGACCTCTTCTGATTTGTTCTCAATCCTTCACTTCCGAGTACTTGCCAAGTCTGATGCTAGTCAAAACTTGACCTTCATGTACTTGTAAACTGAACAGTAGTTTCCAAAGAAAGACCAGAAAACTCTGTTCCTTTCATGAAGTCTTTGGAAGAATTCTAGAAAGTACTGTGAAGGAGACTGTTTTGCAGTCCTTAGTCATTAGATTGAAGTCTTTTGTTCAGAAAAGATTTTATGACTTAATAAAAGGATGTATTGAAGCCTTTCAAAAACAGGTTGTTACTGAACTATTCAGTCATTTGATGGGTGATGTGGAAACTTGGCATTGTTGTCTGAAGGCTTGTATAAATTTCTTTTTACAACCAAGTTATTCGGGTCAGTGTTATGGATGATGAATTACTGATGTACAAAAGATCTGTTCCCTCTGTTTAAGGCACATACAATGACAGTGGTTTAAGAAATACAAATGTGACTCTTGGTGTGCGTAATGCAAGCCAAGTGCCAAGATATTCTTGAATTGGGTCTGTGGAAACCCAACATTTTCAGAAGAAATTTTAATCAACTTTATGAATGTCAGTATGATATGCTGAAATTTCCATATTTGGTCAGAGTTTTTTTCAGATCTGAACCCTCTCCCTCTTCTCTCCAACCATCCTTTCTCTGCCCTCCCTTCTCCCCCTCTTCCTCTTTCTTTCTCTCTCCCCCTTCTTTCTCTCTCTCTCTTTCCCACCCCACTCTTTCTCTTCTCTTTCCCTCCCCCCCCCCCCCCCCCCCCCCAAAAAAAGTAGGATGGAAATTGAGCATTGTAGTGATAGTGTAGAGAAGGACCTGGTGCAAAAGTGTCTATCATTTTTGCTTTGGTCCCATTCCGTACTGGACAGTTTAGGTTTATTTTGCTATTGGAATTCTGTAAGGTCTTGTATCTGATTCACGTTACTCGGAAGATTGAAGAAGCTTCAGCAAAGTGGATTTGTGATCGGAAGAAAGCAAAATTATTAAAATTACCTCTGTGGCAATGTTGGTTGGCCAGCTGTGCTTTGGTGATTTAAACAGATAAAACAAGTATCCTACAACAGCAATAATTATGTGATGCAAAGATTTTGGAAATGGATCATTTTTCTAAGTCTCGTTTTTTTTACCTTTCCCCAGATTATAAGTAACTTAGTGATGGAAGAGCTTCTACCAGAGCTGGCAACAGCGATCCAACCAAAATTAAAGGGCAAGTTTCATGACCGGCAGAGGGCCTGGATCCTGGTGAGTATTTGTGTATTGGACATACTGATTTAAAACAAAGTGAATAATTATTGACTTTGTATTTCCACAAGCACTGAAGGATGCTTTAATTTCTCAATTTTAGGACAATGTGTGGAGGGATTTGCAACATCACTGTCAGAAGAAGGTGCTTACAGGCAGCAGTGTGGAAACTATATTCTGAGTATGGGGTAGCCTGAGGGATCAGACCACCTGTTCCCCACCCCTTCCACAATCAAAATTATGAAGGGTTTTGGTAGACTAAATAAGGAGAAACTGTTTCTACTGGCAGGAGGGTCAGTAACCATAACACACAGATTTAAGATAATTGCCAAAAGGCCAGAGGGTAAATTAAGAGAAATTTCTTTATGCCGCAAGTTAGGATCTGGAATGCACTGCCTGCAAGGGTGATGGGAGCAGATTCAATAGTAACTTTCAAAAGAGAATTGGATATATACTTGAAAAGGACAAATTTGGAGGGCTATGGGGAAAAGACAGGGTGTGGGACTAAATGAATAGCTCTTTCAAAGAGCTGGCACAGGCATGATGGACCAAATGGCCTCTTTCTGTGCTATATGATTCTATGAATCAGACCTGCATGCTGATGGTAGCTTCTGTTTGTCACCCGGTATCTAGAAATCAGAAGCACTTGGCAAATCCTCCTCTCAAGGGGAGTCTAGTGAAGCTAGTTTTACAGGGAAGCTCTTGACTAGAGCTGTCAGCTACCTTTGGGGGAAAAAAAGAAAAAGAAAGACTTGCATTTATATAGCGCCTTTCATGACCACCGGACATCCCAAAGCACTTTACAGCCAATGAAGTACTTTTGAAGTGTCGTCACTGTTGTAATGTGGGAAATGCGGCAACCAATTTGCGCTCAGCAAGCTCCCACAAACAGCAGTGTGATAATGACCAGATAATCTGTGTTTTTTGTTATGTTGATTGAGGGATAAATATTGGCCAGGACACAAGAGGATAACTCCCCTGCTTTTCTTCGAAACAGTGCCATGGGATCTTTTACGTCCACCTGAGGGAGTAGACGGGGCCTTGGTTTAACGTCTCGTCCAAAAGGCGGCACCTCCGACAGTGCAGCACTCCCTCAGTACTGCCCACTGGAGTGTCAGCCTAGATTTTTTTTTGTGCTGAAATTTCTGGAGTGGGATTTGAACCCACAACCTTCTGAGTCGGGCGAGGGTGCTACCAACTGAGTCACTGGCTGAAAATACATTATCAGTTGGTATATGTTTTCTCTCACTGATTCTGATGTGATTCTGACAACTGGTAATGGGGCCAAGGAAAATGCTTGAGGTTATCATTCTACTAAAATAGTGCGCCTGACAAATATTTTTTTATTTATTTGATGTGGAAACAGTGCAGTCCTAAAATGACACGTGCAAACCAATTCTGGCATTATAAATATTCACAAGATCTGTCCCAATTAAAAGGTTAACAATTGTGACAGGAAGCGGTTATTGTGTCCTGCATTGAAACTGGTTCATCAGAACTCTGATCTTTAGAATCTGTTAAATTATAGCATGCGGTCAGTGCAGTGCAAATATGCTCTAAGATTATTGACTGGATGTGTAAATCGTGCAGGAACTACAGAGAGATTTGTATCAGTGGTGAAGCTGTGTTCTAATGAGCTGTAGTTGAATCCAATATACAATTCCCTTATATTGCTCGATGATAAACAGCAGGTTACTTAGTAGATACTATATATAACCTGTTATTGGGCAGGGAACTAAATTGAGTAAGAGAACATTTTTGCCAGTCAAAGTTTAGGGAAAGTGGCTGGTTGTAATATGAGAAGCATGTAGCTGTGAGAAAGGTATCTGAAGTTTTCTGCTATGAATGTGTTTTGAATTGAATATTTAACTTGATTAAAGGTGCTTTTGTGTGTGTGTTGGTGTATCTGGAGTTCTTCCACACAAACTCCTGAAACTCAATGTTAAGATGTTCAGTATGACAGCAATGGCGATTTGACACCAATGACTAGGTGCCAGCTAGAATACTTGAGATGTAATGCAGGATCCCTCATGTTTAAAATGTGTCATTCTTCATTTAAAACATTAATTACTTCATTGGAGACAGCGCACGAGAGATATTGAGAACCTTGTAACCCATGAACTTGTTCTATGATGGCCATGTGGTCTATAGTACAAAGTTGCACAGGATGTGTTGCAATGAGATAGAAAGTAGTGAAATGGCAGAGCTCTTGGATTGAAGAATTTGTGCCCGTTTCGGGGATTGGTGAAGAGGAGAACCGTGAAGTGAGAAAAGGAAGAAGTATCCTCATTGATTTTGATCAGACTTGTTAGCTGAATTTCTCTCTCTCTCCATTTTATATTGGTTTCCAAAGTAACTCTGACAAGCTGTGACACCTTGGAGCCACATTTGTGAAGCTTATGGTGAGAGTATTGTTGGGAGTAGTAACATGGCAATATTGTTATGCTGTTTAGATTGAAGCTGCAGCAGTGGCGATGGATTTCTTAGATTTAAACAAAGCTCTTCCTGTTTGGAAGGTGCTGAATGTGAGGCTGAAGTGTAACAGATGGACATGATGTCATGGAGTTAGTTACACCACTCAATTTAAGAAGTGATAATGAACTCTTTATACTCTACTGGAAAACTGGGCAGAAAAAAACCCATCATTTAAGGTCATTTCATTTCTGTATGTATTTATTGAGAAGCTGTCGATGAACTTTTAGACTTTATTTGCATGAAACATTTCTCTCGACTTGAATATTTAATAGCCACAAATGTTAAAATGTGATTGCATTAAATACACATGGACACACATACAGGAGTGTTTCAGCAGCAAAACAGATTGGTGCCCTAATGTACTTCGTTATGTCGGGAGCGCTGGAACACTGGTTTGAGCCGGTGATTTCTCTACAGGACCATTTCCCAATCGCGCCAAGGCAGTCTGGAATATGTACGAGTGGCAGCTATGTGCCACCCTGCAGGGAGCGGGACAGCTGAGGCTGAGTCAGCCTCGGTCATAATCACAAACCTCCTACTACTTGTATATATTTAAACCAAATCGGTAAAGCATTTAGTATTGTTTTAAAGTTAAGTTCCTCAACAATATAATTGCACATGTGTGAAGTCCAGCCAACTGAAATCAACGCTGAGAAATAAACTACATTGAAGAGTGAGCCAGGACTGTAAAATACAGGTTATATTGGACTAATTTGAAGAGGAAAAATTGAAGACCTGGCCCCTTGTATATTGCACAAGACCCATGCAAGTGCCATCAGGTTCCCAAAGTGTAGAACTCACTTAATGTCTGGTGAAAAGACCTGTATATTTCTTTCTTTTCTCTCTCTCTCTCATTTCTCTTTCTCTTCTCTCTCTGTCTCTGAGCTGATTTTAAAAGTTGAAGGTGTATATAAATTACTTGCAACTTGGGATACAAGCTTCCAATTATTATGGTGCTGACAATAGCCAATGCTTTTTGATGCCAATTGATATCTGTGTAATGTCTTTTGTTGGCTCTCTCAATTGGTTACTTCACATAGGAATTAATCCTGGCACTTTGCCCGCTTCGCAATGACTGAGCCATTGTGTAGCCCAGAGCCTGTTTACCTAAACTTGTGTTGAGTGGATTCATAGCACACACTGATTATGGAGGAGGGAGGATTAGGTAGGAAGGGAAAAGCTTAAAATCTGTGTTTCAGATCAGGACATTTTCCATTGAACATTGGAAAGATTATCTTCAAGATGTATAATGTGGATTGTGAAGTTTTGGCCTGTCAACTTGTTAACTGCTAAACTGTTCTCTCTCTTGTGCCCCATGTACTACAAATGTCCAAGTATAATTCTGCATTCGTAAAATCAACGTAACACGCATCTGCATCCCACAAGATGTTCATCTAACTCCTGCTAAGTTTCTTCATAATATTCATCAAGATGTTTTAACAGTCATTACTGAAGCAAATTATAAACGCACAGGTTTACAATGATCCATTTCTGTATTAATTTAATGAAAGCTTAGCACCAAACAGGCTAATATTTTCCCCTCTGAACTGGACAATACAACTTAGAAAGGGCTTTTCCAGTTTCTGCTCAGATATGCTGCATCATTTGCCTCTCCTTTTCATTACAAGATATTTGAATGTGAATCTGTCTTTCTATCATGCAGGAGGTCCTACTTGTATCTACCTTCATCTTGCAGCTAATCTGTGCCTTGCTTTTTCAACTTTGTCATCTAATGCCAAAATGTTTCAATGTACAGACTGGTTTATTTGACTAGTTATTAAAGACTTAACAATAGTTGTCACAAGCCAAAAAAAGTAGTCAAATCTGGCATCAGGATTAGTCTGCAATTCTTTTTACATTTTACAGATATTGGTGGAACCATATCATTTTAAGGAGTCAAAAAATGCATAACTACTGACTCTGTTTTCATGCATTTCTTTTGATGGTTGAAGTTTTCTGTATTGTATATAAACTCAAGCTGTCAAATTAATTGTGGAGTAAGACAATTGAAAAGCGTCATCTCTTGTTTACCATATCATACCAGACAAATAGTACATTGTATCACCTTTGTCAAGCTGCAATGAGAAGCAATATCCTAAGTTCTCAATTGTTTTGACGTCATTGCAGATGAGATGAAATCTTCCTTCAGTGGTGCTTGTCTGACACTTGAAATCACGTCATATGTTGGCCTAACTCTGTGTGGTGTGTGTGACTGTGTAAATCTTCAGATTTGTGGCACTCGTTGTTGGATGAACCAGCCTCTTGAAATTGGTTTCAGCCAACCATATGCCAGTTTTATTGATGTGGCTCCCCAAGTATGTACTGACACCCAAAAAGCAGATGAAACCAGACAGTAGTTGTTTGACCTTGGACATATTTTAGAAAACAAGGTCTGGAATAAGTTGTATTAGAAAAAAATATTATTTCTATTTAAATAGATAGGGAAGAGAAAATGGAGTGGTAAGCAGAAGTGTGTAATTTTATTTTTGGTTTTTGATTTTATGTTGTTTAGAAGTAGCTTTAATACTCTAACATGGAGTATTCTTTTCACATCGGAGTTTGAGGTGGTGATCGTGCGCCATGTCCTCAGCAAGAAGCAAAAAAGTGAACAATAATTTTTTTCCTGTGATCTGTAACTTAAAGGTCCATACAATAGGTTGGAGATGAAACTTGCTTAGAAAGACACTTGCCTATAAAGAGAATGTTAGAAGGTGGCTTCATGCTGATTCTCGAAGAAATCGCAATCAAACAAAATTGTTTCAAGATAGTACAAGGGACTGGCAAAGGAACCTTCTGCCCCCAACCCAACTTGGATCTCCACAAAACTTCTGGAAAAATTAGGTGCAGCTGAAGACTAGTTCTCAGCTACTTTTCTGGGCATGTGGCTGTTTTGAGGCATATTTCTGTTTTTCCCATACTCAACTCTTCTTTCCCCTGTTGTTGCTCTTTTATCTTGTGAGAGACCTGTCCTACCACCACTGGTTTTTGACGCACTGATCTCGCAGCTACTGCAACCCAATAAAGTAGTTGGCATTTTCCAAGGCTGGCTGTGAAGAAGACGCATTTGTTTTTGATCAGGTCTATGGTGATGAGCTTTAGTGAATCTGACAGATTTACCTTTGGGTTGCAGCTGGCTCAGCGATACCCATGCATCACGACTCAGTGATATTGGCATGAGTCTTGCATAGTATAAAAGCAGTTATGGGTTTCCCTGATGCTTCACATTTCACTTTGTCCATCTGTGAAATGCTCCAATTTTGTACAATTGAAATACAGTGGTTACTTCTGTGACAACAAGCATCAACAACATTTAAATCTGTGGTTAGAAGAGCAGGCTCAGAACATCTGCCAAATGACTTTTGATCCCATGTCTGTTTTGCTACTGAATTATTAAAACAAATTTATGGTAAATGTTGTCTTGCAATGCCTCTAAGCTGATGGATCATAAGTGCCTGATGACATCAGGAGCCAGGTTACACTGTTGCATTTATAAATGCAACTGTTCCATTTACCAATTTAAAAAAAAATACTTGGCCTTTAATATGAATACAAAGCTACTTCACTGATGATGATGACGATTGTGAAGGAAGAAATAAAGAAGCAGACTGCGGGGGGCGAAGAGAAAATTATTCAAACTTAAATATGGTTCACTAAATTACGATTTTACTAACTTTCTTATCTCCTCCCCCGCAGATTACAGAGGCTGTGCAGAATATGGTTCTGGGTCAGACAAAAGCCCGATATGAAGCTGTTTTACAAAAGTGTGAAGATGCCCGCCCTGGATTGGAAAGCAGGATTCGCCCAGACATGGACCAAATTATCAGCTCAAAGGAACACGTGGGAAACAAAATCAGAGGTCAGGCAGCATCTGTGAACAATAGGATTGTAGGCATTTGGGAACTAATTCCAAGAGTTCTTTCACATGTGTCCTTTTTTTCTACTGAATAAATGATACTGGGCCCACATTGAATAAATGATGCTGGGCCCATACTGAATAAATGATACTGGGCCCACATTGAATATAAATAATACTGGGCCCTTATTAGCAACATATGTTTCATAGACATGTGTTACTTCAAAAATAACTGTCCACTTGCACATGTCGATATTCTTGCTGCATGCATCAATTACACCTCACAGATCGTTCATTTTCTTGTATGCAAAAGCTAATACCATTCCTAAGCAAGCTGATAAGACAATATTACTTCTGAGCATTGACTTTGTGATTGATCTGCACATGGTTACTTATCTTCTGGTCCACCTAACACCAAATGTTGAACCACTTTTTAACCACTTCTTCCACAGCAGGTATACTATTCTGTCACATTAGTAAGTTTTTTTTTTTAACCTTCTCACTGCTAATAATGATGCAAGGTCTCGTCCTTCAAAGTGTGGAGTTTTGACTTTTCGTTTTAATACATAATTGCCACACATTCATACAGATTTACTGACAGGAAACCACTCCCAAGCCATATTGGGGGGGAAAAAATGTCTCTTCTGGCGTCTGGCACATGCCCAGAGTGTGTATCATGAAATTGGGCACTCCAGCCCATGACTTTATATCCACTGAAGTAGAAGCAGAGATGTGGAATTTTTAAGATTAAATGCTATGATTTGGCACTGAAGGCTGCAGTGCATTTTGAACATGGATCGCAAAATATGCATTCATTAGGAACTTGCTACTACTGTGTAAATAGAGCTTTTTATTTGAACACAAGATATTCACCCAGTTTGTGGCTTCACTTTGTTTGCAATAGATTTACACCCTTGGAAAAACACAGTGGAAATTATACATTCCAGAAATTCATAGGATCTTTTCCTTGAGTCACCTATATCCCCGAGTTGAAACTGTACAGTTGGATTAACTGGCAATACTTTCCTCCTCAATGAAACTTGTTATCCCCTGGTTTCTTGTTCCACGATGTTCCTGGCCCTATTTGTCACAGTGGTGCTGTGGTTTCTAAATCCCACCTTGTACTATTACTTTTCAATTCCTCACCCATTGCCTTCCTGCCCACCTTTCTTTCAAAATTGTGTTCCTCTATTGTCCACCTAAAACCTTGAGTGACTTCCTCACTAAATTAATCTACCTCCTTATCTGCCCTCTTAACTTCCCTTACTCCCTCAGTAATGCCCACATAAATTCCAACCCCCACCTTCTCTATCATCTGCAATGATATTGCAACCTATATTAATGTCCTCCTTAACTGCCTTGCCTTGACCTTTAATGCCCTCACCACCATGAGATTTCAACAATCTCTCATTCTCATTTTTTCCTCCAAACCATCAGATCACTAACTTTATTCAGTAGTTTTCCTCCACTCTCAGCAAAATCCTCTCATCCATGAAGTTTCTTCCCTTCCAGCTTTTGACACCCAACATCACCACCTCAAGCCCTTTGTTCTGTGACATGTTCTGGCATCGTTTCTTTCTCTTTCAAAACAGAACTTGTAATTCCTATCCTCAAAAACCTGACTTTTTTTCCTAATTTTTTCCATTTCAAATCTCCCTTTTCCTTTCCAAGGTCTTGGAGCACGTTGCTTCACAAGTGCTTGCCCACCTCTCCCATCATTCCTTCTTTGAACTCTGAAATCTGATATTGGCACCGCTCACAGTACGCAACTGCCTTTGTCAAAGTTATAATTGGCATCCTCTGCGCTTATGATTGTGGTTTGCTATCCCTCCTTGTCCTTCGTGGCCTTTGCACTGCCTTTGATACCAGTGGTCGATCTATCCTCCTTCAACACCTCACTGTGGGAGTCCACCTTCATAATACTACTCTCCCCTGGTTCCATTCTTGTCTCTGACATTACATATCCTCTCATAATTTCTCCTTCCAACCCCATCTAGTCACCATTGATGCCTTCCACTGCTTCATCTTTGGTTCCTTCCTCTTCTATACTTCCCCTCAGTGATGTCATCTGGAAGTACATTATTGGGTTCTATATGTATGTGGTGATGCACAGCTTTACCCTTCAGCCACTTCTCTTGATTGCAAGGCAGTTGTTCATGTCTCCCAACTGCCTGCCCAACATTATATCTTGGAATTGTTAACAAAATCCTGCCGCTTAATGTTGGAAAAAGCAGAGTCATCGTTTTTGACTCCTGTAAGTTCCTATAACTGTTTGCCCCAAACTCGGTCTCCCTAAATACCATCTTTGGTTAAGTCAGTGGAACAGACCCCCTGTATGCTACTCAATCCTGAATCAGTTTCCATCTCCTCCAAGACTGCTTTCTTCCACTTCCATAATACAGCCAGTCTCCATCCTGCCATCTCCCGTACTGCCTTTATTTCCTCAAGGCTTGGCTTTTCAAATGTTCTCTTGGCTGGCCTCACCACATTTCCCCCATCACAAGTTGTAACTCAGTACAGAATGTCACTGCTCCTGTTTATACCCACTCAAAGCCCAGCAGTGCCATTACCCCAGCAGTGCCATTACCCCAACACTCACCCAGTTCTATTCGCTCTCTACCTCTCCTTTCTTCCCCCCCCGCCCCCCACCTTTCCTGAATCCATTTCAAGATGTTTATCCTCGCCATTGATGCTTCCACTGTCATGTCCCATCTTATCTTGCTGACTTCTTTCAAATCCTTGTCCATACTTGCACTCTTCACTTCTCAGACACTGGTCAACTCTTACCTGTTCTCTTGTTCCTTTTGTGGTCCTTATAGCCACTTTACCCTTTCCATCTGAATCTTTCTCCCAAACGCTCTCAATTACCTCCACCCCTCCTGCTTTTGAAAGTCTGTTACTTTGCTTTTATCTTTTTTGTTGTCTGTATCTGCTAAAGCTATTCTACCAATTCTTTCCTCTTGTGTCTATTTTAATTTATCTGATTTGTAAGCACTCTTAAAACCTGTGAAGTTGTTGTATTTTACCATCACTCTCGATCCAGATTGATTCTAATTTGCTTATTTTTGTTATTTAGTGTTTGTAATGCCGAAAGCTGAAGCTTGTGTTCGAAACCAAGTCCAGCCTTACATCTCTTCCATCCTTGATGCTTTGATGGCCCCAACCAGCAGGGGCTTTTTGGAAGTCAGAGACCTGTTTTTCAAGGAGATCGTGGAAATGAATAAGAATGTTCTGAATGAAGGCGGCCAGCACAAACTGGGGGAGGTGAGATGCAGACACTGCACTATATGCTGACGAGGGTTTTACAGATTTGTTGTAAGTTAAGGCACGAGAAAAAGAAAACCTGAAGTGTTAACACTGGCCTGTTACAGGCGCTGTTGTATCTTTGAACACACAAAGCTTTCAATGATTTTATCTTAACACAGGAGTTTAGTTAAGCATCTAACGTTGGATTTTGAGTCTCGCATAGACCAGATGAGTTTGAATCCTCGTCCTAACATTCACTCTTGCATTTTTAGGTGTGACCATTTTTCTCTTGACAAGGTCTTTAGAAAGAAGGAAGGAAAACTACTTGAAGGAGATCCCTTTGTTGCTGAAACCTGTTTTTTCTAATGGGGCTGGCTACATGACCTATACTAAAACTCAGGTGCTGCCATACAGCCCATAATAGGGATACAAACCGGTGAATGCAATAAGCAATTGCGTTAAGTGATTGAATGAAGGAAGACTTGGAGGTGAGGCCGGGGTTGTAAAGAGGCCCTGTGCTACCTCATGGGCGTTGATGCGAAGTTATTTGAGCATTTCAACATAGGGAAGGGAGGCGACTTAGTGGCAAATATGTATTCCTGGAAGGTGTGGCTGGCTCCTCTTGGCATGCCTGTAAAGTCATTAACATTTTTGTAGCATTAAGCAGCCATGTGCCAAGTAGTGCAATTGACACATAACTGCCCTTACCACCTCGTGCACTTGGCTGCTGCTACTTTCTTCCAGTGCCTCCCTCATCCCTGACCTCGATCTAGAATTATGGAATGTTACAGCACCATTGGACTATTCAAGTCCTCAAATTTGTGCTGGTGTTTTACCCCATGCGAGACACCTCGTCTAATCCCACTCTTCTGCTTGGTCCCGTTTAGCATTCACTTTTTGATTCTTTCTCGAACTATAACCCTTCATCTCTGGTCACATACTATTGAATCTAGGCTTCTCCTTTACCATTGCTATTCTACCCTTTTAATTCGGGGCCCAAGCATCAATTGTGGTCTAACTAATTTTTTATACAATTCCAACATTATGTCCCTGCTTTTCTATTCTATGCCTCAAGATACAAAGCCAAAGATTCTTTAATTTTAAAAATTAACATTTTTTCATGGACATATACTTGGGTTGCCACTTTTAATGACTTGCATACCTGCACACCAAAAACTCCATTTAAAATCCTAACATTTATGTTGTATTTCCTTTCCCTATTCTTCCAAAATGTATTATTTCACATTTCTCCACATTTGAACTGTATCTGCTACCTATTTGCCTATCCTGCGGTCTTTCACCATCCTGTCGCACTTTGCCACGCCTTGCAATTTTAAGCCATCAGAAAATTTTTAATAGTTACCTCAACTCATGAGTCCAGATCATTTAAATATATATTTTGACCAAGAGTGGTCCAAACACAGATCCCTCCGAAATACCACTCTTCCAATCTGAGAAGCTTCTTTCACCCCTGACCTTTGCTTTCTGCTCTCGAATGCTTGGTCTATGTGGCCACATTCCTCTTAATTCCATGTACCATCGTCTTTGTCATAGGTCTCTATGTGCTACCTTTTCAAATGCTTTATGAAAAGATATACAAACCACATCCACTGAATTTTTAGCTATCTTCTGTTGAGACTTGAGCGAATTCTATAAGGTTGGTCAAGTATGACCTGCCCTTTTAGAAACCCATGCTGACTGGCACTGATTAACTTGTGGTTCTCCAAATGCCGAGTAATTTCATTCAGTGCTGCAGACACTTCTAGTTTACCAATGACTGAAGCAAAACTTACTGGTGGAAATTTCTTGGCTTATCCCTGTCACTCTCTTTTTTGAAGCGGAGTATCACATTTGTGATCTTCGGCCCTCTGGCACAAATTTCTTCTTCACAGAAATTTGGACAATTATAGCCAGAGCCGCCTCTATTTCTTTCCCAGCTTCTTTCAGCATCCTCAGATGTAAATTCAGGTCCTGGTGATTTGCCTACCTTTTTAAGATGGAACAACTTCTTTGATCTCATTTCTCTTTGAATGACAACCTACTATAACAATTTTGCACTCTGCTCTTGTGGTTCTATTCACCACCTTGATGAAAACCAAGGCAAAGTGCTTACCCTCACTCCACTGCAAACCTGCTGCCTTCATTTCTTAATTGCCCAGCCTGAACATTGACTATCCTCTTCCTACTAATATGTTCTTTGTTTTTTGCTAATTTTTCTTCATGTTTGCTCTTGGTTCTCCTAATCTTTTTGCAGCTGACCTCTTATATTTTGTCCTGACTTTCCTTTTTCTTTTTAATCTGCTCTGTAGGCACTAATTGCTGTTTTCCATTTCAAATTTGATCTTCCATCCCTAGCCACCCATGGAACCCCAGCTTTCAACACATTCCTGTTTTTCTTTACTGGGATGTACTTGCTTTGTACCCTTTCTATTTTTTTTTATTTAAACCTTTTCTATTGCTGATCTATGCTTGTAGTTGCCAATTCTTCCTTCCATTTAATCTGGAATCTGGCCCCATTTTATTTTTTTCTAGTTCTGTGGCCTTAACTCTTGACTTATACTGCTCATGCTTATGCTATGGTCACTGTTTCCCAATTGTTCCCCTGCTTGTATGTCATCTACTTGTTCCAGTTCATTACACAAAGCCAGGTGAAGTAATGTTTCTTGTAGGAGCAGCAACATACTGACTGAGAAAACAGTCCTGAACACAACGCACAAATTGTTCTCCCTTTTTCCCTATCTGGTCTATTTTTGGTTATTTAAAATCTCCTGCAATTGAAGTTCTACAAATCAATGGATCTTTTCATTTATCTACAAATTTCATCTTCAATTTCCCTTCCAATGTTCAGCAGTTTATTGTACATTCCCAGTAATGCGACTGATTCCTCGCTATTTAAATCCTTATGCTCCAGTGCTACGATGTTCAAGTTGGCAAAATAGGAGATAAAACGGTTTCCTTACCAATTTGTCAAAGCTGTCCTATTTTAATTATTACAGCTTGGTTCAGTGATGGCACCCTCATCTTTTGAATCGGAAAGTCATGGTTCAAGGCCCACTTCAGGTCTTGAGTGCATAATCTAGGCTGACACTTAAGTGCAATACTGAGGGGACATGATATTGTTGGAGGTGGTGTCTTTCAGATGAGAAATTAAACCTTCAACCAACGCCACCAGCACAGATTAACTGGTCATTTTATCTCATTGAGGTTTGTGGGTCATGTTTTTTACATCTTGACCTAACATTCATTAGTCAAGGAGACAGGATGTCTTTTTACTATTTATTAAAACACTGTAAATAGGACATTACATTAAGAACTGTAACAGACAGCCAAACCCCCCTCCATGAGGTAGGGGACCCAGCTCTCTCTGCTGAACTCCCGCCTCAGGCTCCAGCCCCTCCCTCCCTGTATGGCTGGGGGACTGGATCAAAAGCAATCTCAAAACACAACACTCCTTTCCCCCAGATAAAACCCCTTAGTCCTCCAGATGTCTGGGACGGAATTTAACTCGACTTGAGCGCCGCGGGACAGGCATATTCGGGGTGTCACTGTTAGCCGCAGGAAAACCTTCCTCTGTGGTTGATGACTCTATGACACCCTCTGGACGTGGCTTCCGTCATTGTTGCAGGAAGCAGGCCGTCACTGCTTGGCAGAGGTGGCAGAGACAATGGTCTAGCCTTTGATGTCTCAGTTACTCTCGCTGGAGTACGACCCCGTAGCTGGTCTACGTGGCGTCTGTGTAGCTGGCCATCAGGTGTACGGACGCTGTACGACCGGGGACCCGTGGCCTGCTCCACCACGGCAGGCATCCATTTGTCTCCTCCTGTATAGCAACGGGAAAACACAGTCTCTGACGGCTCGAACTGCCTGGCGGTGCCCTGGTGCTTCTTAGCCAGCACCTCTTGTTTTGTGTGCATCTCGTCCTTGTAGTCCGGGTGTAGCCGGTCCAGTGCCGTCGCCAGCCGGCGACCCATCAGCATCTCAGCAGGACTCTTCCCCGTTGCTGAGTTTGGTGTGGTATGCTGTGATAACAGGAACCTGGCCAATCTGGTTTGCCAGTCCCCCACCGATATCCTCACCAGTGCCTCTTTTGTGGTTTGCACCATCCTCTCTGCCTGCCCATTAGAGGAGGGGTGATAGGGCGCTGTGGTCACGTGGCGGATCCCGTTTCTGCTTGCAAAAGCCTTGAACTCCGCTGACGTGAAGGCTGCTCCATTGTCTGAAACCAGCACGTCGGGGACCCCATGTGTGGCAAACAGCAAACGCAACGTGTTGATCACTGCCCTGGATGTCATGGAGTTCATAATAGCCACCTCCAGCCATTTCGAATGCGAATCAACCACTATTAAAAAGACCTTCCCCTGAAAAGGCCCTGCAAAGTCAACGTGGAGTCTTGACCATTTACGAGTGGTCCACTCCCAGGGGTGAAGGGGAGCCTTGGGTGGGCTATGGCGGGTCAGCTGACATGTCTCACAGCTCTTTACCACCTCCTCCACGTTTTGGTCCAACCCCGGCCACCAGACGTAGCTTCTCGCCAACGCCTTCATGTGCACAATCCCAGGGTGTGAGTCATGCAGCATTTTCAGCACCTCCTCTCTTGCGGCGGCAGGAACCACCACCCGGCTTCCCCAGAGCACGCAGTTCCTGTGTGCAGACATTTCATGGCGCCTCTGAACGAAGGGCTTGAAACGCTCCTCCTGGACCTCGGAGGGCCAGCCGTGCAGCAGCCAGCGTAGCACCCGTGATAAGACTGGATCCTTCTGTGTGAGGCTGCCAATCCGCTGGGCATGGAGTGGGGCCTCCGGGACCTGCTCCAGTAGCAGCACCTCCAGGGGTGGTGGCGTCTCAGCCATCGGCCGGTTCAAGGGCAAGCGACTCAGAGCATCAGCATTAGCCAGCATCTTCCCAGGCCTGTAGCAAAGTTCATAACTGTAGGTCCCCAACATCAGACTCCACCGAAGCATACGCGGTGATATGATCAGGGGCATGGGCTTGGAGTGATGCAGGAGCCCCAAGAGTGGCTTGTGGTCCGTGTAGATGACGAACTGTCTCCCTAACAGGTACTGGCTGAACTTCTTTACCCCAAATATGATGGCTAAGGCCTCCTTGTCAATCTGGGCGTAGTTACGTTCTGTTGTTGAGAGTGTTCTTGAGGCAAAACTGATGGGCGCCTCCTGGCCATCTGGCTCTATGTGACCCAATAGAGCTCCCAGCCCGTATGGTGAGGCATCACACACCAACACCAATGGTTTGTTTTCATCATAGTGTGCCAGAACCTTATCTGCTTGTAGCAGTTCCTTTGCCTGTCTGTAGGCTGTTTCATGATCTGAGGTCCAGTTCCACACTGTTGCTTGGTCTAACAGCCTGTGCAGTGGCTCTAAGATTGTGGCTTTGCCCTTGAGAAAACAACTGTAGAAGTTTAACAGTCCGAGGAATGCCTGCAGTTCGGTCTTGTTCTTGGGGTTGGGAGCGCTCCTGATAGCCTCCACCTTCTCCGTAGTCGGATGCACACCGTCTTTGTCCACTCGGAATCCCAAGAACTCCACCCCATTGGCAGCGAACACACATTTCTCCTTCTGAAGGCGTAGTCCTACCTCAGCCAGCCGGCGTAGTACTTCCTGCAGCCGCTCATCATGGGCTTCCTGTGTCTTGCCTGTAATCAGTATGTCATCCAGGTAAGGCTGAACTCCCGGAACACCAGCCAACAGGGTGTCCATGAACCTCTGAAAGATTGCCACAGCAGTCGACACCCCAAACTGCAGCCTTGCGGCTCGGAAAAGTCCTCTGTGGGTGTTGATTGTCAATAGCTCGACTGACTTTTCATCCAGGACCAGTTGCTGGTATGCTTGCTTGAGATCCAGCTTGGTGAACAGGGTGCCTCCAGCCAGTGTTGAAAACAGCTCTGTAACTGTTGGTAAGGGATACACATCTGGTAGCACAGCAGTATTAACCGTACATCTGTAATCTCCACAGATTCGCAGGCCCCCATCCTTCTTTGCAATGGGCAATGGGGTGGCCCAACGGGAGTTCTTCACTGGTATAAGAACCCCTTGGTTCACCAGCTTATCCAGGGTCTCATCCACCTTCTTGCGCAACGCAAAAGGAACTGGTCGCGCCTTGAAGAACTTAGGCGCTACCCCTGGGTCCACTTCGATTGAGACTGGCGGTCCCCGACAGGCCCCGAGCTCACCAAAAACCTCTTCATAGTTCTCCAACATAGGCATTATGGGCTGTCGCTGTACCGTGTGTACTCCTGTCACTCCAATACCAAGGGGCTCAAACCAATCTCTGCCCAGCAGGCTTGTGCCCTGCCCTGCCACCACATAAAGCGGAAGTGTGTCCTTGACTGCCCGATACTTAACTTTCACATGAATCATACCCAGCACTTGGAGTTGGGCTTGGGACCACTGCCGTAGCACGCCACTGACCTGAGCCATCACCGGGGGTTCACTTGGCCACAGCCTATTGTAAGTCTCTTCACTTATCAGCGAACACGCTGAGCCTGAATCCACCTCCATGCCGAGTGGTGCCCCATTCACGATCACATTTGCTGTGTATCCCCACTGTCTGTGGTGTCGCTGCTCAGCTTCCGTGGTATACACTGTATACTCATCGTTGTCCTCCCGTGTCAGGGTGTGTGTCTGCGATGCTTGTGTTGGCTCTGCTGCAGCAGCCTGAGCTTTCTTCATGCAGACGCGAGCTATGTGTCCTCTTTTCTTACAGAAATGACATACCGCTGACACAAATTTGCATGTAGTGGCACCATGGAGAGCCCCACAGCGGAAACATTTTCTTCCTGTCTGTTTAGTTGCCTCCCCGTCACTCGCAGCATCAGCTGCGTGTGTGGTCTTGTGCACACCCTCGGCGGCCCGAGGTGGCACTGCTTCTATACGTAGCATACCTGTGTTCATCGACGCAGCCTCTGCTGCTAAAGCCTTCTCCTCGGCCAGTCGGAACGTCAGGGCCTTGTCCGCTAACAGCTGTTTCTGCAATGCCGAGTCCAGCACTCCACACACAATCCGATCACGGAGCATATTATCTAAATGGTCACCAAAATTACAATGTACCGAGCGTTTCCTCAACTCAGCAATGTACCTTGAAATAGCTTATCCAGGCTGTTGTTTACAATTGTGAAAATGGAAACGCTGCACAATTTCTGAGGGTTTTGGATTGAAATGTTGCTGCAGTATTTCTATCAAGTGCTCATAATCCACCTCCCTAGGTTTACGAGGAACCGCCAATGAACGCAGGACAGAGTAAGTAGCCGCTCCGCATACACTGAGCAACACTGAGCGCTTCTTCTCTTCTTTGTCAATATCATTGGCCTCCAAGAAACACCCCAGTCTTTCTGCGTATTCCTCCCATGAACTGTCCTCATCCCCAGAGAACTCTTCAATACGTCCCAAGGCCGTCATCGTGTTAATGTGCGCTGTCCCTTTAAGATCCACGTGGTCAGAGTTACAATAGCTAAACTCACGTTAGTTGCCTGGATGTTATTAGCTGGGTGGCCCGCTCGTCGCAATATCCAATATCGGATTCGTAGGTTCGCGTCTATCTCCGTCCTTCTAGAGAGTTCGACAACCGCCTCGTCGCCAGTTTTACATCTTGACCTAACATTCATTAGTCAAGGAGACAGGATGTCTTTTTACTATTTATTAAAACACTGTAAATAGGACATTACATTAAGAACTGTAACAGACAGCCAAACCCCCCTCCATGAGGTAGGGGACCCAGCTCTCTCTGCTGAACTCCCGCCTCAGGCTCCAGCCCCTCCCTCCCTGTATGGCTGGGGGACTGGGTCAAAAGCAATCTCAAAACACAACAATGTTTGCCTACAAAACAACAGCGACTACAATTCAAAAAGCAGTTAGTTGGCTGTAACACATTTTGGGACATCCTAAAGTTGTGAAAGGTATAATGTAAATGCAAGTTATCCCTCTCTCCGTCCCTTCCTCCCGCACAGTGACATGCCAGAAATAAAAGGAACTCTGATGTAAACAAGTTGAATATGTTTACTTTTTGACACATGGAGATAATGACTGCATCTGAAAGCTCACATTATTTCAAACCTGTCTGCTTGAAATCTACAAAGTAAAACATATGGGTGTCTTCCAAAGGATTCATATCTAGGTTAGCAGAGTCCCAAATAAGATGATTGTGTATTTGCTAACAGTTGCACAAAGATAGCCATCAGCAGTTTTAACTTATCAAAATTTCATATGAAAAGGTAAAATTCAGTAATAGTTTATGACTTGACTGGAGCCTTGCACCCATTGGTATGTTAAACACAAGACAATAAGGCAAAAGTGAGAAAACGGTAAGAGTACTTGGTGAGTGCTGTTACGTTGTGTTTTCTAGTACATGGAGAAGCTGAAGCTGCTACCTTATCACCCAGTGAAGATGCAGAGCTGCTATGAACAACTCGAGCAGCTGCAGCCACAGCTCGAGGGCCTTCAACAACGCTTCGATCTCTCCAGCCCAGCAGTGTTTGTCCAGCGTGGTCAAATTCTAATGAGAGAGGTAAGCCTTGGTGACCTGGTCGGCTGACTGTTAGTTTAAATGGGCAGTTGGTTATAAAGCATTGAACTAACCCACATTACCTTGCCCTTTTTAAGATGGTGTCTACTTGGGCGAGGTGCAAGTAAAATGATCATAATCAGTATTTTCACTAGTGTACTGTAATGATGGGCATGTGAAATTTATATATCATACACTTGACCTATGAAAAAATCCAATGCTGTAGTTGTATATTGTGCCCTTCTGATCTCAACTTGGATCTAGGAGTTGCCAACCCTCCAGGATTGGCCTAAAGCCTCCAGGTATTGAAGATTAATCTCCAGGACACTGCTGCGAGCAACCCTGGAGAAAATCATAGGGGCATTAAAAAAGATGGGTTTTTTTTATTGAACACTTCTGTTTATTAGTAATAAAAAATATTGGGGGGGGCGACTGTTTGACTGACAGTCAAATGTCATCCAATCAGGTGATGAGTCTTTTTGCTTTCCAATTGGCATAGGAAGGAGATACACCGTGAGGATAGACATGTTGGGCGACCAATGGCAGGAGCATGGGGTTGGGTTATGTGGTGATAACCTCCAGGAATACCAGAGTTGGTAACCCTACTTGGGTCTGGAGACCATACTTGGCCTACATAACACTACCTTGCAGTAGGTGTTGGCAGTTTGCAAATTAGCTTAGTTGTGATTCATTTCCTTATAGCGTATTGGTACCAATTCATTAGATATGAATGAGAATGTTTGTGTTGCAGTTAATACACTCTGTACATCATACCAACTATGGTGGATTATGCGGTACCAATTTTACTGCCACCTTGGCTAAACTGTTACTGTGGTCCTCTCCGAATGATCGAAGCTCCAACTTGATTCAAAAGATCATGCTGGACTTTTGCATCAGCAGAAGGTTTCGGCTAAAGTGCATGGCAACAGATCATGAGCGTTGAACAAGTCATCAGTGCAAAAGCAGCACATGATAACAGATTAGCCATGCAGCTACCAAAATTCCTGGTGTCAACACAAATGAAAAGCACTGGGTGAGAGTTTACAATTTTTTAATAAAGGGAGTGAAAATGTGGGGCTGCTTTAACATAGTGCACAAATGGAGCTAAAGTTTGAATAATTATTGACTTCCAGGAAGCTTAACTGCAAATTGTTTCTAGGTTGGAAAATCTAATTCGGCTGGTATAATAGGCATAGTTTCATTGTTTTCTTTCAAGGATGGTCTGTTTTTGTTCTGATAATGATTGAATTAAGATCCTGATCTGCTATGGTGTTTTTTTTTCAAAATGGGTAGAAGTTTCACCTCCATAAAGGCTGTATTTAAAACTATTGTTTGCCCTTCATTTTAAGAAAACTGATAATCATCTGTTTCAAGGTTTTTTTTCTTGTAAGGTCTTGCTACTTTACAGATTTTTCAGCTGATACCATTTGATCAAAGTTGAATGCTGAAACATATCTCAAGTCACAAAGGCTAATTTGTATTCTGGATTCCAACCCTTCTTCCGTCCTCCCAAAACAAATGGCTAAATGCTCATTATGAACCTTTCACTGTGCTGTTCGAAGCCCCACACATTAAGCAGACTCCATTAAGGTTGCTAAGAGGGTTTTCGTTCACTGAACTTGGCAAAATTTTTGTCAGACTCTTTTCAAATTGCATTTTTTGTAAAACTTAGGCTACTTATTTTATTTCTCTTCTGTTACGATTACACACTGTTGGCAAAGTAATTCTTCCCTGCAGCCAGGAAGTATTTTTCACTCCCTCGCTCCCTCTGGTGTTGAGGCAGAGATTGATGGCAATGTCTCTAAATGCTCATTTTTTTTGCTGAAGGTAACTGAACATCGACTTATGATGAATATCACATCATATTAGAGGAGCATCAAATGGCAAATTGGGTCTCTGCACGTGTACATCCTGGGGCATTCCCCAGGAGAGTATTTAATGAAGACCCACTTGATCACAACAGCTAATTGTTTCTAATTTGAGAAATGTGGGCATAATATGCATAGTTTAATTACTTATAAGAAAGGAGTTGTATTCTACAAGGCCTGTCTGCTGGTTTATCTGGATTTCAGATCATTTCTGTCCCCCTCCAATTTATCTATTGGATGACGGGCTTATCTGTAATTGGTCCATGAAAACACTCACATGCCAAACCCAAACAGTTGGACAAGATTCCTGAATGAAGGAGCTATTTTTTTTTATGTCTATCTTTCAACAATGTACAAGTGAGCTTTTAGCTAAATATGCAGCTATGCAGAAAGCAAGGTGCGATGCATTGAGTGACCGGCTGCCTGCTTTTAGAGGGAGTATATGTGGAGTTTGGCCAATACGGTTTTGCTCACAGCATGTTTCCTTTGGTCTCTTCAGTTACTACATTGGATGGTTAGCCTTTAATCAGCTGTTACAGTGGGTCCAGTCTTGCTGTTTGCAACTGCATCTGTGCATTTCTTTGGAAGCCATTCAATGCTTCTGACTCTCTTCGTGTTTAGTAGTGCGCAGGAAGTGTAATGAGGCTATTGAGCCCAAGGGAAAATATCCTGACATTTCATGGCCAACCACAGTGTTCGCTTTAAATAGCAGTCATGGCAGGAGTGCTATTTGTAGTTTGAGACCCAAGGAGGTCCAGAGGAATACAGGGGGCTGCCCTGATGATTTGGTGCAGTGGGAGAAGAGTTAACTTCTCCCAGAAACATGTGCTGGTCTTTGATCCACGGATAAACCCAGCAGGAATTTGCCATCGGGCCTTTTTACTCGCCTGAAGGGAATCATCTACTTTGCAACACCAGACAATACAGGCAACAAAAAGTGTGTGTTCTAGCTAGCAGCAGGCGCGCACACACACACTCCTTGTGTACAGATACTTCCATAAAACATGCAACAATGTCTGGACACAGAATGACATAAGAACATAAGAAATAGGAGCAGGAGTAGGCCATTTGGCCCCTCGAGCCTGCACCACCATTCATGGCTGATCTACCTCAACTCCACTTTCCTGCACTATCCCCATATCCCTTGATTCACTGAATATCCAAAAATCTATCGATCTCTGTCTTGAATATACTCAACGACTGAGCCTCCACAGCCCTCCGGGGTAGAGAATTCCAAAGATTCACCAGCCTCCGAGTGAAGAAATTTCTCCTCATCTCCGTCCTGAATGGCCGACCCCTTATTCTGAGACTGTGACCCCTGGTTCTAGACTCCCCAGCCAAGGGAAACATCCTCCCTGCATCTAACCTGTCAAGCCCTGTAAGAATTTTGTATGTTTCAATGAGATTACCTCTCATTCTTCTAAACTCTGGAGAATATAGGCCTAGTCTACTCCATCTCTCCTCATAGGACAATCCCCCCATCCCAGGAATCAGTCTAGTGAACCTTTGTTGCACTCCCTCTATGGCAAGTATATCCTTCCTTTGGTAAGGAGACCAAAACTGTACACAATACTCCAGGTGTGGTCTCACTGGGGCCCTATATAATTGCAGTAAGACGTCTTTACTCTTATACTCAAATCCTCTTGTAATAAAGGTCAATGTACCATTTGCTTTCCTAATTGCTTGCTGTACCTGCATGTTAACTTTCAGTGATTCATGTACAAGGACACCCAGGTCCCTCTGAACGCCAACATGTCCCAATCTCTCTCCATTTAAAAAATACTCTGCTTTTCTATTTTTCCTACCAAAGTGGATAACTTCACATTTCTCCACATTATATTTCATTTGCCATGTTCTTGCCCACTCACTTAGCCTGTCTATATCCCCTTGAAGCCTCTTTGCATCCTCCTCACAAATTACATTCCCACCCAGTTTTGTATCATCAGCAAACTTGGATATATTACATTTGGTCCCCTTATCCAAATCATTGATATAAATTGTAAGTAGCTGAGGCCCAAGCACTGATCCTTGCGGTACCCCACTAGTTACAGCCTGCCAACCCGAAAATGACCTGTTTATTCCTACTGTTTTCTGTCCATTAACCAATCCTCAATCCATGCTAGTATATTACCCCCAATCCCATGAGCACTAATTTTGTTTAATAACCTCTTGTGTGCCTTCTGAAAATCCAAATACACCACATCCACTGGTTCCTCCTTCTCTATTATGCTAGTTACAACTTCAAAAAACTCTTAACAGATTCGTCAAACACTTTGTTTCATAAATCTGTGCTGACTCTGCCCAATCCTATTATTATTTCTAAGTGCCCTGTTACAACATCCTTAGAAATAGACTCTAGCATTTTCCCTACTACTGATGTCAGGCTAACTGGTCTGTAGTTCCCCGTTTTCGCGCTCCCTCCAATCTTAAATAGTGGGCTTACATTTGCAACCTTCCAATCTGTGGAATTTTGGAAAATGACAACCAATGCATCCACTGTCTCTATAGCCACCTCTTTCAAAACTCCAGGGTGTAGGCCATCAGGTCCAGGGGACTTAACGGCTTTCAGTCCCAATAATTTCTCCAGTACTATTTTTTACTTATACTAATTTCTTTCTGTTCCTCATTCTCGCTAGACCCTCGGTTCTCCAGTATTTCTGGGAAGTTTTTTGCGTCTTCCGTGAAGACAGACACACAGTATTTGTTTAATTTCTCAGCCATTTTCTTATTCCCCATTATAATTTCTCCTGTCTCAGCCTGTAAGGGACCCACATTTACTTTTGCTAATCTTTTCCTTTTTACATACCTATAGAAGCTTTTACAGTCTGTTTTTATGTCTCTTGCTTGTTTACACTCTCATTCTATTTTCCCTTTATCAATTTCTTGGTCCTCCTTTGCTGAATTCTAAAATCCTCCCAATCCTCAGGCTTACTACTCTTTTTGGCAATATTATAAGCCTCTTCCTTTGATCTAATACTATCTTTAACTTCTCAAGAATGCTTTGTAGTCACCATATAAACAGGATTTGTGTGTTTGAGAATGTTGTGGTTTGCTTAAATAGCCCTTAAATAGTTGTGGTGTTACTGCCTACTACAGTGAAACAAAATAATATTGTGTTCTATGTAAAGGCAAGAAAACACCCAGTGGATCACAATTGAATTTAATGGGCTAGGATGGTTGATCCCATACAATATAATGGCAATTGGATTGTACGTGGATCTTGTCCATGGTTCCCAACACAGTGAGTTTGAATCTTTACCCTGACTATTAGTGGACAGAAGTGAAAGAGAAGCAAGATCCTCAACAAAATTTAGGCAGGAAATTAAATAAATGCTGGTTAGTCACACTTGCTGCAACCTTACTCTAGCCAAGTAGATTTTTTCCTTCTTTTCCCCCTTTAGGTCTCCTCGTCATGAATTGTTTTGAGTGGATTGGCAAGTAGTGTATTGCCTGTCCTTTGTCAGGCCAGTTATTAACATACACAGCAATGGCCCAAAGTGAAACACGCCCCCCCCCCCCCCCCCCCATTTACTTCTTCCCTGACCTCCCTAGAGGACCTTGCTTCTCCTCAACATCGCCCCTCCTAAGAGGCAGGGTCAAGATTAGAACTGGGTGTGTTGAGAACAATAGACGCAACTCGCTGTCCCATACACTCCACACTGCAGTACAATAATAGCACACAAACATACTGCACCACCAGGCTGCCACTGACCGAGGCACATTGATGCAAGCCGTTGTCTGAGAATCATTCTTGTGTACGCAATTAATGTAAAGCACAAGGACAGGGAGTTGCCAGTGTCTGATAACAGGCAATTTCACAATATTAGTGAATTAAGGGAGACCATTTAATTTAGTTTCATGTTCTGTTTCCTTAATGATACTTGTTTCCTTTGTTACCAGTAGCTGCAGTAGGAATTTTTTGTTTATGAAATAGATTTGTGCAGTCTCCCCAGGCATTCACCAGTGCATTTTTAAGCTGGCCCTGATGGTATCCCGAGGATCATTCTCTCTTCAGTTTTCCTTTCCCTCACCCCACCCCACCGCTTTATGTAGAACCCCCTAAAACTTACTTGACACCTTCCTGCAAAAGTAGCTCAGAACATACTTTCAATTGATACTCTGCAGAGTTCAACTAAGGGGGGGGGGGGGGGGTAGAAAATGACTTGTTTATGGGTTATTAATACCATGTCATTTCTTCTTCAGCTATTGGATAATGCAGTGTATACATTTGAGCAACTTCTCCACCAAAATCTTGGTAACCCCCTGAGAAGGACCAGATGTGCAAGACAATCCAGCGCATCCAGGAGAGAGTACTGAAGGTGAGGCCAAAAATTAAATGGGGTTGCATGGAAATCTATGATGATATAATCATTGTGTACATGTAGTTAACCTGGAATTGGAGAGCATTGGACACACAGGCCCTGAAATTCCCGGGGCTAGAAATGGCAAAAAGTAAGGTTTCCGTCGTGGGGTCCAGGGGTTTGGGGCTGGAGGCAGTTTCACTGGGATTCTGGCCTGTTTGCACTGCCTCTTTAAATTCCAGCGGGTGTGGGGCATGGGCAGAACTCTTGCCTGCCCCACCCCCCCCTATCAATGGGAAGTTCCCAAGCTTCCCTGGGATTTCCACCCTTTACCTACCCAATAGACCTCAGCAGAACTCTCGCCATCCAAGAGCTTGTGTGAGTCCCATTGCAGCTTTAGAAAGGCCCCAAACCTTTACTAGACTCTGGCAATTAACAACAACAACAAATTGCATTTATATAGCACCTTTAATGTCAAAAAACATCCCAAGGTGATCCTGGAGGTTCATTATCTTTTATCTTTATCTGCAAGGACAGTGTCTCTGTTGGAAGCTTGAGACTTTCTCAACCCTTTTTTTTCTTTGGCCCAGAAGGTCATGGGGGCACCTCAGATGGAGGAGTGGTGGGCCGCTCTGCCTGCAGCAGGCTTATCAGGGTGAGCGCTGCGGGTGCAGTGCGCCCACCCCAGTCATGGAACTGACTTCATCCCCAAGATTTGGGAAGAGGTCTCTGACCTCAGCCAGATGCACAGTGGTTCCGCTCCACCAGAATCGTGCCAGCAGAGTGGAACCCCAGGAATTTGAGGAGCATAATCTTTACAATGTTACCTGAATGACTTCTGCTTTTGCAGTCTGCATTCCTTCGAAATCAATCGCCAATTTATTCCTTATCTTATTTTTTTCAAATAGCATAAGGAGGCATTCCAGCCCCTATCAGAATAAAAGTGCACTTTTATCTCAAAACTTAAAGTTGTTGAACTTGTATTGCTGTTCTATTTTCTGACTGTCCTGCCTTAAATTAATCCTAATTCAATCAGAGCCCAGTTTTGAATTTAGGAAATTTTAAGCAAAGTGCTGCAGTCATAAATACTGGCAAGCTGGTTTTAGGCTTAAAAAGTCAAACCAACCAGGAGATTATCTGGCTGACTAGGGTTTGGGATTGCTGTGAAAAGACACATTTATTTTTCAGATATTCAAACTGAATGTGATAAATGTGAGATAACAACAGAAAATGTTGGAAACACTCAGCAGGCCAGGCAGCATCTGTGGAGAGAGAAACAGAGTTTCCAAGACTGTCAGTGACCTCATCTCCTCTGGAGATCTTCCCTCCATGGCTGTCAACCTCATAGTCCTGCAATCCCGCACAGCCCGCTTCTACCTCCTTCCCAAGATCCACAAACAGGGCTGACCTGGTAGACCCATCATTTCAGCCTGTTCTTGCCCCACGGAACTGATTTCTTCCTATCTCATCTCTTTTATTCTCCCCTTGTCCAGTCTCTTCCCACCTACATTCGCGACTCTTCCGACGCCCTCCGCCACTTTAACAGTTTACTGACCCCAACCGTCTCATAGAACATAGAACAGTACAGCACAGTACAGGCCCTTCGGCCCTCGATGTTGTGCCGAGCATTGTCCGAGACCAAGATCAAGCTATCACACTCCCTATCACTCTGGTGTGCTCCATGTGCTTATCCAATAACCGCTTGAAAGTTCCTAAAGTGTCCGACTCCACTATCACAGCAGGCAGTCCATTCCACACCCCAACCACTCTCTGAGTAAAGAATCTACCTCGGACATCCCTTCTATATCTCCCCCCATGCACCTTATAGTTATGCCCCCTTGTAACAGCTGCCTCTACCCGAGGAAATAGTCTCTGAACATCCACTCTATCTATCCCCCTCATCATCTTATAAACCTCTATTAAGTCGCCTCTCATCCTCCTCCGCTCTAAAGAGAAAAGCCCCAACTCCCTCAATCTTTCCTCATAAGACCTCCCCCCCAAACCAGGCAGCATCCTGGTAAATCTCCTTTGCACTCTTTCCAATGCTTCCACGTCCTTCCTATAGTGAGGTGACCAGAACTGCACACAATATTCCAAATGTGGTCTCACCAAGGTCCTGTACAGTTGCAGCATAACCTCACGGTTCTTAAACTCAAACCCTCTGTTAATAAACGCCAACACACCATAGGCCTTCTTTACTGCTCTATCCACTTGAGTGGCAACCTTCAGAGATCTGTGGATATGAACCCCCAGATCCCTCTGCTCCTCCACGTTCCTCAGAACCCTGCCGTTGACCCTGTAATCCTTATTCAAATTTGCCCTACCAAAATGAATCACCTCGCACTTATCAGGGTTAAATTCCATCTGCCATTTTTCGGCCCAGCTCTGCATCCTATCAATGTCTCTTTGCAGCCTACAACAGCCCTCCACCTCATCCACTGCTCCACCAATCTTGGTGTCATCAGCAAATTTACTGATCCACCCTTCAGTCCCCTCCTCCAAGTCATTGATAAAAATCACAAACAGCAGAGGACCCAGCACCGACCCCTGTGGCACACCGCTGGTAACTGGTCTCCAGTCCGAAAATGTTCCATCCACCACCACCCTCTGCCTTCTATGAGATAGCCAGTTACTTATCCAATTGGCCAAATTTCCCTCTATCCCACAACTCCTTACTTTCTTCATGAGCCGACCATGGGGAACCTTATCAAACGCCTTACTAAAATCCATGTATACGACATCAACTGCTCTACCTTCATCTACACACTTAGTTACCTCCTCAAAGAATTCAATCAAATTTGTTAGGCAAGACTTACCCTTCACGAATCCGTGTTGACTATCCCTGATTAAGTTGCCCCTTTCCAAATGGTCATAAATCCTATCCCTCAGGACCTTTTCCATTATCTTACCAACCACCGAAGTAAGACTAACCGGCCTATAATTACCAGGGTCATTCCTATTTCCTTTCTTGAAGAGAGGAACAACATTCGCCACTCTCCAGTCCTCTGGCACCATCCCCGTGGACAGTGAGGACCCAAAGATCAAAGCCAGAGGCTCTGCAATCTCCTCCCTTGCCTCCCAAAGAATCCTAGGATATATCCCATCTGGCCCAGGGGACTTATCGACCCTCAGGTTCTTCAAAATTGCTAAAACATCTTCCCTCAGAACATCTACCACCTCCAGCCTATCCACCTTTATCACACTCTCATCCTCAAGAACATGGCCCCTCTCCTCGATGAACACTGACGAAAAGTATTCATTCATCACCTCTCCTATCTCTTCTGACTCCATGCACAAGTTCCCACTACTGTCCTTGACCGGCCCTACCCTCACCCTGGTCATTCTTTTATTTCTCACATAAGAGTAAAAGGCCTTGGGGTTTTTCTTGATCCGACCCGCCAAGGACTTCTCATGCCCCCTCCTAGCTCTCCTAAGCTCTTTTTTTAGCTCATTCCTTGCTACCTTGTACCCCTCAATCGACCCAACTGAACCTTGTTTTCTCATCCTTACATACGCTTCCTTTTTCCTCTTGACTAGACATTCAACCTCTTTTGTGAACCATGGTTCTCTCACTCGGCCATTTCCTCCCTGCCTGACAGGGACATACCTATCAAGGACACGCAGTAATTGCTCCATGAAAAAGCTCCACTTTTCGTTTGTGCCTTTCCCTGATAGTTTCTGTTCCCATCTTATACTCCCTAATTCTTGCCTAATCGCATCATAATTACCCCTCCCCCTCCTTTTCACTATGGACGTCCAATCCTTCTACACCTTCATCCCCCACCAGCACGGCCTCCGGGCACTCCGCTTCTTCCTTGAACAGAGGCCCAACCAGTCCCCATCCACCACCACCCTCCCCCGCCTGGCTGAACTTGTTCTCGCATTGAACAACTTCTTCTTTGACTCCACTCACTTCCTCCAAATTAAAGGTGTTGCTATGGGAACCCGCAAGGACCCTAGCAATGCGTGCCTTTTCGTGGGCTATGTGGAACATTCTTTGTTCCAGTCCTACTCTGGTCCCTTCCCTCACCTCTTTTTCCAGTACATTGATGACTGTATTGGTGTCGTTTCCTGCTCTCGCCCTGAACTAGAAAATTTCACTCACTTTGCTTCCAATTTCCACCCTTCTCTCACCTTCACATGGTCCATCTCCGACTCTTCCCTTCCCTTCCTTGACTTCTGTCTCCATTTCTGGTGCTAGGCTATCGACAAACATCCACGACAAGCCCACTGACTCCCACAGCTACCTGGACTACACTTCCTCCAACCCCGCTTCCTGTAAGCACTCGATTCCATTCTCCCAGTTTCTCCATCTCCGCCGCATCTGTTCTGATGATGCCACCTTCCATACCAGTGCTTCCGACATGTCTTCCTTTTTCCTCGACCGTGTCCGTTCCATTTCCCGCACTTCTGCTCTCACTCCTTCTCCCTCCCAGAACCACGATAGGGTTCCCCTTGTCCTCGCCTTTCACCCCACCAGCCTCCACATTCAACGGATCTTTTTCCACCACCTCAGTGTGATCCCACCACCAAACACATCTTCCCCCCTCCCCTCCCCTTTCAGCATTCCGAAGGGACCGCTTCCTCCGCAACACCCTGGTCCACTCCTCAACCAGCCCTTCCCCTCCCCACGGCACCTTCCCGTGCAAGCGCAGGAGATACAGCACCTGCCCCTTTACCTCCTCCCTTCCCACTGTCCA
The DNA here is from genome assembly GCA_030390025.1 of Squalus acanthias. Lineage (NCBI taxonomy): Eukaryota > Metazoa > Chordata > Chondrichthyes > Squaliformes > Squalidae > Squalus > Squalus acanthias. The sequence continues at coordinate 74,470,844 of CM059438.1, read as the reverse complement.
GGGCCCCAAACACCCCTTCCAGGTGAAACAGCGATTTACTTGTACTTCTTGCAATTCAGTATACTGTATTCGCTGCTCACGATGCGGTCTCCTCTACATTGGGGAGACCAAACGCAGATTGGGTGACCGCTTTGCGGAATACCTCCGTTCAGTCTGTATGGGTGACCTCGAGCTTCTGGTCGCCTGTCACTTTAATTCTCCGCTCCACTCCCACTCTGACCTCTCTGTCCTCAGCCTCTTACACTATTCCAATGAAGCTCAACGTAAGCTCAAGGAACAGCACCTCATCTTTCGATTAGGCACTTTACAGCCTTCTGGACTCAACACTGAGTTCAACAATTTCAGACCATAACCTCTGCCCCCATTTGTTCAGGTGGCAGTTATTGATGATTCTGCCATCCCCATTTGCAACATTTAATCTCTCCTGCCTTGCATTCTAGCACAGACTGTCCCTTTTGTTCCTTCCTCCCCTCCCCCCCACTTTCCCTGCCTCTGCACCTGCTTAAAACCTATTACATTCCTAACTTTTTCCAGTTCGGACAAAGGGTCACAGACCTGAAATGTTGACTCTGTTTCCCTCTCCACTGTATGCTGCCTGGCCTGCTGAGTGTTTCCAGCATTTTCTGTCATTTCAGATTTCCAGCATCCACAGTATTTTGCTATTGTGATAAATGCGAGTGCTGAGTCGGGCTTCCACTATTGCAGTTGCAGACTATTGCCGTTTCAGTTGTGATGGTCTGGCTTTGAGTTTGAGGGACTTTGGTCTGTTTGGATCACACTGAACTGAAAATGCTAACTAAAGCTGGTTAATACATCTCTTAAGGGTCTCCTGCAACTTTAATTATATAAAATTATGCAGTTGGCCCATTCCCTTTGTGTGTCTCTCATACTTGGGATCGACACAATTTTCATGTTTCTGAATTTCAGTTAGGGGGGGAAAAAATTCCCCAGTCGTTGATGGGGAGACGAACTCCTTGTCACAAAACCTCATGGCCAGCTACCTGTAACTGTGCAGCAATATCACTGTAAATTCATGGGATTTGTTTCTGAAAGCAAGAACTTGAATTTATATAGTGCCTTTCACTACTGCAGAAATTAAAGCTGCCTGGCACAACTATTTCCACCGTTTTTATATCAAAGTCCAAGGCTGGGATTCGATTTATCGCTCACTTTGGGAGTGATTCATGCTGCCTGGCATGTAAACTGGCAACTCTTAATTCCTACAATAGCCATAGCTATTACTTATTAACTGTCATTCCACTGTTGCTTAATAATTAATTTGATAGTATATGGCAATGACGTGACCTGCATTGCTTAAAAAATGATTAAAGAAATTGGTACTTGTTCATAAGTAAACTTCAGAATTACTGTTGTAAATCTGATCACCGTATACTGAGTTAATCACTTTTCCCGGAAATATTTGATTAATGGACTGTTTCAGCTTCCTTTTTCAATATATGCCAAAATATCTTTGAAAATTCTAGTTGTAGTTGAGGTGCTTTTCAGCTTGCTTTCTCTTCATTGTTCACTACCTGCTTTTGGCTGACACTTCAGTTGTCGCTTCATAATAGACTAATGAATAAGGTCGGAGCATGCGGAGTCAGGGGACAAGTAACAGAATTAATAGCTAGCTGACTTCAAGACAGAAAGCAGAGAGTAGAGATAAAGGATCGCTATTCAGAGTGGCAGAAGGTGGAAAGTGGGGTCCCACAAGGATCAGTGCTGGGACCACAGTTGTTCAAAATTTATATTAACGATTTAGACTTTGGAATCAAAAGCACAATTTCTAAATTTGTGGACGACACCAAATTGGGGGGAATAGTCAATACTGCGGAGGACTACAACAAATTACAAGATATTAATAAACTTGCAGAATGGACAAATAATTGGCAAATGAATTTCAACATAGAAGTGTGAGGTAGTACATTTTGGCAAGAAAAATGAGTTCACATATTACTTGGAAAATAAGAATCTAAATGGGGTAGAGGCGCAAAGGGATCTCGGTGTGCAAATATGCAAATCACTAAAAGTAGCGATGCAGGTTAACAAGGCCATAAATAAAGCAAACCAGGCACTAGGGTTTATTTCTAGAGGGATAGAATTGAAAAGTAGAGAAGGTATGCTAAACTTGTATCGAACCTTGGTTAGACCACGGAGTACTGTGTACAATTCTGGTCGCCATATTATAAAAAAGATATAGAGGCGTTGGAGAGGGTGCGAAAAAGATTTAGAAGGATGATAAAGGATTAATAAGCTGGGTCTCTTTTCTCTTAAAAGAGAAGACTGAGGGATGGCCTTCAAAATTATGAAAGGTTTGATTGAGTAGATAGAGAGGGAATGTTTACACTTGTGGGAAGAGCAAAACTAGAGGCCATCAATATAAGATAGTCACCAAGAAATCAAATGGGGAATTAAGAAGAAACTTCTTTTCCCAGAGAGTGGTGAGAATGTGGAACTTGCTACCTCGGAGTGGTTTGAGGCGAATAATATAAGTGCATTTAAGGGGAGGCTAGATAAGCGTATGAGGGTGAAGGGAATAGAGAGTTATGCTGATAGTTAGATGAGGGAAGGACGGGAGGAGGCTCAAGTGGAGCATAAACGCCGGCATGGACTGGTTGAGCTGAGTGGCTTGTTTCTGTGCTGTATATTCTATGTAATTTCCATAAGCACCAAGTGTGCAGTAGTTGTGATGGAACCAATATTCTCTCCTCCTGGAGGACAAGTTTGCTGGAAGATGATGCAACAAACCCAGCCTTGCTTTTAGGACTTGAACCCTCTATTTTGATGGCTACTCTAACATTTCCACACACACATTCAAAATAGAATAATATTGAATTGAACAAACCCATTGAATTTATAAATGCTTTATCCTCTTTTCTGATCACTGGAAATCTCGGGTGGGGGGTGGAGGGAAACTTGGCAGATTCCAAAAAACAGCTGTTGAGCATTCGAGGCTAGCTGAAGTGTTGCAATCATTTGACAGTATACTTTTGCGATCTTACTTGTCTCGAGAAAATCATCATTCAGACTTTTAATGTGTTTTTGCCCAGAAATACGACTATGACAGCAGCACAGTCAGGAAGAAGTTTTTCCGAGAAGCGCTGCTCCAGATTACTATTCCATACATGCTGAAGAATCTCTCTGCTTCTGTCAACACGGTGAGGTTTGAGCTTTGTTCATACACTGTATTAAAGTGGTGCATGAGTCATCAGTAAAGGTGAAATATGTGAACCTGTTGAAACTTCGAATCATAGAATGGTTACTGCACGGAAGGAGGCCATTCGGCCCATCGGACCCGTGCCGGCTCTCTGCGAGCATTTTTCAGCTAGTCCCACTCCCCCCACCCTTTCCCCAGTAGCCCTGCAATTTTTTTTCCTTCAGGTGCTTATCCAATTACCTTTTGAAAGCCGCAATTGAATCTGCCTCCACCACCCTTTCAGGCAGTGCATTCCAGATCCTAACCGCTCGCTGCGTTTTTAAAAAAAAAAAAGTTTTTCCTCATGTCGCCTTTTGGTTCTTTTGCCAATCACCTTAAATCTGTGTCCTCTGGTTCTCGACCCTTCCGCCAACGGGAACAGTTTCTCTCTCTATCTACTCTGTCTGGACTCCTCATGATTTTGAACACATCTTCTCTAGTCTATCCACGTAACTGAAGTCCCTCATCCCTGGAACCATTCTCGTAAATCTTTTCTGCACCCTCTAAGGCCTTCACATCCTTCCTAAAGTGCGGTGCCCAGAATTGGATACAACACTCCAGTTGAGGCCGAACCAGTGTTTATAAAGGTTCATCATAACTTCCTTGCTTTTGTACTCAGTGCCTCTATTTATAAAGCCCAGGATCCCGTATGCTTTTATAACCGCTTTCTCAACTTGCCCTACCACCTTCAACGATTTCTGCGCATATTTTTTTTTTTATTCGTTCATGAGATGTGGGCGTTGCTGGCAAGGCCAGCATTTATTGACCATCCCTAGTTGCCCTTGAGAAGGTGGTGGTGAGCCGCCGCCTTAAACCGCTGCAGTCTGTGTGGTGAACGTCCTCCCACAGTACTGGTAGGCAGGGAGTTCCAGGATTTTGACCCACCACCGATGATGGCATGCCGATATAGTTCCAAGTCAGGATGGTGTGTAACTTGGAGGGGAATTTGCAAGTGATGGTGTTCCCATGCGCCTGCTGCCCTTGTCCTTCTAGGTGGTAGAGGTCACGGGTTTGGGAGGTGCTGCCGAAGAAGCCTTGGCGAGTTGCTGCAGTGCATCTTGTAGATGGTACACACTGCAGCCACGGTACGCCAGTGGTGGAGGGAGTGAATGTTTAAGGTGGTGGATGAGGTGCCAATCAAGCGGGCTGCTTTGTCCTGGATGGTGTCGAGCTTCTGGAGTGTTGTTGGAGCTGCACTCATCCAGGCAAGTGGAAAATATTCCATCACACTTCTGACTTATGCCTTGTAGATGGTGGAAAGGCTTTGGGGAGTCGGGAGGTGAGTCACTCGCCGCAGAATACCCAGCCTCCGACCTGCTCTTGTCGTCACAGTATTTATGTGGCTGGTCCAGTTAAGTTTCTGGTCAATGGTTACCCCCCAGGATGCTGATAGTGGGCGATTCGACGATGGTAATGCAGTTGAATGTCAAGGGAGCAGTGGTTAGACTCTCGCTTGTTGGAGATAGTCATTGCCTGGCACTTGTGTGGCGTGAATGTTACTTGCCACTTATCTGGCCAAACCTGAATGTCATCCAGGTCTTGCTGATTGTGGGCATGGACTGTTTCATTATCTGAGGAGTTGAGAATGGAACTGAACACGGTGCAATCATTAGCCAACATCTGCACTTCTAACCTTATGATGGGTCGGGGGGGGGTCATTGATGAAGCAGCTGAAGATGGTTGGGCCTAGGACACTGCCCTGAGGAACTCCTGCAGTGATGTCCTGGGGCTGTGATGATTTACCTCCAACAACCACAACCATCTTCCTTTGTGCTAGGTATGACTCCAGCCAGTGGGGAGGTTTCCCCCTGATTCTCATTGACTTCAATTTTACTAGGGCTCCTTGATGCCACACTTGGTCAAATGCTGCCTTGATATCAAGGGCAGTCACTCTCGCCTCTGGAATTCAGCTCTTTTGTCCATGTTTGGACCAAGGCTGTAATGAGGTCTGGAGCCGAGTGGTCCTGGTGGAACCCAAACTGAGCATCGGTGAGAAGGTTGTTGGTGAGTAAGTGTCGCTTGCCAGCACTGTCGACGACACCTTCATCACTTTGCTGATGATTGAGAATAGACTGATGGGGTGGTAATTGGCCGGATTGGATTTGTCCTGCTTTTTGTGGACAGGACATACCTGGGCAGTTTTCCACATTGTCGGATAGATATACCTCCAGGTCTCTCTGTTCATGCACCCACTTTAGGATTGTACTCTTTAGTTTATATTGCCTCTCCTCGTTATTCCTACCAAAATGTATCACTTTGCACTTTTCTGCGTTAAATTTCATCTGCCACTTGTCCACCCATTTTACCAGCCTATCTATGTCTTCTTGAAGTCTATCACTATCCTCCTCACTGTTCACTATACTTCCAAGTTTTGTGTCATCTGCAAATTTTGAAATTGTGCCCAGTACACCCAACTCCAAGTCATTAATATATTATTAAAGCAGTGGTCCTAGTACGTACCCCTGGGGAACACCACTGTATACCTCCCTCTGGTCCAAAAAACAACCGTTCACCACTACTCTGTTTCCTGTCACTTAGCCAATTTTGTATCCATGCTGCCACTGTCCCTTTTATTCCATGGGCTTCAACTGTGCTGGCAAGCCTATTATCTGGCACTTTATCAAAGGTCTTTTGGAAGTCCATGTACACCACGTCAACCGCATTGCCCTCATCAACCCTCTCTGTTACCTCATCAAAAAACTTGATCAAGATAGTTAAACACGATTTGCCTTTAACAAATCCATGCTGGCTTTCTTAATTAATCCACACGTATCCAAGTGACCTGTTAATTTTGTCCCTGATTATAATTTCTAAAAGCTTCCCCACTACCATGGTTAAACTGTCTGGCCTGTAGTTGCTGGGTTTATGCTTAAACCATTTTTTGAACAAGGGTGTAACATCTGCAATTCTCCAGTCCTCTGGCACTACTCCTGTATCTAAGGATGATTGGAAGATTATGGCTAGTACCTCCGCGATTTCCACCTTAACTTCCCTCCGCATCCTTGGATGCATGCCATCCGGTCCTGGTGACTTATCTACTTTAAGTACAGCCAGCCTTTCTAGTAGCTCCTCTTTATCAATTTTTATCCCATCCAGTATCTCCTCTACCTCCTCTTACTATGACTTTGGCAGCATCTTCTTCCTTGGTGAAGACAGATGCAAAGTATTCATTTAGTACCTCAGCCATGCCCTCTGCCTCCATGCGTAGGTCTTTTTGGTCCCTAATCAGCCCCATCCCTCCTCTTACTACCAGTTTACTATTTATATGCCTGTAGAAGACTTTTGAATTCCCTTTTATGTTGGCTGCCAATCTATTCTCATTCTCTCTTTGCCCCTCTTACTTTCTTTTTCACTTCCCCTCTGAACTTTCTATATTCAGCCTGATTCTCACTTGTATTCTCCGCCTGACATCTGTCATACGCGCTCTTTTTCTGCTTCACTTTACTCTCTACTCTCTATACTCTCTCTCTCTCTCTCTCTCTCTCTCTCTCTCTCTATTCTCTCTCCTTTCTCTTTCTCTTTTTCTCTTTCTCTTTCTCTTTCTCTTTCTCTTTCTCTTTCTCTTTCTCTTTCTCTTTCTCTTTCTCTCTCTTTTTCTCTCTCTCTCTCTCTCGTCATCCAGGGAGCTCTGACTTTGGTTGCCCCACCTTTCCCCCTCGTGTACCCGAAGTATCCCCTCTCTCTCGTCATCCAGGGAGCTCTGACTTTGGTTGCCCCACCTTTCCCCCTCGTGTACCCGAAGTATCCCCTCTTTAAAGGCAGCCCATTGTTCGGTTACAGTTTTGCCTGCCAATCTTTGATTCCAATTTATCTGGGCCAGATTCGTTCTCAACCCACTGAAATTGGCCTTCCTCCAATTAAGTATTTTTACTCTGGATTGTTCCCTGTCCTTTTCCATAGCTAATCTAAACCTTATGCTACTATGATCACTGTTCCCTAAATGTTCCCCTACTGACACTTGCTCCACTTGACCCACCTCATTCCCCAGAACCCTCAATGCCTCCTTCCTTTGTTGGGCCGGAAACGTACTGATCAAAAAGTTGGCGGCCTATAGAATACACCTAGTCGTATATTGGCACCTCTAATATTTCTTAACTCTAACCAAATAGATTCTGTCCTTGACCCCTCCAGGACATCCTCTCTCTCCAGCACTAACATTCTCCTTAACCAATACTGCCACCCCACCTCCTTTCTTTCCTTCCCTAGCTTCGTGCATTTACACACATGCACTGTAAATCTCTCTTAGACCACCTTGTATTCCTGCACACGTGGTTGTCCAGGACACTGGAAGCATCCTGCAGTCCCCACATGGCACAGGATGGGCATTCCACAGGACTGAGGCGCCCTGCCATGCCTTTATTTATTCGACTATTAACTAACTTACAGAAATAAACTTAAGACGAAGAGTCTTAAAAGTTGGGCCTGCCTTTATCTCCGGCTGCTTCTCTCGCTCTCTTAGTTAAAGTCTTAATTCAAACAATTATTTTTAGTTATATTAATTAGTTTATCTAGTTAAGTGAGAGAAAAAAACTCCAATACACACCCACCAATCACCTACCTGCTGTCCTGTAACGTCACTCCTTGTTTTTTGCTGTTCTTTTGGAATTCGCCGGATTGTACTGCTGCCTCTGCTGCCGACTCCTTTCAGGTCACTTTGACAGTGAAGATCTCTTGCTCCTGTGGAAATCTTAGCAAATTCACATTTTCCATTTGTGCTTGTGGCAGTATCCTTCTACTACCACTAGGTGCCCATATCATCCTTTGGAAATGCTTTGCAATCTCGTAGGTCAGCATACTGTAATCAAAGTGTATTTCCATTAAGACCTGTACTGAGTGAACCACATCCAATAAAAAGTAGCTAAAATGTACTGTTTCTCCAAACATGTTACTTATTGTGACCTATCCTGGTAAATAATTTCAAGTTCTCTTTAGGTAATGTGTGCAGTTTTGTGAATGTACAAACTGTTTTTCAATGTTCAAACCCATGAAGGCTTTGAGTCCATTTGCTTTTCTTGCTTCTAAGCTGACAGATCCTCTTGAGTATTGGTTGATGCTGGTAGAATTTGAATGTGTTACAATTGTTGTGCATTTGAATCTAAAGTGGACTGAAGTCATTGCGAAGGTCTTGCTTGAGTTCACACTGAAAGCTCTTTAGCTCCTGGCCACAGTGACTGATTGTTGATCCTTTCCCGCAGGCTCTACCTAAATTTGAAGAATTCATCTTTGAGATTTTTCCAAGTTTATCCTGGTCGATAATATTTTTGAAGAGGTGGTTCTCCAATCTGTCTCAAAAGATATAATGCTAGGTAAGGTAACCATTTTTTTCTTGAGGGGGGAAAAAACCTCATCCTTTTGAGCAGGGTTTGATGTATATGAAGAAGATAACGATGGGATACCTCTGATAATTGTGGTACTTTAAGACCCTAGTTTGTTAAATTGTGGTGCACATTAAGGGGGCGGGGGGGTTACCATGGTTCCCTACTAATACGTTGGTGGTTTTCTACTTCAATTATTATATCAGACAATGGGGGGGAATGGCTACATGAGATGAATTTTCATGGGAGGAGTTAAATCTGTGATGGATTATTAGATCCATAATGTCTGTCTCCACTCTTGGCTTTGTTGCGGGTCAGAACAAATAATGTCAAAAATGTGCTGCTCCTTATTCATGACCATCTTCCAACGTCTCAATTATGCTACACTGCGACACCTCGAGGGTTTTTAGAATATCTACCTAAAAAAAATAATATAGTGCCACCTAGTGTATATGAAACCAAAGATTTAGAAAGGAAGGGAAGTGGCCATGATGAATTGTAGGTTGGACACGTGAAAAACCTAGTGTTGTAATTGTGAAGTGGCTTAATGTCTTAAAATCCATTAGCAATCTTTTCCCAACACACTACTGCTGAATGTGTGCTGCTGATATTTATTATATAGGTTTGAAGGAGTCAGCAAGGCTCCCCTACACAGGCTGGAAGGATGGAGGATAGGGTTACAGTTATAGAATTCAGTGGCAGATGTAGATGGAAAGAGGGCAAGCGAAAAGCAGTATTGCCCTTGTGTTTTTAAAACCTAGAAAGAAAGAACTTGCATTTATATAGTGCTTCTCTCAACCTCAATGTCCTAAACCTCTTCACCACCAATGACATACATTTAGAAGCGTCGTTACTATTGTAATGCAGAGAAACACAAGTCAATTTGTGCACAGCAAGGTCCCACAAACGGTAATGAGATAAATGACTGGTTTAGAATTCACCATTTGCGGGTTTTCTCTGGCAGTAGTGTTCCAACCCTGACGTGAAATCATACAGTGAAGAATTCTCTCTCCCCAATGCCCCTCTCCCCGCCCCCCATAAATCAAATTGTAGATGCAGTTAAGCAGCGCACTGGTTATTTAGAATGTTCTGTCTGAGCTGTAAACACAATTCTCTAGCCCACATAGCTGGAGATTTGAGACAGTTCTATAGTTTGATGCACAGTAAGATAATTCCTCCTGAGGGTTGTGTTCACATAGAGGAATACACTGGGGGGGTGATGTCTTTTCAGGCAGGTGTAAATTATCTTGGAATCATGAACAGCCAAGCCAAGAGTGGATTACAAAGATCCCGTGCACGAGCAGAAGTCCTGTACACTTCTCTCTGTATGGTATGGACGCTTCAGTTTGTGGGCTTGTATCCAGTAATCTCGACAGCCCACAGAACAAAATAATTTGCGCACACCACTTGCTACAGCAGAACCTTAAACTGTACATCACTTGATAAATACAAGCCTTGTATTGGTCAGCCTAAGAAGGGCTGCTTTGATTACCGTGGTGACAATGTTATAACTTGTGTTTTTTTTTTAAATTAGCTGTGAAGGAAGCAGCTGTTCAAAGAAAGCATAACCTCTTCAGAGACAGCATAGTGATGTCTGGCAGTGACCCCAACCTGCTCCTTCTTGGTGAAGACCAACCTATCAACTGGAACAGCGGGTTCGGCAACCAAGAAAGCAGTGACCCAGAAAATGCCGCGGATAAACGGAAAAGGATGAAGCAGGTGGTGTCAATGATTCAAGATGATGGCCTTTCCCGTCCTGAGGAGGTCGATGTTATGGGTGGCCTCTCAGTAGTACCTGAGGGGGAGCAAGTTGGAAACGGTGACTCTTCAGAACCTTGCAGCCCAGTCAAATCACCCGATAGTATCAAAGAGATCCGTGACCTGTTAACAATAGCTAAAATTGAAACAACTGAAGCAAATGCACCAGCAGACAGTTCCCTGAGCAATGGAGCAGTTTGTAAGGATGAGAAAGTACCCGAAAGGAATCCTTCTGAAGAAATTGAGTGCAAGCCCCTCCAAGAACAACACCAGGAATCAGTGCAGTCCTCCAATGATGACTGTGGCTTCCAATCTTCTGCCACTGAGAAAACAGAAGATGGCATCAGTTCGACAATCAGCTCACCAGTAGTGGCCTTGCATGAAGAAAATAATGAGTCATACCAAGAGAAAGTGACTCTTTGCCAACAAGAAGATGCAAGTGACAAAGAAACTGGAGAGGAGGTTTCTTCAAAGGTCATTGAAGTTGCAGAAGATTCTCATGATACACATAAGCAAGTAGAAGGAACAGAATCTTAATTGCTGAATGAATACATTGGTCTGCAGTCAGTACTGGAGTTCCAAAAAGAATTGTGTGGCTTTTAGCCTTGAATGCAGTTTCTCTACTACTGCAGTAGTGAGACACTGGCCCTGAAATTCAGCAGGAATTCCACCATTCTCTCACCATAACTATGGCGAGAGAATGTCGGAACCCCTGCAGAATCTCAGGACTGCTTGTCTATGGTTTTGTTCTGTTCATGATCACATTGTAGAATTTCTTCACAGAAATATCTAATGGTGTACATTCCGTCTTGGATGTTTTTATGTCTTCCTGTTCTGCAGCACACATTACTTACAGTATGTCCTGCTTATCGTCCTCTCTCATTATTTTATTTTCTCGTGCTTCAAACGTTTTCAATAGACCCACTTAGTTCTGAGCTATTTTTTGTAAATTCCTGATTGGTTTATTATTTTTAAAGCCTGCATTTTCACACATATAGTTTGTCATCTCCTTGTAGATGTCACACTCAAATGTGCAACAGGATCAAACTCTCCACACAAGTGCTCAGCTGCCAATGCAGAATAGTGGCTTACTCATGTCATCATAATATCATTAGAAAATGGTTCAACTTGACTAAATTGAGAACGTTACTTCACATTGGGGTCAAACTATGTTATTGTCACTCTGTGTGCCATGGCAAGGCATTACACTTCTCTACAATGAATGAAACACAAAAGATAATTTGTTGTTATTTGTTTGGATATGTTTGTTTTTGAGTGGCTACATTTTCTTTTATGTAATATGGCACCATTATATCACAAAGAATACATAACATGGGTATAATGATCTGCTAGCTATTTAAGGAAGATACTTTAAACCAAAATGCACCTTTTGGAAACCTATCTACAATCAAGATTCAGGTGCAATTAATGATGTATCCTTATCTATTTGTGAACATTGTCATACAATCCTTTTAAAAGTTGTTCAGCAACAACCTATATGGAAATATTGACTGCCGTGTTTACAGTCACCAGATTCTGTCTTAAAGATTGACTAATAAGATCTCACAAACCTTTAAAGTTTTCATTGAGTCTTTCTAAAGTACTCTTAATGATTATTGTAATAATGAATGCGGTAGTATGGAGCAATTAAACTATTAACGGAAAAGCAACTTATCATAAACTCTAGCAACCATTTCTAGGATGCATTTTTATAAGCAGAATCCCTCTCCCTCTCCCTCTCCCTCTCCCTCTCCCTCAAGTTGCGTCTCTCTGAAGTAGGGTTGCAGAGTTCGCAAGCATCCCAAACTTTGTAAATTGTGCTGGTTACATGATTCATTTTTTAATTTAAAACAAGAAGGGGAATGGGGTGGAAGTTCACATTCACCAATTGCTGCACATTTGAACAGCAACCAATGTGGCAAACATGCCAAAGCTGATGGCTCTTAAGTCTGCAATCCTGGCCAGTGAACTGTTTGACAGTTGGTTTGTTCATATGTTAATATGGAGTAGAGGAAAAATGATAGAATATGCCTTCTGTTGGTGAAAAGGGGTCCAGATTGTTTTTAAAACTGATGCATTCTACCAATTCTGTGCCATGATTTTAGGCCAAATATTCCATGACCTGCTCATTAGGAAAGGAGTTTCTTTTATTTAAGAGATTTTATTTCATATTATTTAGCTTAAATGCTTATTTAACTATTAAATATTGCTGGTGTCTGCTTGGGATGAGCAGTTGATGCTTCTTGGCACGGCCTTCAGTATGACACTAATAAGTGGGCTTTTCCATTGTATCATAGTTTATGGTTAAAGGCTTTCACTGACTGAAAGAAAAGGATATGAATTTAAGCAATGAACGATCTTTTAATTTTATTGAAGGGCACGCTATGTACAAAACCGTGTTGATGTGCCCAAGTTTGTACAATCCCAGTTAGAGGGAGTTTGTTGTGTAGCACTCCTTTTTGCTGCTTTCAACTGGAGGGGTTTACTGATGCTACCAGTGATCATGATGCCTGTTCACGCCTGAATTGTGGGTTCCCATGGATGCTCCAAATATTTTATTAAGCTGCCTTTTTGCAAAATATGCATTTAATAAAGTTTTCATCAGGACCAAACTGCATTTTTTTGTGTATGTTTGATTAAACATAGCATTTTGCCTGCATCCATGTACTGTAGACAGAAAGAAAAGGGTTGGAGACGACAATTACTTGGAATACCTTTTAAGCATTTAGAGAATGAATGCGCAATCCCAACTACATCCACCTCAGGACCTGGAATCTATGCAGACCAGATTCCAAAGTGGTCTTGGGATTTTTTTACCCTTTCAGTAAATTGTCTTATAAATATCTGAAGAGAATGCTGCAAAAGTATACCACTAGCACCAGTGTGTGTGTGTGTGTGTGTGCTCTTCACAGAAAATTGACCTCTAGCCACATGTTTTTTATTTGTTCCTGGCATGTGGGCATCGCTGGCAAGGCCAACATTTATTGCCCATCCCTAATTGCCCTTGAGAAGGTGGTGGTGAACCGCTGCAGTCCGTGTGGTGAAGGTACTCCCACAGTGCTGTTAGGGAGGGAGTTCCAGAATTTTGACCCAGTGACGATGAAGGAACAGCGATAAATTTCCAAGTCAGGATGGTGTGTAACTTGCAGGTGATGGTGTTCCCATACATATCATGACCTCCTCCTTTCTTCAGCATTTGACATCCCTCACATCAAATATAGGAAATGGTCCAATCTTAATTTGGTTCTAGGGAATTGTATTTTGTTTTTGTCCTATTGCCATTGGGTTCCTGCTGTCATTGTGCCCAAGGTACATGGTGGGGGGAGCTCTACTTGAATGAAGTCTTCATTTTATCCAGATGCAGACCTATACAGCAATGTTTAGATTGCCAGCTGGGTAATAAAAATAAAGCAGAAGAAACACACACTTTTAGCATGTGCTTAATGAAGAGGAACTGACGAGAGACCAAAAGGAAGATATCAACCAGGATGCAGCGAGAATTATATTCCATAAACTAGTGTTGGGTTTACTGAGGCATACAATGTCTGGATGACGCAGGAGATTCTTCTCTTTCTGAAAAGCTGATACCTAATCCGAGCCCTATCTTCAAATATATCAAAAGGTGCAGCCTGTCAAGTTTTTAATGGTTTTCCCATTCCATGGCCCGTTTGGACAAATTCCAGAGGTTCATCTATGTAGAGAAACTTTCAGTTTTAACTCTTGGATTAATTTGTCTGCAATATACTTTCAATCTGTGGACCCACCAGATCAGATGCTGGTGACAGACTCTTGGTCATTCTCTAATTTTTTCGTGGAAGTGAAGGTTAATCTCCTGAGATGCTCATCCTGGACCACCTGAGCAAGAGCAAAAACATATTGGTTTTTTTTATTTGTTTATGGGATCAGGGCATCGCTGGCAATGCCAGCATTCATTGCCCATCCCTAGTTGCCCTTGAGAAGGTGGTGGTGAGCCGTCTTCTTGAACCGCTGCACTCCGTGTGGTGATGGTACTCCCACAGTGCTGTTAGGTCGAGCGTTCCAGGATTTTGACCCAGCGACGATGAAGGATCGGCGATATACTTCTAAGTCAGGATGGTGTGTGACTTGGAGGGGAACTTGTGGTGTTCCCATGCGGCTGCTGCCTTTGTCCTTCTAGGTGGAAGTGGTTGTGGGTTTGGGAGGTGCTGCTGAAGAAGCCTTGGCGAGTTGCTGCAATGCATCTTGTAGATGGTATACACTGCAGCCACGGTACACCGGTGGTGGAGGGAGTGAATGTTTAAGGTGGTGGATGCCGTTCTAGGGCATAGGATATCCATGAAGCTCCAGGAAAACTTTCCATTATTTAGGTTATATATGCCACATGGTAGAAGTTTATGGAAGGTGCACAGCTAGGTTTATCGTTTCACCTTTCAATACTACAATATCTGCAGTTATTGCTGGAGCTGGCTGGGCTAAAGGCCAGTGCTATGCCAGTATATTTGTTGGCCATCATGGCCTTTTGAGCCCTTGCCTCAGGCCTATTCATTTCTTATCCTTTTTTTCTCACCTCACTTTGTGAGCTATGTAGAAGTTACACGCCCCCAAGTTCATTACTGGGAATTTAATGTAATCCTTAAGCTATGGACTCACTGTTCAAAGCTCTTCCAATGTGCGATTTGATGTTTCTTACTTGGAAGACAGCATTATTAGTAACTAGTTTCCGCTCCAAATTTTTAGTGTGCATATTTGCCAATTTGGCCTAGGAGGGATTCTGAGTTAATTTATATTAAGATGCTGCTATATTAAGTTAAAATCAGCACACAGAAGGTTAATTCCACACAACACATAAACTAACTGGGAAGGTGTATTTGAACCAGTAGCCAGGACTAGACAAAGCAGCTAACAAATATGTTTCTCGCATATCCTATCAGTTTGAGGCAATAGGTTTAGTTTGTACACATTTTAGTTCCCTTCACATGTATAATGTTGGAATGTCTTCATTCATTTGAGCACAGCAGAAGGTGGCTTAGCTGAGCAGACATTGTTTCTGCCAAGGGAATGCAGTGGCAGTTTTAATTGACAGCTCAACTAGATTGCGAATCAATCTAGCTTCCAGAAGATGGAAGGAGCACGTGCGGGCATGTACAAGTTTACAGTACCCCTTCCACACAATCTCATTGTTATGGCAACAATGGGCCTGAAATGCCCCAGAGGCCTGGAAAACACAGGTTGGGCGACGGACATGGAGGAAGGTAGAGTGTGTTATTTAAAGGCATCCTGCAATTAAAGGTACTTATCAGTAACCAGCAAGTGGGAGGAAAAGAGCAGCCAATTTTAATGAGTGACTTGGAGTATTTTTTTAAGTGAGGTAAGGCAGTGGAGAGATTTGTATTTTGGGGTTAGAGGCAAAAAGCCGTCCACCTGTACTGCATAGCCCTATTTGGAAAGCCGTGGCATTAGCAGTAAGTGGAACATCTTTAACCAGTGGGACACCCCTGTAGTCTCTCAGAAGGTTCAACGGTCTGACATGGGCAGCAAAGGCATATGCTATGGCAGCTGTGTCAAAACTAATTAGTACCACAGAACCAGAAAGTCAAGTGTGCACTGTATGCCCTAACAGTTCCAACATGACCCTGTAGGGTGGGACGGTGATCAAAGTGCTTTAAAGTTGCAATTACTCACCTGATTTCCTCAATCACCACCTCTCTCATGTATTCATGCATACTTCTCTTGTACATCAACTTTCATGTCAAAGTTAGTGTACAGCCCCAATCTTCCATTTTAAGAAGTGAAGGGTGACCAAATTTGAAAAGGAAGGGAAGGAGAATGCTAAAACACCTGTACAGCTATTCCCTCTTCAGATAGGAGAAAATTGCTCAGTGCACAGGAATATCAGGAGACAGGCAGAGGGCCAGCAGACATCTGTGTTAGAACCCATGAGAAAGAGACATTGGAGATACTGGGGACAAGCTATTCTTGCGCAGTAGGGGATGGCGAAGTTGGAGACCCTGTAGCCACAGTGGGTTTGTTCAGAGCAGATGAATGTGTTGCAATTGAAACCAACTTCATGTGCATAATATCAGTTGCTATTGTGTGGAGACCCCAAAGGGGAAACCGGAAATGAATGCAACACCTTAAAATGATTCTTTTTTATCTCCACAGTAGAAGCAAGAGGTCAGCATTGCGAGAAGGCCCAGAGGATAATCTACCTAGATCCTCAACATCAGGGTCCACAAGAAATTCCACCACTCTCATTCATCCCATCACAAGCACTCACTAAGTCAGACAGCCGGGGTGACTTAAATAGTGGAGATAAGGAATTGTCACTGGGTGAGTCATAGAACACTGAAGCCAGAGTATATGAGAGTGGAAGAGAAGCCTAAAGTTGCTCAATGTAGGTTAAGGAGCAGTCAGCCCCTGGCTCTGGAGCATGCAATGATTTCAGGAGTCCTGCAATGGTGAGAAGGATGCTAGCAGAACATCACACACAAATGAAGGCTCCGCGATCTATCTCGCACCATGTGCAGAACATGGCTGTGGTTGGGGTCAAGTCCAATTCTGTCCTCTGTGGCACTATCAAAGAAGGACATGCATCGATGCAATGCATCTTGAAGCCAATGGTAGCTACAGAAACATCTGCATCTGTGCCCCATAATGAGTCTCCAGGCCAGCAAATGTCTCGAACATGGAAGCTTGAACCATAAGAGCCTCGACGGAGAGGTCGATTGGCTTCCAATTTCTCCAAAGCAGCATCATGGGAGCTTGGAAAACATCAGGTCCACGCTCTGAGATTTTGGGATCTTAGTGATTCGATAGGGTAGATAGAGAGAAACTATTTCCTCTGCTGGAGAGTCCAGAACGTGGGACGTAACCTTTAAATTAGAGCAAAAGCAAAATACTGCGGATGCTGGAAATCTGAAATAAAAACAGAAAATGCTGGAAATACTCAGCAGGTCAGGCAGCATCTGTGGGGCAAGAAACAGAGTTAACGTTTCAGGTTGATGACCCTTCGTCAGAACTGGAAAAAATTAGAGATGTAACAGATTTTAAGCAAGTGCAGAGGCAGGGGAAAAGGGGGAAGGGGAGGAAAGAACAAAAGGGAAGGTCTGTGATAGGGTGGAAGGCAGGAGAGAGTAAAAGACAAAAGGGATGGTTGTACAAAGCCAAAGGAGATGGTAATGGGGTCTGAAATTGTTGAACTCGATGTTGAGTCCAGAAGGCTGTTAAGTGCCGAATAGAAAGATGAGGTGCTGTTCCTTGAGCTTGCGTTTAGCTTCATGGGAACAATGTAAGAGGCCGAGGACAGAGTGGGAGTGGAGCGGAGAATTAAAGTGACAGGCGACCGGAAGCTCGGGATTATGCTTGCGGACTGAACGGGGTTGTCCCGCAAAGTGGTCACCCAATCTATGTTTGGTCTCCCCAATGTAGAGGAGACCGCACAGTGAGCAGCAAATACAGTATACTAGATTGCAAAAAATACAAGTAAATTGCTGTTTCACCCAGAAGGTGTGTTTGGAGCACTGGATGGTGGGACGGGAGGAGGTAAAAGGGCAGGTGTTGCATCTCCTGCGGTTGCACGGGAAGGTGCCGTGTGAAAGGGAGGGGTGTTGGGGGTGATTGAGGAGTGGATTAGGGTGTCGTGGAGGGAACGATCCCTTCGGAATGCTGAAAGCATCTCCTTTTGCTTTGTACAATCATCCCTTTTGTCTTTTACTCTCTCCTGCCTTCCACCCTATCACAGACCTTCCCTTTTGTTCTTTCCTCCCCTCCCCCTTTCCCTGCCCCTGCACTTGCTTAAAATCTGTTACATCTCTAACTTTTTCCAGTTCTGACGAAAGGTCATCGACCTGAAACGTTGACTCTGTTTCTCTCTCCACAGATGCTGCCTGACCTGCTGAGTACTTCCAGCATTTTCGGTTTTTATTTCTTAAAATTAGAGCTAGGCCACTCGGGGGTAATGTCAGAAAGCACTTCCTCACACAAAGGCTAATGGAAATCTGGAACTCTCTCCCCCAAAAAGCTGTTGAGGCTGGGGTCAATTGAAAATGTCAAAACTGAGATTCATAGATTTTTGTTAGGCAAGGGTATTAATGGTTATGGAACCAATGCGGGTGGCTGGAGTTAAGATACAGATCAGCCATGATCTAATTGAATGGCAGAATAGGCTTAAGGGGCTGAATAGCCTACTCCTGGTTCTATGTTCCATTAGATCTGGTCTCTCGCAACACATGGTAAACAGTATCCTAATCCCACTTGCATTGGGATAGCAAGAGAGTGCTCCAAGGAGCCTGCTCTGTCTCAACTATCCCCTCAAATATCTTTATAAGTGGGAGTAAGTATGCAAGCAAAGGCTTGGAGAGGGTGCAGAGGAGATTCACCAGGATGTTACCTGGGCTGGAGCGCTTCAGCTATGAAGAGAGACTGAACAGGCTGGGGTTGTTTTCCTTCGAGCAGAGAAGGCTGAGGGGGCACCTGATTGAGGTGTACAAAATTATGAGGGGTGTAGATAGAAAGGAACTTTTCCCCTTAGTAGAGGGGTCAATAACTAGGGGGCATAGTTTCAAGATAAGGGGCAGGAGGTTTAGAGGGGATTTGAGGAAAAACTTTTTCACCCAGAGGGTGGTTGGAATCTGGAACTCACTGCCTGAAAGGGTGGTGAGGGAGGAACCCTCAACATTCAAGAAGCATTTAGATGAGCACTTGAAACGCCATAGCATACAAGGCTATGGACCAAGTGCTGGAAAAATGGGATTAGAATAGATAGGGCTTGATGGCCGGCGTGGAGACGATGGGCCGAAGGGCCTCTTTCTGTGCTGTATAACTCTATGCTGAGGAGCCATGCCCAGAGATCTGCACCCTGCCATGGGGTCGTCCCAGCACTCAGCAACTATACTAAACAACCTGTCAAATTCTGAATTGTCTCACCTACCTCTACACCCAGGCCATTTTTGAGTGCTGAGCAGACAATCAGCAGATGCTTGATACCTGGATATTGCTTCCCCCTGCTCCTGTGTTGTGGGTTTTCTTGCGACTACCTTGGCTCACAGAATGGAGACAAGCTCCAGAAATGTGGATTAAAAATAAGGTAAAAGAATGACAGCACCTCCTCCGTAAGTACAAGTCAAGTACATGGTAGCAGGGGTTCTTGTTCCACAAGGGATAGTAGCAAGCAAATCAGTCTGTACAAGTTCCATTTAAAGATCGGGGAAGAAGCTCGGTAGTTCTTTCATCATAATCCTGATAAATCTTTGTTTTGGTTGATCATTATATCACCACCTGATTCCAGTCAATAATGCGATACTGAGCAGGTTTTTGTAAAGTGTAGGTTATGGGTAAAGAACTGCATAAATGAAGTTACCTGGGAGTAGATTTGCATTATTTCTGCTGGGATGCATCTTAACTTACAGACTGCGATTGCAACATTTAAGGTGAGTATTCAACTGATATTTTTGGGAAGCAGATATGGGAGGATTAAATGGTCAGCTCTTTGAGAACCAGCACGGGTGTGATGTGTTGAATGGCCACCCTCCTGTGCTGGAAAATTGTGAGAGTGTTGCAGCCTAGAGCATTTTATTAAGTGTGCTTGTGGAGACTAGGTGGTGCAGTGGCTGAGCCGCTGGTCTTTCACCAGGTTCAAATCTAGCCCAGACGGATGGGATCTTCTATCTGCTGTCTCTTCGAGCTGCGGATTTCATAGGTTCCATGTGAAATAAATTTGAGCTGTCTTCATGCAGTTATTAATTTGGTACTAACCGGGGGTAATTGGGAAATAGAAAAGTACCACAATGGTGCAATAGAAGGGCATCTTGCTCGAGCAAAGGGGGAAGCAACTTCTCGCCACCCTATGATGCTGATACTGGGTGCCTGACATGAACTCAGCACCAACATGACTCCCATTGACTAGCCCAAAATTCGCAACAATGAAAATGAAGTGTGTGCATTTTAAGTGCCAAGTGGGTTCAGTGGGGGTAATTAGAGACTGCGTTATGAGAATCAATTAGCAAATGTTCTCTTTTTCTTCTTAGGCAGTCACTCGGAACCGAGGATGACTTGCTTCCACATTAAAAATGAGTTCTCAGGTGACTGATGAGTCCAATGCGGGACCTACAGTCTCTGTCACAGGTGGGGCAGACGGTGGTTGAAGGGGCGGGTGGGTGGGTTGCTTGGGTTGACGGGCGCTCCTTGCGCTTGGCTTCCGCTTGCTCCCGGCGAAGAGACTCGAGGTGTTCGGCGCCTTCCCGGATGCTTCTCCTCCACTTTGTGCGGTCTTGGGCCAGGGATTCCCAGGTGTCGGTGGGGATGTTGCACTTTTTCAAGGAGGCTTTGAGGGTGTCCTTGAAGCGTTTTCTCTGCCCACCTGGGGCTCTCTTGCTGTGTTGGAGCTCCGAGTAGCGTGCTTGTTTTGGGAGTCTCGTATCGGGCATGCGGATGATGTGACCCGTCCATCGGAGCTGATTAGCATGGTCAAAGCTTCGATGCTGGGGATGTTGGCCTGAGCGAGAACACTGATGCTGGTGTGCCTATCCTGCCAATGGATTTGCAGGATCTTGCGGAGGTAGCATTGGTGGTACCTCTCCAGTGCTTTGGGGTGCCTGCTGTAAATGGTCCATATCTCTGAGACATACAGGAGGGCGGGTATCACTACTGCTCCGTAGACCAGTGTGCCAGTGCAGCCTTCGGTTGCCT
Organism: Squalus acanthias; assembly: GCA_030390025.1. Lineage (NCBI taxonomy): Eukaryota > Metazoa > Chordata > Chondrichthyes > Squaliformes > Squalidae > Squalus > Squalus acanthias. The sequence goes on along the minus strand of CM059438.1, from coordinate 74,449,910 downwards.
GAGGAAGAGTGATTAGCAAATGTGGTGATAGCCTTGCTGACATCTCACCTGCGGGAGTATTATCAACATTGACATTTAGTGCCTTTCATTTTGGTTCTCAATGCAGCTATGACACACACTTGTTCCATATATCATTTCGAATGTAAAGCAGAAGTAACAGCTCAAAAGTCTCCTTTTTTAAAGGTCTTCCTGCTTGAATTAAAAATTGAGCAATCTCGCCAGTTTTGGCAAACTGAAGCACAATGAAATTAGCAGTGTCAGAGATCCATGTCACAGCTCAGAGGTAATATTGTGCTTACGATTGGTCTAGAATAAAATTAGGTGCTTCTAAGGACTAGATCTGGAAAGCTTTGCTCTGGATGTGATAATACTTGGTGTAATTGCTAGGAAATCTTTTTCATAACATTGGTGTGGCTGCCACGAAGCACGAATTGAAGCCGAGTCAATAAGTGGAACACATGGCTTTTAATCACATCTCTGGTAAAAAAAATGGCTGCTAACATTTCTCTGCAAACTCTGAGGCCACGCCCACTCCTTTTTTCCCTGCCTTAAAGGCAGCATGCACCTTAAAGGCAAGGTGCTTGATTTATTGTCCACAGACGGAAAAGTTGACTGCGCCCATTTAGGTGGCGATCCGCCACACAGCTCCCCCCCAGAATCCGCTTAGGAGGTGTGGACGAGACGGTCGGCGGTCTGATGGGCCGGCCGGAGCGGCTCTTGTAGGACGCCGGTGGACGTGGAACGGCCGGGCGTGGAGCAGCCGGGTGAACTGGCTTGAGGGCAGGTCGGCCGCGTGGCGGTGGACGGGCTACAGGGACCTGCTCACCGGGCTCCGAGTGTGCTGGCTTGAGTCGGTCAACCGACACTTTTTCGGTCCTGTCGCCCACTTGCAGGGTGAAAAATTTGTCCCCAGCCTGTAGCACCTTGTAGGGCCCGTCGTACGGGGGTTGAAGGCATCCGCGGTGGGCGTCGTGCCGGACGAAAACGAACCGTGCCTGCTGCAGGCTTAGTGGGACGTGTGAGGTGGATTCGCCATGTCGGGCAATGGGCACCGGGGTGAACTGCAGCGCCGGTGAGGCGAAGTCGTGGCGTTGCTGGTCGGCTGACCAGGGTGTCGTGGCGGTGGGCAGGAACTCGCCGGGTACGCACAGCGGCTGACCGTACACGAGCTCTGCTGCCGATGCGTGGAGGTCTTCTTTAACCGCGGTGCGCAGGCCGAGGAGGACCCACGGGAGTCGGTCGGTCCAGGCGCCGTCCTGGAGGCTGGCTCGAAGAGATGCCTTCAAGGATCTGTGGAACCGCTCACACAGTCCATTGGCTTGGGGGTGGTACGCTGTGGTGCGGTGAATGGTCACCCCGAGATTGCGTGCGACGGCGGTCCAGAGTTCAGAGGTAAATTGCAGACCTCTGTCCGACGTCATGTCGGAGGGGACGCCGAACCGTGCGACCCAAGTGCTGACGAAGGCTCTGGCGATGTCGGCGGTGGTGGTAGAGGTCAGTGGAATTGGCTCGGGCCAGCGCGTGGTGCGGTCAACGATCGTCAGCAAGTGCGTGTGGTCTTGCGACGGCGGCAGGGGCCCGACGATGTCCACGTGGATGTGGTTGAATCTACGCGTAGGGACGGTAAACTCCTCGAGGGGTGCTTTCGTGTGTCGCTGCACCTTGGCCCATTGGCAGGCTAGGCAGGAGTTCGCCCAAGTACGCACATCCTTGCGAAGGCCGCGCCAGACAAAGCGGTTGGCTACCAATTTGATGGATGCGCGGGCGCCTGGGTGGGAGAGGTTGTGGAGAATCTCGAATACCCGGCGGCGCTGGGACGACGGGCCGAGGTTGACATAAGGATATGTCGCACTTGACCGTGACTGCGGTCGGGCCACAGGCGACGTCGGCCAGGCGTAGCCCTGGTAGGTTGGTAGGTGCGGAGAGCAGATCAGGGTCGGTGATCTGGTCTGCTGCGAGTTGAGCGTAGTCGACTGCCAGGTGTGCGGCGTGGATGGCGGGGCGGGAGAGGCAGTCGGCGACCACGTTGTCTCGGTCGGAGACGTGTTGGATGTCGGTGGTGAACTCGGACACTGCTGCGAGCTGGCGCTGCTGCCTGGCGGACCAGGGGTCGGTTGTCTTTGCCATTGCGAATGTCGGGTTTGTGGTCGACAAACGCAGTGAAGGGGTAGCCCTCCAGCAAAATACAAAAATGGCGGACCGCCAGGAACAGCGCGAGGAGCTCGCGGTCAAAGGTGCTGTACTTGACCTCCGGGGGGCGTAGTTGGCAGCTGAAGAAGGCAAGTGGTTGCCAGGCGCCGTCGACCCACTGCTCATACACGGCGCCGACCGCATGGTCGGAGGCCTCCGTGGTGAGCGCTACCCTGGCATTGGGCCGTGGGTGTGCGAGCAGGGTGGCGTTGGCGAGCGCGGTCTTGGTGGAGTCGAAGGTGGCTGACGCGTCTGCCGTCCATTCGACCGCCATCTTGCCGCTCCTGCCCCGGAGGGCTTCATACAGGGGCCTCATGAGGGACGCCGCTTTGGGGATGAAGCGGTTGTAGAAATTCACCATCCCGAGGAACTCCTGGAGGCCTTTGATGGTGGTGGGGCGGGGAAATTGTTGGACGACCTGCACCTTGGTGGGCAGGGGAATGGCCCCAGCATGGGTGATGTGGTGGCCGAGGAAGTCGATCTTGTCCAGGCCGAACTGGCATTTGGCTGGGCTGAGCCCGTGGTCGCTGAGGTGCCCAAACAGGATGCGAAGGTGTTAGAGGTGTTCCTGCTTGGAGGAACTGGCTACCAGGATGTCGTCCAGGTAGACGAACAGGAACTTCAGGTCCCAAAGGACCGAGTCCATGAGCCGTTGGAATGCCTGGGCTGCGTTTTTGAGGCCGAAGGGCATCCGCAGGAACTCGAAAAGGCCGAAGGGGGTGATTACGGCCGTCTTGGGGACGTCTGCAGAGTGGACGGGGACTTGGTGGTAGCCGCGCACCAGGTCGACCTTGGAAAAGACTGAGCGGCCGGCCAGTCTAGCCGAGAAGTCCTGGATGTGCGGCACGGGGTACCGATCAGGGGTGGTGGCGTTGTTGAGGCAGCGGTAATCCCCGCAGGGGCGCCAACCCCCGCCTGGTTTGGGGGCAATGTGGAGTGGGGAGGCCCAGGGACTGTTGGAGCAGCGGATGATGCCGAGCTGTTCCATGGTGGCAAACTCGGTCCGCGCGATCTCCAGTTTGGCCGGGTCCAGCCTGCGGGCGTGGGCGTACACTGGGGGGCCTGTGGTGGGGATGAAGTGTTCCACCCCGTGTTTGGTGGCCTCCGCGGAGAAGGTCAGATTGGTAAGGGCCGGGAATTCGGCCAGGAGTGCCGAGTAGTCATCTGTGGCCCAGGCGTGGCACTGTGATGCCATGTCGGCGGGTTGACGGGCCATGGCGCCCAGGATGGGGGACATGGTGTTCATGTCCACGAGGCGGTGTCGAGGGATGTCTACCAGTAGGCCATGGGCGCACAGGAAATCTGCGCCGATGAGCGGGGAGAGCACCTTGGCAGTGATGAACTCCCATTGGTAGCGGCGACCAGCGAGGTCGAGGGTGACTGTGCGGGTGCCGTACGTCGGGATGTCCGAGCCGTTAGCAGTAGCCAGCGCCGGTCCTCATTTGCCCTTTTGGATGTCGAGGGCGGAGGCCGGGATGATGCTGTGCTGAGCTCCAGTGTCGCACAGGAACCGGCGGCCGGTTTTGTCATCCTTGACGTACAGCAGGGAGCCCGCGTGGCCCACGGCCATCGCGGGGGCTGGTACGGGGGCGGACTTGAAAGAGCAGGGAGGTGTGCACTGTTGTGCCCTGGCGCCGAACCTTGCGTGGTAGTAACAGTGGCCCGGGTTAGTGGGGCGCGAAGGCCCGGTGGCTGGGCCTTGTGGCCGCGTGGTGGCCGGTGAGGGGCGCGCCCAGGCAGTGGCTGCCAGGTCCGGAGTGACGTCGCAGCTGGGGTGAGCGGACAGCAGCTTGTCGGCCTCATCGGCCAGGGCTTCCAGGTCCGTGAGGCCGGACGCCACGATCGCTGGGCGGATGCTGAGAGGTAGCTGGCGGATGAACAGCGTGCGGAAGAGGGATCCGGGTGGGCTCTCGTTGGTGAGGGAGAGCATGTGGGAGAGGAGGTCTGACGGTGAGGCATCACCGAGGCCTGGAAGGTCGAGGAGGTGGCAGTTTCGTTGGTATGTCGAGGCTGTAAATTTTTTAAGGAGCGCGGCCTTAAGATGTGCATACTTGCCCTCCTCTGGTGGCTTCTGCAGCGCTGTCCAGACCTTCGTAACTGTGGAGCTACCGAGTGATGTGATGAGGTAGTCGTACTGCGTCCCATCTGTGGTGATTCGTTGCAGCCGGAATCGGGACTCTGCTTGGAAGAACCAGGCTTCGGGCTGGTTTTCCCAAAACTCCGGCAGTTTCATGGAAACTGCGTTCATGTCCGCCATTGCAGTGCTCGGAATACGTTCTGAGCGTCGGGGTCACCAATGTTGTGGCTGCCGCGAAGCACAAATTGAAGCCGAGTTAATAAGTGGAACACATGGCTTTTAATCACATCTCTGGTAAAAATGGCTGCTAACATTTCTCTGCAAACTCTGAGGCCACGCCCACTCCTTTTTTCCCTGCCTTAAAGGCAGCATGCGCCTTAAAGGCAAGGTGCCCGATTTATTGTCCACAGACGGAAAAGTGGATTGCGCCTGTTTCGGTGACGATCCGCCACAACATCATATATTCTTCTTCCTGAATTTCCTTTAAAAACGTTAGTTTTTGCATTCTGAAATTCAAAAACAATTGACACAACAATCTTAAAAACATTTATTTTGGTGACTGATGTTACGCTCAACTTGTAGTCAAATGGGTGAACAACCCATTCTTGGGCCTCTGCCGGTATGAGAGCGGCCAGGGGTTGTCTGCTCAAGTCACTTTTCCCCCTGCCCCCTTTCTGTGGGGAAAGTACCTGGCCTTCGTTTGCACAAAGTCATGTGGCTTAGGCCAGGTGTTAAGCCATGTAGGGCATCACAGTCCTGAGCCCACATCCCAGCACTCTAATTCAAAGCACTATACCTCCAAACCATCTAAAGCCGTTCCATTCTCAGTCACCTGTCACACAACAACCCAAAATGTTACTGGAAGGATTCCACAATGGAATAATAATGCACCACTAAACACATCTAAGAAAATAATTGCAAGTGAAACTTTTTATACTATAGATTGTATAAGCAAGATACATTATTGAGACCTATGGGATATGATTTATACCCCACTCATGGTTTGGACCATTACTCACATGACTTTCCTCACTCATGACCTGTCAGATCAGCCCGCTTTTGCAGTGATTAAATTGGAATTAGTTGAGAAAGGGTGTTTAACCCTGCCGTGCATTAACGATGACCTCTCCCCGTGACATTTGAACCCAATGTGTGTAACCTGAGGCCCTTCCCAGTAATCTTTCACTTTTTTAAAAGAAAAGTTAATTAAAAAGGAAAAATAAAGTGAATAAAGTCCGATCAAAAATGTTCTTTTCTGATTTACATTAATCCATAAGTAAATAACAACAGCATCTGCATGAAAACAGATTGTTGTGAAAATATATTTTTAGAATCCTTCCCAATTAATTACAGCCAAGCATCACAGGAACATGGGATTGAAGAGAGAGGCACCAAAGAGAAAGGAGGCAAGAGAAAGACCACAGACACCTGGCAGAGAAAGACAACTAGTTAATAGTTTAATGTATTTAGTGTCTCCCCTGCTACACCTTACCATAATGAGAGTCTAGCAAAGTGATCTGCTCACAGGAGGAGTTAGTAAGCACTTTTTATTTTGTTTTTTTTAAGAAGTATGATATAAATGTTATCTAAATAAAATAATGGCCCGGATTTTACGGGGCCTGTGATAGCATGCGCCATCGTAAGTGCTGTGAATGGCCCCACAAGTTCCGGGTTTCCACAGGCGATGCGCATGCGCGAAAACCCAGATCTTGCGATCTGTCAAGGTTCGCCTTGACGGATCCACCGCATCCGCTGTAAATTCACTTTCGCTGGCGCAGCCCAACTACTGCCCAGCGGATACCCACCAAACCCTTACGCCTGGTAGAAGCAGGCGTAAGGCCTTCTTTTACCAGCGTAAGGGTTAAAATAAATGTTAATTTTTTTTTTTAATGATTTAAACATTCACTTACATTTAAAATTAGCTTCGGTGAATTTTGTCCCGTTTAAAAGTGTTTAAATTTATGGGGGCGATTTTCTGACGTCAGAGGAGGCGGGAAAGGTGGGAAAATCAGAAACAATGAGGGCGGGTTCGCAACCCGCCTCCAACCCGCCTCCGCGGGATTTTGCCGGTGCCAGTTTTGGAGGTCGGGAAACGATCCCACCTCCAGCTGGCCATAGCACTAGTTAACATCATTAAATGCTCATTAAGGGTCTCTCTAAGCCTATTTTGAGAGGCCCTCGTGATTTTTCAAGCATTCCGGCGAGTTCCACGACCCTCCTAAACCACGCCAGCTAAACCTGGCGGGTTGACTCGTGGGTGGCCTCCTCACAGCTGCAGGTCCAACACTACATTGTTTATTTCATCAAGGATTATTTGCAGGTGCCAGAACTTTGCTTTAAAAGGTCTTTGAGCACTTTTAGAAGGCCTTCCGAAGTCAGAGGTGCTGCAGCTTGAATCGTTAACTGTGGGACCTCCTTGGAAGACCCTCTCCCCGCTTGCAATGAGCGCTTCCCCAACGGACGCATCTGCAAGCAGCATAGGAAACATTTGTTTTCTTTCTCCATGGACCTCAGATGAGGAGGAGGAGCAGGAGGAGGTCAGAGTGCTGGTGTATCGACTAGCAGCAGTGGCAGCACGCGAGCACATGGCTGGCCGGGATTCAAGGGATGAACTTATCATGGCCAGATTTGCATAGGTTGCCCAAGTTGGCACATGTCCTTGGCTCCATCCTAAGACATAATTGACAATGGACATGACTCTCTGGCCTCCTTTCACTCAGGCCACCAACCTGACAACGCAAGTGTGGCGGAGCCCGCAATGTGGAGCTGCCTAAGGTGAAAGAACAGATGCCAGAACGCCAACATTCTGGCATCAAATCATTTTAATGCTTTCCAACAGGGATGGCATTTCATCAATACACAGAAACATTCTCCCAATCTGCACACACATATGGAGGTTATATCCCTTGCCAGCTATACCCACACAGCCTTGGTTTCTTTGGGAGGCCTCTTCCTCCCAGATGAGCGGAAGAGCACCTCCCTGCTAGCTGTCACCCCCTCAAACAACATTTGCAGCGCCTCATCCGAGAGCCTCGGGGAGGCCCTTGCTTTGGAACTGGACATAGTGGTTTCTCAGAATATGTTGCAGGTGGTGCAGCATAGGCAGAAATCCTGTGGAGTGAGCCAAGGCAGCAAGAGCCATAAAATCAGACTGGAAAAGTGATGTCAGCAGAGGCAAGTTTCAGTCCCAAGACACTAATTGGCCAAGGGCATCCCACATCTCTGGAAATCAAGTGGCCAATCATGGGAAAATCGCAATTTTTTTGAAAATTATCAGTGGAGGCGGGTTTCAAACCCACCCAAACCGAAACCCGCCTCCATCTCGCCTCCAGTGATTAAAATTGCCCCCTATGTTTCAAAATATTGCATTTTTATTGTAAATGTTTAATTGAAGGGTATTTTCATTAATTTTGAACCTGTGATCATTTATTTTTATTTCAGTGGTGTGAAATTTTATTTATTAGGTGAATTCTATGCTAATGGGGATTCTGTACGTAAATGGAATCCCCATAAGCATCGTAGGAATCCCCCTTTGTCATTGGTTGACCTGGCCCACGTGATCCCAGGGACGCTTGCGAACCGTGTGTGCCCCTGGGATGCATGGGCCTTTACGGAGGTGTACGCCTGCAGGCCCAGGACTGGAACAGTCCGAAGCTCCGGAGGCACAAGGTAAGTACGTAGCTTTCTTGCGGTTCGGAGACATACGTGGGCGGCAAGCCACTGACCGCAATTTCCAGGCCAATATTTTGTCTTACTACAATAGATTTAATAAAAATTATATATTCTCCAAATGGAAGATAAGGTAGTGAAAACAAGTGTGTCTCTGGTGCACTAAGTTCCGAATTAGAGCTAGTGATTTGAGGAGGGAGATATAGAACTGTACAGATTCTTGAGAGACCAGAAAAACATGAGAGGGGTGGCGAAAAGACTCTAAGATGAACAAAAGGATTGTCAAAAGTGACAATAAGACTGCAGAGATCAGGAAAAGACTAGGGAGATACAGGGAATGGGAGAGCGGGAAAATGTGCTGTAAAGATGGAGAGAAGTTAATTTTCTGACATTTGTTTTATAAGATAAGATTTAAACTTGGAATGATTCACATTTACTTGGACCATCAAGTTATTGAAAACCAGGCACTGAAGTTATTTCCTGCTATGCCATGTAATGCATTGCAGAGCTGGATCCCAGTTAACGTGCGCAGAACAGTGCGCATGCCCAAATGGGTGAAAAAAATTCTCACCAGCCTCGCTGTCAAATCACGAGCTGACATTTCTGTCCACATTTACCAGGATGAACATAATCAGTACATTTGCATGTGTTATTTTTCTGTACTACAAGCCTGTTTTTACTGACTTTTGTGTTTCTGCCAGTGTATCAGGAATGAGTATGCTATCTAGGCAATCCCAGACCACTTTGCAATTAAGGGATTCCCAATGTTTCTTTCCTCTATGTGGAACAATTTAGAAAACTGTTTTTTTAGTGTGATATCCTAATGCCAATGTATTGAATAGAACAAATCCTAGACGGGGAGAAAATGTAGCAATGCTGGTGGTTGCCTTGCTTCTGTCCTGTTATTTCCATTTGGTTTGATTTGGGGAATTCGCTCCAAAATGTCTGAGTGTCATGTTTTCTTTTTGCTTTTGAAATCAGCAGCTTGTTGTCAGCACGACTAAGGCTGTGAAATCAAACACCTCATTCGAAAACCCCAATGGGTGGTGACCCAACTCAGTTCGTTTCTCTTCTTCCCCCCTCCCCAGCCTAATTTCTCTTTCAAAATTACAGCCAAAAAACTGTTTTGACTCTTTCAATTCACAATACTGTTCTAGTATGTACAGCTTTGCCAACATATTCAGTGTCTCAGTTTATCGCACGGGTATGCAATTCTGTAATTACCATGTGATCGCACTCGAGACCTGATTTACCAGCCAGAAAGTTAGATTAATCTGGCTTCACTTCAATCTGATGAAGGAAGACACCAAGATGAAACACTTTTCCATAAAATCACAGCAAAATGATGCTGTCATTTTTTCTCTAGTGTCAAATTTGGTTAAAATTTGTGCAGATTCTGATTATCTTCTCACCCGCAGACAGCTGCATGTACTGTACCGATAAGACCGTAAATAGCACATTTATCCAGCAGTGGGGATTGTAAAGCATACTTTAGCGTTCTAGGTTACTGAAGAGAATAGTAGCAGGATTTTTGCTCCTCACTTTGGTCCAGTAGGCCCTGTTGGAACCTATGTGTATTTGGTCATCAAGCATGGATAGTAATAGCCTCACTGTAATGCTTCCCATGATAGAATAGTCAACCAACGCTCATTTTTGTGGCCTTATATGAAAGATAGCGCTTGAGTGAAGCATTGAAGGCCAATGGCAGTGTATCCTGTCATAAGTCATTTTGTCTTCAGGTAAGAAGGGAAAAATAGATAGAAAAAAAAATCACATCTATATTGTGACATTTTTTATGCTGTTATCTTTAAACCTTGACCTGTTGACATTTTTGACCTCCGTATTTCTTCTGTTCTCCAAGGAAACCCCCACATTTCCCCATTTTCTAATTTTATCTCCAAGAAGCGTTGTTTTCTTTCACACCAACTCTTTATAAACACATCGGCCGCGATTTTATCGCTCGATGCGGCTTGGGTGCGGGTCAGGTGGCTTCCAGGTTTCAGTCCCGCCCCCAACTACATCCGGCCCACGGACATGATTTTGCGTCAATTGGCCTTGTTAAGCCCGCCCTGCGGGCTTGCTGGCCAATTAGGAGGAAGCTGGTGTCGGATGACGCGTCATCTGCCGGTTTTTTTAAAGGGGGCCACACACTTTTTTTTGACAGCTGATTTCTCAGTGTTGTTTGATTGAGGTGCTGCAAACACTGACAATCACTGTACAAAGGTGAGCTCTTGCACCCAGGCGCACCAGTGCCTCCCTCCTTAGGCTAGAACAGATGGCAGCTGCAGGTGAGGTTACAGAAGCGATCTGTCACTGGTGAGAGAGGTTCTCCCAATGAGGTGGGACTACACATACAAATCAAAACTTGTTACCTACATAAAAGTCTAAATGCATTAAAAATGAATTTCCCAACATTTTCTTACCTCTGAAACTCACCAGTGCACCATTGGATCCTTCACAACACTTCTGCAGCATAAACATTACAGCAGACTCACAACCACGCCGCACTTACCTGGCGTGGTGTCTGGACGTTGGGAAGCCCGCAGTAGAAGTGTCAAAATTGGAAAAAGCCTGTTAACAACCTGTTAACAAGCAGTTAAGTGACTATAATCCTCTTCCCGCCGCTAGGTGTCGGGTCCGTGCGCAAATCGGGGACCCGACACTTGGGAAGATGGATTGGAGGCGGGTTGACAGCGGGTTTCCGATTTTGCCGGATGTCCGGCCTCCAAACCCGCCCTCTGAGCACCGGCAAAATTCCGTCCTGAGTCTGTTGAAGGCTTGTCTCCTGCTCCCATATCTGAAAGGCTCTTCTGCCACCTGTCACAACTTCTTCACATGGTGCAAGAAAAAGCTTATCTGATAGGTGATTGTCTTCTGATCTCTGACCTCCAATCTCTATCACTTTCTCTCCCATTGTATATGCACTATCTTGAAATAAAGATTCATTGGACTATTTTTGTATTCTAACTTATTCTTTCACAGTAAGTCGAACTGTGAAACTTCTTCCCTTACACTCTATAGACTTTGTATGCCTAATCACTACTACTTGATTTATCTCGACTTCTGTATTACTCTCATTAATCTTGGTGGTGTCCTACACTATGACTTCATCCGGTTTCACAAAAAGGGGGAAATTGACAAAGCAGTCAGATTACCACATGGAAAATAAGTTGGGATCTATTGGAAAAATTGGGACTGCAGAACAATCTGCAGAATGGGTACAGTAAGCAAAATGATGCAATAAGATAACAAAAAGAGACTCCTTAATGTGCAAAGTCCAAAGGTTAATTGAGCCAACACCGCCCTCTATTGGTCGGATATAAGGGAAATGTGTAAATTTACCTCAGATACAATTGGACTCCAATTTGCTTTCTCTGTAATGAGTCCTGTGTAATTGTTTGACCTGTACAGTTCAGGCCTCTCGTAGCTTGTAGTAGCAGGTTATTGAAGTGGCGGGATATTTATACTTGTCTAACATCCAGCAAGGCAGTGATGGATCAGTGAAGTAAAATAGTAGAATTCAGGAATGTGGACTAATATAACTTGGGCGCATTGATGTTCTAGTTAAAAGTGTAAGTTTCTATTGTAACTGATGCAGAAAAAGATGTAAATTACATCCTTTAGTATTTCAAGTTCAATTTACTGAACAGCTTTACTTTCGGGAAAAATGGTCTTCTATTTCTGCACTGAGGATATGAAGCTAAATGTATCATCTCAACCCAGTAATAACAGGAAAAGGCAAAGACACCTTCCTCCACTTAGCTGAACAATCTAGTGTGCCTACTTTTCCATACAAATGGTTAGAAAAACATACAAAGCAGCCGAGTTAGTGGCAGATTCCAGTTACTATTTCAAGGCTGTTGATTTGCTTAGCTAAATCCTATGGTGCAGTTTGCCTGTTCTCTAGTAACAAGATGCAAAACAGTGGCCTACTGAAGCTAACTCCCAACATGCGTAGTCTTTGAAACAGATCAAAGAGGTGGAACCATCTAAAGAATGAATTTTATTTGTCCAAGGATCCTCAACGAATATCTCAAACTGCATGTTATCAATGACTTTCCCATATATGATTAATTCCTTCCTTTCCTGTTGAAGATTGCATATTTAAGACGTGCCATACAGACATTTTCTATACAAATGATCACATTCCAAATGGATGTCACACTGTGCTCGTGCCTTGCAATTTGGAATAGCAAAGGTAGGTTTGTTTTGGCCAGAGGTATATCACTTTAACAAACATTACACACCCAGTAATGATTTTGCAGAAATTCTAACCAAGGTGTTTCTGACTTGAGTGGAACAGTAGCCGTTGGGATGCAGAGAATTCACCCTATTGACTCCGAGATGTAATGTATTTAAGCTGTACCTTACCCGTCTTGTATTTAAATATTTCCCACTGCTGCTCTGTCGTTGATTTGCCATTTCTTTTCTAACCAATTAATGTGGGCTAGGTTCCCTTTCATTTAATAGAAAATGGTTAATTTCCAATCAAATATCTTTATCTTGGAGTCTTTTTATATATTTTCAACATGGACCTAATTATGTCAGAAAGGAAGAGAGAAAGAGCGTGCATTTGTATGACACCTTACACAACCTTAGGACATCCCAAAGTCAGATGTCCACAACTAATGGTGTGGTCAGCGCTCATAAAACTGGACACACAACCTCACACCACCTGGTTTGTTGTGTGCCCTATATTACGAGATATGATTTGGGGCCAAATAATCACCATGTGTGGCCTCATTAAAATCTTAAAATTCAATGGAACACTCTTAACTGCAGCAGGTCAGTTTTTTTTGAACATTTTTGGTCATTTGTCCCATGTTCCCTTTGCTGCATTTTGCTCGATGCATTCGTTGGCGTTTCTGGGTCGGCCTTCCTTTTTGTACTTCGTTTTTTTCCCCCCCCCCCCAATATTTTTCTTGCTCACTGCTGGCTTTGAAGTCACACCTTACAAAAAGGTGAGGGTGGACATTCCTTTGGGCTGCTGAAATCGAAATGAGAAAGAAAAGCTTGCCAGGGTCCAACAAATGTGGTGCAACCACCTTTGGCCACGCCTATCAGAGGAGTTCTGTTGTTCCTGCCTCCACAAGACAGGCTGCCACAGAGTTCTACCATCTGCTGCACCGTGATCTGCACTCAACATCTGGAACAGATTTTTCTAGCTTTTACTCCAGAATCTTAAGTGTCCTCCTGTTATCAGATCACACTCCAAACTGTCCATGCTTGTGCTTCTGTGTCAGCTCAGTCATTTAAAAATGGTTCGCTGATATTAATCAGCTTAAGGAATTTCCCCCGGGGTCCCACTGCATGCCAGTAAAAAATGTGATATCGTTGCCATAATTTACGCAAAAAAAAGTCAACGGTTTGCAGTCTTCCCGAGCTATGCAAGTGATTTTTCTCTCTTCCTTTCTCTGACCTCCTTTTGAAAATGCACCTGATAGGAACAGTGGGTATTCTGGGCTCTGCACTTGTAATCATTCCGTAACATAAAGACATTTCTTTGGATTTCTACCAGGTTTGAGAAGGGACCTTCTCTCCTCCCACGCCTGACTATTTTCAACATTGAATGGCACCCATTCTTGTGTTTGATTATATGCCCAGAAACAGACTTCTGACCTCAACAAGTTAAATATTAATCAGACTTTAAACGTGTCTTTCAGCAGTAGGACAAAATATCTTTGCCACATTTCTATACAGAGGAGGGTATAAGACCTCAGCCAGTGATGTTATCGAACTAGCAGCTGGAACCTGTATAATGGCAGCAGGAGGAATTTGCTACCTGATTTCGCTCCCTGTGTAGTGCATGGTCTCATTCCCCTGAACAGGAACACCATGGGCATGCACCTGTCTTCTACCACTTGAAGTCATCAGGCTGAACCAGATTGTTTGCAACCTCAGCATGCTCTTCGACCCCATGAGTTTCTGACCCATATCGTGTCCCTCACCAAGACCGCGTACTTCCACCTCTGTAACATCATCCGCCTCTACTTCAGCCTATCTGTCACTAAAAGCTTCCAGACTTGACTACTCCAACGCTCTCCTGGCTGGCCTCCCATCCTCAACCCTTCATAAACTCAACTGATTCAAAACTCCGCTGTAATATCCTACCCCACCACAAATCTCACTCGCCCATCTTCACTGACTTACATCGGCTCCCAATCCCCTAATGCTTCAAAATTAAAATTCTCATCCTTATGCTTTAAATCCTTCCATGACCTTGCCCCTCCTTATCTCTGTAACCTCCAGTCCGACAGCCTCCTCCCCCATCACCTCCCAAAACTCTCCTTTCCTCTGACTGTGGCTTCTTGTGCATCTCCCCACCTTTGAGCCTGTGTCTTTAGCCACCTGAGTCCCAGTCTTTGGATTTCCAGCCCTAAATCCCTCTGCTTATCCACCTCCCTCTCCTCCTAAAAAAACCCCACCTCTTTGATCAAGCTTCTGGTCACCCGCCTGATCTATCCTTTGACTCAGCACCCTTTTCCCCGGAATCTCCGTGAAGCACTTTGGGATATTTTTCTACAGTATAAGTGCCTCAAAAGTGCAAGCTGTTGTTGTTAAATCACCAGTGTGTGTTTCCTCATGCACAGATCATAAAAAGCTTGAGTGTGTGAATCCTAATTGTAATAGTGTGCATATTGTAATACCCACTAAATTTGCAATATTTCAGAAATGCCAACATGTGATTCTGCAAAACATATATTTAGAAATGGTGCATAAGAGAAAAATAAATTTTTTGTAGTAAAATAATCCTGTCCTGCTTGGACTCCATGGGGGTAATTTTGACTTTGTGTGATAGTGTAAAATGGGTGATAGCGAATCGACAACCCATTTTGCATCTCTCCCGATCTTCATTTCCATGGAAGTCAATGGAAATAAAAATCGGGAGAGATGTATAACGGGCTGCCCATTTACTATTGCCCATTTTACCCCAATCCACAAAGTCAAAATTACCCCTCATGTCGGTTTATATTCTTTGGCCATGTTTTGGTTGTTCATGAGATGCAAAATTGCTGTCAGTGAAACTCCAGTTAAAGGGGTAATCCTTCAATCAAGTTATAGGATTTTTGAGGAGGCAGTAGTTATTAAAATAAGTGAGTTCTCAGGTCATTACAGACTGGTCAGATCTGGGTTCACACTTGAGTTCCATCCTGAGCTGAAATACTAATCTCAGCCATGCTACTATGGGTCAGTACAGAAGCTGAATAGACCAGGTTCTTCATCACAGAGAAGGGAGTGCTTCCCTTGCCCAACTCCCATCATCTGGTTTCACAGCAATGTTGGCGGAGGCCTGAGAGTAGGCTCTTTAACTGCAGCCATTACATGAAAATGGAGGTGCCTAAGAAGCGGAAGGAGAGATAATATTTCGAAAAGATGAAATCGAACCCTGAAAACATGCAAATATATAATCTTAATTTTAAATATAGTGGTCTTTGTTCTAGCACCTTCCAAAATGTATTGAAAATGTTTACCGAGAAAGAGTTAGGTAGTGGCCGCACAAATGAGTGTCAATAAGTGCTGACAACTTTAATGAGTTAGCATTAATCCTTAATAGTGCAGCATTTTAACAGTGCCTCCAGCTTAACATCAACCCCCTGCACCAAAAAATGGTTTACTTTAAAAAGATATTACATCCAGCAATGTTGCAAGCGAAACTAAGATTGGCCTTGATTATGTTTATCAGTGTTCTTTGTTAACCACATGGCTTTCCTGTTTGTTCAGCAGAACAACAGTTGGCGCAGGCATGTACCACAGGCTTCAACCTGTCAGGAATCATTTGAAAGGCTCAGAATTTCCCCTTCCCTCTCAACAGCTGCCGGAGCAAAAACAGCGATAAAACCACTTGTGTGACATCGAGATAACCATGATTTATCTGCATACTTTTAAGTTAATACAAATGCACATCCCATACAATAACTACAGACTAGAAACTATTATTTGCCGCACTTTTATTGAACCTGAAATGCATTCAGAAAAATACAATTTTTCTTTTATGCGATAAGGAGTGTTAATGTGAAAATACAATACAAATCATCACTGTACATTAGAAAAACTGATCAGTTTGGATGTTTAAGACCTGAATTATCTGTGATTTCATCCTGTTACAGTCTAGCCTTTGTCAGCTAGAAAATACAAATCATATAAAGAGAGGATTGAAGGAACTGTACTGACATTATATCCATCTTATATAACTAATGTTCTCGGCTGCCTGCGGTTCTATTTAATTTTATTAAAATATTCAGCCTTTATCGTACAAATCAATTCATAAAAGTGGTGGCTGGATGGCTGTTCTTTGGTGAAACATTTTGTTTCGGATAATAGTGTTCAATCTCGGTTGACTTTCATGGTTTAAAATTCCACGTGCAGAGGATAAAATGCACGCAGACAGTCCGATAAAGCAAATCGCAACACAAGTAGTTAGGCCCAATCTCTTGTTCTGCCACCCAAGTGGAGCTGTGTTTAAACTGGTCAATTGGAGGTTAATTGCTGCGCCGAGGCGAGTTGGGAGATGCTTGTAGATTGCTGGCTTCAGAAACCAGCACGAAATGACTGCCTTTCTTTCTCTTTTAATATACTTTTCACTTCTGTTGTGCAATACCTGGATTGTGATGGATGCATGTTAAACATGACTTCTTATTTTTTTAAAAAATGCATTTTAAGGTAGTTTTTCTTTTAATGATTCTGGTAGCTCAAGCCTTACTTGGCTAATCCCAGTCTCCTCCACGTGTGTACATGTGAACAAATGGTTAATTTTTACATTTTTTTTTAAATATAGTTTTCCTTGGCAGGCTTTTAGCAATAGAATTTGTGATTCTTCCACCCACCATTACCAGTTAATGCATATATTAAATCACACGATTCTGAGATTCTATGATTCTTTAAGTACAACATTTCTTGGCAGTCCAGTTTCACAAAACTATTAAAAGTGCACTGTTCATGAAAGAATGTTTGCAAAGCTTTTCCTTTTGTATATTTACAAATGCACTAAACGCAGCACAGCGGCATTTGCAAGTGATCTCACCACAATGAAAACGATACCTCATTCTTCTGGGTTTTCTCTCTCTCCCCAAACAAAAATAAATTGCCTTGAAAATACTTCCGCTGGTTGGGGAGTCTAGGACTAGGAGGCAGAGCCTAAAAATTAGAGCCAGGCCTTTCAAGAAAGAATGCACGTAAAGGGTGGTAGAAGTTGGAACTCTCTTTTGCAAACGGCAGTTGATTCTTTGTTAATTTTAAATATGAGATTGATAGATTTTTGTTAACCAAAGGTATTAAGGGATATGGGCCAAAGGCAGGTATATGGAGTTAGATCGCAGATCAGCCATGATCTCACTGAATGGCAGAACAGGCTCGAGGGGCTGAATGGCCTACTTATGTTCCTATATCCTTGAAGACAATGCCCCTTTAAATCATGCATTAGACTGCTTCGCAATCAGAATTACAAATGCTTAAAGGTATTAAAAATCTGAATACAGTTGGGCATCTTTATTTTGCAAGGTGCAACGAGACTTAAAATCACAGTTTAAAAATGTATTATAAATGTTCCATAAAAACACGGAAAAATTCAAACTTGCAAATAGTCACATTTTAAGTTGCAGTAAAGGCCAAACGTGTTACTTGTGCCGTGGCACCATTTTATCTCTGAGAACACTCTGTGCATGTTGGATTACTGAAAGATTAAACAGGCTGCCATAATTAGGTAGCTTACATTATTAGGGGGAGGGGATTGTTTCTTCAGCAACAATGGAAGTATTCTGAGCTGCCCACTTCACTTAAGTCCCTTGCATGTTTGGAATTTACTGCACCATTACATTTGCACCGGCGACATAATCCTCCCACTAAGAGTTTTTAAAGTGAAATTAGGGCAAAAGAAATGCAGATAGTATCTGCAGGCATGAACTTAACTCATTATTGTTGCCAAAATTAGCATATTCTCAGACTGTTCCTGTTCAGCTGACTCTTAAAAAAATAATTAATTTCTGAATAAAACTCACTCGTGTTTAGAGATACAATCCTACATGTTCAATATGTACAATTCCAGTTCTGGAAATCCTTGCACTCTACCTGTCTGTATTGATTCATGGATCTTTGGGATATGTCGCTATGCTAAAGGTGCTATATAATTGTAAGTTGATGACATCATGGTAAGCCTTGGATCAGTGGCACTTTTTCCATGCCGAAGCAGTACAAGAAAATGTATGAAAGACAGAGCTTTTTGGCGACTTATATTTTCTATTTTTGAGTGAGATTTTGTCAAGTTGAAGGATGTTGGTGGCAGCCAAGAGAACACTTTTCTGCTTCGGCACCCTGTATTAGCGCTAAGCAGCACCCAATCAAGTACTGCACCAGGCCAATAGAGAAGAAGTCCACCTCTGTACTGCCCCAACAAGTTGTCTTAATTCTAATCTCACAAGAGCAAACCCAATGAGAGGGTATGGCATGGATTCACCAGAATGATACCAGGGCTTAAAGGGTTAAGTTATGAGGACAGGTTGCATAGACTTGGCTTGTATTCCCTTGAGTTTAGAAGGATGAGAGGTGATCTAATTGAGGTCTTTAAAATGATGAGTCATTTGATAGGGTGGATACAGAGAAACCATTTCCTCTGGTGGGGGAATCCAGAACGAGGGCATAATCTTAAAATTAGAGGTAGACCATTTCGAAGTGAAAACAGGAAGTACTTTTTCCACACAAAGAGTAGTGGAAATCTGGAATTCTTTCCCCCCAAAAGGCTGTGAATGCTGGGTCAATTGACGTTGAAGACTGAGATCAATAGATTTTTGTTCGGTAAGGGTATTAAGGGATATGGAGCAAAGGTTGGTAAATGGAGTTGAGGTACAGATCAGCCATTATCTAACTGAATGCCAGAGCAGGCTTGAGGGGCTGAATGGGCAACTCCTGTTCCTATGTTCCACTGCACCAGTATGAATTCATTACTTTTCCCCACCATTTATCCTTGTGGTCTGTCTGAGAGAGACTGTTAATTAGTGGAAAATTATGAACAGTACTGCACCACAAAAGGGTTGAGGCTGTCCAGATTTAATATACTATTAAAGCACATCATAGGTTGGAGACTAAAGCCATTAATTTGCATTGGATTCAAGCTCAAATTATAGGTGGAGCAGCAGTGTGTTAACCCATACTGTCACCGAATGCCTAGTTAATACACCTTTAATGATGTAAGGAACATAAAATTTACCGGAGCGTGAACAATATAGAAAGAGAAAATAGATTTTTTTTTACTTGAGTAATATAATGACATCAGATGGCCAAAGCAACAAAGAAGTGGAGGATAGCGACTGCAAAATAATTTTTAAGATCCAGAATGAGTTTCACAACATGGTGTTTCTGTGCAACTGTAAAATCAAGCTGGTATTAAAAATGATCAACTTAAGTGTCATGTATGGTCAGTAGCATTGTAGAGATGTGAAAATTGAACACTGAATTAAGAAGACTAGAGGTGTTTGCGTTCTGGTGCTACAAGTGTCTGTTGAAAATTAATTGATTAGAATAATGATTAAAGAGACAATCCTTGAACTAGCACAAGAGAAGTGATGAGGCTGATTACAGTGAGAAAAATGGAATACTGTAAGCACATTATGAGGGACTTTCATGATAAATTGTTGGCGTTATTACTCTCTGGAAAAGTTGATGTTAACAGGCAGTTAAGTGGCTGTAATCCCCTTCCCGCCTCCAGGAGACGGGACCCGGCTACCCGCCTCCTGGGAAGATGGCACGGAGGTGGATTGGGGGCGGGATAGGCACCCGCCCCAGATTCTGCCATTTTCCTGGCAGTACCGCCTCCAAACCCGCCTCCCCAGGGCTGGCAAAATCGCCCCTATAGAAAATGAAAATTGGGCCGACTGCAGTTTAACCGAGTATGCTAGTCTGTGTGAGCTTATTTCCATGGCTCGCTCTACTGGTTATGACAGCTGGCTCAGGTAACAAGAGACCAACTAAAGAATCTGTGTAGAATTATGTCTTCAAACAGTGCACTGATGTTCATTATATGTACAAAAGTTTTACACCAGATGAAGAAATCTAGAATTTGGTGAGATAGGCCTCAGACTTTGACTTTGCATCCCACTGATCAGTTGACTTTTAACACTTTCACGAGCTGTTCACTCTAGCTAGCAATAAGTTTTGGTTCTCATGGAGTTCTACCTGAATTTTGTTTGAGTATACTTTGTCGCATTTTATACTCAATGCATAAATAAAGTGCATGTGCAGTATCTCTAAGACCGCGCCTCTTTAAACTGCAGCATTTGACTGTTCAGGAGGCAGTTTATGTCCGTATGTGCAACAGGTTAAGATGAGGAGGATTGGATAGGGGGGTTGGGGGGGGCATATTTTTCTTGGGTCCGTGTACAGTGGAGCAATTATTCAGCAGCTTCAAGCAAGCTGCAGTAAGGCTTAATAATGTAACACCTGTAAACAGATCTACGGAACAGTACTGAGATTCCAATATTTCTTTCTACCTTTTACATATTTCAAAGGTAACATAATCTCCAGACAATAACCCTTGTTCTATCTGTTTTCGAGCAACTTTGCTCAAATCGAAAGTGATTCACTAATTCCATCAGGCATTATGCTCTTATATTACAAGTGTCACTTCAGGTCATTCTGTCCAGATATTAACAGTTTCCCGTCATATTTTATCAAATTTATAATTAACAGCACATTAAACTGGTATAAGTTATAAAATCAATATGTTTTTGATTCTCGGTTTAATAAACAATGCACTGGTGCTCTGTGCAAAACATTCAATCACTCAGCACCTATTATTTACAGACACAAACTCTGCATTAAGTAGAAACCCATGTTAACACTCACACGCAAAGTTGTAAGTATGCAAAGCAAGAGTCACCGGAGAGCTGGTATATGGCTTGTTTCAACATGCTTCTCTGTGCAAAATTATGCACTGTATACAAGGCATTTTTCTCTGAGACTAGAAATGATGATGATCCAGTACAGCTGTTTCTCACCAGACCATCTCTGCAATGTAGTTGTTCCTGTTCTGGACGGAGAGCTCCTGGAGGGCGCCATTGCCAATTAACATCCGTTAATCACTGGGTATGCCAGAAAATACCCAATTCCAGCCCCTACAATTATGCTCAGGAAAACCCATACGTTGTAGGTCATGGCGCAAAGCATCAATAAGTAGCTGATAACAACCTGGATGATGTGCAAAAGTGACTGGAAGATATGGAGCCATATCCACCTGCAATTATTTAATAACAATTAATGCAGAGTTGAGGTAGTTTATTTTTTTTAAATGGCACTTACTCTGGGTAACTCTTTCCACCATTAAGGCTGTAATCAGTTTGAATCCTGCTTGGCAACCATTTTCCAGCCTACATGTTGCCTTGGATTTTCTTGCTTCCCAACCACACATGCGTGTGGAGGAGGCAGAGGTTCTGTCCAATTTTTGTCTGTGGGTAGGGTGCAGAACTTACCAATATAGCCATCACTTTTAAACGTTAACAAACAGAAACTGAAATTAATTTTTCATTCGGGTGATTATGCACAACAGCCGATGAAAATTTTAAAATGGGCAATTGATTTTACTGGAGGTTTTTAGGAGGGTAAAATGATACAGCCATTCGCTGGGGAGAATTACCCACAACAGTAAGACGTGAGAAGAAGCAAACGTGTCTTCACTGATCAGGAATCATTATTGCTGTCCCGTCCAGTCAGCATGATCTGATTGCAGCGGATGCAAGTCTCAAACTGGTCAGACTCACTTCACTTATTAAAATTAAGATTTTAAACAATATATTAGCAGCAGATACAATCAGTGACATCATGGTATAATTGTGCCAATCAAACCTCTCTTGCAAAACACCTAATCATAAATGGATCGAGATGGTAGGGGGAAAAGACTTTCTTAGTCTAAAAAATTCTAAAAATCCTTATAATATTACTGCTTTTTCTCTTTCTATGACTTATCGGGGGCGATTTTTGATGGCTTTTTCAGGCACTAAAGAGCCTCCGAGGTGGCCAAGAATGAGGTCTTGAGCTGAAATGCTGGTTTAGCCTGCATCTAGCGCAAGACGCCATCTTGGTAAAGTGGTTGAAGCTTGCGCTAGGAACGGCCGCCCGGAGGATCATTAAGGGGCTGATTGCCACTGAAATTGCCTGCTAGCACTCATTAACGAGGCTGCATGGCATTTAGGTGGACAGCGCTTGAACTAACGCTCTCTAACAGCGACCAGCTGATTGGGAGTAAACAAGTCGTTGCTGAGGATTTCGAACACTAACGCTACTTAAAGGTAATCACCTTTTACTGTTCACTTGCTGCTGGAGGTTTGAAGAGGACTTTTGAAACACATCGGGAGACTTTCTGGGACACTTTGTCAAGACTTCACCAACACTATCAACATGTATTCTGGAAGTTCTCTGAGGACTTCACCTAAAAAGAGTGAGTGCTGTGCTACTCCACCTTATTGGAGACCTTATAGGAGTCACCAGGAGAAAGGGAGTGCTTGGTCATGGGCATCTTGCTAGGGGTCTCCCTTGGTCTGCAGGAGGAATGGGAGGAGGACATGAGGCCAGGCAGAGCAGCACCAGCTGCTGCAGGAGAGAGGGACAGGAGGGCGAGGTGGGCTCCTTCCCCCCTGTGAGTACAGGACAACCCTCCTCCTCTGGACCTCCTCCACCAGGCGTCCGAGAACCTGTGCGCCCTCTCACTCGGTCCCTGAGCCATCCTGAAACCTGTCGCTGTGTGTCAGCCAGCCCACTCCACACCTTCAGTGGGAGTGGGTGCATGGAGCCCACATATACTGCACCACGAAAATTGCGCTTGAGTGCTAAACCTGCAGGTTTCAGCACCTCCAGGCAGGTTCAAAATATGGTAATCAGCAATTAGGCCCAAAATTGTGCGCTAAGCTTTATTTAAAGAAGAGACAGCGAAATGTTGAAACTTGTTGTTCAGTTATGCCACTGGTATTTTGGCTGCTTTACAATGCCTGATGTAATTTTTAGTCAGACGCAGCATTTTAAGGGAGATTTACCTCAAGTGTTGATTCTATAATTTCATAATTCAGTCCTGTCTCCATTTAATTACTGAGAATGTTTCTTATCTGTTCTGAATCCCACATGCTGAGTTTATAGCGGTGGATTCCTGCACTGTGGTTTTTGCTTCCAATGAACCAAAAGGTAAACTTTTCCCTTCATCCCAAATAAAGTTGAACTGTAATTGATTTTATTATTGTGTTAACTTTAAACATATGCCTGCCTAACAAAGTGGCTCAGATAAAATAGTGGCAGGGTTTTGTGAAACTTTCTTTGCAATCTCTCTCTCTCTAAGATGCAGCTTCAAAATGACAGTACAGTAGCTGCAAAGCAGGATCCCATGGCACACTTCCACCAGGTGAGTCCAATCACAGCCTCTGCCATTTTTTAATTGAAACACCCAGCTAAAAGGCCACGGCCCACAGTGCAGGACACTGACAATGTTGAAAAAAGAGAGAAGGTGAGTTTAATCAGGGCGTGAAGCTGAGATGACAATGGAGGGTCGTGATAGATGGGTGAGAGGGTATTTCCCTTGTTGTTTTTTGTCGGTCATCTGGATTGTCAGGACATTATCACCTTAGTAAGAATCAATGCTCTCCTGGCCGGCCTCCCACCTTGCACCCTCCATAAACTTGAGCTGATCAAAATCTCTGCTGCCCGTATCCTAATTCACATAACTAATGGGAATAAAATTCAACTTTGGCAGGTGGTGTGAAATGAGGGGTCGAGGATCGGTCGCCTCCGATACACTCTGCCCAATTTTCCTTTCCATCGACATTAGAAAGTTGGGTGTCAAAAGAGAAGTCGGTTGGATTATGAAGTTATTGAATATGCTACCAAGGATGGCTACAAAGCAGACAGGATAAGAGGCAAATGGATGTGTTTCTAGAGAGGGTAGAGGCGAGTGGTGAGAAAACAGGTAGGTTCCTAACTATTCTATGGGTTTAATTTCCTCCGCACATTATGTCACGAAAGGAATGATTTTGCAATGAAGAGTCGGTCACTGCAATTAAACTGAGAGCAGAAATCCATGGCCTTGAATTTGCGGTCGGAGGCTTCCCGGGGGGAAATGCCTCCGTTCCGCAAATAAAATGCCCGCGTACCTGGTGGTCCAGGAGGTACGGAGACTCACGGTCCTGTGCCTCTCCGGGTACCCGCGAGTAGAGGCCCACGTATCTTGGGCGCAGCCAGTTCGCTGGGGGGTCTAGAACGAGGGGTCACAGTCTCAGGATACGGGGTAGGACATTTAGGACTGAGATGAGGAGAAATTTCTTCACTCAGAGGGTGGTGAACCTGTGAAATTCTCTACCCCAGAAGTCTGTGGAGGCCAAGTCATTGAATATATTTAAGAAGGAGATAGATAGATTTCTAGACGCAAAAGGCGTCAAGGGGTATGGGGAGAGAGCGGGAATATGGTATTGAGATAGAGGATCAGCCATGATCATATTGAATGGCGGAGCAGGCTCGAAGGGCCGAATGGCCTACTCCTGCTCCTATTTTTCTATGTTTCTGTGCAAGCGCCCCTGGGATCATGTGGGCCGGCCCAACCAATGAAAGAAGGGAATCCCCATTCATACTTATGGGGATTCCGTATGTACGGTAACCCCCCATAAGCATGAATGGGAATACTCAAAAAAAAAACTCTCCACATCAAATAAATTAAAATGCCATTTAATTAAATATTAAACAAAAATTTAATTTTTTGAAAAATAAATTTTAATGTTTTAAAGGGGCTAAAAATAAACTTATCTTATTGTACAGGTTTTGTAATGTATAAATGATTGAAAAAAAATTATTTAATTTTTTTTTAAACTGTTACGCTGGTAAAAGCAGGACTTGCATAATTAAAATTACCAGGCGTAAGAATTTCACGGGCATTCACTGGGCAGGCATCTCTGCCCGTGGAGGCCCTTTTCCTGGGGATGTGGACGATCTGTCAAGAAGATTCTCGGCAGATCGCAAGTTCCGGGTTTTCGCGCATGAAAACCCGGAACTTGCGCGGCCCTTACGGACGCGTATGCACCTCGTACACGCCCGTAGGGGCCGCAAATTATGGGCCCATGTAAAAAGGATGACGGTAGAAATTATCACCAGGCAACAGCTTTCCTCTCAACTTCCCACAGAAATAATATTCAAAGATCGGAAATATGTCAAAGAAAAAACAATCACCTTTTTCCTGAGGCGTTTTGCAGATTTGAAATTATAGGTTGTGTCTCTGATGTTTCATTTTGGGTGCTAGGTGTTTCTGTCATCAGATCCAACATTTTCTTGTCAAGTTTCACCGTTTCCACTTTTAGGATTTCATAAAGTACTGTCATAAACACAACAGCCACCACCGTCAGGACCATTCCTTCAAGCATAAAAGGAAAACACTTAGTTGACACAGTGGCAGTTTTGGTACCAAGTCCAAAAACAATACACAAGGAAATTCCTATTATATTGAGCCGGAGCTAAAAATACAGATGTGCTGTAGAGATTCGCATATCTCTGGTAAACAGGATCGAGTGCAAACTAATATGGTGGGTATATTGTGTTTAATCGGAGTTTAGGACAGAATATAACACACTAATAATACAGCAAAAACATACGACCGTGATAAGCAGCTGGTACCGGACCCGATCGGACAGATGGCTGGCGTGCGTGAACAGTTCTCTGGGGGTTTCCGGCATCTCTCTCTCTCTCTCTCTAGGGCCTTCAATGGTGAGCGTGGGATCACTCTCAAAAGAGTGTTCGACCAGCCCAACTTCTCTTTTCAACTTCTCCTCGGCTCTCCCCTCCACCGTCTGTGTGGGAAAGCACTTGGGGTGTCACTTTTATCCTCTTTTTAGGGGTAGGCCTGAGGCCAAATTATTGACAAGACCATTTAACCTATAGAGGTTCCTTTAAAACCTCATCACCCAATAACACATCAAGTTCTTTGTCTCGATTCTTGGATGAAAGCCAATTTGTCTTATTGCTTAATCTTTCTGAAGGTTCTTCCTTTGAAATTTGTGTCTTATCTCTCTTGTCTCTATCCTCCTTGACCCAGCAAGTACAAGGCCCGACCCTGTCCCTCTTAATCATGGCCCCAGCCAGAGCTGTCGCACTTTAGCCAGTCGCTATCTCACCTTCAACTAGCAAATGGCCCATTCCAAGATGGATACCTTAGCCTCCTCAAATGCCTTTCATTCTCTATCTTTTCCTAATTAACTTTTAATTATCTTTGCAAGTAGTTCCGTTAAACAAACTCCAAATTCTATCTGTAGAGATTATAATATGGTTATTAGTAATAATGGAAGAAACATAGGTTGGGCCTTGACTGGCCAAATTAAAGATACATTAACAAAGTCAAAACCCTAACTTACAAACAACAGCCAGCTAGCCTGGTAGGGCCATCCTGTGGGCCCCTGTGTGGAATGTTTATGCCTCACCTAATCTAACTGATTAAAAAGACTGTCACAAATTCTAATGCAAGTTTTCCAGGAAAACAAAACTTAATCAATCCCCTTACTTGTCTCGAGCCGAAACATACAATCATTTAAACACAGTATTAGTCATGTAGCCATATACATTTTTAGGCACCCCTAGTTTCTAACAGTGCTCTATTGTGTCATGTCTTGTGCTTACTGTATACAACTGGATCTTTAAGGGAACCATTTCACTTAAAAACAATGAGCAACAGGATTTTCTGTCAAACTTTCAAGATACTACAGCCATTAAAACAGGCAGATTATTTAATAAAACTACTGAAAGACCGGTGATATGATTGAGAGAAAAAGTGGATGCCATGTTCAGTCGATATAGCCTAGAAATTACTATGCGTGATTTCAGCATTCAAAGGCTTGACAGGTTCATAAAATGATATTTTCTCTGTTATTCTAACAGAGTTATTAACCCATTTATTTTAAAAGTGTTAACACGTCACTTGCATTAAAATAGTAGACAAAGTTATTTCATCTTTAGTGTTCATAACTAATTTATCATGCACAGTAATTTACACAATTACTGTTCTTTGCTCATTAATCAGTCTAACTGATGCAGAGATCTGATTCTAAGCTCCTTTTGAATTCTGAATTGTCCAAATATGATGATAACACCATTCTCCCTGATCATTTAAGTTCATGCTATTTTTATGTGCTCTTCTTAGATTTTTGCCCACAAATAAATGTACAAAATTATTGTGGAAATTTAGTGCTACACTGAATAAATATGCATTGAATTGACTGTGTTGCTGATGGGAAGTCAGAAGGTATGTGAAAATGGTGTGGTGTTGATAAGGACAAGTGGGTGCTCGTTATGTGATGATTTGGGAGGTTATGGAAGAGTCGTTTAGGGGACTGAGGCAGAGAGATGTATTGGGGTATGAGTAGTTCTGGGAGAGTACCACGTGCTTGACAAAGGAAAGAACTGAGGATTTAGGGAGACGGGTATTTGATGTAGATTACTGAGAAGTAACGGGGTACAGAATTGTGATGAGTAGTTGAGAGGAATGGAATAATGTGGGCAATGAGTATTCAGGGGATTTAGGTGGTCAGTAATTAAGATGATTCACAAGGGGCAGGAAAAATTTTGAATCTTTTTATTTTGCGACAGATTATTAAATACATTTTCTGGATTCCATTCACTAACAAACACATATCATTAATTCACTGGTTCACTCAATTTAATTGCGTGAACAACGCAGAACTTGCCGAGAGTGTAAAGGATTGTTATTAGATCTGTAATTAAATGTTAATGTTTTAGACTTCATTTTATTTTAATTTCCAACACATTATGGAATTAATTTGATGGATTCTACCCACTCAGTGATGCATGATAAAATAAATTCACTTGATAGTATTGAGTTAGCTGCACATCATTAAAGGAATTCATTCCATTCCATTAAGTCAGCTACAGATGATGAAATGGCATTTTTCATCTGTCTTTTCTAGTAAGTGGTGAAGTTGGTGTGGCACAGGCATGATGGGCTATATGGCCTCCGTCTGTGCTGTATGGTTCTCGTATATTTCTGGCTTTCTGCAAAGGAACAAGCCCTGAAACACACTGTAATTTTACTTTCTCAGTAACCTGCCCATTAGTAGATCTATGTAGACCACAAAGGGTTATATATTACCCAAACTAAAAGCGATTGCACAGAAATGGATATGGTCAAGAACTGCAATGAACCTGCACAGAAAACGGTTAGTGCTGAGCTGAAAACTTTCCAAATGCAGTATCTAGCATTTCCATTGGTAAAATTTGATTGCACCCAATAAAATTCAATTGCACGAATAATTTACTTGTCTTTATGCAATTTATGTTGCGTAGACAAAAGGAGAGAGGCGTTATATTGCATCTTATACAGAGAAAGAAAATAATTTGGTGCTCTGAGGTGAAATTATGAAAGCACCTTCTGCACTAGATAGGTAACAGGATTTTCTAACATGAATTCCAGTTTCCTCAACTGGATAACTGAACAAACATTGTGTGCCTTCTATGTGCATTCACTGCCAGGTCGAGCAGCACCTGCAGGAAGCCAGGAGTTGAGCACACCAAGTCCATGCTCAACAGTGGCGGTTAGATTCTCCCTGTGTTTCTCCTCATGATCTCGATGCTGAGGTATTACCAGATTTAGTACCGACAGTTCTTCACAGCGCCGGCAACAATTCCCCCGCCAGGTGCATTTCAATGGAAAGGAAAATCAGAGCGGTTTCAGTAATCCTCAACGTCAGTTTTAAACTCCCAAAAATAAGTTGCCAATTAACCCAAATGAATCTTGCTGTGAAAACCGTATTCTGTTCATTCATGTAATTCACATAAAATAAATGAGCTTGTTGCTTTACAATCATGCTTTGTCTCACTAGAGTGCTTTTCAGTTCACCTACTGTAAAGACAAAAGAGTACATGCGACAATACATGCAAGATAATAGTACCGAGTGCACACAACAAGGGGTCTGTGTTACGATCTGTAGATCACTCTATCGGTTAACAAAATACTGGGCAGTAAGGATGCATTCCTGATCGTAGGGAACATGAGGTCCCTTTACAGGAACAACCAGTAACACTGAGCCCAAGAGAATATCTACTGCAGAGTTGTGAAATTTGTAACGCATGCATATATCAGTGTGCTCTCAGTTTGACATAAAGCTATTGGGCTGGATATTCAGATCCTACAGGTGGGTACGCACTGTGTACCCACCCGTAGGGACATCGGAAATGCCGGTTTCAGGCATGCACTGCGCATGTGCTGGAAACCAGCATTTCCGATCTGTCAAGAATGGTCTTGACAGATCCTTCGGCTGCCCTGGAGAAGGGCCTCTGCGGGGGGAGAGTTCCGCGTTTTGGAGACCCTCCGCCCGCAGAAAACCCTTACAATTCTTACGCCTGGTAAAAGCAGACGTAAGGCCTGCTTTTACCAGGATAAGAGTTGAAAAAAGTTTTTTTTTTTAAATTCCACTGATTTATTATTTAAAAATACTTTAAAGAAAGGTAAGTTTATTTTTAGCCCCGTAAAAAACTTTAATTTTTTTGAAAAATGTAAAGTTTTGTTTAAAATAGTTAATTTATTGTACTTTCAAGTCATTTTAAAAATGTGATTTAAAAAAAAAATTATTTAGAGTTTTACTGTGTTTTGGGGGTGATCTCCATTCATATATTTGACAGGTTTTCCTGTCAAATGTATGAAGGGAGATTCCCTTATTTGATTGGCTCCCCATGGCCCATGTGATCCCAGGGACGCTGCGAACTGCCTGCGCCTCTGGGATACGTGGGCCCTGCGCACCGGCAGTTTGGAGAGGCCCAGCATCGGAATTGTGCGCCTCCCGGGAGCCCTCAGGTAAGGGCGCAGATTTTTCCAGATCGCAGGCTTCCGCCTGCGGGAGGCCTGCGATCGGAAAATATGGGCCATTCAGATTGGACTGCAAATTGAATTCAAGGAAACTGTTATCTTTGATTTGGTATTTTAAGAGCATTTAACAATTTGTCTATACTAATAGGGTTGGAAATTAAAATAAAATGAAGTCTAAAACACGAACATTTAATTACAGATCTAATAACAATCCTTTACTCTCTCAGCAGTGGAAGTTGATGGCGAGCTTTGTTGGAGAGAGATGTCCAACTCTTTGACACCTGCCTGGGATCTGCCATGTGCTTGATATTTTGCCTGAACTAGGAGAGACCTTGCTGGAGATCGTGAATGTCTTTTGGGATAGAGGTGTCTCCTAGACTGAGATACTGGAAGCGGCTGTTGACAGATCCATGATGATCATCAGAGGCAGACTCAGCAGGAAGAGTGACCAAATGTCCAGGTGTGAAGTGTTGTCTGATTAGGCAAGATTTGAAAGTGAAGTTTGTGGGTGACTTCAATTCTATTTTGCTGATTTATTAAATTGCTTGCAGCTGTATCATGTTATCAGTGTTATTATCAGCTGTATATTTGAGTATAATTAAGGTGGCCACACAAAACACTCAGAGGGTCATTTTAACCTAATCTGCCCAGTGGGAAACTGGATCAAATCAGCAGCCCGCCTGATTTTACTTTCGATTTACTGCAATGGAAGTTAAATCAGGTAGGGTGTAAAATAGGCCGATCCAATCCGTCAGTTTCCCGCAAGGCAGTTTAGGTTAACGTTGCCCTCTTGGGAAAAAATGTTTGAGTAGTCCGATTGGTCGGTTTTGTGGCTGTTACTGATGACTAATTAGAAGGTTTCCCGCCTTGCCTACTGGGTTTTGATTGGTCAGAGTTGACCAATGGGATATTTATGCCAATCAGCATGGTTTAGAGATGGTGGTTGAGCTCATCATGATTTAATTTGCCAAACAGATGATGCCTTTGAGGTACGATACCTTATGGATGTAGACTGGATGCAAGACTTTTAATGATATAAATAATCGTTACAGTGGTTGACCATGATTACCTGTTACAGAGATATCTGGTGTTATTTCCATTGTTCAGTGGTTCTATTGGCTTATACTATAATATGTGAGGCTGCAGTCCCAGATCACCAAATTAGCAGCCTACTGCTCTTTGCTTCAAAAATTGGTAAACTTTTCTGTTTGATCCTTTTGTGAGCTGTGGCCTAAGCTTTGTCATTTTCAATACTTTTTGGGGGATTTACAGCAATACACAATCATTGTACAGCGTACACTGCACATTGTACACCATACAATGGTAGTTTTGTTTTAGGTCTCAAATTAGACTCTCAATTGTGCTTTTTTGGATGAAAAGCTAATACTGGTGCTTGCAGCTGCTCCGTTTTAAATTGCTGCAATCACATTGTCCAGTGTTTGCTGGGAACATACAGCGTTATGATAGCAAGTTAATAAATGCATGAATGTACAAAAATATTGGAAAATTGAATCTTTGGTCACTATTTAGTTCATGTTGGAGAATTTATTTTGCTTACCCAGTCATAATGTGAATAAAACCATTTCAGAACCAGGTTTATCCTGGAAATTTGAAAAATGATACCAGATCAATGGCACTGGTGCAGAGATTCTTGGGTATACAGGACCTTTGCTGCAGGAAATAAGACTTTTTTTTAAAGCTGCTTCCAAATGCAAATCAATTGGCCCAATTATTACCAACATTGCCCCACTAGTTTTCAGTCCTGCATACAAAATTATCATCTTGCTCAATCTTACTCGGAATCACTTCTGTTATTTAACGACCATTGTTTTTTGTTGAATTATGATGGTAAAATGCATAGTATTTGTCCAAGTGCTACAAACTGAACTCAATGATCAAATCTGCATTATCAAATACTCCTTTTACACTGCTTTTTTCCCCCCCAGCAGATGACCTCAATCACCAAAATTTTAAAATTCCTTATCTGCCATTATGTTTTCGCAGAACTATCGGAGTGTGACGATTAAGCTGATTCTGCCTGTTTACAGGAAACTTTCGTTTATCCGGCACCCAAATATCCGGAATTCTCGCTTAACCGGCAAAAATCATCCTCCGAAAACTCCTCTCAAATAACCGGCAATGTTGCTGAGTCGCAGTCGAGTCTCCGCGAACGCCGAGTGCTCCGAAAACTCCTCTCAAATAACCGGCAATGTTGCCGATCCCGAGTCCGAGTCCGAGTCCGCGAACGCCGATTTAGTCAGTAGGGGTACTTTTCAAAAGTGCCACTACTCGGCCTCCTGGCGCTGTCGCAAGTCCGAAACATTGCAGTAGCATGAGTAGATTCTCTCGCGCTGCCGGGAGTCTCTTCTGATCGGCCATTTTGCTGGGTGTCTCCCACGATGCTGGTAGTCTCTTCTGATACACCATTTTGCTGTGTGTCTCCCACGCTGCTGGTACTGTAGTCTCTTCTGATACACCATTTTACTGTGTGTCTGCCACGCTGCTGGTACTGTAGTCTCTTCTGATCCACCATTTGCTCTGATACACCATTTTGCTGTGTGTCTGCCACGCTGCTGGTAGTCTCTTCCTAGCCACCATTGTTCTGTGTGTCTTTCCATCTTCATCGGCAATTATCTCCTCCATCTTGCATTATGGAATTCCCAAAAGCTGGTCCAAGCAAAAGGAAGAGAGTGATCTTAACTTTAAAACAGAAAATCGAGATATGCCAACGACTAGAAAGGGGAGAGAAGCGTATCAACATTATGAATGAATTCAAAATCGGTTAGTCAACAATCTACGACATCAAATCGCAGAAGGATAAGCTGCTCAAGTTTTATTCAAGCTCGGAGACATGCAAGAGTGTAGAGAAATGGCGTACGCTTCGTAAGCCTAAGCTTGAAGAGCTGGATACCGTGCTTTATGAATGGTTTTCTCTTAAGCGTTCAGAGGGTGTTCCAATTTCCGGACCCATGCTAATCGAGAAAGCAAAGGATTTCTACGAAAGGATGGAGCTCACTGACAAGTGTGCTTTCTCCGATGGATGGCTAACGTGCTTCAAGTTACGGCACGGGATACGACGACTCGATATTTCCGGGGAGAAGAAATCAGCTGATCACGAAGCCGCAGAAGAATACTGCGATTATTTCAATCGGATTGTGCAGCAACATGATTTGTCGCCAGCACAGATCTGCAATGCCGATGAAACTGGCTTGTTTTGGAGGTTTTTGCCAGAATCAACGCTTGCTGGGGCTAGTGAGGCTAATGCTTCAGGTTACAAGAAAAATAAAGATCGTGTAACCGTGCTAACATGTGCGAACGCCGCTGGATCATACCGGGTTAAACTTCTTGTTATCGGGAAGTATAAAAATCTCCGTGCATTTAAAAATGTGAGGCACTTACCTGTTGAGTGCAAAGCTCAAAAAAATGCTTGGATGGATAAGGAAATAAGAACATAAGAACATAAGAAATAGGAGCAGGAGTAGGCCAATCGGCCCTTCGAGCCTGCTCCGCCATTCAATAAGATCATGGCTGATCTGATCCTCACCTCAAATCTAAAGAACACAAGAAGTAGGAGCAGGACCTGGCCACTCAGCCCCTGGGCCCGCTACGCCACCCACAGGGCCTCGACCGATCCGAACTCAGCCTCATGTCCAATTTCCTGCCCGCTCCCCGTAACCCCTAATTCCCTTTACTTCTAGGAAACTGTCTATTTCTGTTTTAAATTTATTTAATGATGTAGCTTCCACAGCTTCCTGGGGCAGCAAATTCCACAGACCTACTACCCTCTGAGTGAAGAAGTTTCTCCTCATCTCAGTTTTGAAAGAGCAGCCCCTTATTCTAAGATTATGCCCCCTAGTTCTAGTTTCACCCATCCTTGGGAACATCCTTACCGCATCCACCCGATCAAGCCCCTTCACAATCTTATATGTTTCAATAAGATCGCCTCTCATTCTTCTGAACTCCAATGAGTAGAGTCCCAATCTACTCAACCTCTCCTCGTATGTCCACCCCCTCATCCCGGGGATTAACCGAGTGAACCTTCTTTGTACTGCCTCGAGAGCAAGTATGTCTTTTCTTAAGTATGGACACCAAAACTGTATGCAGTATTCCAGATGCGGTCTCACCAATACCTTATATAACTGCAGCAATACCTCCCTGTTTTTATAATCTATCCCCCTAGCAATAAAAGCCAACATTCCGTTGGCCTTCTTGATCACCTGCTGCACCTGTATACTAACTTTTTGATTTTCTTGCACTAGGACCCCCAGATCCCTTTGTACTGCAGTACTTTCCAGTTTCTCGCCATTAAGATAATAACTTGCTCTCTGATTTTTCCTGCCAAAGTGCATAACCTCACATTTTCCAATATTGTATTGCATCTGCCAAATCTCTGCCCACTCACCCAGCTTGTCTATATCCCCTTGTAGGTTTTTTATGTCCTCCTCACTTTCTACTTTCCCTCCCATCTTTGTATCATCTGCAAACTTTGATATGTTACACTCGGTCCCCTCCTCCAAATCGTTAATATAGATTGTAAAGAGTTGGGGACCCAGCACCGACCCCTGCGGAACACCACTGGCTACTGGTTGCCAGTCCGAGAATGAACCATTTATCCCAACTCTCTGCTTCCTGTTAGATAACCAATCCTCCACCCATGCCAGAATATTCCCCCCAATCCAGTGATTTTTTATCTTGAGCAATAATCTTTTATGTGGCACCTTGTCGAATGCCTTCTGGAAGTCTAAATACACTACGTCCATTGGTTCCCCTTTATCCACCCTGTACGTTATGTCCTCAAAGAACTCAAGCAAATTTGTCAGACATGATTTCCCCTTCATAAAGCCATGCTGACTTTGTCCTATCAAATTATGTTTATCTAAATGTTCCGTTACTGTCTCCTTAATAATAGACTCCAAAATTTTACCCACCACAGATGTTAGACTAACTGGTCTATAATTTCCAGCTTTCTGCCTACTACCCTTTTTAAATAAGGGTGTTACATTAGCAGTTTTCCAATCTGCCGGGACCTTTGCTGATTCCAGGGAATTTTGGAAAATTATTACCAAAGCATCCACAATCCCTATTGCCACTTCCCTCAAGACCCTAGGATGTAAGCCATCAGGTCCAGGGGATTTATCTGCCTTGAGTCCTATTATTTTACTGAGTACCAATCTTCTCCGATTGGTTCCATCATATTTTTGTTCCATCTATGAAGGAACATTTCCGCAGAATAGGGAAACCTGAAGATAGCAAATGCATTTTATTGCTTGATAATTGCAGAGCCCATCCGCATGAATCCCAGTTGGTTTCGGGAAATATTTTCACCATTTATTTGCCATCAAATGTAACTTCTCTCATCCAACCCATGGACCAGGGTGTTATCCAAAATCTGAAGTGTCATTACAAGAAAGACTTCCTACGTAAACTGCTAAGCCAAGATGAGAATATTCAAGATTTGGAGAAGGAATACAATATTAAAGATGCCATCTATAATGTTGCATGTTCCTGGAAATTGGTGAAAGGTCACACTCTGAGGCAAGCCTGGCGCAAATTGTGGCCTTCTGTAATGTTTGCTGAAGGTTCTTCTTCAGGAGGAGGAATTTCATGGGTTCAGTGAAAGTCCCAAGAAGAGTACAATAATGGAAATGGCTGGAATGGTGAAAAATGCAGGCCCAGCAAACCCTCTACGTCACCTCAGTGAAAGTGATATCGAGCAGTGGGTTGATGCAGATAGAGAAGTTGGTGCTGTGCATATGCTAAGTGATGATGAAATAATTCAGAATGTTTTGAATCCAAAGAAAGAAAAGGAAAGCGAGATGGAAAGTGAAGAGGATGAGATTTCTGAAGAAGAGAAGATTTCTTGGGCTAAAGCTGCAGAAGGATTTTCTACAATCCTCAAATTTGCTGAAAGGCAGAATTGCTACTCTGCACAAGAAGTTATGCAACTCCATATTCTGCATTCCACCTTTCTACAGAAAAGGCAAGAGTCCACTAAGCAAACCGACACCCGCAACATGTTTAAGAAAGCTTCCAAAAGAGTCGCAGCAGCGGAAGTGCCTGAAGAATCTGTGGCATCGGTGGAACTGCGTGATCCTGATGACCCAGCTGGCATGGATACGGATATTTCTGATGAACCAGATGACTCGGAATAAGTGTACAGTCAACTACAGTACTGTAGACAGTCGTTTATAAGTTTTGTTTTACTGTTAAGTAATTAAAGAGTTATGGATTACCCTCAACTGGCAGTACTGTACTTAATCAAGCATCTTCCACTATCCATTTAACACAACATTCTGTAGGTGAGTACCCAAATACTGTATACTGCACATTTCTTGATTTTTTTTAGGTTAAAAATAGCCTCGGTAGATATAACTCTCCGTTATCCGGTACTTTCGATAAACCGGCACCACGCCGGTCCCGTCGATGCCGGATAAACGAAAGTTTCCTGTACTATGTTCTGCTGTGCAATTGGATGATTACTGCCCGTAAGCAAGTTTATAATACACCTGTACTGACCACAGCTGTAAGCTGGAGGTCGGAGTTCATTAAACCATGGGTCCCACTCTGTCCTCCAATTAGCAGCGTAAATGGTGTATAAGCTCAGAAATATAACTGACTTACCCCTGCTAGGATAAACCAAATGAAAGGCACCATTAACTCAGTGAAGATTTTGGTTGTGAATAACATTTAAGCCAATGTACTTATAAGCTTCTTTTAACAACCAGCAATTAACTAGCAAAAGTAAGGAGTTTATAAGCTTATTTTAATGACTAGTCAAAGTAACACTTTGCTTTGAGTACTAAGATTTCTACTGAGCCTTGAAGCCATAATACAGATTTAGCATTGGATGCAATGCCTCCTTGTTTTAGTGGGAGTTGGGCAACTCTACTGTTGTCTGTGTGTTTCTGTTCAGTAATATATAGCATGTGAAGAACAATGATTGGCATACTGCACATTATTGTAATAAACATGTCACATCATCTCATTTTGTTCTGTGGCCTGAGCATAACATGAGTTGTCACTTGTATATTCTACACAAACCGTCATCATTTAGATCTACATTTTTGGGGCAATACATTTAAGTGGCATGCTATCGTATGTGCTGTGCCACAGAAGGTGCTTTAACACGGATAGTGTGCTGACAGTAGCAGACATGTCTCTGTGTCAGCTGTGGTTCAGTTGGTAGCACACTCGCCTCTGAGTCAGAAGGTTGTGGGTTCAAGTCCCACTCCAGGGTCTTGTACATATAAAGCTAGGCTGACACTCCAATGCAGTGCTGAGGGAGTGCTGCACTGTTGGAGGTGCCGTCTTTCAGACAAGACGTTAACCCGAGGCCCCGTCTGCTCTCTCAGGCGGACGTAAAAGATCCCATGGCACAATTCGAAGAAGAGCAGGGGAGTTATTACCCGGTGTCCTGGCCAATAGTTATCCCTCAATCAACAAAAGAAAAACAGATTATCTGGTCATTATAACATTGCTGTTTGTGGGAGTTTGCTGTGCGCAAATTGGCTGCCGTGTTTTCCAACATTACACACCAAAAAAGTACTTCATTGGCTGTAAAGCGCTTTGTGAAAGGCACTATATAAATGCAAGTCTTTCTTTCTTTAATGTGATTCTCCTGGCACCGCTGGCGCAGTATGTTATATCAAAGAGGTGAAGCCTGTGCTCCTGATGCAGCCCAGGGTCTAACTTTTCCCGGTTAACGGAAAAAAAAAACCCATCTTTTTTCCTCCAACAAGAATCAGCAACATGCTTCTCCACTTAAAAGGTCACAGGACTAATATAAAAGTGCCTAAATTGGTTTAAGGCCCAGAGAATTAAAACAGGGCAGACGTAGATGCTGAATGGAGGCCCTGTCCTTTCCCACAAGGCATAAGGTAATATTAGATTTGCAGAACAATATTTGCAGATGCCTAAGTGCAGTTCACCTCACTGGCCTCTCAGACAAGGAGCTAAAGGAGTGGGTGGTGCTAGGTGTTAACTGTGGCTCAGTGGTAGCACTCTCACCTCTGAGTCAGAATTTTGTTGGCTCAAGTCCCACTCCGGAGACTAAAAACACAATGGGCCATATTTTGTGACCCCCATGGGTGCATACGAGATGCGCACGCGCCCGTAGGGGCCGCGCAAGTTCCGGGTTTAGGCATGCGAAGTGCATGCGCTAAAACCCGGAACTTGCAATCTGTCAAGAATCGTCTTGACAGATCCTCCGCATCCCCAGGAGATGGGCCTCTGCGGGTGGAGAGTTGCGCTGTTTGCACAACGTCTGCCCGCTGAATGCCTGTGAAATTCTTATGCCTGGTAAAAGCAGGCCTGCTTTTACCAGCATAAGAGTTTTAAAAAATAGAAAAATAAAGTGTTATCACTCATTTATACATTAAAAACCCAGTCCAATAAGGTAAGTTTATTTTTAGCCCTGTTAAAATATATAATTTTTGTTTAAATTTAATTAAATGGCATTTTAATTCATTTTAACTATGTAATTTAAAAAAATTATTTTTCATGTGTTGGTGTATTTTTTAAGTGATCCCCATTCATACTTATGTGAGTTCCGTACGTATGAATGGATGGGGATTTCCTTCTTTTATTGGTTGGGTCGGCCCATGTGATCCCAGGGGCACTTGCGAACTGCATGCGCCCCGGGATACGTGAGCCTCTGCCCGCGCGTACCCAGAGAGGCCCAGGATCGCAAGCCTCCGTATTTCCCGGGCCACCAGGTGTAGATATTTTACAGGTTGGAGGCATCTGCCCGCAGGGAAGCCTCCGATCGCAAATGTTGGGCCAAGATCTAGGCTAACACTCCAGTGCAGCACAGAGTGTGTGCTGCACTGTCAGAGGTGCTGTCTTTTGGATGAGACGTTAAACCTGTCTGCCCTCTCGGGTGGATGTAAAAGATCTCATGGCACTATTTCGAAGAAGAGCAGAGGCGTTCTCCCCGGTGTCCTGGACAATATTTATCCCTCAACTAACACCACAAAAACAGATTATCTGGTCATTATCACATTGCTGTGAGACCTTGTTGTGCACAAAGTGGCTGCCACGTTTCCTACATTACAACAGTGACTACATTTCAAAAAATACTTAATTGGCTGTAAAGCACTTTCGGACATCCTGAAGTCGTGAAAGGCGCTATATAAATGCAAGTCTCTTTCTTTTTCTTTAATGGAGCAGAAACAAATACATTTAATTACATGCAGTACAAATCCATAAAATGTATGGTACATTCACAAGAGTTAAAAATTAACGGTTTAGAAAAATATAATGGAACTTCTTTGTATTTCCAGCACAAGAGGTAAACACAAACGCTTTTTCAGAATAGTCTGTTGCAATGAGTAAATTCAGTACCTGCTACAGAGTGGACATTCCAGAAGTCAAATAGTAGTATCACCTGATCAGACACAAAAAAATGCATCTGCAACACAGAAGAAAAGATAAACTGTGTCAAATAGTTGGTTGTGAAATGATAGCAATTTTTGTCTTCAACATCTTTTTATGGGGATGGGTATATTTTCCCAGGCATCACATCGGAGGGGGCACATTTTGCCACTCAACAAAATGTGAAATACCTAGTGCAATGTTTCTACACCAAGAGATGAACTGCGTTTGTTCTGAATGGTGTCTGTGGAGAGCTCCTGCCACCATGGATACTGGGGGACTCCAACTACTAACGGCATAGAGGTGAAGAAACATGGCTGCCACTTGTTTACCTGATGCACTCCTGCAGCTGATCAATCCTCTTGAAGTGGTCTTCACAGTACTCAACTTGACTTGTGCTCACCACCTCAGCATATAATGGGGCTGATGAAACAATTGTGTGCCAATTGTTTTTTTAAGTGGCTATGTGCCAACTCCAGGCTTGTTGGGGCATGCATGGACTTAACATTTTTCTCCCACAGGACTTTAATATGGTGAAAAGAGGAACCTAATTCAAGGCAAGGTGGAAGGCAAGTCAGTTGTGGTAAGATAGCAGCCACATTTCTTCACTGCTTTGGCTATGTTTATTTTCTTTCATGGTTTCTGAAAGTGCCCAGCACATAAACAGAGTGGTGCCTTTGAATGTTCAGACCCACATTCTTGCCCTTGCTCTGCGCAAAAACAAGGTATGAGTGAGACAGCCAATTCAATATCAAAATTACAAGCAGTTTTGTGCTTAGTAATAGTTAGATTGAATTAGTCCCCCCCCAAAATTTTTCTAACATCTTCCAGTTCTGATGAAAGATCAGCCTGAAAGGTTAACTCTGTTTCTCTCTCCACAGATGCTGCCTGACCTGCTGAGTGTTTCCAGCATTTATTTCAAATTTCCAGCATCCGCGTCAAGAAGGTGACTCACCGTCACCTTCGAGGGCAATTAGGGATGGGCAATAAATGCTGGCCTTGCCAGCGATGCCCACATCCCATGAATGAATAAAAAAGTATTTTGCTTTTGTGTAAATGAATTGGTATTTTTGTACTCTCCAAAGATAAGAGCTTTACCATTGACTTTAATTAATCAATAAAACAAGGAATATCACAGCCTTAAAATAGGTTTAACATGAACATTATGTTTAGATTTTAAAGATTGCTATAACTCTTTTCTGTGGAATTGTCTTTTGTGGAATGCAGCCATTCAAAAATTAATAATGTAGGTTATAATAAATAGGAGCAATGTATTCTCCTGTAGCTTCCCCTAGTGTCTGATTTAATCATGTGGTATACAAGTAGAAGCTGGAGGTTTGTCACGAGAGCAACGCACTTTTCCCCAACTCGCCGGGACAAAAAAAATCATAAATGGGAAGCATTAACCAAACATGGAAATTTAAAAGTAGCTATAATTCAATATATTAACAGGGATAATTCTGGAGCATGATCTCAATATCTGCAAACATTAGCCCGATCAAAGAACATATTTTAGTTTTACAGGACTATTGCAAGTGTGCTCAATGTGGTAGGTTGCTTTTTCTGGAGAAATAAATGGGACTTTTAAAAAAATATTGATATTATATCATGTCGTTTCTTTTTAACTATAATTATATGTCAATTGGTGACCTAGCACACTGGCAGTTTCAATGGAATTATCATCTCGTGACAGCTCCAGCAGCTCATGTCAGTCCTCTTGTCTCATGAGGCTAGAAATCTGAAATAACGAGGTTCCAAGGAGATGGAGAAACAGCACAAGGCTTAAAGTGTCTCTTTCAGTGCTGCCATGGGGAGGTACAGAGGGAAGCTTCTCGATTGGGGGTGGGGGGGGTGCTGAGATGTGATGGGGTATGCAAAATCAGTCACACCTGCCCTCATATTTCTTGCAGCTGGTCTTGCAGCAACAATGAAATAAGCCAGGAAGGCACAAGTCAGGAGTGTGATGGAATACGCTCCACTTGCCTGGATGAGCGCAGCTCCAACAACACTCAAGAAGCTCGACACCATCCAGGACAAAGCAGCCCGATTGATTGGCACCCCATCCACCACCTTAAACATTCACTCCCTCCACCACCGGTGTACCGTGGCTGCAGTGTGTACCATCTACAAGAGGCACTGCAGCAACTCGCCAAGTCCTCTTCGACAGCACCTTCAAAACCCGTGACCTCTTCCACCTAGAAGGACAAGGGCAGCAGGCATGTGGGAACACCACCACCTCCAAGTTCCCCTCCAACACACACACCATCCTGACTTGGAAATATGTCACCGTTCCTTCATCGTCGCTGGGTCAAAATCCTAGAACTCCCTGCCTAACAGCACTGTGGGAGTACCTTCACCACACAGACTGCAACGGCTCAAGAAGGTGGCTCACCACCACCTTCTCGAGGGCAATTAGGGATGGGCAATAAATGCTGGACTTGCCAGCGACGCCCACATCTCATTAATGAATAAACAAAAAAAGCAGGTCACCTGCTCTCCATCTCAGCCAGGGATGGTGTACGTTAAAGGGAACGAGAGCAATAAAAGGGCATGGCGTTCTCTAATCTAAAAACTCCACTGAACTCTGCCACGTTAAAGACCAAATTGGATTTGCATCAAACATTAGAGCCTTGAAATTCTTATCAGCATTAATCCTTATGCCGGTAGGAATTGTGTGTATGCAGACAGTAAAAATGCAAATTCCTTAGCCCACTGGCTTCCTGTCTACTCAGTACTGCTGTTGAAATCCTGACTTGGCCCTTTGCCATCAGTGCATGATATTGCACAGAACATGTGATACCTTCATTAGCAATGGAACTCGACTTAGAAATATTTAAACAGGGGAGCCTGCAACTTTCCAATTTTTTACTCTTTTTTTGCAGTGCATGAATCACTCCCTGTTGATCAAAGCTACCCTCTTCGGCTCTGGCTAATAACCACCTTGCGGACACCACAGACTGAAGCAGACTGCAGATACAACAAGGTCCATGCAGTGACCAGGCTCATTATAGTTGCTCATTATTGACATCCTGAAGCAACATTTCAGATGTCTCAAGCGATCAGGGTTGCCTTACAGTGCATCCTCGAGCAAGATTATTGTTGCCTGCTGCAGGCTTCACAACTCTGAAATACAAAGAGGCCAAAGCATGGAGGACAAATGGCCAACTCACAATCAAGGCTAGAGCTAGAGCAGGGTGGAGATAATGGCCAAGAGGATTTACCCACCCACAGCCAGGAAAATTGGTGCACTCGGCGTTCAACCAGGAGACATTCTGTTAAGTGCCTGAGCTGCCTCTATAAAGAATCATGATGTGGATTCAATTGTATTCTGGGAGATTCTCTCATTGCTAACTTACCTGACGAAGGAGCGATAGCTCCGAAAGCTTGTAAAATTAAATAAATCTGTTGGACTATAACCTGGTGTTGTGCGACTTCTCATTTTTATAAAGAATCATGTTGTCCACATGACATCTTCTGCAACATCTGTTCTCTGCATGTCCTCCACCAGCATCGGTACACCAACAACAACAGCTTGCATATTTATAGCATAGAAACCCATCCCAGACAAAAAGAAACACCAAGCAAAAGAAGGATATATGAGGAGCGGTGACCAAAACATTAGTCCAAGAGCATTTTAAGGATGGTCTCAAAGGAGGATAGAGAGGTGTAGAGACAGAGGAGCATGGGGAGGGAATTCCAGAGCATGGAACCTCGGCAGTTGAAGGCAGTGCCACCAATGGTGAGGCAAAGGGAGGGGGATGCACGAGAGCTAAAGTCAGAGGAATGGCGAGTTCGTAGGAGGTAACAGAGATAGGGAAGGGCAAGGCCATATAGGGATTTAAATATGAAAATTTGCATTGGGTATCGTTTGAAATGCTTCTACCTTATTCTCCACAATCAGAAAGGAACTTTCTAGTCAAAGCTCAAATAGAATACAACAAATTTACTAACCTAATTTGCATCGATGTCAGTG
Source organism: Squalus acanthias (assembly GCA_030390025.1). Classification (NCBI taxonomy): domain Eukaryota; kingdom Metazoa; phylum Chordata; class Chondrichthyes; order Squaliformes; family Squalidae; genus Squalus; species Squalus acanthias. The sequence continues at coordinate 74,406,809 of CM059438.1, read as the reverse complement.
TCTTTTCCTGAACTACTTCCCCTTAGTCCTGGGGCATTGTGTGCAACATTCAACCCCCTATCCTGTGACTTCTTTGGTGATTCCCCAGTGGAAGAAATGTGCTGGATGGGCATCAGTTGGAGCCAAGTAGCATTCAGGTGGCACTGTGCTGGTTCATGAAATGGCCCTGTAAATGGCACAGCCACATCTGCTACTGCTCTTTGGCATTCCCTCCTTGAGCCCCTCCGTCCCTGCACCTCCCTCTGCTCCTTCAAGGCCCTTAGTAAAGTCCACTTCTTTGACCAAGATTCGGTCAGCCCTCCTAATCGCTCCTTATTTGGCTCTGTCCATTTTCCTTACGCCTCTGTGAAGCCCCATGGGATGTGTTTCTATGACCAAGGTGTTGTATAAAAGTGAAAGTTGTTGTTGGAGCTGCCCTATTTCTGGCACATCAACTGTCACTTGTGCAGGGGGGCTGGATTGGCCGGAAGGGCCATCGTCCTCATCTGCACTTTCTCCAGCCGTGGCTAAGCTGATAGGCATTCCACCGGAGCTCATGATGTACATGGGTGTTGGCCAGTGGACAGTGTTACCGTTTACAAAGCCCTGCCCCAAGTCACTCTTCAATCAATCCCATCAAGTGTTAAAGTTGGACAAGAATGCCCTTTGGCTATTGGAGCCTAAGCCTTCTATCTGAGCAATCTGAACATTCACCCAAGATATTCAAACTGGGGGTTAAGATCGGATGTCAGTCTCCTTTCCCCTCGCTTCCTGCAGAACAACAACAACAACTTGTATTTATATAGCTCCTTTAACGTAGTGAAATGTCCCAAGGTGCAACACGGTGGCATAGTGGTTAGCACTGGTGCCTCACAGCGCCAGGGACCTGGGTTCGAATCTGACCTCGGGTGACTGTCTGTGTGGAGTTTGCACATTCTTCCCGTGTCTGCGTGGGTTTCCTCCGGGTGCTCCGGTTTCCTCCCACAGTCCAAAAATGTGCGGGTTAGGTTGATTTGGCTATGATAAATTGACCCTTAGTGTTAGGGGGGGATTAAATATGTGGGGTTATGGGGATAGGATGGGATATGTTAGGGGGAATTAAATACGTGGGGTTACGGGGGGAGGGTGGGATATGTGTACTGTGGGGATTAAAAAAGCAGGGACAGGGTACTGGATTTGGATGATCAGCCATGATCGTATTGAATGGTGGAGCAGGCTCGACAGGCCGAATGGCCTACTCCTGCTCCTAGATTCTATGTTTCTATGTGCTTCACAGGAGTATTATAAGACAAAAAATTTGACACCGAGCCACAAAAGGAGAAATTAGGGCAGGTGACCAAAAGCTTGGTCAAAGAGGTAGGTTTTAAGGAGTGTCTTAAAGGAGGAGAGAGGAGGCGAGGTTTAGGAAAGGAAATCCAAAGCTTCGGGCCTCGGCAACAGAAGGCACGACCACCAAAGGCTGAGCAGTCATAATCAGGGATGTTCAAGAGGGCAGGATTAGAGGAGCGCAGATATCTGGAGGCCGTTTGTGGGGCTGGAGGTGATTACGGAGATGGGGAACAAGTTGCAGTGCAGCAGTAAATCTGCACTGCATATCCTAGAAGCTTCAAACTCCCTTCTCCTGTACTGAAGGGGAGAATGGAGCTTTTGAGATGACAGCTGCTGCCTTTTAAATGTGCATCGGCTGTTAACCGTGTGCGAGCGCTCCGCTGGGCAGCCAATTACCTGGGGTGGGAGCGTGCACTGAGTCGAGAAGAGATGCCAATCGCAAGTGAACAGCGTTTAAAGAAAACATCCGTGACAGCAGTTTCCAGCCTCCTCAGACCTCCCGCAGATCGAACTTTACAAGTGTCGTTCAAGGTTTTTATGGTTTTAAGATAAAGTTTTAAAAAAAACCTCGTCATGATTGGCAGTGTAAGAATATTTCATCAGGTAGATCGTTACACACATTGGTGTTTTTAAAAAAAAGACTGTCTTGTAAAACACATCATAAGGTTTATAGTAATGGTAAAACTGGGTCTGAATACTGAAAAATCCAATACCCAACATTAAACTGCAACCCGAGCTGAATAAAGTAAAAAGAAATCGTAGTCACGATATCTTTGCATACAATATTCCTCATTTATTGATTGTGCAACCTAAATTGTTACAATTGCTAAATGTTTTCAAATAGGAAATGAAGCATTTATTGCAAAACGCCAAAAAGTCCCGGAGACTTCTTTCACGAGTTGGATCACTCAAGAACTAACTTCCAATTTGGGTCGAATTTAAGCTTTCTATTTATACTCATCCTGATGCAGTGGTTGCTGTGGGAGAACATGTGAATTATAGTTACAGCGACAACTTAGCAAGAAGAGAATTCTGTTCAACTCGGAACATCAAACCGCTATCGCATTATCTAACGGAAACAAAACATACATGTAAATTACATCTGTGTGATTGTTTTGTCAAATTACCAAAAAGCAGTTTCTATAATCGCCATGTCATACTGTTCCAAATGTTAGAATTAATCCAGTGTCAGTCCCAATGGGTAGGAAATTGATGAAACGTCTACCTACTTCAAGAAACTTATTTATTTCTTCTCATGCCTTCTGTTAGAGTGTTGATACTTACGGACATCGTGTATGGTTTTGTATCTTTTCAATTATTCTGCAGGAAAAATGTACTTTCTTGAGGTTTGCAGTATATACACAACGGGCGGTCCTCCGCGCACAGGTAACCCAGTCCAGAGCTGCACCTCCAACTTATTCTTCCCGTCACCTCTTCGGCATATTGGGCGAGAACAGTCCGATCTGTCACAAGAAACTAACCAATCATATGAGGCCAGAAACTGGAGGCTGGGAGTTGTAGTTAATCAAATCCGGAAATACGTACCGTGCAAGCTTCCCCACTTTCGTTTTAGTGGCGCTGATTAATGTAATGAACCAGTGAAAGTTTGCGAGCATTTCATTTACTATCTGAGAGTTACTGATTGAAATTGAATTTAAAGTGGATAAGTTATTTTTTTAATAATTAGCACTGACCCTGTTCCCACAGAGTTTGGTGAAAAGTTTCGAAGTACAGGGTGGTGAAAGGGCGGGTGCCACTCAACACCCTAAAAATGAACACAAGCTGAGGTGAAGAGTGTGACGGTCCAGATACAGACTGTATGGGATGGCCACTGGATATTTTCAAAACTAAAATGTAATTATTACCACTTGTGATACTTCAATCCAGTGATTTATTTTGTACAAACTATTTGTGACACCGAAACCACAAAAGGAGATATTAGGTTTTAAGGAGCGTCTTAAAGGAGAAAAGAGAGGTTTAGGGAGGAAATTCCAGAGCTTTCGGGCTTTGGCAGCTGAAGGCATAGCCACCAATGATGGAGCGATTAAAATTGGGGGTGCTCAAGAGGCCAGAATTAGAGGAACGCAGATATCTTGGAGGGTTGTGGGGCTGGTGGAGATTACAGATATCGTGAGGGGAGAGGCCATGGAGGGATTTGAAAACAAGGATGAGAATTTTAAAATCGAGGCGTTGCTTAACCGGGAGCCAATGTAGGTCAGCGAGCACAGGGGGGATGGGTGAACGGGACTTGGTGTGAGTTAGGACACGGGCAGGAGAGCATCCTCATGATGCACCACCTCCCCATGCCAACTGGAAAGCAGACAGACTCTTTGTTACCTGATTGGATGATTCTGTCCAACGAACTTCTCCCCATTCCCAATAATTCTATAACTAATAAATAAAAATGTTCAAAGAATTTTTTTTTTTAAACATTCACATTTTTAATGCCCCTATGAATTTTCTCTCAGTTTACTTGCAGCAGTGTCCGAGAGATTAATATTTCATTTTGGTGACTCCAGGACAGCCTGAGGCCACCCTACTGGAGAGATGTGATATGGTGCTATATAAATACAAGTTCTTTCTTTCCTGTATTATTTGGACCCACATACTGTTAGACAAAATAATATAAACTGCTGACACCTTTCTTAATTACAATGTAATGTGGAAGTGGAAGTTCATTATTGTGATTCAATTGTACCTCAAGTATTTTTGTTCTACTGTCTGAAGACTCCAGTGAGGCCAAAGGCAGTTCATCTGGGCTGGTGGCAATTTTGTTTGACTTGCATTTATATAGTGCCTTTCACAACTAACCGGACATCCCCAAGCGATTTACAGCCAATGAAGTACTACATTATATAGGATTACATAGGATATATGGCACAGAAACAGGCCATTCGGCCCAACCAGTTCATGCCAGCGTTTATGCTCCACTCGAGCCTCCTCCCGTCTTTCCTCATCTAAATCGATCAGCATAACCCGCTATTCCCTTCTCCCTCATATGCTTGTCTAGCCTCCCCTTAAATGCATCTTTACTATTCGCCTCAACCACTCCCTGTGGTAGCGAGTTCCACATTCTCGCCACTCTTTGGGTAAAGAAGTTTCTTCTGAATTCCCTATTGGATTTCTTGGTGACTATCTTATATTGACGGCCTCTAGTTATGCTCTTCCCCACAAGTGGAAACATTCTCTCTGTATCCACTCTATCAAAACCTCTCATAATTTTAAAGACCTCTATTAGTTCACCCCTCAGCCTTTTTTCAAGAAAAAAGAGACCCAGCCTGTTCATCCTTTCCTGATATGTATACCCTCGCATTTCTGGTATCATCCTTGTAAATTTTCTCTGCACCCTCTCCAGTGCCTCTATATCCTTTTTATAATATGGCGATCAGAACTGTACGCAGTACTCTGTGTGGTCTAACCAAGGTTCGATACAGGTTTAGCATAACTTCCCTACTTTTCAATTCTATCCCTCTAGAAATAAACCCAAGTGCTTGGTTTGCTTTTTTTATGGCCTTGCTAACCTGTCAGAGTCATAACTGCACAGAAGGAGGCCATTCGGCCCATCGAGTCCGTGTCGCAACTTTTAGTGATTTGTGTATTTGTACTCCGAGATCCTTTTGTTCCTCTACCCCCACTTAGACTTGCACCCTCGAAGAAATAAGTGACCTTCCTATTCTTCCTACCAAAATGTAATACCTCAAATTTATCTGTGTTGAACTTCATTTGCGAATTATATGCCCATTCTGCAAGTTTATTAATGTCCTCCTGTAATTTGTTGCAGTCCTCCTCAGTATTGACTATCCCCCCCCAATTTGGTGTCATCCGCAAATTTAGAAATTGTGTTTTTGATTCCAAGGTCTAAATCGTTAATATAAATTGTGAACAACAGTGGTCCCAGTACTGAGCCTTGTGGAACACCACTACCCACCTTCTGCCACTGTGAATAGCTACCTTTTACCCCCACTCTCTGCTTTCTTTCTTGAAGCCAGCTAGCTATCCATTCTGCTACTTGTCCCCTGACTCCGCATTCTCTGACATGTTCATCAGTCTATTATGGGGTACCTTATCGAAGGCCTTTTGTAAAACTAGATTAATTACATCTACTGCATTACCTTTGTCTACTCTCTCTGTTACCTCTTCAAAAAATTCAATGAGGTTGGTCAAGCAAGACTTTCCCTTTTGAAATCCATGCTGACTATTCATTACTATGTTTTTGGTTTCTAGATGTTCTTCTATTTTCTCCTTTCGTAGGGATTCCATTATTTTTCCTACCACTGATGTTAAGCTGGCTGGTCTATAATTCCCTGGACATGTTCTATCCCCCTTCTTAAATATAGGTATTACGTTAGCTGGCACTACACCTTTTTCTAACGAATTATTAAATATGTGTAGTAATGCCTCTGCTATCTCTTCCCTAGATTCTTTTAAAATGCGTGGATGCAATCCATCCGGACCAGGGGTTTAATCCTCTGAGTTTGATTAGTTTATTTAATATATCCCCTCTTTTTATTTTAATTTTAAATGTACTTATCTTATTACTAATCTCATCATCCAATATCATGTCCACCTGTTCTATCTCCCTGGTAAATACTGAAGCAAAATAATTATTTAATATTTCTGCCATCTCTCTATCGTTACCTGTGGTATTATCCTGTCTATCCCTTGATGGCCCTATTCCCATCCCAACCTTCCTTTTTTATTGATGTGCCTGTAAAATATTTTGCTATTTTGTTTTATGTTCCTTGATAATTTAATTTCATAGTTCCTCTTTGCCTTCCGAATTGTTTTTTTGACTTCTCTCCTAATCTCTTCATATTCTCCCTTATCATGCACTCCCCTGCTGTCTATGTACTTAATGTATACCTCTTTCCTTACCCTCAATTGTTCCCTTATGGCTTTATTCATCCATGGAGTCTCATTAGTGTTTAGTTTGTTCTTTCCTTTTAGCGGAATATATTGTTCCTGCACTCTGATGAACACCCTTTTAAATGTTTCCCATTGCTGTTCTACATCGTTGTTTGCCAATATTGTTGCCCATTTTATCTTCCCAAATTCTATTCTCAGCCCCTCAAAATCAGCTTTTCTCCAATCTATTAACCTGGTTTTTGTCATGCTTATGTCCTTCTCAATTGTCATCTTAAAGCGTATTATATTATGGTCACTATTGCCTAGATGCTCCCCTACTTTTACTTCTCTTATCTGCTCTGGTTCATTCCCCATTATTAAATCCAATAGCGAATCCTCACTTGTTGGGCTTTTTACATATTGTGTTAGAAAGGAATCCTGTACACATTGTAGGAACTCCATTCCCTTATCCCCTTTACCTACTTCTTCTGTCCAATTAATATCGGGGTAGTTGAAATCCCCCATTATTTTTATTCTGTGTTTTTTACTCATTTCCCTAATTTGTCTGCATATTTCTTCCTCCACCTCCCTTCCACTATTAGGTGGTCTGTAGACTACACCTATTAGTGTGATTGATCCTTTATTATCTTTTATCTCTATCCGTATGGATTCTACTTTTGTCTTGCTGATAGCTGCGTCACTTTTTCTACTGCCATTATGTTATCCCTAATAAGTACAGGTACTCCAGGTCCCCTTTTTCCCTCTCTATCTTTTCTAAATATGTTATACCCTGCAATGTTTAATTCCCAGCCCTGATTTTTCTGTAGCCATGGGGGCAATTTTCTCAGCCCCGAGGAGGCGGGTATGGAGGCGGGACTGCTGGGAAAATGGCAGAATTTGAGGGCGGGTGGCTAACCCGCCTCCAACCCACCTCCATGCCATCTTTCCAGGAGGCGGGTTGACGTCCCGCACCGGGTCCCGTCTCCTTGGAGGCGGGAAGGGATTAAAGCCTATTAACTGCCTGTTAAAAGGCAGAAAATAGGATTATCCTGTTTTTGCCCTCAAGTGCGGGCTTCCCGACGGTTCCAAAACGCGACAGCTCAGCGAGGCGAATACTGGGTCTGCAGGGGTCGGGGGGCTGCAAAAGTGTGGTGTGAAGGTAAGTGATGGGCGCAAGAGTGTAGAGGTGAGTATCTGAGGTAAGTCCTAAGTGTTTTTAAAAGTGTACAGGAAACTCTCATTTAAACGGCACCTATATATCCGGAATTCTCTAATAACCGGCAGAATTCATACTCCGAAAACTACAGTATACAGTCGTTTATAAGTTTTGTTTTACTGTTAAGTAATTAAAAAGTTATGGATTACCCTCAACTGGCATTACTGTACTTAATCAAGCATCTTCCCCCATCCATTTAACACAACATTCTGCAGGGGAGTACCCAATTATACTGCACATTTCTTGATTTTTTAATTTTTGTTTGCTAAAAATAGCCTCGGTAGATATACTTCTCCGTTATCCGAAATTTTTAATCAACTGGCACCATCCTGGTCCCGTCGGTGCCGGATACGAAAGAGTTTCCTGTACTTACCTTTGTTTCTTCCTGCAGGCCTCAGTCGGTTTCTATACGGAGAGTCTCACACCTCCGTGTTGCAGATGAGAGATGTCCGTTGCATTCTCATATGCAACAAACATCTCATTTCTGTAAAAGAAAGAAGGTTGATGAGGTCTTGTTTGCAAGACCTCATCAAACTACACAGAATGTTACTGTTTGACAGCTTCACAGAGCTGTCAAACGATGACATTTCTTCTTTCAAAAATTCTTGACAGATGACACGTCATACGTTGACGTGCTCTGCAACCAGCTTCCCCCTAATTGGCCTGCTAAGCCCGCCGGGCGGGCTTAACAAGGTCAATCAGGGGAAAATCCCGCTGGTTGGCCAGAAGCTGATGGAGGCAGGACTAAAACTCCACAAGTGGGAGTCCCGCCTCCAAAAGCTTCCCATTGAGAAAATCACCCCCCATGTCTCAGTAATCCCGACTATGACTGGTTCCTCGCAACTCATAATTGCCTCCAGTTCCCCTGTTTTATTACAGACACTATGTGCATTGCTGTACAGACAGTTTAACTCATTTTTAATAGGATTTCCTCTCACTTTATGTTTAACCATCTTTTTAGACTCCTGTTCTATAACTCTATTTATTCCCTTGCCATCAATGTTCTCCCTTACTTTATTCTTTCTTCTGCTCTCTTTTCCTGTTTTGTTTATTATTAGGCTGGTTACTCACCCCATCTTACTAGTTTAAAGCCGTTGCCACCTCCCTATTTACCCTTTCAGGTAGGACATGGGTCCCATCCCGGTTCAGGTGGAGCCCGTCCCATCGGTATAGCTCCTTCCTGTCCCAGAACTGGTGCCAATGTCCCATGAAAAGGAACCCCTCTTTCCCACACCAGCCCTTTAGCCACGTGTTAATTCTCCTGATCTGGCTGCTTCTATGCCAATTTGCACGTGGCTCGGGCAATAATCCAGAGATTATTATCCTCGAGGTCCTGCTTTCTAATTTAGAGCCTAGCTCCTGATACTTTTTCAGCAGGACTTCCTCCCTGTTCCTACCTATGTCATTTGTTCTAACATGGACCACGACAACAGGATTTACCCCCTCCCTTTCCTAGTTCCTCTCCAGCCGCCGTGAGATATCCCTTACCGTAGGCAATACACCCTTCGGGATTCTCGTTCTTGGCTGCAGAGGACGCTATCTATTCCCCTAATTATTGAGTCGCCTATCACTACCACATTTCTATTCTGCTCTTCCTCCCCTTGGACAGCCTTCTGAGCCATGGTGCCTTGGTCTGAATTGTGGCTGTCCTCCCTGCAATCTTTCCCCTTGTCCTCACAGGTAGCGAGTACTTCGTACCTGTTGGACAGGACCAGTGTCTGCGGAACCTCCTTCTCAACTTCTCCTAAATCTCCGCTACCCGGCTCCCGAGCAGTCATACCCTCCCCTTCCTGAACCTGTGCTTCCCTCTCGGGTATGACTGCATTCTGGATAAAACTGTCCAGAAATTCCTCCCCCTCCCTTATGTGTTGGACTGTCTCCAACTCGCACTCCAGCTCAATGACGCTGAGCCAGAGAGATTCCAGATGGAGACCTCTCCGCTCGGGACAGTCTTGCTGTCCACAAAGTCCCACATACTGCAGTCCAGACACACAACCTGCCCTGCCATATCTTAGTCTAGCCTTATTTTATTTATTTAGCCAGCGACGCCCACATCCCATAAACAAATTTTTAAAAATGTAATTAGTTAAAGTCTTTATTCAACGATTATTTATAGTTATATTAATTAGTTGAACTAGTTAAGCAATAAATTTAATGCAGTACTTTGTAGTTTTCCGCACCTAGTTCAAACCACTGTCCTAGGTTAGAGAGAAAAGAGAGAGGAAAAAACCTTAATACTCACCAACCAATCAACTACCTGCTGTCCTGTGATGTCACTCCTTGTTTTTTTGGAAATCGTCGAAGGTTCGGCCACTGCTGATACCGCCTCCCATTAGGTCTGTTTAGGTTAAAAAGGTTACTTTTGAAGTGTAGTTACTGTTGTCATAGAGTCATAACAGCACAGAAGGAGGCCATTCGGCCCATCGAGGCCGTGCCGGCTCTCTGTAGAGCAATCCAGTCAGTCCCATTCCCCCACTCTATCCCAGTAAGTTTATTTCCCTCAAGTGCCTATCCAGTCTCCCCTTGAAAACATTGAGTATCTCCGCTTCCACCACTTCCGTCGGCAGCGAGTTCCAGGTCCTCACCACTCGCTGCGTAAAAAAGTTTTTCCTCACATCCCCCCCTGTATCTCTTGCCCCAAACCTTAAATCTGTGTCCTCTAGTCCTTGTACCATCAACTAGTGGGAACAGCCTTTCCCCGTCTAGCCTATCCAAACCCATCATAATCTTGTACACCTCTATCAAATCACCCCTCAACCTCCTTTGCTCTAATGAAAACAAATCCAGCTTCTCCAACCTGTCCTTGTAGCTAAGATCCCCCATCCCCGGAACCATTCTGGTAAATCTCCTCTGCACCCTTTCAAGGGCTTTCACATCCTTCCGAAAGTGTGGTGACCAGAACTGGACGCAATACTCCAGTTGTGGCCTGGATCAGGGAGTCGGATGCAGCATTTCCAAATTTGCAGACGACACTAAACTAGGAGGGGGGGTGGGCTCAGAGGAGGAGACCAGGAAGCTCCAGAGCGATTTGGACAGACTGGGTGATTGGGCGGATAAATGGCAGATGCACTATAATGTGGACAAGTGCGAAGTTATCCACCTTGGGTGCAGGAACGGGAGGGCAAATTATTATTTAAATGGCAATAAATTGGGAGAGGGGGAAGTACAGAGAGACCTGGGTGTTCTTGTACACCAGTCACTGAAGGCGAGCATGCAGGTGCAACAGGCGATCAAGAAGGCAAACGGTATGCTGGCCTTCATAGCAAAAGGGTTGGAATACAGGAACAGGGATACCTTGCTGCAGCTGTACAGGGCACTGGTGAGACCACACCTCGAGTACTGTGTACAGTTTTGGTCGCCTCATCTGAGGAAAGATGTTCTTGCCATGGAGGGGGTGCAGCGGCGATTCACCAGGCTGATACCAGGAATGGCGGGATTGACCTATGAGGAGAGACTATGTAGTTTAGGGATGTACACACTGGAGTTTAGAAGATTGAGAGGGGACCTCATAGAAGTGTATAAAATTCTGACAGGTCTAGACAGACTAGATGCAGAAGGAATGTTTCCCTTGGCGGGTGAGAACAGAACTAGAGGAAATAATTTAAGGATAAGGGCTAAACCATTTAGGACAGAAATGAGGGGGAATTTCTTCACTCAGAGGGTGGTGAACCTGTGGAACTCATTGCCACAGAGGGCAGTGTACGCCAGCTCATTAAATATATTTAAGAGGGAATTAGATATATTTCTACAGGCAAAAGGGGTTAAGGGTTACGGAGAGAAGGCAGGGACGGGATACTGAATTGGAGGATCAGCCATGATCTCATTAAATGGCGGAGCAGGCTCGAAGGGCCGGATGGCCTACTCCTGCTCCTATCTTCTATGTATCTATGTAACCAGCGCTTTATAAAGGTGCAGTATAACTTCTCTACTTTTGTACTCTCTACCTCTATTTATGAAGCCCAAGATTCCATATGCTTTGCTAACCACTCTCTCAATATGTACTGCCACCTTCAGGGACCTATGCACATTAACTCCCAGGTCCCTCTGTCCCTGCACACTCTTTAAAACTGTGCCATTAAGTGTATATTGCCTCTCCCTGTTCCTTCTGCCAAAATGCATCACCTCACACTTCTCTGTTTTAAATTCCATCTGCCACTTGCCTGCCCATTCTGCTAGCCTTTCCATGTCCTGTTGCAGTCGATTGGTATCATCCTCACTGTTTGTCACACCCCCAAGTTTGGTGTCATCGGCAAATTTAGAAATTCTACTCTGTATTCCAATATCTCGGTCATTTATATATATCAAAAAAAGCAGTGGCCCCAGCACTGATCCTTGGGGAACACCACTGTCTACCATCCTCCAGTCTGAAAAACAGCCATTTACCACAACTCGCTGTTTTCTGTCCTTGATCCAATTCCTTATCCAAGCTGCCACTGAGCCACCTATTCCATGAGCCTCAATTTTGTTAACCAACCTTCTATGTGGTACTTTGTCAAACACCTTCCTGAAATCCATGCAGACAACATCCATCCTCAAAAAATTCAGTTAGATTAGTCAAACACAATCTGCCTTTTACAAATCCGTGTTGGCTCTCCTTAATTAGCTTAAACCTCTCCAAGTGCCTGCTAATTTTTTCCTTGATTATTGTTTCTAAAACTTTACCCACCACTGATGTTAAACTAACCGGCCTGTAGTTACTAGGATTGTCCTTACACCCTTTCTTGAACAATGGTGTCACATTTGCCACTTTCCAATGCTCAGGCATCTCCCCCACATCTAGGGAAGATTGGAAAATTATGGCAAGCCCTTCCACTATCTCCTCCCCCAATTCCCTTAACAACCTGGGATGCAAGCCATCTGGACCAGGCAACTTATCCACTCTAAGCATATCCAGCCTTTCTAGTACATCTTGTCTAGCAATTTTCACCCCTTCCATTGCTTCTACCTTTTCCACTTCTACCGATACTTTGTCAGCATCCACCTCCTTAGTAAACACCGATACAAAGTACTCATTGAGTATTCTAACCTTGCCCTGCGCCTCTAAGCATATATCATCTTCTTTGTCCCTAATAGGCCCCACCCGGCTTCTTTTTTAAAAAATAATTTAAATATTTTTTATTCAAAAACAATAATACCTGTACAACTCATCAATTACATAGTAAATCCATTACATAGTAAATCCATTACATTCATCCATCACAGTAAAAAAATAAAGCCTTAAAAACAGCCTTATAGTTAATATAAATGCAATGATTAATTTTACAAATAATCAATAATGTTTACAGTACAAATACCCTTAAACAATACCACACAACTTTTTAGATTTAGAATAATAAATCTCAAAGTTAACTCCACAGAAAACAAAAACCCATTTCAACACCAGTGTACAAACACATAGCACCATCATAATCCAATTAAATGCTAGATAACATTTATTCCAATAAACCAAGAAAACCTGTTTTACGCCAGTCCTACTGGCATTGTTCATTCGATCATTCATTCAATTGTTCGTTCGTTCATTCAAGCGTTCGTTCGCCACCCCGCTTCTTACTACCCACTAGAAGATTTTTGGGTTCCCTTCTACTCTCCTATTCTCTCTTTGCCAATCTTATTTTCATCTTCACTTCCCCTCTCAACTTATTGTATTTGGTCTGGTTCTCCCTTGAAGAATTCACCTGACATGCATCATACACCCTCTTTTTTGTTTCATCATCTTCTCTATCTCCCTCGTCATCCAACGAGCCCTTGCTTTGGTTCCCTTACCCTTCCCTCTTGTTGAAATGTACCTAGCCTGTACTTGGAACATCTCCTCCTTAAAGATCAACCATTGTTCTGTTACAGTTTTTCCTGTCAGTTTTTGGTTCCATTTTACCCTGGCTAGATCCTTTCGCATCCCATTGAAGTTAGCCCTGTTCCAGTTTAGAAGTGCCACTCTAGATTGTTCCTTACTCCTCTCCATTGCTAATCTAAATTTTATGATATGATCGTAATGTAACGTAAGAAACGTCGCAGCCAATTTGCGCACAGCAAGCTTCCACAAACAACAATGTGATAATGACCAGATATTCCGTTTGAGTGATGTCGATTGAGGGATAAATATTGGCCAGGACAATGGGGATAAATCCCCTGCTGTTCTTCGAAATAATGCCACGGGATCTTTTATGTCGACCTGAGAGAGCAGACGGGGCTTTGGTTTAACATCTCATCCAAAAGACAGCACCTCCGACAGTGCAGCACTCCCTCAGTACTGCACTCGAGTGTCAGCCTAGATTTTGTGGCCAAGTCTCTGGAGTGGGACTTGAACTCGCAATCCTTCTGACTCAAAGGCATAGGTGCTGCCAACGGAGCCACTGGCTGACAAAGTTAACACCAAAATGATAGTGGTGCTGACCATAATTCTCCTGTTACTATAAAAACCTAGCAATTTATTAAAATGTTATAGCTAAGGTCTGATCAGCAGTCATGAATTTACCTTTCTGACTAAATCGCTTCTCCCTACTGACCTAACTCTGACTTTAAACAAATCTTAAATATCAATTACCCACCGTCTGGATAGTTGTTAATTCTAATAGGATACAGCATGTTATTTTTCCCCACAGGCATTATTTTGACAGTGGTTTCCAGCAACAATAATAAACTGGGGATTGAAGTCAGAGAGTTTAAAAAAAAAAGGGGGATGACAGCAGCAGCTGGCCAGTGGGGCAGGAGAGGAAAGACTACAATCCCAGCATGCTTTGTGTCCTCACTTCCGCAGCTGCGCGGGGCACTGCTGCGCGGGGTGTGCGGTAGTTGTAGTCCAGCCTTTGACAGCTGCCGCCAACTATTTATTTGGCAGCTATTTTGCGTCGGGATTCAGTGAATTCCCATTGAAAACGTTTCTGGGTTGGCGTCAGGAGTCGGATTGTCCGAAATGATCGTTAAAAGAGTCATCAGGTCGAACTACAAAGCCCAGAAGGCCACAGTTTAAGATGCCCGTATTGAGGAAAAGGACAGGCCGGGTTTAAATGGTCAGAATGTGGCTGCTGCTGGTGAGTGAAGGAGCAAGAGGAGGCAGCAGCAGGAGGGGGGTCTAGCAAGGACTGTCACCGTTTACATTGTCTCCTGGACCATGAGGGCGGGTTAGCAGGGAGGACAGAAGGTTGGGGTTGAGGTGGGGAGGGGTTGAGGTGGAGACGAGAAATACTTGGTGTCAGGAAAAGTTATTCTCAAAATGGGGGAAGCTGCAGAGTAGCCGATGGTCTGTGGCAGCAGCTGGAACTCCTTGCTCTTCTCACCACATCCCAAACTTCACCAACATGGGTTTCATACTCCGACTGCTGGCCTGCTTAACCTTCAGCTGGGTCTGTCTCCAGCTGGTGCTGGGAATGACCAACCAAGAAAAAAGGGCAATCAGGTATGATTTATAATTCTTGTGTTAACTGGGCCTCTCTGTGGGGCTGCGCTTTGGTTACTTGCTCATCCCAGTTGTCATGCTTTTAGTTGAGAATTTAGTTTTGAACCAAGTGATAATTGGTGTTGTCACTAAAAATAACTGGAAGGTTCTTTCAATCTAGTATAGTATACAGTTGTCGTGCTTCTCCAACTAAACTTCATCATTATAAAGTTTGGTGATACATTTCTCTTTGCTGAATATGTGATTTTAATGTTCTGTTTGTCTTTTCCTTTGCTCGTTCATCTACAACGGTTTGTGACAGAAAATGAACCTTTTGATTATGTAATTTGTATGTGTCTAAACCAGATTAAAATGTTTTGCCTACTTCTTGTGCATTTGAAAAATACTCTTAAAGTATATACATGCATGGAGTACAAAAAAATCAAAATGCTTAAAAGTTAGGTGCATCAGTACAAATTCTCGTGAGTTGGTATGTTTTTTTTTAGAAATTTAGTGCCCAAACACAAATATTATAATTTAAGTATTGTAAAATGAAATAAACTGTCAGCTTAGAGTCATTGTTGGTATCCAGTAGACCTGTACCTACAACTCACGATCTATGGGTTTTTTTCTCTCGCAATTCCTATGTTCCTGTATATTAACCAATTGTCCAAGCTGTGCTTCGTAATTCAAGTTGGAGTCACTAGTACTATAACGTAGACCACCATGGCCTCATAGATTTAGCTTCCTGTTTCCTTTATCTGCATTTAATGTATGTGTGTAAATACATTGTGTCTACTGCAGATAACACTATTGATTGTAAACATAAGAAATAGGAGCAGCCGTAGGCCATACGGCCCTTTGAGCCTGCTCTGCCAATCAATCAGATCATGGCTGATCTTCGACCTCAACTCTACTTTCCTGCCCGATCTCCATATCCCTTGATTCCCTTAGAGGCCAAAAATATTTCGGTCTGAGCCTTAAATATACTCAATGACTGAATGAAACTTGTCTCCCCTAAATGGCTGTTTTGCCAACTGTTTACCTGCTCATCCTAGATTTTGGAGGCAATTGCAAGGCACTGATGTATTATCTGGCCATTTTGAGGTAAATATTTCCAGTGCGGCAAAAATTTCCATGACTGCGCTGTCAACATCCTTCGCATTTCCAATTTATTGTGGCAAATGGAAACTGCGTGTGAAAATAAGATGGGCTTTAGCATTAATTGAAAAATGGGGAGTTCTGCTGATGTCCTTGCCAACATTGATCCCATAACCAGCACCACCAAAAACATTATCTGGTCATTTATTTATTTACTGTTTGTTGTTCCTTGCTGTGTATAAATTGACTGCTGAATTTGCCTAGGAAACAACAGTGACTGCACTTCAAAAGAAATCTATTGGTTATAAAGTACTTTGGGATGTGCTGAGGATGCGACGAGGCACTATATAAAGCTCTTTCCAATTTGCCACTTCAGATGAAGGTTGTGCCAGCTCTGGGTGGATTTGAAAGCTTATGGCATCCAACCATTATAAACTACCAGGCAGCCCCCCACTGCAAATGATTGCCCATGCTCCAACTCCTTCCATCCCCGCTTCTAGCAATAGCTCATCCTGTCAGCATCGTATTTCTGTGCTTCACTACTTCTTTCATGGCAACTGAAATTTAAAACTAAATGCAAGTTAACTAAATTTGTAAAACCGAAAGTCAATGCATGTGGTGTATTTGAATGTGTTGATATTTTTGGGTGCTTCTTTGTTAAATTAAAATTTTATTTTTGCAGGCAGAGAAACACCAAAGCAAGAGAATGGTTGTTGCCGTTTTTTTCCCCATCTTCTATGTTCTGCAACTGCCATACAACATAACTCAAAGCAGTTTGGTAGAGAAAGCAGTACATGTGCGAATAGGGGTTTTCCTCACGTCATAGTCTGGGTTTGTTGTAGTCTAATTGCTAGAAATTGATTGCTATGATTAGTCTGTATCATCTGACTTCTGGTAGAAGTCAAACTCGATGGAGCTTGGTCTTTTCATCTACAGTTCCTTTTTTAATAAACCAGGTGTTAAGTAGTTGTTTGACCCAAGAAGCCGAGTGATGCCACAAGGATTTTAGTGAAGCGTAATGGTGGACATGTGACATTTCCATGTGAACTATGAAAAACACCAATTATATATGACATCCATCTGAGCATGTGTTGTCTGGAGAGAGTATTTTGAGCAGTAGAATGCCAGACTATGAAGTTTTACTAGTGACAGCAATTTGAGGTGTTGAATTAAGATTGTCACACAACATTAGATTGTATAATACTGTAGTGGATTTTTATTTTTTCCCTGAAATATCAGTATAAATGATTAACAACTTTGTGAAGAGCACACACGAATTTCACACTAGCATGTCAACAAAGTTGTCATAAATAGTGCTCAGTGCAATCTCTCTATCATGGTGATTAATATCGATTTAGTCCTTACTAATGGGATTTCCAATAGGGAAACAAACTCTCGGACAGTTGTAAGCTGCTTCACATCAAGACCCATTTAACAATGGGACGTTTACAATGGCCCGGATTATGCCAACCTACAAAAATACCACCTCAAAAGCTGATGCCTCCAAAAAAAAAATGTACAACAGGAAAATAGCCTTGAATTGAGGCCTATGACCAAGGCGACTGCTTCAAGGCAACTGAATAAGTTAAATTTCTTTTTAGTACATTGGATTTCAACATTTTTATTTAGTGTTTTGAGATCACATCCCACAAGTCAATGTGTTCTTTGCAAAAGCTGAAGCTCAATGACCTCACGTATGCCCTCAAAAGTAGTTGCACTGGGAGTGCAGTGGCATGTGAAGGCTGCAGCTACACCTGATATTCCATGAGTTGTCTTATGAGGGGAGGGGGGTTGGGAGGGCGGTTACTCAAGTGGCAATGTTCAAAGTTTTGATGGAGGAAGCGAGCTCTGGTGCTAAATTTATTTCCTAGATTTTTTTTTAATGATACACTTTTTGTTGCATTTTGAAGCGTGTTGTGTAGTTGTTAGGATTTGCAATTGACTCTTAATTTGTGCACCATCATAAAGGCAACACTCAAGGTCACAGAAACCACTGAGCTTATTAAATACAGCTCTTTATGTCACATAACAAAAAAATGTAATATTTAGCCCTTGCAGTGGTTGTGAAATGTTGTATTACAGAAAAGGGGCTTAATTGTTTCAGAAATTTAAAAAATGCCAACTAAAGATATGTGGGAGCTTGCTGTGCGCAAATTGGCCACCACGTTTCCTACATTACAGCAGTGACTACACATCAAAAATACTTCATTGGCTGTAAAGCGCTTTGGGACGTCCTGAGGTCATGAAAGGTGTTCTATAAATTCAAGTCTGTCTTTTCGTCCATGTGCTGAAACATGGCCCATTGGAAACCGTGCTTTAAGGCTTGCTTTAAACTTGCATGCAACTTGCATTTATATAGCGCCTTTAACCTAGAAAAAATGTTCCTAGGTGCTTCAGATATAATTTTTTTTAAATGGATGCAGCGCCAAAGAAAGTGATCCTGGTTTGGTAAAGAGGTAGGTTTTAAGGGGGGGGGGGGGGGGGGAAAGACTTACTTTTATATAGCGCCTTGCACGACCACTGGATGTCACAAAGTAATTTACAGCCAATGAAATGCTTTTTGAAGTGTAGTCGTTGTTGTAATGTAGGAAACGCAGCAGCCGATTTGCGCACAGCAAGCTCCCACAAACCGCAATGTGATAATGACCAGATAATCAATTTTATTGACGTTGATTGAGGGATAAATATTGGCCCCAGGACACCGGGGATAACTCCTCTGCTCTTCTTCGAAATAGTGCCATGGGATCTTTTACGTTCACCTGAGAGGGCAGATGGGGCCTTGGTTTAACGTCTCATCTGAAAGACGGCACCTCCGACAGTGCAGCACTCCCTCAGCACTGCACTGGAGTGTCGGCCTAGATTTTTGTGCTCAAGTCTCTGGAGTGGGACTTGAACCCACAACCTTCTGATTCAGGCAAGGGTTCTACCAACTGAGCCACAGCTGAGGAGAGGGAGTTGAAAAGGCAGAGGTTTAGGAAGGGGATTCCAGAGTGTGGGCCCAAGGCGGTTGAAGGTACGGCCACCAATGGTGGGGAGCAGGAAGAGCGGGTTCATAAAAGGCCAGAGTCACAGGAGTAGAGAGTTGGGAGGGGTGGACAGGGGTTGTAGGGCTGGAGGAGGTTAGAGATAGGGAGGGACAAGGCCATGAAGGGATTTAAAAAGGATGAGAATTTTAAATCTGTGGCACTGGGGGACCGGGATCCAATGTAGGTTAATGAGGCCAGGGCCGATACGGAGCAGACATTTTGGTCAGCATTGAAGTAGTGGGAACGGGAAAACAAAAATAATGAAGCTCGTGTAAAATCTGAGCAGTTGACAACTATTTACTGTTCAGTAATCAACTGTTGCCCCGATCCCACTAAAATACCCGCAAACAACTGAAGTGTTCTCATCTTTTATTGTTTTGATAGACACACTGGAAGATTGTGTGAAGTACTATAATCTAGTGAAATCTGTTCTGTCTTTTGCTTCTGTTTAATTTTACCCGATAAACCTGATTTGTATTTTATAGCCTGAGATGTTTGGTCTGTCAGTGTTACTCATCTGTCAGTTGGAGAGACTAGGAGATTACGAGGTGTCTCAAACTATTGTCACGGATCAGTTCTCGTGTTAGCGTTGATATGTACAACAAGCTGAAATTTTACCAGTTCTGACGTGTTCACCTAGTCCAATCTGTTCAGTGTCAATGATGATCAGCACAAATTAAGGTGTTCAGAAATCACTGCCATTCACAGCATTTAATTCAACCTTAGATCAATGTGTTCAGAGTATAACTATATATTTTTTAAAAATCCTGTTTCTGGCCTCCTCCTAATTCACAATAGTTTAACTGCTGCATATTAATATTTGGACACCTCTTGATAACCTTAATGTCAATATGATAAAATCCATTTTTATTTTGTGTTAAACGATAACTCAGTCACCATGACTTGTCTCAAGGACTTTTACGTTATAAAAATGAACCAGATCTGGCAGCTGTAAGCTGACTTCCAGTAACCTTTAACCAGCAGAAAGGCTTTAAGTTCAAATGTTATTTAAGTTTTGTTTCTCTCTGCCACACTGAATTATCTCCCAAAGTTCTGCTGTGCTGGTAAGACGTGCTCCATATCCAAACTAGTGTTCCATTTCTTTCTCTAATTTCTGAGATTCTTCAGGGCAATTGTAAGAGAATATGATTCTCATTTCTAACATACATGTTAATTCATAGAATACTGCACTGTACACACTCCCGTACTGCTTTTTGATACAATACATCAATTTCAAAAACAACATTCGTAAAATATTACAGTAAATCACCTTAATAGCTGTCTGGTTACTGAATATCCATATGCATAACTTAATTGCAAAAGGGCTTTCATAACTCAGACGTGATCTGGTATTTTTATCTGATCGAGTATCCTTTTGGTGAGGTGATGTCTTTCTTTTGGTGAGCAGTGTGGACGTTTGCTTTTGTCTGCTGGACAATATTTTGAGACGGGTTTTGACTTTGCCTTATCTTGCATATTTTTTGTTTGCAGGAACCAAGTTGTTGAAATGTTTGAGCATGCATACAGCAACTATATGGTAAGCATTTGTTTCATTTTTCAGTTGCCTTTGTTTGTTGTCCAGTGTTTTCATTTTTACTTTGCTCCCTTCAGAATGAGAGTCGGGAATTGTTCAAGCCAGCAAAGGCAAATCAAACTCCAGACTACTCGAGTAGCAAGTCCCTTGTCTCCATGTAACAATAAGGAGTGCAGCAAAATGTCTCCAGCTTCTCCTTACAATTTCTTGAAATGGAACCGTTTCTTGGGACTAAACAGATGTCCTTTGGTAAACAGGATCTAGTCTTCTGTTGTGTCCTTTAGGTATTGGGGTCTGACATGGAATTAATGAGCCTCACTGCTCTGAGTTTTATTGATCCCAACTGATATCAGTCACTATCCGAGCTAGTGAGTACTGCAAGGTTCTTTAATTCCATTGCAGTCTCTTAATATTAAAACACAATTATATGAAGATAATCCCATGGAATACTAATGGGAAGGTAAACATATATAGGGTAATTTTACAAATCTGTGCTGCTGATTTGCCAGCTGATCATGCATATTAGCAATGTGGGCATGTGTGCCCCATCATTTTCTGTTCATAATGGTCAAAAAATCATGGGCAGCACATGACTGAATTCCTAATGTGCGGTGCTGGCAGACAAGGTTCCCCAGCGGCAGCACAATCCTAAAATTCTCCCTATATATTGTCTACCATATATTTCCTGGCCATTTTCAATCATGTCCACCAAACATTATTGATACAAAACAAAGACCCATTCTTTCCTGACTCTGGGCACCTGTTAGCTGTGCTAGGATACAAAATTTCACATTGCTGAGGACAATTCCTTGCCTTGAAAAATAATTAACTAATTGCGATTATTCAGATTAGGGTGTTGGTCATTTTTTGAAGTGGAGAAAGAAATTGCTGAATGCTGCTGGTTACCTTTTTATTTAGCGCATTATAAATAAGCCAACACAACCGTTACAATTTCTGACCGTATGGCCCGGATTTTGCAGTCAGTGGCAAACGAACTGCACCAGCCATTCATTATACTTGCACTTGCCCACAGACTTTCTATGGGCTTTTGCATTGGAACTTGCTGTGATTAGAAATCCAAAACAGTGGATCCTGGGACCTGTGTGAACAGGGAAGCAACTGTGTATCTCCTTAACCAATCAGATTGAAAAATCCTTACTGAGACACGCAGAGTCCGAACCAGGAAGAGCAAGTTCGAATAGTTAATTCATTGCCAAATCATGTATAGGAAGTGAAAGCAAGATGGGATTAAGAGAGAGAAAGAGATAAGAGACAGAAAGGAAAAAGTTCAAAATAAATTATTTAATTTAAAAAAAATCTCCAACAATAATTAAAATCTGAAGGAATAAGATTCCACACTTATCAAAGAGTAAATCTGAAAATTAACTTTTACAACAGTGAACACTGTTAGCCTCGCCGTTATTTCTACTGCAAAATCCAGGCCTATATGTTTCTGTATGTTGTGTGTTTTAGGTCAATACTATCCTTGATCCTTCCTGTGTATAATTCTTATTTCACAACAAAATATTCTTTACCCCATTTTCTGTTAGATTATGCTCCGAAAGGAAAAACACATTTTTCCTGCAGTCAAAAGTAGCAATGTTGTGCCTGTATAAAATTGACATTGCAAAAGATGAATAGTTCAATATCCTACATATTATTCATTCACCGAACTCCTTGGAAAGGGATTTTACACGTGTGCAGTTCTAATAACTGAACAGTATGAGAAAATTTGTAGAAATGCTTAGTTTGATTTTCATGGGGTTTCATGTCACAAACCTGCTATCTGAAAGATGCTGGTAAATTGATTTTAACAAAGGAGCTTCTTTTAACTTGCCCATCAAATGTTACGATGAATCACAATACTTGTCTGACACAGTGCACTTGTGAATTGTGAATGACCCTTTGTAATTGCACAAACCATTCCTGCAGGAAGAGAGCTTGGTTTGATGGAAGTGTACGGCAGTTATTAAAAGTATATGCAAGGCTGAATTTCCTTGGTGACATTAACTATGATGCACTTACTTTGTTTGCTGTCAGTATTGTACTTGTTCCCCTCAGCATAGCATCACAGCTGAGAAGTTTACTTTTGTGTGCAAGGGGAAGTCCTTGACAATATTGCTACGTAATATAATATATAGATTTCAAACAAGGAGCTGGGAACCAGGTAGTGTAGAACAGGGATTAGCGTTGTTGTCCTTCAACTTCGATTTGAATGCAGTAGAGATAGAGGACGCAGTTAGCGGAAGGATAATGGCTCGGAATTTGCAGTGGATAATAACGTTGTCATTACCCCTTTGAAACTGACTGCAACTTCAGGATGTAGGGCATGCACATCCTCACGCGGCAATCCTGAGGTTGCGGTCTGTCATTCACTGCTTTGATGCTGTGCTGTGGAACCCCCCACAGCCGGCAATTTGTGAAACTGATGAAAACTTCGGCTCTTCCGCGGTAATACCACTGTTAAGTACCCCATTAAAAGTTAGACCCTTTTGAATTAGGTGTAACTTGGGTTTTAACAGCGTATTGACTGCTAAACAAAGGTTCTGGCCCAGAAAAACTAATTTTAATTTTGTGGCGTGTCAAATTTATACATTTTAATTTTTAAGAAACTTTAAAAAAAACACTTTAAAGTTTGTTCATCTTAATTTCAGGTTTGCCTTTTCCCCATGTGAGAGCCCCAATCTTTGTTTTGCGCGCTCGAACATGTTTAAAAAGTTAAAATCAAAGGAGCTTACCCACTTCCTGGTTCACTGTCTGAGAATTCAGCATTTTGATTGGCTGCTTAGACAGCTTGTTGATGTCACAGCAGCTCATGTTAGGGATTCCCCATTAACTTGCGTTGATTTCAGTTACGCGTCGGAAAAGCCAAACTTCTTGCCCTAGAGATTGCAAGACCTTTGTGGGAAGCTTACTTCGGGGCCAGCGGCAAATGCCGCTGACTGCCAAATACGGGCCTATATCAAATGAGTGTGACCAATATAAACCCAGTTCTCAGTGAGTATGAACCCATAGCATAAAACTGGCCAAAATTCACTTGGCAGTCCCAGTTGGGGACCGAGAGAATACATGGATGGTTGGGGGGAATTCACAATAATATATTGGGACAAAGTCAGTGGAGCTTCACTTTGCATGTGACCCTGCTGTAGTTGTTTTTTATTCGCTTATGGGATCTGGGCGTCGCTGGCAAAGCCAGTATTTATTGCCCAGCCCTAGTTGCCCTTGAGAAGGTGGTGGTGAGCCGCCTTCTTGAACCGCTGCGGTCCGTGTGGTGATGGTACTCCCACCGTGCTGTTAGGTAGGGAGTTCCAGGATTTTGACCCAGCGACGATGAAGGATCGACGATATACTTCTAAGTCAGGATGGTGTGTGACTTGGAGGGGAACTTGGAGGTGGTGGTGTTCCCATGCGGCTGCTGCCTTTGTCCTTCTAGGTGGAAGAGATCGCGGGTTTGGGAGGTGCTGCCGAAGAAGCCTTGGCGAGTTGCTGCAGTGCATCTTGTAGATGGTACACACTGCAGCCACGGTACGCTGGTGGTGGAGGGAGTGAATGTTTAAGGTGGTGGATGGGGTGCCAATCAAGCGGGCTGCTTTGTCCTGGATGGTGTCGAGCTTCTTGAGTGTTGTTGGAGCTGCACTCATCCAGGCAAGTGGAGAGTATTCCATCACGCTCCTTACTTGTGCCTTGTAGATGGTGGAAAGGCTTTGGGGAGTCAGGAGGTGAGACACTCGCCGCAGAATACCTAGCCTCTGACCTGCTCTTGTTGCCACAGTATTTATGTAGTTGACCTGAGTGTCTTGATTCTTACATTCAGTGATAGGTGTTCCATTCACCAGCACTGATACTCTCACATTCATTAACATAAAGATATTACATAGCTACCATGAATCCTCCAGTACTTCATGCAATTTCTGAAACTTGTTAAGAATGACGTTGTGGTGTTTGGCTTTCATCAGTTTGTTTCGTTCATCTGTCTCATTAGGAACATGCATACCCTGCTGATGAGCTGATGCCACTGAGCTGTCGAGGAAGAGTTCGTGGATTAGAGCCAAGTCGTGGGGATGTTGATGATGCCTTAGGAAAGTACGTTCTAGAATTAAATCCTGTTGTCTGTGACTATTAAAATAGTAAACTGCATAAGAATAGTGAGTATGCTGTACTCTTGTGCTTCACTTTATTGAGCTTTAAATGAAGGTTAATAGATAAGTTAAGTGTACCCATTAAATGTGTACACTACAAAAGTTTATCCTTCTATCTGTTATCTTCTGGGCATAAAGAGCCATCGGAAATAATTTTCTATATTTCGTGCACTGCCCTTGGTGGTACTTATCCCCCGTATTGCTGAATGACTATAAACAATATTTGGCAAAAACTTTACTCGGGATGTCCTGTAAATAACTTAATGTTGCTCAAAGTAACTGTTCTATTGCTGTCCGCTTTGGCTCAGTGGTAGCACTCTCACCTGAGTCACAAAACCATGGGTTCAAGTCTCACTCCGAGACCTGTGAGCATGATTTAGGTCAGCGCCAGTAGTACTGAGGGAGTGCTGCACTGTTACAGGTGCTGTTGGATGACGTGTTAATCCGAGGCCCCCTCTGTTTTCTCGGGTGGATGTAAAAGATCCCATCATGGTATTCAAAGAAGAGCAGGGGAGTTCTCCTGTTGCCTTGGCCAACATTTATTCCTCAAACAGCATCACTAAAACACTATCTGATCATTTATCTCATTGCTGTTTTTGTGGCTTTGCTGTGTGCAAATTGGCTGCATATTTCCCTACATTTGATCAATGACTACATTGCAAAAGCAATTCATTAGCTGTCAAGTGTTTTGGGACATCCTGAGGTCATGAAAGGTGCTATATAAATGCAAGTTCTTATTAAATTTGGGTCATCTACACTAGTGAAGACTTTAAACTGCTAAGAGTGTAAATGCGGCATGAACTCCATGGGACACATTAATAATGAAAAGAGTAGTCCTATCATTTGTGTTGGATGAAGCAATATTAATTAGTTATTAAGTAATAATGGTCATTGATATTCATCCATGGCTTTCAAACCTTGTTCCTTAACCTTTAACTTTTAAGCCATTAACCCCAAAACTTTATTCCTTGCAAACAAATACTGACAATAGAGGCTACCTTATTTTTGTCTGTTGGATTTGAATGTTCCTGACAGTAATCTGAGTGCAGAAAGAGCTTCTCATAATCCAGAGCCCAGATTTAATTTACAAAGGCCCACATATGATCAGGCAAGACAGATTCTTAAACTTGGTGTGGTTTCTTTTAATTTGGGTTCGACCTTTTGAAGATTTTGACTACCAGATGCAGGTGAATACAGAGTGTAAAATGCTTGATTTCAGTCAAAAAGGCATTGAAGACAAAAAATTGAACTTAAAAATGTTTCCAATATCAAAGGAAATGTAATTTGCCAATTAAAATAGGAAATTTGACTTGCGGCCAGAATAATATCTGTTGACCGTGCACTAAATTTTAGGTCTGAAAACCTTGGCCTCCACTGGGACTTTGTCTCCTCAAAGCTTCTTTTAAGTAATTCTCTCCATATTTAGTATCCATGCATAATGAAAATATAATACTCAAACAAAAATGTTTTATACCAGCCACTGCATCTGGTAGTCAAAATTTTCAGTTTTCTTTCTGCATTAAGTACAAAATGTGAGCCATTTGCACAAATGTTTACAGCAATGTGCTGCACTGAGGTAGTGACTTTGAATACTTAGATGATTGATTTGATAGGAAGTATGTACTAGCCATGTTCTAAACATACAAATACCCAGTTTTTGTTGAAAAGAGCACTTCTATTGATGAATTACTGAGGGACCTAAAACCACACTTTTTTTTTTGGAAAAAATAAAACATAGGCCCAGAAATTAGGCTCCCTGGCTTCCCGCGGGTGCAAGGATCCCGCGCGCACCTACCTACCGCGCCTGCCGTTGACCTCTGGGCCCACGGGGATTTCAGCTCCTGGGCCTGCCCTAACTGCCGGCGCGCAGTGCTTGCGTGTCCCAGGGGCGTAGTTAGTGCGATGCGTCCCCTGGGATCACGTGGGCCATGGAGAGCCAATGGCAGCAGACCATCTTTCATTCATAGATTTGACAGGAAGACCTGTCAAATCTATGAATTGAAATTGGCCCCAAAAGAACAGCTAAACTTTAAATAAATTAAAAAAAAAACCATCACATTTTTAAAATAACTATAAGTTAAATAAATTAACTACTTTAAACAAAAATTTAAAATACTTTTTAACGGTGCTAAAAATAAACTTACCTTTCTTTAAAGTATCTAAAAAAGATAAACCTGTTGAAAATTTTTTAAATTGTAATTAATTAACCACTTACCTTGTTGAAAACGGGTCTTGCGCCTCCTTTTTAAAAGCGCAGCCTCGTCAATACTTGCCCTCCCGGAGAAACCTGAAAAAAAACCTAAGTTTGCTGCGTGCGCGCAGCCTCTACCGCGCATGCGGTTCACCTCTGAACTGCTCCCTTCAGGAGACCGGAAGTTCCGGTTTACCGCACATGCGCAGTGCATGCAGGAAACCGGCACTTCAGGAGGCCTTACGGGTGAGTACACAGTGCGTACTCACTCGGCAAGTGCCGAATTTTTGGCCCATAATTTTCTTTGATTTAATTCATTCATAAAACCAACCTTTCAAAGTTTGCAGTTGGGTTGCAGAACAAAGTGTGAGTAAATGAATTTGTTTTTGATTGATTGCAGGAATTTTAACGCTTCAGATCTAAAATGAAACTATTCTGAATTGATATGACTCCCACTGACTAGTTCAGAAAGGCACAACTTCAGCCTTTGAACACTGATGTTGCAGCTGCAAATTCCTGAAGCTACCTGTTTTTAACACTCAAGGGATCTGAAGTTTGTATTCAGAAATACAAAGCATCCAAATTTGAAGTGATGATTTAGAATCCCTTGACAAGGCTCTTCCTTATTCAATGCAGTTTATTTTATGTTTTAAGTGTTTCTTAATTACACTTTTGCTAGCACATTTGTTGAACATTACTGTGAACATATTTATCAGCTGCACTGAAAGATTTAACATCTTGGGCTATGTTCCAGTTAATGCTCTACTGTAAGTTTGCAAAGACTATTAACCCCGACTGAGATCTGTTGCCTTAAAATAGTTGAGTGTTGATTAAAACAGGGCCCTGGGCTGGTGTAGAATTCATTTGCATCATACAGGTTATCATGTTTAACAGGAGTCTAGCTAAAGTTTTGGTTTATTTATATTGCAATTTAAGAAAATGAAGGTTCACTAACAGCTGGGGAAGAAAGCTGAAAGTTTAAAATAAAACACAATTGAAATTTTTATCCATGCTAAACTATTTTTTCACCTTTATCATTTTAATTATGTTTTCATTTCCAGGTTTTCACTCACTCTTATTGATACATTAGATACACTTGTTGTAAGTATTGTAACTTGTTCTGTTTTCATGGTGGGGGAGGGGAAAGGGAAGCGGTTTTCTCCATGCTTGTTGTCTCTGACCAATTTAGATTTTTTTTTTTCAGTTGAAGCCAATACATGAAACTATCGGGCTGCTGGCTTCTTTGAGTTCAGTGTAAACTAATAGCCAAATGCTACAATTATTGTTGGTACTGCAACGTGTAACAGATTTTTGCAGTGAGATTTCACTAACCTTAATTCTTTTTGTGCTAATTGACAGAATTCATACCAATAGATAATGAGCAATTAATTTAAATCTGGGTTCATTGGAAGATGTTTACAGTTATTTTTCCTTTAGTTTCAGGAAGAAGTTTTGCTTTTTTAAGTTGGCGGGGGGGCTGGGGGGGGAAACTACATGGTGTGTTGCAATAAATCAATTCTTAATTTTAAATAATAAAAAGTGAGATGTTAAACTCGGGAATAATGCAAAAAAAAAGTCAAATAAATAAACAGATTATGCATTTATTAGTGTGGTTTTGGGCAAAATGGTCACCTGAAGTTCGGTGGTCCTCTTCATGCTGTACCTCCATGTTGAGTTCTATGAATACAAGCTCAGTGTACCACTACTCCTATGGGAGAAGGAGCAGTAGTCTAGTTGAGAACCATTTTTATTTTGAGACTATAAAATCCCTTTTTGTTTTCTGCCTGGGCTATACTGGGGCTAAGAGGGCAGATGACCAACTCCCAGGCCTCCACTAGTGCCATTATGAGTTGTCTGCCAATTGGGTAGCAATAGTGAGCTGGAGATGACCACCCGTCTAATTTTGAATTTGTATTTTTTTTCTACAAGTTTTGATTTTATGCGTCTCCTTTTGCCATGTACGTTCTCTCAAGCTGTCATTTCTGAAAATTAGATATAGTAGTATTTTATTCTATTTACTTCAAAGGTACTAAACAAGCTGGATGAATTTGAAGATGCAGTAAGAAAAGTGATACTAAACGTCCAATTTGATAATGATCTTGTGGTCTCGGTGTTTGAAACAAACATCCGTGTGTTGGGGTGAGTAAAGCTCTGCAAAGATCACCATTTTTCTGAATTTGCAGAATTGGCCAGTTCTCGCAGTGACTTGATGCTTTCATTAAAGTGCTATCTTTCACACCGTCATACCTCTATGAAAGTGCTATCTTTCAGGCAGTGCATTTCTCAGCTTCTCTTTTTCTAAGGCCGTGTAGCAACCGAAAACCCATTGCCACAGAGTGCTAAGAGAGACTGGTACCCGGGTTTCCTATTCAATGGTTTCCCAAACTTTTTAGCTATGTGAGGGAGGAAAAGTTCTTGGACAAGTCACCTTGGACTATTGTTACTCACCTTTTAGCCAGATCAAGAGGGGTTTTGGCAGAGGCCTGTGACTAGGCTGCCTCTCACCTTCAGGGTGTTTGAACTTTAAGATGGGGAGAGAAAAGGGACCTTGCAATCTACTGAGTAACAGCAATTCATAAATACAGCCTTTAACAGCACCACTTTGAATCATTGAATAACAGGCCACTAAGTGTGCCAGCATGTATTTTTTTGAAGAGGAAACAAATGACTGACTCGATGGCATAGCACATTGATGTCCTCACATGCTACATCACAAAAAGTGTTACAATGTGGCTTCACGATTTCTGCACAATATGCTCCTGATCTCAAACAGTTCATTGGAGGAGGAATGAAGCAAAGGCTTGCAACCTTTCCCAAAGTTGGCTAAAGCTACTCCAGTACACTTCATAGTGCTTAGCTACAGACTGATCTTGACAGGGAGAACCTTTTTGTTCAGTCTAATATGTGGCACAAAAACAAATTAAAAAGGAAGTATCAAAACAAATTGAGTAGCGAATTTCACAGAAGCAATTTAGCAGCATTTTGTATGGTTCTAATACAGTTTTGGTTGAGCAAACATTAAGGGGGGAAAATTGGGTTGCTTTGCGCCGCTAACGGGGCACAAAGCACCTAGCGCCCAGGCGCGGCGCCGCTAACTCCTCCCGCAAAATTCAGCGGGAGGTTAGCGGCGGTGGTGGCCGGTAGCGCCACGCGCGCTATGCCTCCGGCGAGATGTCATTGCTGTGCGCAGCGCCCTGGCCGCAAACTTCGGTCACGCCCCCTGATCTACCGCCGGATGTTATGTCCGACAGGGTCAGGGTGGCGTTTTTGCAGCCGTGGCGGCAATAATTAAAGGGCAGGTGCGAGGCGGCCATTTTTTAGGGGCCGCCTGCCAGCACCTGCCCACTTTCACCTCCTCCTGTGGGGTGCCAGCTGCGATTGGTCAGCCCAGCATTCCTCTTGAGTGCCGGGCTCTTTTGCCGGCACCCTGCTCCCTGGTGGTCAAGCAGGGCCCTGGTGCGTGCTGCGCTAGGCCCCGCCCCTTTAATCAGGGGATTGAGGCCTGTAATACTGCGGCGCTACGTGGCGCTGTTGCACGTAGCCCCGCGATATTGAATGGTAGCACCCCAGGAGGGAGGGGGAGTGCTTCCAGTAGTGCCCCGCCTCCTGCTTGGGGCGCTACCACTCCATTTACGGCATGGGGCGCCAACTGTTTCGGGGCGCTAAAGTAGCGCCCCGGCGAAGTTAGCGCCCCAAAGGGTTAGTAACATGGGGTCTTTAAAGGAAACTTAAACTCTGCCCAGTATGAATGGAAACATTGGGGGAGAATTTGTAGTCTGAGGCGTATCTCCGGAGTATGCCTCCGACCCGCGAAACAAAGCCAAACCTACCTCCATGGGTTCAGACTGCGGAGAGTGCCGGTCTCGGGACTCCAGGCGAATGTCAACGTAAAGGCGCACGGATCCCAGGGACGCAGGTGGTTCAGAAGTGTCCCTGAGACCATGTGGGCCTGGTCCACCAATCACAAAGGAGGATTACATTGCAGTCATTTACGAAGGGAATCCCCTAATGATATGCAATGGAATCTCCAAATAATTAAACAATTTACACAATTCTAATAAATATAAAAGTACTGAATTTGAATTTTATTCATAAGTCCCTTCAATTGCACCAACCTCAATGTAATTTTTTGATAATTTTAAACCGCTTAATCCAGGCCAATATTTGCATAAACTAATTTAAAGTGTATGTGCATAATTTTTTATTTTTAAATATTTTATTTAAGGCTTATATATACCCTTACGCTAATGAAAGCAGGCCCTACGTCTGCTTTTACCAGCCCTAAGAGTTTTGTGGGCAGTTGCTGGGCAGTTGTTGGGCAAATAGCCCAACTCTGCGCCAACAATACTGCGGTTTGGATGATCTGTCAACACGTACGTTGACCGACTGCAAGTTCCAGATTTCCCGCATGCAAAGTTGTGGTTCCATTCTAATGGATTACGACGGTGTATGCAGTCTGGGAGACTGCAAATTCTGGCCCATTATTGTGCAATGACCCATTATTACAAGACTGTAACTCAATTTCTTTATTACTTGTTATTAAGAGTATTTACTTCTGCTGCAGTGGGTTGTTGGGAGGTCACGTGATGGCAACCATGTTGAAAAACCATGGGAAGAAGATGCATTGGTATAAAGATGAACTCCTATACATGGCCAAAGATGTAGGATATCGACTTCTGCCAGCCTTTAACACCACAAGTGGACTACCGTACCCCAGAGTAAGTACAAAGAAAAGTCCACTTACGATCTTGGAGATATTCAATCTGAATACATTTATTTAAAAAAAAATATTAGAAGCACCCAGGTGTAAATATGATGAGCTTTGTCAGGTTTCATACATGATGCGGAGATGCCGGTCGGTGTTGGACTGGGGTGGACAAAAATGAGAAGTCGCACAACACCAGGTTATAGTCCAACAGTTTTATTTGAAATCACAAGCTTTCGGAGCGCTGCTCACCTGACGAAGGAGCAGCGCTCCGAAAGCTTGTGATTTCAAATAAAACTGTTGGACTATAACCTGGTGTTGTGCGACTTCTCAGGTTTCATACAGGTAGTAAGGCAAATAGCGAGACAAAGCAAGCATCTATTTTACACTTATCTTGCTTTTTATTGCCCATATTCTTTGATGGGCTGAATTTTGGTACACCACTGATACCACAGAAAATATACTTTTTAAAGCATTTGTGATGCTGCGGTCATAAAAGTTAGTGAAAAGCTTTTAAAATTATTTTTAATTATAGGTAAATCTGAAGTATGGAATCTTGAGCCCTCTGTCCCGAACAGGCACAGAATCCGACACTTGTACAGCCTGTGCTGGAACCATGATTCTGGAATTTGCAGCTCTCAGCCGCCTGACAGGTGAATCTATTTTTGAGGTAATGCAAGTTTATTAAAGTGCTGAATTAATTTTGAATTATTTTATTGGAGTCATTAGTAAAGTAGTATTTCACTTTTGCGCAAACCATATCTGATTCCTGTTTGAATCTTGGACCTATGTTCAGTGCTTACTGACTGATGCGGATTCCTAGTGGCTTGGGGATCCAGATGACTGAATTGCCTCAAATTGCCTGTTTCAGGATTTGTACAAGCTCCTATTTTATTACAAATCATGTGCATACACGCTGTGATCAGTTATTCTCCCACCTATAAACTCTGCTTCACCTGAGATCTGCTCTATTATGACTCCCCATGGGAGATTGACTAGCTCTAATCTATTTTGATTCAATGGAGTGAGTTCAGTTTCAAGGGATTTTTGAAGCTGATACCTTCAATTTTCTCTCCCACTCTCCCAAATAATCCCTACTACATCTTCATTTGATTATAAGCATCCATATACTTGGTCTAATAATTTCAAGAGCGCACAAAAGTGTATTTCATCTTATCCTCATGTTTATTGACACAAGTATTTTCATTGCTCTGAATAACTTGCTTTGAACTTTTGATGGCACTTTGTTTCTGAGCTGCCTCCAATGATTCTCTCTAACTTTGTAGTTTGTTTAAAATTTTGTAGGTCTCTTACCATTTTGCCCTTCTGTTACTTTTTGATCTGCGTGTTATTTTTTTTCTTTATCGCTCTTGTTAAACGTCTTGAGACATCTTGCTGCGTAGAAAGAAAGACTTGCATTTATATAGCGCCTTTCACGACCACCGGACGTCCCAAAGCGCTTTACAGCCAATGAAGTACTTTTTGAAGTGTAGTCACTCTTGTAATGTGGGAAACGCAGCAGCCAACTTGTGCACAACAAGCTCCCAATGATCAGATTTAGTGATGTTGGTTGAGGGATAAATATTGGCCAGCACACCGGGGATAACTCCCCTGCTCTTCTTCGAAATCGTGCCATGGGATCTTTTACATCCACTTGAGTGAGCAGACGGGGCCTCGGTTTAACTGCACCTCCGGCAGCACTCCCTCAGTACTGCACTGGAGTGTCAACCTAGATTTTTGTGCTCTAGTCTCTGGAGTGGGACTTGAACCCACAACCTTTCAACTCCGAGGCAAGAGTGCTACCAACTGAGCCACAGCTGACACTGCGCAATATAAATGTATGTTGTTTTTTGAACCTGTGCTGTGTTGACAATATTCCGTAACCTTGAGAGTTTTCAGCAAAATTGCACTCTTTCTGAACACCGCTGCAGAATGATTAATTTCTAGCTGCAAATCAACTTCAAAGAACCTGCTATAAATAGCATGGATCTATTCTAATTGTAGATCAGAATAAAATTTTGCCCTCTGCGGGGAAATAAAGCATGTTCTCTACAGTTCAATTAGACTATACATTTGCAGATTTTCTTCCAGTTTTTGATGAGGTAAATATCAGAACATATATTAGACATGTAATTTGGTACCTCCCTCCACAGGAATGAACTACAGGGCAGCCTTCAGTATAGAACTGCGGATTACATGCACTTTATCCAAACCAGAATCGAAAATAATCACTTGGGCTGAAAGTATAAACTGGCCACAAATTGTTTTCATTTCTGGTTTACTGACCAGATCATTTGGTGAAGTTGTGGTACATACTGAAACATTTGAAAACCCAATGGAGCTAGAATTTAAGGGCAATGCTGTTGATCCACTATAGTCCTGGCAAAGATCATGATTGGCAGGGATGGAAGGGTAGGTGGGAAACTGGATGTTGGCTCATGTTGTATTGGCTGGTAATCTGTGTTAGTGAGGTTTGGGGTAGATTGAGAAATGCTGCAAGGCATTAATAACTCTCTCTTTTTTTGATTTTGGGTTCATTCATTCCCATTGATAATTGAGGGTGGGGTGCTCACAAGAATATAATCCAGACTACTTGGTGCTGCGCCAGGTGGAGCCTAAGTATTGGCTGTTCAAATTGTTGTAGCTAGAACATCTACAGGGCCCATATTTTCTGAGGAGCCAGCTGCACCACAGCATATTTTCTCATCCCTTGTAAGAAGAACTGTATTTCCCTTGTGCTGTGTTGGATCTCCTGTCCTCCAAGCAGTACATAACCAGGTATAGAGTTGGGTCTGTGAATGAGGTGAGGAGATACAAGAGGCCAGTCTTTGTGCTTGTAGTCTCTCGGGATTGAAACAACCAGAATGTATGCAATCATAAATGCACCCCTCATGTACTGCTCTTTCAAAAAGGGATGGCTCTTACTAATTTTGTGATCTTTCATTGTGTGATTTTTGAGTTGCCCCTCTCTCTCATTCTGCTTCATATGGTCATGAGCATCAGCTTCCATATTTCTCACCATTCTTCTTTTGTTTGTGGCTTAAATTTTTTTCCCCCTGTGTTTTCTAGTGGTGTTCGGGGACTCTTGGAGACGGGAGTATGTGAAGAATAGCTTATGGAAATAAATCTAAGGGGGCCAGTTTGCACTATAGTTTGGGAAGTTGCAGTTGCTTTGAAAACTGGGATTCTTTTGTGCTAAGCTGCTACTTATATTTTTGTCTCTTGTCCATTTCACAGTACTTGGTAAACCTTTTTTCTCTTGTAGGAATATGCACGGAGAGCAATGGATTTTCTGTGGGAGAGAAGGCAGAGAGGCAGTGATCTTGTGGGGACAGTGATCAACATCCACAATGGTGACTGGATCAGGCGGGGTAAGCATAATGCATTATCTAATTTTTTGTCTCCGGGCTACAGATGCAAATTGCAGTTCAATTCTTGTAAATATCGCATAAATTATTTGTATTACTAAGGAAATGAGGGGTGCACCCTTTCAACACACACACATCTTTCACAGCCCAACTGTACTGCGCAAACGTTAAGAGTTGTGTTGCTATAACCTGTTCTACACCTTGTCCCTTCCTCTGCAACACTCACCTAAATGTCAGTAGAACACTTAAGGCATCAAAGGAAAATATCTGGACCATCCGTAATAAATGTTGCAGCTCCATCCACTTATCTCCCTCACCGGCTTTAAAACCCAACTTTATGTTACTGATTTTTTTATATATTTAGTCAGTTGCTCAACCAAAAATGATCTTTGTGTTGGTCTCCAGATCAATGAACAGAGTGTCATCATGACATTTGCTTAGTAAAAAGCCAAAGCTTAATACTGTACGTCAACAACAGTTTGACATAGTTATTATGTTACTTATTGGAATACCAAATATCTGTCTGCCAATAAACTGGCTAGCAGGAATCCATGCAGATATACCCTGTGTTAACTTTACCTGGCTATATAAAACCTTTCTAGCCTGCAGTTATACTACCACTTGCACTTTGATGCAAAGTGGCCTCAGATGTGCATTAATGGGAAAATACTAGTATAACTTTACCAAAAGCAAAATATTGTGGATGCTGGAAATCTGAAATAAAAACAAAAAATGCTGGAAATACTCGGTGTAACTTTACAGCCTGACTCCCAAGTGAACCAGCACCAAGTGGGGTGAGACCCACCCTCTGGGAGGCGGTCTCAGACCAGGTGAAGTATAACTATAGTAGATATACAGAAGCATTTTAATAGTGCTCAGATGTTCTGTTATTCCTGGTCACTTTATAAACTTGCTTTTCAATATTTTCATGTTGGGAGAAACTACATATGCTCTCCTAACATTGTAAATTAGCTGATATGTTGAAGTATGGGGTGTGCACAGCTCCTTTGTCACTGTTGTAATCACTTCTGTATTACTGATGTGCTCTAGTTAACAATCAATAATACCAATTCATGATATTTTTCCAACCACTTTTGAGTTGTTACTAACCGATTCCATTGTATTCTAAGACAGTGGAGTGGGTGCTGGAATAGACTCGTACTACGAATATTTGTTGAAGGCCTACATCCTGCTGGGAGATGATGTGTATTTGGAGAGATTTAATACAGTAAGTCTTGTATATTTTTTTCCTTTTTAAAGGTATTCGGTCCTATGATCTTGTGATACTAAAGGAAAAATCTGTTACTGTGTGGCCGAGAGACATGGAGAGTTAGTGTAGCAAGTGACACGTCCGAGATAAGACTTGGGCTCCTGTACTGACCCCAAATCAGCTGGATTTGTGCTGACTGTGAGCAGAGACCAGGCACTTTACACTGCACAGATAATTGGTAACTGTAAGGCATTGACCAAAGGCCTTCAAGTGGATCATGTGTCTATCCTCTGGCTAAGGAATAACGTGTGTTACACCGGGACCAAAAAGGGATTGGAAAATTTTACAAACTAACAGAGATCCCATGGCTTTGTTCACAGTGAGTTGGAAGTGTGTCACAGTAAGTGTTGCAGGATGTAAGTATGACACTTGCACAAAGTACGTAGTATGTGCAAGACACGTACCAAATAGGAAGGTGACCTACTAACAAAACTCACCAGTTCTGTTTTCACTGGTTAACATTACATCTGAAGCATAATATTGTACTATATGAAGAAAAGCATGGCGTTCTCCAGGTGCGCTGGTGGATATCCGTCCTTCAACCAACAGTAGTAATAATGGAATAGATGGGTACAAAATATTATTGCAATGAATAGTTACAAACACATGCCCCAAAAACATTTTCGTGAGTCACCAATTTGGATTGCCCATTTAATGGAACAGGCTTATTCCAAATTTATTAATGCAAGAAAAGTTGGCCATCTGCCAAAAGTTATTCAAATAAAAGCAATGGCAATTGATCCAAGGGGCTTCTCCAAATTCTTAAATAAAAATAGCAGTTATTAAATGCAATGGGAGTTCCCCATAATGTTTCAGCAAAATAAAAGCCTTGGCCATCGGAATGGCAATGTAATTCAATGGGTTTTGCCAAATGTATTAATTATATAAAAGCAGAGGGCATGGGGTTCCCCAAATTTATTAATTAAATAAAAACAGAGGCCATTCAATACAATGAGCTTCCCCCAAAATGTATTAATGAAAGAAAAGCAGCAGCAATTATAGAATCTTAGAATCATAGAAATTTACAGCACAGAAGGAGGCTTTTCGGTCCATTGTGTCTGTGCTGGAATATTGAATATTCTCTTTAGTGGTGCAGTCAGCATTGTAATAGTACGTGAATTAACATGAAAACCACATGAAATAAATTTGCTTTCCATTCCGATTCTGTGTATTTCTTTTTAATGCCTACTGTTATCCTTACATTTTACATTGCACATTATTCATTCAATATATTTGCATTATGCTTGGTTTTTAGATTTTTTTTTTAACTGATATTTGTTTACTAGAGAGGGAGGAATAATTCAAACGAACACAATGCTGTGTGATTGGTTTGGTTTGTATGTGACTGACTGACTTCCATTTATAAATTTGAAAAGATGGATATTCAAAGTCCCTCTAACTTCTTTGAGATATAAAAAAAGGTGGTCCTGTTTAAATCAAGGAGTCAACTTAGAACTTCATTGAGAGAAGGAACAGATTCAGTTTGAAAATTGTGAAAGAGGGAAAAGTTGTTTTGAATTCCCAGGAAGCAGTTTAGATTAATTGGACTCCTAGAATTGTAAGACATTCCAGAAAAAGAAACTGTTTCATTTAAACGTTATCTTGGTTTTTAAGAGTTTCAATCTCATCTCATTATTTTGTCCACTTGAGGAGTTTGGTGGAAGGATGTCTGCTATATACAAATGTATTTATCTGTATATATGACTTATTCACCTTCAGTTAAATAAATTTGCTGATGGCTTCAAACCTATAAAGGTTGAAAAGTATGATGCTCTATTTACTCATTGAAGATTAGATAAATCTTATAAAAGCACAGGATAAGTCCAGGAGCTTAAAAAATATTAAGCAACAGGATTTTCTGTTTAGCTATGGGTAGAAAAGGCTCAAAAATATAGCCAGAGCCAAGGAAGAACTTGGTGACATGAGCAGAATAGGCCAATGGAAAGCTGCAGTGGGGATGGGGGTTGGTGAGTTATGGAAAAGCGTGACCAAATTATGACAAAGGAATTTGTGACACATGAGAAACAGGAAGTATGAGCTAGACGCAAGACTTCTAATATATTATAGATGAAGCGCTGAGTACAATGTTTTAAACAGATCTTCGATTTCACTCTCTAAGCAAAACTTAAATGTGAAGACTTTATAAAGTGAACATTTCTACTTTTATTCTGTTTCATCTAGCACTACGCAGCCATTATGAAGTACATTAGTCAGCCTCCTCTCCTTCTCGATGTTCATATGCATAACCCTACAATTAATGCCAGAAAATGGATGGACTCACTTCTTGCCTTTTTTCCAGGGCTTACAGGTAGAGAATGTGTTTTTTTTTTTGCTTGAGGTCATTAGTGTATATGGAGCTAATGTAAAAAAATTCATTATAGTTTGAAAAACAACATATCTTAAATTGTACATTTTCTTTTAAGAAAATCTCACTTTGCTGATGGTTCCAATTTATAGGATTTGGTCTACTTAAATATTCTTATGCCAGCCTTCAAAGAAAAGTACATGCATGACAAAAAATTGAAGATATCTTGATTTTCTTGAGTCAGTTCCATGAAGACCTGCCATCCACTTGCACCTATAATCTCGAATATACAAAATTGTGTTCTGCAACAGCTCCATTTATTTTGTTAAATCATGATTGGCACCTCCAGACTGGCCTGGAAGTTGATCCTG
Organism: Squalus acanthias; assembly: GCA_030390025.1. Lineage (NCBI taxonomy): Eukaryota > Metazoa > Chordata > Chondrichthyes > Squaliformes > Squalidae > Squalus > Squalus acanthias. The sequence continues at coordinate 74,368,058 of CM059438.1, read as the reverse complement.
AAACTAAGTAGATGATAGTACCCAGTTTTAAATGAATACAGGTGATCCAGGATGCATGTCATCAGACCAGGAGCAGATGCAGGTAGAAACTCATAAGTAGATCTCCATGGGAGGAAAAATGAGTGACAAAACTAAATATATTTCATACAAAATAGAAGATGCCTTACTTGTTTGTTTTTTTACACACACATGAAGGGAGGTTTTTTTGAAGTGAACACACTTCTCCCAGCTATTCCTTCTAATTTTAAAGAGTTTATCCTAAAACCATAAGTTTACAGGGCAGAAGGTCATTCAGATGATTAGCCGAGGCATAGAATATAAGAGCAGGGAGGTTATGATGGAGCTATACAAAACGCTAGTTAGGCCACAGCTGGAATACTGTGTGCAGTTCTGGTCGCCACACTATAGGAAGGATGTGATTGCATTGGAGAGGGTGCAGAGGAGATTCACCAGGATGTTACCTGGGCTAGTGCGCTTCTGCTATGAAGAGAGACTGGACAGGCTGGGGTTGTTTTCCCTCGAGCAGAGAAGGCTGAGGGGGGACCTGATTGAGGTGTACAAAATTATGAGGGGCATAGATAGGGTAGATAGAAAGGAACTTTTCCCCTTAGTAGAGGGGTCAATAACCAGGGGGCATAGTTTCAAGGTAAGGGGCAGGAGGTTTAGAGGGGATTTGAGGAAAAGCTTTTTCACCCAGAGGGTGGTTGGAATCTGGAACTCACTGCCTGAAAGGGTGGGAGAGGCAGGAACCCTCAACATTCAAGAAGCATTTAGATGAGCACTTGAAATGCCATAGCATACAAGGCTACGGACCAAGTGCTGGAAAAATGGGATTAGAATAGATAGGGCTTGATGGCCGGCGCGGACACGATGGGCCGAAGGGCCTCTTTCTGTGCTGTATAACTCTATGACTCTATCATATCTCTGCTGGCTCTTTCCCAGAACAATCCAAATCTAATCCCACTGCCCTACTCTCTTGTATAGTCCTGCAGCATTCTCTGATTCAAACATTTACCTACATTTCTTTAGCAGAAAGTTGTTGGAACATGGAATTCTTTACCACAGGAAGTAGTTGGGGTAAAGATCAATTACAGTGAGGAGCACATTTATACATATTTTTATCACACAACTGATTGTCTTATTACTTGGCCTTTTTCTTATTTAAGCGCACCATCTTTTCCTTTGTTACTGTGTTAAAGTATTGAATGACACACCTTTGGTATAATAAAATCAATGGCTCATCCACATGTTTTTAAATATTTTAGATTAATTTGCATTATTTTTTGCCATTTCTGAATCTGTGAGGGTCACATGAAACTGAGCATGAAGGCAAGTTGCAATATTCAGTGTTGAAGAAAAACCTAAAATTCCTTTTTGTACAAATCACACAATTTATAAATCACTTCTGATGCTTGTAAAACTAAACCTAAAAATCTGACTAGGATGTCGTGTTTTGCATCCAATTCCTATTTCAGACTTCTGTCGTCACTTTACTCAACCAAATTACAACCAACTTAAAACAATAACCAATATCACAATTTCACGTCGCAGAAATTCTTCTCCTACGTTGAAAATCATAGAACAGAACAAGTGAAAAACAATTTGAGGAAAACTAATTTCCATTTCTTCTGCTTATGCATTTAGGTATCTTTATTCAAATGACACTATGAACACACATCTCCAATATATTTTGTCTTTAGGTACTAAAAGGAGACTTGCAACCTGCAATAGAAACTCATGAAATGTTATACCAGGTTACACAGCGACACAAATTTCTACCAGAGGTAAGGAGATTGATGAAGTTCATTGCATAAATAGGTTTTTGTATTAATGCATAAAGCTTGCTCTAGTGAGTTAAAATCCTGCTATCTTTTTTTTAATTTCAAAATCGCTTCCATTCTCCCCTCCCCACCACCTTCTGACCCTCTTGGATAACTGCAAACTTGATTAAATCTCCTGTAATATATGAATTTTCAGATGTTTTCTCCCTTGTTTATGACTATTCACTTTTGTTTCTTCCTAAACTAAAATGTTTTATTAAATCACTGTGTAGAAAGTTTTTAAAATGTTACTGCAATGTTCTTTTTACATGCCAGTAGCAGTCTTTAGCACACTATAAACTTAATGACAATGTAAAGCAGCAACATCTAGACTGCCGTTTTCTTAATCGTAATTATTATTGCCCAATCTTTCACAAGCTATTAAGATCAGCCTTTTCTTTGGAAGATGAGAATTGATCTTGGTGCTCAAATCCATATTTTGATAAGCTAGTCAACTATTTTGTTTCAAGAGTTTTAAAGAAATCCCGGTATACAATAAATAGTAAGTCAACATTTCAAATTCATAATGGTTGGGAATGCACATGCAATGAGGATAGTTCTTCAATTCCTTTTATTGTTGTGCTTTTCCTGGGTGTATTCACCTGGCCTATTGTTTATGCAGCAGCTGTGTGGAGGCAGGCATTTTCTTGACATCCAGCTTACTTTGCTGACCTTTTCTGTCTTGTGCAACCTTCTGTACTGCAATTTGTGTCCCATTGCTCAGCGTGGAATATCGCTCGGATTGCGTTTCAGCTCCTGTGCCATTTTAGATTTGTGCCATGGTGGTTCTTGTGGCCATGCTTGTTTCTCATCATGACTTGCAGGTGTGCTATGCCAACGTTTTTTTAAATTTTGAAGGTGTTGTAGTGTTCAAGAAAATGGGCAAAATGCAGACAGCCGTATTTTGTGAAAAGAGTTGCAGCGACTGAGGGGAAGATAATTGAGAGGAGAGAGTGTTTTAAAAAGATCTAACAGTGAAATGGTTTTCCCATTGAGTGCATGTCATTTCTAAAACAGCCAAATTATCACCAGTTCCTTAGAGGAGTACTTGATGAATTTTCACACTTATCTGTCGTCTTATGGTGCACTCTCCTGTTATTTGTACTTGGGTCTCTGAGTGAGGGACGGAGGATAAAGATGTTGAGAAAATACTGATTGGGGTCAGTTGTTTATCCTATTGTGGATGGTAAATGAGATGAACCTATGCTGTCACGCTTTTGTAAATGTTTTTTTATTCCCATTATATAAAGTATAGACTCCATTTCCATTTTAAAACTGGATTCTTTTCTATAATTAGTATATTCAGCAGTGGTACATAGTCTACAACAACTTGAATGTATTTAGAGCATTTAACATTGCAGAACACCCCAAAGCACTTCAGAAAAGAGGAAGAGAACAGAAGCTGAGCCGTTGTGGGAGATCTAGGAAGACGATTGAAAGCTTGGTTGAAGAGCTGGGTTTTGAGAAGGCTTTTAAAAATGGGGAGGGAGGCAGAGAGGTTTAAGCAGGAAGTTCCAGAGAGTAGAGCCGAGACAGTTGAAGGGGGTACGAAGGAGGTCAAAGTCAAAAAACAGCAGGCACGGGAGAGGACACAAGACTGCAGTTTTAGGGTGGGGCAGCACCATGGAGGGATTTTACATCAGGACAAGGATTTTAAATTTGACGCGTTGGGAGAAGGAAGTCATGGTAGGTCAGCGATGACATGGATGATGGTTGATCAGGGCTTAATGCAGGACAGGATGTGGACAGTGGCGTTTTGGATGACTTGGGAGTTTATGTAGGGCGGCAGGTGGGAAGTCGGCATAGAGAACATTGGAGGAATCGATTGTAGAGGTGGACAAGGCTGGATAATGGTTTTGGCATTCGTGGTGGTGGAGCAGTCTTGGATGGCCAATATTGTGATGGTGGAAGTAAGCGGTCTTGGTGATGGATAGGATTTGGGGCTTCAAGCCCAACTCTGAGTCAGTCGGACAACCAAGATTATACACAATCTGCATATGCATCCAGGAAGTAGGATGAAGTTGGCAGCAAGGATGCGTAGTTTTTAGCAGGGGTTGGAAACAGTGGCTTCATTCTTCCTGATAAATTGCAGCAAATTCTGGCTCATTCATGACTTAATATTAGGCAGTTAGTCTGGTAGCACATCTCCAAAGCAGTTAAGAGAATTGGTGAAGAGGTAGAGCTCACATCTGTACAAGATTTTATTTTGCTTCCCAATGGTGTAGCTTGTGATTTAAATATGTTTAACTTCTTTATGTTTTCATAGGCTTTTACTACAGAGTTTGCAGTCCACTGGGCTCAACATCCTTTGCGACCAGAATTCATTGAGAGCACTTATTTCCTTTATAAGGTTAGTAAGCTCCATTTACCACAAATTCCTGGTGTAGAATTTAAAAGTAACCAAAACATTCTGTGGCCAAAAAAGCAGAAATTCTGTATCCTGTCAGATTTATTATCTGGTACCATTTACGCTCAGTTCCTTCTGCCTGAAATCTCTCATAGCTGTGTACTCTTCATTTCTCCCTTGCTATTTTTAAATCTTTCATATTTTCACTCCCGTCTGCAGACAGCCTGTAGAGCAGAGAATACCGCCATACCAACATGACCACCTTGTACATCTCATGTCTTTCTTTACTAGGTGTAAGATATACCAGCTAATAATCAGAAAATTTGATGATGTGGCCATTGGTAACACGACTTCTCACTAACATTTCTCTTTATTTAATATTGTTATCGTTGCACATTTTTCTGAACCAATAATTACCATTTATTTGTTCCAGTTGTATTATTAGGAGTTGTTTAAGCAGAATTGTTTTCCTCCAGTCTTTAAGGTATAAAATGCAGTTTCTCAGCTACCCTTCCTATCAATGCATCTAATCTGCTTTGTGTTTTTGTATTGTAATCAGGCCACCAAAGACCCTTATTATTTACACGTTGGTAAATCTGTTGTGGACAGTTTGAACCAGCATGCACGAGTGCCTTGTGGATTTGCTGCTGTGCAAGATGTTCGAACTGGCAATCATGAGGACAGGTACATTGGCACCAGGAGTGCAGTATAACTTGTAACATTTAGTGCAAAAATTCACCATGAGTCATTTCGCTTTTTGGGGTCAGAACAGTCTGACTAACTGATCCTGTTACAGTGCATGGCAGTTCAAAGGATGAGATTGATTTTTAGTCCACTTTAAATTAAATAAAAGTAGCTCGTAGAAAATTGCCATCATATACTCTTAAAACAAATGAAGTATAGAAAATTAATCTTGATGGAACAACCTTTGAAGGTAGAAAATTAACTTTAATGGCCATGATCTCATTGAATGGTGGAACAGGCTCGAGGGGCTAAACGGCCTACTATGTAGGGAACGCTTATCCCTTGACTCAATTTATACAAGGCCTTGGGAGGGGGGGGAATATAAATTGTATAGCACAAATCCAAGGGTGAAATCCTCTTTTTTTAATAAATAAAAATGGGTAAATGTCTGTTTTCCTCCATAATAAATGTCTTGGTATTGAAAGCATATTCTCAAAAAATGCATGTTTCAGTTACATATTACAATGACTTTTTGGGGCCATTAATTGAGAGAAAAATAGGCATTCTCTTTTAGGCCCTGCTTGTTTACCTTAAGTTCTTTGTTTATATTAGTTGATTTGAAAAAAAAACTGCCATAAAATCTTGACCATCAACAGTAAATATTTGCTGCATTTTTGCAGATCCTTGTAGAGACTGGTTCTCAATATCTCAGTAGAACAACCCAAATACAATTTAACAAAATGAATATGGATGACGTTGTACAGGCTTCAGAGCTTTTCTTCTTTTCCATTGTTTAACCAAGTTTCTTTCAAATAGAAATAGAGTAATTTCCTTCTGATCAAAACTTCCATGTCTTTCCCCCCCCCCCCCCATGCAGATGTGCATGGTAAAGTTTGACATTGGCATTTGGCTGGCGTGAACAGGTTATGCAAATCTCAAACTGAATGCATCTGTTAGGCAGGTAAAGTAATAAACTGTGTGATTGTATTCAGTCTGGACATGCTTGTCCCAAACTGAATGAGATTATTCTCTTGGCTACACAAATGGAATGTTGGCGTACCTTGAAGCAGTGAATAATTTGCCATCATCAATCTGAAATCTAGTATTGTATGTTTTTTTTTACATGGAAATTTTGAATAGCTGGCATTAAAGCTACGGGAATGTATGAAATACTGTTCTGTATATTCGATTAGCCAATTGATTTTATTTTTCCAGGATGGATTCATTCTTTCTGGCTGAGATGTTCAAGTACCTCTACTTGCTGTTTGCTGAAAAGAGTGAGCTGCCCTTTAACATTGATGACTATATTTTTACCACCGAGGCTCATTTACTGCCTCTTGCATTAGCCACAGTCTGTCGAACGTGCAGTAAGAATATAACGGTAGGTCGTCATGGTGTCATTGCCTTTTTTAGCACTATATTAAACAATCTATATGTCATATGTTCTTGTACCTTGGTACTTATTGAAATTGTTACGACTTTGGCCTATAAGTTGGATCCCGCCCGATCTGAATTGGCTGCACACTCCTAATGAGGCCGGCAGCAGGGCCACTGCAGATTTTTCCACCGGCCTCATTAGTTAGTACCAGCAAGCTGCAGGTGCCAGTTACAACCCTTGGGGGCTCGACAAGGTAGATACAGAGTGGATGTTTCCCCTCGTGGGGAAATCTAGAACACGGGGGCACAGTTTCAGAATAAAGGGTCGCCCTTTTAGAACTGAGATGAGGAGGAATTTCTTCTGAGGGTCGTAAATCTGTGGAATTCTCTGCCCCAGAGAGCTGTGGAGGCTGGGTCATTAAATACATTTCAGGTGGAGATAGACAGATTTTTGCAAGATAAGAGAGTGAAGGGTTATGGGGAGCGGGCGAGGAAGTGGCTTTGAGCCCAAGATCAGCCATGATCTTATTGAATGGCGGAGCAGGCTCGAGGGGCCAAGTGGCCTATTCCTGCTCCTATTTCTTATGTTCCTATGTTTCTTAACCCCTGAGGCAGCTACATTGGCCGGCTGGGACGCCGTCAGAGGACCTAAGGTGAGTCTGTGGGGGAGAGACAATTGAGAGGGGGGCGAGCAATGGTGGCACTGGCCTGCCGTTTTAATGTGGAGCTGGGAGGAGCACTCCTACTCCTCCCGGCTCCATATTCAGGTACGTTTTTTTTACACTTGCCTTTTTGATGGCAGCCTCCAGCGGTCCCTTTTAAAGTCTGCGAGAAATTGGTGGCTTGGGGTGGGAGGGATGGTTCTTTGGCTCGTACGTACCTCAAATTGTTTGGCAGAAGAGCAGCATAGATAGTGTCTATTTCCTATCCCCTCCACAGAGTATAGTGGGGCAGGGGAATTGAGAGTGAAGAGGTGTTTAACGTGAGGTGATGATCGTGGGGAAAATGAATCGAACTAAACTGTATCCGTGTGTACAGTGCACAGAATTACAGAGGGTAAAACCAACCCTCCGTATCGGAAACCAGCTGCTTGAAGTATGGTCTGATTTATCTTCATAGTCCATACAAGCAGCTCAATGTTTGTTGTAAAACAAACATTTCAGGGCATCAGGAACACAAGACTGTTGTGAGGTGGAGCTTGGAGTATCTAACTGGGGAAACCTTGGGAAATTGATTTTGAGAGCGTCGGGTACACCAAAGGATGGGGAAATGTTGTCCGTCTGGTGAAACATCTACTTGCATTTGGCGAGCTTGGTGAGAAATTGAAATATGCATAATCCCGAGAATGCTTCCAATAATAGATGGGAATGGACAGCATATGTGTGGCTTCTATATATGAATAAAGATACTTTAAAAAAAAGTTATTTTTAGTCCATTTAGTTTCAAGAAATGAATTTGGCCAAATGGTGTGACTGTTTCAAAGCGTGTCGTTTTTCAGCCATTCAGCACAAATGTAATTTCACTGTTCACATGTTGTAACTATAACTTGCAATATAAAGTGTTCTACATAAACTATTTCATTCAATTTATCCTGTTTTTTTTTTCTTTTACCCAGAGTATGGAATTGGAAAACAAAGGCGGCGGCATCCTTTCCCATACGTGCCCCAGTGCTCAAACCTTGTTTCCAAATAACCCATCCTATGCACGGAAAATAAGAGAAACCTACAGAGATATAGTTCCAGATGCAAGCCAATGGACCTCCGCAGAAAGGTATGTTCTTTCTCACAGGTTTTGCAATTTAATCAAATGAAACACATGGTTTGTGTTATTGACAAGTGTTCGCAGTCAACCTCCTTCCTCCTCTAGTTCACAACAACACGTTTCAAGTAAGCACGAGACACTTCATAGTGTAGCATACGGAACAGACTTTATTGATGCACAGTACAGATGATCAGCCTAACTCTATATAGAGAGTGGCTTTTTGGTTTCTGTATCTTTCGAGCTCTCCAAAGAAATGCTGAAGACCATGCTCCTTTGTGCACCATATTTTAGCTACATCAAAGGTAAATGTCATAGATAAGACTGCATGACATATCTATTCCCAAATCATTTGAAGACAGACTATTCATGTAAACACTTGTAGTTGTTTATTTAAAAGCTACTTCCCTTAAACAAGACTTCCTGACGTAACAGTTACTAACCTCTTTGAAGAATAAGCTTTACCAACTGTTATCCCTCTATACTATAGCTCATAAATACCTCTACCAATATTTTATTACCCTAGAGTTACACTTTAATCACTCATTACTGACGTCATTACTCACACTTATTTCTTTGCACAAGCACTTTACATATCAGAAGACAAGCTATGCATTCCTTTCATGACACTTCAAAGTCATCCTGTTTATATTAGAAAACCTGCAGCTCTAAGATACAAAGAAGTTTGACTGTTAAACTTAACTCCCCAAGCCCAAGATGTCCAACATGCATCTCTCCAGGATGTCCAACAACAAGTAAAACAAATATTTTTTTAAAAATGCATTAATATCTTTATTGAAATAACGTAGAAAAGAATTTTGTACACATGTTGAAAGCATTTGTGCAGTAATATTCAGAGACCCTCCTTTCAAGCAATTAACATTGAAGAGGCTCTGTTTTTAATATCCTCACAGAATTTAAAAAATGTTTAATCCTGTATAAGGGATGTGGGCTATAGTTTTGCACACCCCTGACCTACAAGATAGAAAACTGCATGTGCAACAATATCTATGAAGTTGGCATCTGCACTTCCAGGTTTGCTGGGTTGGGGGAAGGGGTTGTTTCACTCGTCTTTATACAAAATTTAGATTGATAGCTACACCACTATGGCAAGAATCAAACCGAATAGACGCCTCCCATTGATTGGGCGGAGGGGGCAGTTGGAAACAGTCTTTCCCTTGGTTACTGTCCCAGTTAGTTTTCAGTGCAGCATTTGCAGAAGAATGGCACTGTACCCTCTGAGCCATAGTATGTGCTTGGAATTGGGAGAATAAATGTATACACAATGACAAGACGGTATAGAGCAAAACAATCTGGTAATGCTTTTGAGAACTATATCCTAACGTACCTGCCTCATTTATGGTTTGAGATTATTGTGAAACTTGCATGCAGAAAGAATATTCTGACCTTGTTGCACATGACCAAGTAACCTGACTCCGAGCTGGTCACTGCTATCTCTCCTCTCATCAGTCAAGTATGCCTTGGACAACAAGATTAAAGTAAATTTATCAGTCTGCATGAGTTGTACTTGAAGCTGCCCAACCTGTCTTCTGATGATTTAAAAATAAGGCTTTTGGCTCTTCACATTTGTTCTGTTCTGGGAAAACTCCAAGTACCACTGAGGTAGGAAGTTTATAAATGGAGAGTAAAGATAGTCTGGTGGCTCAATAAGATTTACTGAGCACAGCGTGTTAATGATTATAATGTTCCCAGTTTCAAATGGGTCATCCAGGGAGGTGTTCTGATGATTTCCCCATAAAAAATCTTGAATTGGGGCTGCGCTGTTCCAAAGCTCCCAGCGTCCAATTGCACAGCAGCATTGGTGGAGATTGGGGAAGTTGTTGTCTGCCTGTTCTTTCAACCCAACAATTTTTAAAAGGATGGAACACAAGTGTGAACGGGCATTATTGTACTTTTAGCACTGTGATATATACGTGCATCTTATAGTTTAAAAAAATGCAATGTTGATGGATCCAAAATGTGTGAAATGACATGCACTGAGAGACCTGACCCACTGTAATCTGCAGTATAAACTGAGGAAGCTCTTGAGCTCACCCAGAATGCTCATTTGTTAAAAGAAAGAGAACTGGAGTTGAAGAATCCGTCTTTACTGTCCAATTTTCAGTTATCACATATGCAATCCGGGCTCTCTCTTTCAAAACTAGACGGATTGTTCCCTAATCTGAGATGTATCCTTGCAACCCTTGCATTCATGGCCTCTGGCTCATTGTAATTCCTAATAGTCACCTCATGAACATTAAATGTATTTGCCTTTTTTTTTGGTCAGTTGGTTGCCTGATGTGGAAACCTATATATAGCCTTGTTTAACAGTCCCTAACCCAAGCTACTGGTAACTCCAAGGCAGTAGAGTTTCTGTTTGTTAAATATGGAATGCACACGCTGTCCCTGTAAGAATGCAACCCACTTACCCAAGTACAGCAAGCTTAAGCACAGATTGACAAGACTCAAAGATTCAGGAACATGTATATGCAGGGGTGCTGTTGAAGTTTAATGAACTAAAACTGTGCAGCTTAACAACACTTGTAAACTTCCCTTTGCTATGTAGGGCCGTGATTATGCTTATTTTGGCTTCTTACATTAATCACCAAGCTGTATTAGCACCTTTTTGAAATATATTTTCCAGATGTTCAACAACAACAACAGCAGCTTATATTTATATAGCGCCTTTAACGTAATAAATATTTGACACCAAGCCATATAAGGAGATGTTCGGGCAGATGACCAAAAGCTTGGTCAAAGAGGTAGGTCTTAAGGAAGGAAAGAGAAGTGGAGAGGCGGAGAGAATTCCAGAGCTTCGGACCTAGGTAGCTGAAGGCACGAAGCAATACAAAGTATTTTAAATATCACAAGATGGCTTACTTAGATTTATGTTCAATGATAAGGTCCTGAAAAAGATCCCCTGAATATACACATGCAATTAATGTGTGTGTTTTTTTTCTTGCATGTGATTCTGCTCTGTTACAGGGAAAAGTGTATGGAACCTTCCTGGCCTACAGCGCTCCCTTCACTTCAGGCAAAGGATTTTGTTTCTAGTGGCATGGAGCATGTGGAAATCCTGAAACAAATGGGGTTCACCGTAGTGTCAACAAATGATGGGCGTATCCAGCTGACACACACACCTGATCAGGTCAGTAGCTGGGATGGTGTTGGACAGAGAAGGAGAGAAATATTAACTGGGTTCAGCCTTGTAAAAGCAAGGATAATGCTGTTAGTACAGTATCTGTTTTACATTGTTCTGTATTTGTATATTAGTCACTTTTATAATACGTTTTCTCTCTGCAATCTGGCCATGTTAATCCATGTGGATTAAGATGTTTTTTTTAAATGTAAACGTCACAACCTGGATAAACAGTACTATTTTGGTTTAATAGGCAGGGCACACCAGATTTTTCCTTCACTAAAATACTGTGGCAACAAGAGCAGGTCAGAGGCTAGGTATTCTGCGGCGAGTGTCTCACCTCCTGACTCCCCAAAGCCTTTCCACCATCTACAAGGCACAAGTAAGGAGTGTGATGGAATACTCTCCACTTGCCTGGATGAGTGCAGCTCCAACAACACTCAAGAAGCTCGACACCATCCAGGACAAAGCAGCCCGCTTGATTGGCACCCCATCCACCAACTTAAACATTCACTCCTTCCACCACTGGCGTACCGTGGCTGCAGTGTGTACCATCTACAAGATGCACTGCAGCAACTCGCCAAGGCTTCTTCGGCAGCACCTCCCAAACCCGCAACCTCTTCCACCTAGAAGGACAAAGGCAGCAGCCGCATGGGAACACCACCACCTCCAAGTTCCCCTCCAAGTCACACACCATCCTGACTTAGAAGTATATCGCCGATCCTTCATCGTCGCTGGGTCAAAATCCTGGAACTCCCTACCTAACAGCACTGGGAGTACCATCACCACACAGACTGCAGCGGTTCAAGAAGGTGGCACACCACCACCTTCTCAAGGGCAACTAGGGATGGGTAATAAAGGCTGGCATTGCCAGTGACGCCCTGATCCCTTAAAATGATTTTTTTTTTTTAAATAGCTGATTGATTAATAAGAGTTGGGGCTTGCAGTTAGAGTTTTGTTTTAAGTGGCTGGAACTGAAAATGTTCACCATTTAAGCCACTTTTCCTTCCCCTCTCTCAACACTTTTTTTTCCAATTCTTCCCTGTGGAAGTGTCCGAGTACTTTATCCAAAATATGCCTGAGATCCTGAATTTTCAGGGAGATAACTGTGCATGAGAACCCGCATTCTACCATTTTGTAGTGCAGATCATCAGTCACTCTTGAACCACGCAATTAAATATATTTAGTGTAATTATTCTCGTAAAATTGAATTTTCATTTCCTTGAAAAATCTTCAATTTTTCTAAAACTAACTAAATAAATGCCTATCAAATACTTCACTTTAAGTTGCAGAACAGTATCTATAAAAACTGATATAAATACATTTTAGATTCATTAATTTTTATAAACCCATACCCATATTAAGCTTTAGATGCCTGTCTTGCCTACTTGAATTAATGAATTTAGTGCAGTTATGAATATTGTTCCAAATTTGAGTAAATCTCAGGGTTCAATTGTGCCTCTTGTTTCAGGTTTGGATTGTGATCTGTTTCCTAGATTATGCAGTGACATTGTAACATTTCAGCTCTAGGATTCAGTCGCTGGATAAATGCCATTTGTTTCCCCTGCACCCGATGTGTATTTGGAGTTGTTCTCCTACTCTTTCCCACCACCCTCTGCCTTATCCCA